>JAQISU010001238.1:6217500-7417500 GCA_029339505.1 Unio delphinus
TAAATTCGTTGAATGAGTAAAAAGTATATATGTGTAGAGAGATATGGACCAATTAAAAATATTACAATCACATTTTAAAAGTCCCGAATCCTTGCACAAGAACATTTCTGGACCTCTCCTATTTTAAAACAAGATACTGACAGCTCCTTGGACCTTAGCGATAGTTCTGTG
Organism: Unio delphinus; assembly: GCA_029339505.1. Lineage (NCBI taxonomy): Eukaryota > Metazoa > Mollusca > Bivalvia > Unionida > Unionidae > Unio > Unio delphinus. Next base: position 6,217,672 of record JAQISU010001238.1, read on the forward strand.
CTGGAACACACTGGTATTTAAAAGCATGGAAACTTAAAACGTGTAAACAATTAACGCATAAAATCTCGTATCCACACGAGGCTCTTCAGAACGAATAAATCTTGTATAAATTAACGAGACATTTTCTAAACCACTTATATTTCATAAAACAAGATAAACTCGATTGCTATTATTAAAGGAAATTCGGCCACAAAGAGACAATTAAGAAATATCCTTGACGTTTTTGGTGAATTTTTGTTGAGTGCGTCTGCTATTAAACAAGTGATTCTGTCAATGGTAGGCAGCAAAACGACTATATTGAGTAGAATCTAAGTATTTAAAGGAAAGCATGTATTGTTTTGTTGAACATACCAACAACTTTTGGATCTTATTCTTTTCTGGACGAGTTCAATTTTACTAGATAGATACATTATTTTCCCGGCTGATGTGTAACCTTTAGAAGAGTTATTTCGTAAGGCAGAAATAAAAAAGGTATATAAACAAAAAAGAATAAGAAACAAAAACAGAAGATAAAGAAACACATGTTTGACCTGATTGTATTTGTTTATTGTACTTTGTACACAGGCGGACCAAAATATATAACACCGTGCGTTGTAAATATGTTCAAATGTCATACCAAAACCAGCATAATAATTTTTTTTAAATTTAATTTGCAATAGGCTTGTAAGCAATAAGATACAATTACGTGTATAGCTAACAACCTTGAACCAGGATCTGCGAGTACAAACTATCGTGCATATATTTGAAGCACAAAGTTCCATCCGGAAAGGAAAAAAAGATACGCTGATTGCATTCTTGCCTTTTCCTCGCGATGGTAAGTGATATAGTTCTGATACGTGTAGATGCTAACATGAGCGTTTTCTTCAAATTTTATAGCAAAATTAAAATTAATAATATGAAAAATAATATTAATTTTGACACACAAGTCTTCCCTGTTAATAATAAATAATATATATTTATATATATTTACTCCAGAAACTTCAAAAAGTTCGAAACACAGTTGCACGGATCATCTTTAGAGTACCTCGATCAGAACACACCTCACCACTGCTCTGTACCCTACATTGGCTATCAATTCGATACAGAATCAAACACAAAATTTGTTCTCTGTGCTATGTTTCAATGACAGACTCCAGTCCAACATACCTATCCAGCCTCACCCATGTGTATACACCAGCTAGATCCTTACGCTCTTCTTCTGATAATCGTATACTTATTGTTCCCAAGGTGAAAACAAAGTCATATGGACAACGTTCGTTTGCACACTAGGGCCGGCGACGTGGAACGACTTGCCCATTGAAATTAGACACAAAGACACAGTGGTCCCTTTTAAGAGTGTTCTTAAGACTCACCTGTTTCGACTGCAGGGACAAACTTAGCGACCTAATCATATTTTGTATCTTATATGTTTTCAGCATGTTTTTATGTTTTCCAATTTCATTGTTTTTGTCATTTGTTGTTCTGTAGTGTAGTCATATCATTGTTGATGGTGTAAAGCGCTTAGAGCTTTGAAAGATTAGGCGCTATACAAAGTCCTCATTATTGTTATTATTATTATTATTATTATTATTATTATTATTATTATTATTATTATTATTATATTGAATAATCATATTAAAATTAATCCAAGTTGGATCGGTATATCAATTATCAACCTGTTCCAAAGCAAATTATACAAAATTCGTTCTCTGACTCGAAAGTAATTGAGAGGCGTGAATAAGGAAAATTCGAACATGAATATTACTTTAAAAAATTTAGAGATTCATTTAAAAGAAACTTAAATGAATACAAATTTACGATGGCAACAACTAAAATTTGTACGAATTTTTCAATGACATTGAAGTGTAAAAATAACAACATATAATCAATGAATTGGAAACTTTTTATTGGGTTATGGTACAGCTAGACTTTACGACCAGACTTATGAAGCAACATAATAAATAAAACCAAAAGTATGAGTTCACATAATCAGATCCATGAACGCAATGAACAGAGCTAAATGCAAACGGTGATAGAAACTCTTTGAAATATAGAAACTCTCTGATATATAGACACTCTGATATACATATAGATACTCTCTGATATATAGAAACTCTCTAATGTATAGACATTCTGATATATATATATATATATATATATATATATATATATATATATATATATATATATATATATATATATATATATATATATATACTCTCTGATATATTTCACACAACTTTTGTCCAGAAAAGTAGGCAAGAGTCCAAAATAGATTTTTGACGAAAGTTTACTTAACGTTGCACAGCGACAAATGCCAAGCATACTTGGGAAGCCTGCATATATTTCTGCCCGAATGGAATAAAGACGAAATATACAAAAACGCACGTGCTAATAGGAAAAATCGAGATAGTTGAAGTTTATTGTAATGTTACAGATCAGAGTTGTCAACATCTTCAGAAGAAGAGAAAAAAAAAGAAATGACAGACGTGCTTGTATTTGGACCAAAGTGCTACAGAGAGTGTATTCAATAACAAAGTAATCCTGCAAATAAATCATGAAAATATAATTGAATTCATTCTTATGAGAAATTACCTATACAAATCCAGGATACCAAAATAATTGAAAATTAATTTGATATAGCACTGCATGTACATGAACTAGCTGGACGAGCTTTCATCAAACGTGTTAGATTATATTTAGCCGAGAAAGTCAGAGCGGATCCTACGTTGCTGGAATGTATCGGTATTTGAAATTAAACATTTTTAAAAATTGATTTCATCAGAAATAAATAAAACAGAAGTATATCTGACAAAAATTCTTAAATCATCTCGTTACACCAGAAACATTATCATTGTACAAAACACCATATTGCAGTGTAGACAGCGTAATTAATACGAAACCTAAACAAGGCTCAGTACATTGACATATATTAGCATGAACTAAAAATATTTTGTGTTGATTATTGTGATTTCAATGCATCATCGTACCATATATTTGTATTATAGCTATGAAATAATCAGATAGTTTGGACAATGCAAACATCGACATGAGGACTTGTTAGTAGTTCATATCATTGTATAAATTTTACAAACTCAATGTTTACAGAGGTATTCAGTGCATTCGTGTTTTACAACTGATTGGCCGTGATCACAAATTGAGTCTACAACGAAATAAGGCCTTACAAATGCTAAACATATAGTGTTCGCAAAGGATGATAAGAAACACTTGAACTCAACAAAGACATGCCATATCTGCGAGCAAAATATTGCACGAAGTAAATGCCACGATCATTGTGCCAGTAAATACAGCAGTCTGCTGATAATTAAATTAATTTAAATGTATGCCGGACCCTAGGTCACACTAGTAAAACACACCCTGGGTTAGCTCGTAATGTGAGTTTAACAAATCAGGCGCTGATTTATCACGATACCATGGATATATGCAAAAGCATATAACGAATGCTACCCACATACGACAAGATAAAATATGATGGTGAATACGAATGGTCAAGGTAAAGGTCATTTCTTACATGCCAATATGACGATAATGTATGTGATGAGCCATGAACGACCACGTGCCGGTAAATAGCTGAGGATTGTAAAACCCAAGTTCTGTTTAAAATTCTCATTATCGATTTAAGTTTGTAGCATATGTGCACCCTGCAAATCAGTATTCTTCCTAACGTTCAATCTTAAATAAATCGCATTCACTTAACAGTAAAGAAAGATAATATATATAGGTATGTGTGTGTGTGTGTGTGTGTGTGTGTGTGTGTGTGTGTGTGTGTGTGTGTGTGTGTGTGTGTGTGTGACACTGTATACCTAGCGCAATATTATGACATTTTTCGCCATTAGGTTGCAATATGAACTTCAAAAGTTTTCTGTTTTCCATTTTTTTCTTCCAACAATTTAATTTGTTATTTCACATTTGCATTGATTCCATATGTGCACTGTGCATATGTGCACTTCTGGCAACCAAGATGGCGGGCGATGTGCACGTCATGTTTTCAAGCTCTAGTAAATTATGGACGCCTGTAAGGAAAATCGGGTAGTATATTTCACTCCATGAATGAAATTTTGCTGTGTGAATATTTTATCAACAGAATGGTACCACATTTTGATATAAACTAAGTTTCAGGGAAATTTGATTTTCTTCACACTTTGTTTTCGCGCCATTTTTAAATATTGTGCTATGTATGGAGGTGTCGTTATCGTGTTTCTAATGAAGTTTAGGTGAACCGTATGTGCTGTTGCAGTCATGTAGAGACATGTTTTAAAATATGTCTTATTTGAGACATGCTGAGAGGCTATATTAAATGTTTTTGATGCTACCGTGTTTGTGGGTGTTGAAGCTTGATGGGTTTTTGTTTTCCAGCATGTGTGCATATATATATATATATATATATATATATATATATATATATATATATATATATATATATATATATATATATATATATATATATATATATATATAATGCTTCAAATAAACAACTTGCTTATAAATACATGAGTATATATATTTCATGTATCATAAGTGGAGTTCACTCACTATTCATTGGATTAGTAGACTAGTTAGTAACCTTTTCTCTGCATAGTATATGCACGAGCAGTGCATTACCTGTGTCATTAACTAGGTCACGTGAGTCAGCATGTGCTAATGCTATTATGTACACAAAGAAATTTAAGTATTGAGTAACCAGAAGGCTTATCATTGAATATATAGTTCTGGCTAATTTCCTATCAATTAGAGGCGATTAAGTGATATATGAATATAGTGAGAAAATGGAGACCAATGATACCCATGATATTCAGGATTCTGATAGTGATATACCGTACTCTTCTCAATTAGAACGCTGTATTCTTGCAGAAATAAGAGAAAAATATGGCAAATTGGACAAACAGTTATTCAAGCGAGAGTTATCAAGTAATCTTGACATAACGTCCCTTCGTCATATTCGTAGTTCTTCGCACGATATTGGTAGGCTCAGTCATGCAGGATATCCTTCTGGTAGACTGGTGGAGAGGACATCGCGTTCTGATAGTGCTCCAGTGAAAGAAAAATAGCAGACAATATATATATATAAATATATATATATATATATATATATATATATATATATATATATATATATATATATATATATATATATATATATATATATATATATATATATATATATATATATATATATATATATATATATATATATATATATATATATATATATGTATGTATATATATACACACACACACAATATTTCATTTTCTTGAGGGAGATGGTAACACAAGCGAAGTAAAGGCATGTATGTCCAGGTATGGGAAAACAAAACCAAGCAGAATAGACAGTCTGAGTTGCTTAAAGAATCTTCAAGAAACTAGTCAAGAAATTGGTCAGTCGAATGACATGGATCAGTTAAGAGGTAATACATCATTCGGGTATTGTGGAAATAATAGTCAAGCTGAGAGAGTTGAAAGGAACATTCCCATTTTTACAATATGAAACATTTATAGATCTGAAACAATTTATAAAAGATGAACTAAATGCCATGTGTGCAAGTATTATGGAAGAAATGAAGAGGATGACAAAGGATAATGTTCGTTTGGGTGAGATGATACAAAGTAAGGATGATACAATTAAAATGCTTGAATCTTGCTTTGATAATTAAAGGGAGTCGGAATTGCGTTTGGAATCTGATCTAAATGTAACGGCAGATGTAATAAAGAGTCAGGCAATGAAAATTGAAAAGCTACAAGCTGTAAACGACAAACAAATTGAGACAGTAAGTGCACAGATGCGTGGAATTCATCTCCAGCTTAAAAATGTTTTGCAGCTGTCTTGCTCTTATGCAAATATGACTAGATCTTATTGCCCAACTGCAAGTGCATCTGGTACACCAAATACAATTCCGAATACAGGCGTAATAGATATTCATCATCTAGAATCTCGAGAGAGAGGATTTTGTCAGATCAACATGAATGTAGAAGAAATTAGAGCATAACCGATTAGCATTTTTCTACCGATTTCCGATTCCGGATTTTGGGCATGAAATTTTTCCGATTCTGGATACGATTCAATTAATCGGAAATGCTAAATCCGTATTTTTTTTCTAAAAAATTTCATCTTCCGTTTCCGGGCTTCTGGTATCTGGTTTTGCCGTATCTAGCATGTTACTTAGTACTTTACCATATCCGGCTTCATTTCCGGTTTTTACCGCCAGTTCAAATAGATTGTCTCACAGCGTTGTTGTGTTGACCAAATTGGACTTTTCTGACTTCTTATTTAACTTTATTAACGCACTATCGAATGACACGCAGTGTTAGACACGGTGCTATAGAAATTCAACTTTATTATTTTTATTATCCGAATTGGTCGTTCCTGCCTTGTCCGACTCCGATTAATCGGAAGTTCATACTATCCGGTGGAATCCGATTTCCAGATCAAAAGTCGGTTATGCCCTAGAAGAAATACCGGCGTAAGCGTCTCTAAGGTACCAATTTACAATAATCGCACTGCAGGTTTGATTCAATCTCAAGTAGCACAAGCCCCAAACACTACATCTTCTACTGCAGTATGTGAAGCAGATACAGGAGGAGCAATGGAAACGAAAATTGATGAGAAAGAAAATAAAACTAATCAAAATCTAGTATTGGATGCTAGAAATTCTACACTGAGAAAGGACAACATGACTGATACAAACAATAACAATTCGAAACCAATTCAGGTGCGAATAAGTACTATGACATTCTGTGGAATGAAGAGGCGTTCAAAAACGAAATCGTTGTTGTTATCTCGAATTAAAGCAGACTATGAACCTGAAGAGTTAAATCATGTAATACGCAGACATGCATACAATCGAGGAGTACAGATCACAAATATTAAGATTCTTAAAAAGTGGTCCAATATGAAGGGAGAAACCTATACCGTTCGTGTCACTGTTCCGGAAAATCTGCTTACCAAAACTTTACAGCAGGGATTTTGGCCAGAATTTGTATTAGCTAGAGAATGGTACGAGAGATAAATGAGTCATTCAACTTGCATGTTGAAAAGCTTTTGTTTACTTTCTGAATGACGACTACTCTAAACATAATGATTTGGAATGCGAAGGGCATTATGACAGGAATGCCCTGTCTTTGTTCATTACTTCATACGGTAGATATTGTATGCATACAAGAACATTTGCTATATCCAGAGCAATTACATTTTTGTTCAAAGCATTGACATGAATTTTATGGCTTTTTCGAGATCGGATAGCAGAATTAATTCATGTCTATGGGAAAGAATGCGTCCCTCTGGATTTGGAGGATTTGCAATTTTCTATCGGAAATCATTACCTGTTCGTCCAATGAATAACATTGGTAACGACAGAGTTATTGCAGTTGAAATTAACCTATGTGCTATTAAATTGTTTCTGTTCTGTGTGTGGTTTCCTTCCACAATCGCCTCTCTAGATGATTATAAAGAAATAATGGAAACTGAGGAATGCCTATATGACGAATATAATCAAAAAGGTTGTGTGATTATCTGTGGTGACTTTAATGCGGAGCTACCCAAAAAAGTGATTTCAAAAAGCAAATATGGTAAAGGTTACATACTACAATTCTTCCTGACAAATAGGCATCTAATGTCAACATTTGATATTTTCCCTTCAGAAAAACCAGGATATACATATTGCTCATCTGATGGCAAACGTTCGTCTATGATTGACTACATTTTGATACCCTCCTCCAAAATAGATTTAGTTCATAGTGCTAATATTGAAGATGATCATCATCTCAATTTATCTGATCATTTACCTGCACGAGTAGAGTTGTTAGTTCCTGAGGAACTCCTGGTATCAACATTTTCCAGATATCCAGTTACAATTAACTGAAAAAAGGTTTCTTCAGAACAACAGGAGAGGCACATAAATAAAATCAATGAGCACCTGAACTCAATGGAGCTATTTGTAAATAGTATTTCGGATGTACAAAACACCCTTGTTACTGTCGCGACTGTTTTACGCGACACAGCTGATAAAATGCTTCCCAAAAGAACATTCCTCCTACACTTAAAACCTTACTGGAAATTTTTTAATGTGGCTTAACTGCATAAAGAGATGAGAAGAAAACGATTGTTATGGATAAAAGATGAACGGCCACGTGGGACACAATTTATAACGTATGCAGAACACAAAAATGACAAAAGAAATTTCAGAAAACAATTAAACAAGGCAAAATACCAGTACGAACAAGAACAATTAAATGAGCTGGAAACAAATGCAGAACTGGATGTAGGGAAATTCTACAGAATAGTAAGACTACATAAGAAGGGGCAGAGACAATATATTTCTGAACTAAAAGTGGAAGGAGAAATAATACGGGACCCTGATTTAATTCGTGACGCGTGGTGCCAACATTTAAAAATGTTAAGTACTGAAATACCAGATATTAATTTTGATGAATCGTTTGCAGCTGAAATTAGAAACAAAATGAAACATATTGTGGATTCAAATATTGATGACGGAGCTGATAAGGATATGTGTGAAACCATACTACCGAAAGACATTGAAGATGCTGTAAGAGAGCTGAAGAAAAATAAAACATGTGGACATGACAACATATTTGCAGAGCATTTAATGTTTGCCTGTCAGTCGATTAGTTATATTTTGTGCAAAGTATACAATAACATAATTTCCTTGGAAACGTATCCTGATTACTTCAAGCTTGTAAATGTTATACCTATCTTTAAAGATGGGAAAAAAGATAGATTAGAGATGAATAACTATAGAGATATCTCAATTGTTCCAGTATTTCAAAAAGTTTTTCAAAAATATTGCTGAAAAGGCTAATTCTTTACAGCGATAAAATCGGTTTCCCTCACCCATTACAACAAGGATTTCGAAGCGAATGCAGTGGAATTACTGCAGCCTTCATTATAAAAGAAGGAATAGCCCATTATTTGGAAGGCCAATCAAAAGTGTATGCTGCATTCCTGGACAATGCGAAGGCCTTTAATACGGTGTGGCATGATGGCCTCTTTTATAAGCTATTCCATCTCGGAATCAACGGAAAACTGTGGAGATTAATTAGAGATTTATTTCAAGACGTTAGGGCTCATGTTCTGCTCAACGGAAATCATTCGAAACCATACGCTGTCAATCAAGGAGTAGGTCAAGGAAGAACGCTATCGGCATGGCTATTCTTAGTCATGATAAATGACCTAATATCCTTGCTGGATTCTACAAAATCTGGAATACAAGTTGGCACTCTGAGTATCCCCTGTGTTTTACTAGCAGATGACACATTCTTGCTATCTTCGTCATTTAATGGTATGTGTGTTTTACTTCGTAACCTCAATGACTATGCATCGAAGTGGAGACTGCGGTACAATGCTGATAAAAGCAATATTGTCATATTTTCGAAGAAGAAAATCCCACAGAAATCTATGTTCATGCTTGGAGATAAATTGATTCCTATAGTTTCTTCTAGAACCTACGCTGGGGTTACTCTCTCCGCAGATCTTTCCAATACTGCTGCAGTAAAAAATGCTTGTGATAAAGGAAGGTCAGTATTTTATTCCATTGTTGGGACTGAAATTGGAAAGGGTGGAATGAATCCAATTAATAGTACTACAATGTGGTCAAAAATAGTACTACCTGCAATGACATATGGATGTGAAGTGTGGTCCAGCTTGAGCCAGTCACAGGTATACGATCTTGAAGTATGTTAAAGAAAAGCGGCAAGAAGAATTATAGGTCTCGATCAGCGCTCTTGTACAGAAACAACAATTAGCAGTCTTGGACTGTGGACCATTGAGGGTTATGTGGATAAAAACAAACTTGGCTTCTTCAATAAAATCTGCAGAGCTAAAGGTTCATTTGTATGGAAAATTATATTCCACAGAAGAATCCTTGACTTCTTGATACATGAGAGCGAGAGCGTTGGGTTTGTTAAAGATATATATCGTGTTCTTTTGAAATATCAGCTTGGCGGGTTTTTCCACCTACACGTGAACACTCTATATTCTACGCCGAAATCGGCATGGAGGAGGAATTTTGAAATGGCAGTTCACTGCTGCGAAGAATCACTGTAGAGATCTAAACTTGAATTGAGACCTGAACTTTTACATTATGCAAGTGTCCATACTAATCTTCAACCACTTGCAGTTTGGAAACTTGGTAAATGTGTTCCTAATAAAACTTGGACTTCCGCTAACATTGCTTATTTAACTATGTGTCCAATTACAATAGAGAAGGAAAATAATTGTCAACTCTGCAAGAGATTGATTATAGACAGAACCAAGCATATGTTACTATTCTGCAACGCCCTAAATGACGAGCGTAACACTATGTTTGAAAAAATAATAGATGCCATCGACATCCTAGACTCCCACTGGCTTTTATGTCAGGACAATGACACCCTATTTCATATCCTTTTGGGCAAGAGAGTGGACATCTTTGATTCTATGGATGATCAATCATGGCAGACATTCATGTGTATGGTGGCTGATGGAATAGACACAATTTACAGAAGAGCAAATGAACTTGAAAATGCTATCCCATAGTATGCTTATTCAGTAAATTAAGGAAATGGATCCAAATCATATATATCTAATAAATAACTCACATGTGCTTTAAGTGAATGAGAACATGATAATTAATTTAAATCGTTTTAGTTCAATGTAAATAATTCCAATTCCATTATTTCTCCTCTCTTAATCTATGTTGCGTATAACTCGTTTGCAACGAGTTCTCTCACGCATGTGTTTTAATATCACCTTCTCTTTGCTTTTGTTGCTATATAGTGTACTGTAAGTATTTTATTAACAAACTATGTTCATAACTTTTTTGTATTTACGAAACATTACTGAATGAAATCTCTTCTGAAGAGGAAATAAAGAAAGTCAAGCACTACGATTTAACGTTAAATAAACCTCACCATGTGCATAATTGTAGATAGAATATAAATAAAGCGGAAACAGGAGATAAACAAAGCATTTCTTGGTAATTTTGTATGATGTTGACTTGGCAAGCTTCAGTGTGCGTAAACTTTCATACACCGTTTGACCTCACTTAAAGTGCATCTCGCGATATACAACATGAAATACCGGAAATATAAGAATAACATCGAGAACAAAGCAACTAACAATAAAAATTAAGGGAGATTTGTACTCAGAATTCAATCGTCATAAACCATAGTTCATTTGATCAAAAAGCTTTCCGAAATATGTATTTTATTTTAAATTCATGTGTAACCTGTATCACATTCATAATACTTTTTTAATAAAAAAAAGTCAGCTGTCTTTTGCTTTAAAACAACACAATCGTTAGGAAATGTTTGCTGTAGATAGAATGTTAGCAGTCTCTCTCTCTCTCTCTCTCTCTCTCTCTCTCTCTCTCTCTCTCTCTCTCTCTCTCTCTCTCTCTCTCTCTCAAACACACACACACAAATCATTTTCTCTTAAAAATGCATAAGCAATTAAAATTGAACGTGCGTTTTTAAATAACCACACAAGACAGACACAAACATAACCACACACACATACACACACACACACACACACACACACACACACACACACACACACACACATATACATACATACATACATACATACATACATACATACATACATACATACATACATACATACATACATACAAAGGATTGTAAACGCATTTATTTGAATGAAAACTTGAAAATCATTTAATCTTTGTATACCCTTTTAAAAAATAAGAATTCTTTGTTAGACTCCATAAATCTAAATTAAATGGTAATGTAATTCAATTTAGAAATCTTATGTAGAAATATAAATTAAGACGAATATCATAGTTCCATTGAGATTTCAAGATACAGGCCATCCTATTGATTCTTGTAGGCAGAAATGTACCTTACAGCATATTCTGTCCACATTATGCCCAGAATGGCTTTTATAGCAACAATGACCATTCCAACAAGATGGACAGAATGGCTTTTATAGCAACAATGACCATTCCAACAAGATGGACAGCCCATTTTCTATTTCTCATCCAGTAATGCGTCTCGTTATTGTTTGGCATTGATTGTATATATGTGCATTGTCAACGTCAGCACGATGTAAAACATGCGTGTTGCTGTATCGTTACATCTCATGATAATTCGCTACTTACTAAAGGTTTTGGAATTGATGCCAAAATTACGAACAAAGCGACACATTCGACTTGTTTCTGTATTCTCTCAAGATCTTGCATTGTATAACATTTAGTAAGGTTTCCGATATCAGATCCATGATGTCATTGTGTCGAGTCTTTCCAAAGTGGTTAGCAGTTTTACGATATAAAATTGGTTGATTTCGGATGTCATAAAAATTGAGAGAGAGAGAGAGAGAGAGAGAGAGAGAGAGAGAGAGAGAGAGAGAGAGAGTATGTTAACCGAAAGATTTAACACAAAACTGCCTTTTCATTATTGGTAAGATAATCCATCTGAATGGTTACGTTGAACACGATACGTATACTCAACAAAACAAAAGAGCAATAAAGTATGTTTCATATCCTCGATCATACTACAAAACTCTGTTGTTTGATGTTCCAGGACAATTTGCCACATACATCTATACATATATGCAACAAACTCATCGCTGGGCTCCACACGGTTACATACTTCCCTTTCCATCGTCTCTTTTGTAAATTCCTGAAGATATTTGCATTCTTGAATGGCGTAATGCTAATTTCGTTGAATGAGTAAAGAGTATATATGTGTAGAGAGATATGGACCAATTAAAGATATTACAATCACATTTTAAATGTCCCTAATCATTGCACAAGAACATTTCTGGACCTCTCCTATTTTAAAACAAGATACTGATAGCTCCTTGGACCTTAGCGATAGTTCTTTGCTGGAACACACTGGTATTTAAGAGCATGGAAATTTAAAACGTGTACACAGTTAACGCATAAAATCTCGTATCCACACGAGGCTCTTCAGAACGAATAAATCTTGTATAAATTAACGAGACATTTTCTAAACCACTTATATTTCATAAAACAAGATAAACTCGATTGCTATTGTTAAAGGAAATTCGGCCACAAAGAGACAATTAAGAAATATCCTTGACGTTTTTGGTGAATTTTTGTTGAGTGCGTCTGCTATTAAACAAGTGATTCTGTCAATGGTAGGCAGCAAAACGACTATATTGAGGAGAATCTAAGTATTTAAAGGAAAGCATGTATTGTTTTGTTGAACATACCAACAACTTTTGGATCTTATTCTTTTCTGGACGAGTTCAATTTTACTAGATAGATACATTCTTTTCCCAGCTGATGCGTAACCTTTAGAAGAGTTATTTCGTAAGGCAGAAATAAAAAGGTATATAAACAAAAAGAATAAGAAACAAAAACAGAAGAAAAAGAAACACATGTTTGACCTGATTGTATTTGTTTATTGTACTTTGTACACAGGCGGACCAAAATATATAACACCGTGCGTTGTAAATATGTTCAAATGTCATACCAAAACCAGCATAATAATTTTTTTTAAATTTAATTTGCAATAGGCTTGTAAGCAATAAGATACAATTACGTGTATAGCTAACATCCTTGAACCAGGATCTGCGAGTACAAATTATCGTGCATATATTTGAAGCACAAAGTTCCATCCGGAAAGGAAAAAAAGATACGCTGATTGCATTCTTGCCTTTTCCTCGCGATGGTAAGTGATATAGTTCTGATACATGTAGATGCTAACATGAGCATTTTTTTTCTCAAATTTTATAGCAAAATTAAAATAATAATATGAATACTAATATTAATTTTGACACACAAGTCTTCCCTGTTAATAATAAATAATATATATTTATATATATTTACTCAAGAACCTTCAAAAAGTTCGAAAACACAGCTGCACGGATCATCTTTAGAGTACCTCGATCAGAACACACCTCACCACTGCTCTGTACCCTACATTGGCTATCAATTCGATACAGAATCAAACACAAAATTTGTTCTCTGTGCTATGTTTCAATGACAGACTCCAGTCCAACATACCTATCCAGCCTCACCCATGCGTATACACCAGCTAGATCCTTACGCTCTTCTTCTGATAATCGTATACTCATTGTTCCTAAGGTGAAAACAAAGTCATTTGGACAACGTTCGTTTGCACACTAGGGCCGGCGACGTGGAACGACTTGCCCATTGAAATTAGACATAAAGACACAGTGGTCCCTTTTAAGAGTGCTCTTAAGACTCACCTGTTTCGATTGCAGGGACAAACTTAGCGATCTAATCATGTTTTGTATCTTATATGTTTTCAGCATGTTTTATGTTTTCCAATTTCATTGTTTTTGTCATTTGTTGTTCTGTAGTGTAGTCATATCATTGTTGATGGTGTAAAGCGCTTAGAGCTTTGAAATATTAGGCGCTATACAAAGTCCTCATTATTATTATTATTATTATTATTATTATTATTATTATTATTATTATTATTATATTGAATAATCATATTAAAATTAATCCAAGTTGGATCAGTATATCAATTATCAACTTGTTCCAAAGCAAATTATACAAAATTCGTTCTCTGACTCGAAAGTAATTGAGAGGCGTGAATAAGGAAAATTTGAACATGAATATTACTTTAAAAAATTTAGAGATTCATTTAAAAGAAACTTAAATGAATACAAATTTACGATGGCAACAACTAAAATTTGTACGAATTTTTCAATGACATTGAAGCGTAAAAATAACAACATATAATCAATGAATTGGAAACTTTTTATTGGGTAATGGTACAGCTAGACTTTACGACCAGACTTATGAAGCAACATAATAAATAAAACCAAAAGTATGAGTTCACATAATCAGATCCATGAACGCAATGAACAGAGCTAAATGCAAACGGTGATAGAAACTCTTTGATATATAGAAACTCTCTTATATATAGACTCTCTTATATATATATATATATATATATATATATATATATATATATATATATATATATATATATATATATATATATATATATATATATATATATATACTCTCTGATATATTTCACACAACTTTTGTCCAGAAAAGTAGGCAAGAGTCCAAAATAGATTTTTGACGAAAGTTTACTTAACGTTGCACAGCGACAAATGCCAAGCATTCTTGGGAAGCCTGCATATATTTCTGCCCCAATGGAATAAAGACGAAATATACAAAAACGCACGTGCTAATAGGAAAAATCGAGATAGTTGAAGTTTATTGTAATGTTACAGATCAGAGTTGTCAACATCTTCAGAAGAAGAAAAAAAAAAGAAGTGACAGGCGTGTTTGCATTTGGACCAAAGTGCTACAGATAGTATATTCAATAACAAAGTAATCCTGCAAATAAGTCAATATAATTGAATTCATTCTTATGAGAAATTACCTATACAAATCCAGGATACCAAAATAATTGAAAATTAATTTGATATAGCACTGCATGTATATGAACTAGCTGGACGAGCTTTCATCAAACATGTTAGATTATATTTAGCCGAGAAAGTCAGAGCGGATTCTATGTAGCTGGAATGTATCGGTATTTGAAATTAAACATTTTTAAAAATTGATTTCATCAGAAATAAATAAGACAGAAGTATATCTGACAAGAATGCTTAAATCATCTCGTTACACCAGAAACATTATCATTGTACAAAACACCATATTGCAGTGTAGACAGCGTAATTAATACGAAACCTAAACAAGGCTCAGTACATTGACATATATTAGCATGAACTAAAAATATTTTGTGTTGATTATTGTGATTTCAATGCATCATCGTACCATATATTTGTATTATAGCTATGCAATAATCAGATAGTTTGGACAATGCAAACATCGACATGAGGACTTGTTAGTAGTTCATATCATTGTATAAATTTTACAAACTCAATGTTTACAGAGGTATTCAGTGCATTCGTGTTTTACAACTGATTGGCCGTGATCACAAATTGAGTCTACAACGAAATAAGGCCTTACAAATGCTAAACATATAGTGTTCGCAACGGATGATAAAAAAAAAAACACTTGAACTCAACAAAGACATGCCATATCTGCGAGCAAAATATTGCACGAAGTAAATGCCACGATCATTGTGCCAGTAAATACAGCAGTCTGCTGATAATTAAATTAATTTAAATGTATGCCGGACCCTAGGTCACACTAGTAAAACACACCCTGGGTTAGCTCGTAAAGTGAGTTTAACAAATCAGGCGCTGATTTATCACGATACCATGGATATATGCAAAAGCATATAACGAATGCTACCCACATACGACAAGATAAAATATGATGGTGAAAACGAATGGTCAAGGTAAAGGTCATTTCTTATATGCCAATATGACGATAATGTATGTGATGAGCCATGAACGACGACATGCCGGTAAATAGCTGAGGATTGTAAAACCCAAGTTCTGTTTGAAATTCTCATTATCGATTTAAGTTTGTAGCATATGTGCACCCTGCAAATCAGTATTCTTCCTAACGTTCAATCTTAAATAAATCGCATTCACTTAACAGTAAAGAAAGATAATATATATATATATATATATATATATATATATATATATATATATATATATATATATATATATATATATATATATATATATATATATATAGGTGTGCGTGTGTGTGTATGTGTGCGATTGAAAGCAGCAGTAAATTTTGTCTTGCTTCATGTGTTGAGACTTTAGTAAATGCACTTTAATTTCAATAGTACATTATGCTTAATTCATAATAAAATTCAAATTTTATATATTTTCCTTGTCACTAAAAAGCGCGCAATCATAACCACTTACTGAAACAAGTACTTGTGTCCACTTAATACTCACTATCACTCTTGTACAAATTTCCTCAGAGCTTCTACCAATCCAGTCCGCAACTGCCGAGGAGGGAGTCTAAAATTTTAAACTGAAGAATCCAGCAAACGGGCTTGCCGTAAGTCAGTGTTTCATTAGTTTTCTATTTACTATTTTAATTTCTCTATATCATTGTCATTGTCGTTCATGTAATCACATATGGTACGTATATTTTTTAATTGCTATAATATTATTTGAGTCGCAGATTTTATGATTATACTGGGCCAAAACATGACCAGCCCATATGGTTGGTCTGCATATATATATATATATATATATATATATATATATATATATATATATATATATATATATATATATATATATATATACCAATTTTTGCGTTTTCTTTAAAGTATATATATAAACATTTCGTACCAAACTTCGCAGGCAGTCTTTGGCGAGTCGATGTGAGGAAAGTTTACTGGCTATATCAATAATACCTTTTAGAACATTGATACTTAATAGAACATGTATGTCAGGGGATATTAAGGCTATGAAAATAATTATATGAGTGCACAATGTTACAGAAAATATTCCAACTTTACATCCTTTTAATACGCATTGCTTCTGAATGCATGATTTTACTAACACCCCACCCCACCCCATGCTCTACTCAAATTATTAGTAAAGATGTCGCAGACAAAAACTCGAAGGCTGAAATCCTTCCTTCATTTTTTTCTTCATAATGGCAATCTTTCTCTGGGCGTAAAGTCGTTGTTTGCAATATTTTTCTGGAGATAATATAATAATTGTACAAACAAGTTGTTACCAGGGAAAGAAAATTGTATGAATGACCCATAATTTAATCTTAGGTGCTGATTTTTTGTAGCTAAGGCAGGTGCGATGGCGCGCTTACAGATTCGAGACACCGCTAATACCTTATACTGCAAAGATTGATATGTGTCAATGCTCATCAAGTCTTGTCTGCCTCTACACTATTCGCACTCGTGCTCATATTTAAAATTAAACAGGAAAATTGTTTTGCAAATGACAGTTCTATCATTATTTGTATACCCATACTGCATCCTTTTTTTCTTCAAATAATTTACGTTCACACTCATTTTCGCTCATTTTTTAAAAACAAAATATTTTGTTCACGTTAATAGGTCATTGTTAGCATCTGAATCCAAATAATGCCATAACAGTCTGATATAAATTTTTGTATTTCTGTTGCTTTTCTTGTCTCCACTCAAATTTTTATCGGTATTAAAAAAAAAAGTAAATGCCCTGGTTACTTTGCTCAACTGGTATTATCAAAGTCTTCAAAATTGTGATTGGTTATCGCTGACCCATTAGACGAACGTAAACGGGAATATCATGAGTTAACGGGCAGTCTCTGTCCCGTCCAGCAAGGCACATAACGCACCGCGCAGGCTCAGCAGTCATTTAATCATGTGATCATGCCTTTCTTTCAAGTGTCCACTCGAACTGTAGGAAATGTTGCACTGTAATTACCTAGACCTATCAAATATACCAAATCTCTCTTCCGATTTTTTTTACAACATGGTGTTTATGATTCATCGTAATATTCAAAATATTTTCTTTGACCAAATCAAATCATCAGTTTCGCAGCGCCAACTTTTTCATATACTGTTCATAAAGCCATTATTTTCATAAATATACTTTATAAATCATCTGATAACTTGATCTAGTATTTCGTATTGAAATGACAAACTTTAGTTTATAATGAATTCAATACGAGATACCATATAATCTCTTCAAAAGATATGAGCTTAATTAAAATACATTTGTTTTCAGGAAGTGCAATGCAGCCTAAGCTAATTAAGATTTGTGTGAGTTTTCTTTTTCTTTTATACATGTTGCACAAATTAGTACCTAGCATAACAAAAACGGCCTTGCTATTTGGTATTTGATTTCTTCTTTTGGTGGACATGAACTCATTCAATTGATTTCATTAGAAATGTATTTTTAAAAAATGTGTGATATACGTAAGGAATAGTGAGGATCGTGATGCATGCCAGTTAGTAAGATCAACCTTATGTGAATTAAAAAAAAAACTTAAGTGCTTGGGAAATATGCAGATATCTAAATGGCTAAGTCAACAGCCTATAGTTCAATCAAGTTCGTTATAGTCTTCCCAAGTTCCAAATATATTCAAATGAATACACATGAATCTTTATGTCTATACTGACTGATTTAAATATGTGTTTCTGGCCAGCCAGTCTCATACAAAGACACCAGGGTTGTTAAGTCCTGTGGTATCATTCTTATTCTTCTTCTTCGATCGAGAGAGAGAGAGAGAGAGAGAGAGAGAGAGAGAGAGAGAGAGACTTTATACATGTTCGAAGCCAAAGAAAATTATTAATAATTTTGGCAGTAATGATGTTTTTTCTTCTCGTCTTTATCCAGTACAAGCTTGCCTAGTCATTAAGTGTGTCTTACATAGTCCTGTTTCGTAGCAATTCGTGGAATACCATCATGCAAAAAAAGAACGATTCGATTACTGACAAACTTACCGAAATTCTAAATAGATAAATTACTTTCCCTAACAAGTACGACCATATGACTACTCCATCATTTATCTGTTGATAAGTTTCTTGACCCCATATTAGTTACAAATGTCAGTATACGGTCCACTTTGTCCAAGAATAATTAAATGTGTCAGTGATCATTCAACATCTCGTGCTCATTAATAAAAACAATGAAGACTGAGTGAGATAAATCGTATCGATATTTGAATGACAAACCGTAGGGTTAATGAAATCAAGAAGTGTGCTGCAATACTTTTCCATCTTCAAGTGGAGGGGTGTTAATTCTGTATCGTGATGTTCTTAATTGTTCAATTAATAAATACATAAATACAACTTGTAACTGCTTTTACTGCGTGAATTACGCTGTAAAATGTTGGTAAATGATGAGGAATGCATTATCAACATTTAAATATACGATGACACACGTTATGGTAACTAACAATGAATCAGTATATAATATTCAGTGCCTAATATAAGAAAAAAAAAGAACAATATTGGCAGACTAGACTTTTGTTATTTTTAACGAGGGCTAATTGATTTGTTATTTTTAACGAGGGCTAATTTATTTGTTATTTTTAACGAGGGCTAATTTATTTGTTATTTTTAACGAGAGCTAATTGATTTGTTATTTTTAACGAGGGCTAATTGACTTGTAATTTTTAAAGAGGAGCAATGTAATCGACTTGCCTTTTGAAAGAAAAAAATAAGCTTTGCATGTTAAATGTTTGCACCCAGTGACCCCGCTAAGTCATATAGTCTTATATGTTTCTTTACTGAAAACAAAGGAAATGTTCGTAAAGTTTGTCATACATCATTTCTTTCATCACGAAACTTGTTCCGATTTCACAAAACTTATTCCCCCGTTAGAAAGGTCTAAGACTTGTACTCTTATTTTTTAGTTCACTGACAACATCAGTAAATATTTCTCACCTATTAAGAAAAGTATTTTCGACAGATAATTATTATACCGGGATGAGATGTCTTAGCCTGTTTGACAGGTGTCACATAGTACTTCCGTTTCAACTTCAAATACAATACTCAATTTCAAAAAATACATTTGACGGACATTACCTACCTTGCTAGAACAAAAGGAACAAAAAAAATGTTTTTAAAAATTAAAACCACTACCACCACACACTCACTCGAAAACCCCCAAAAATATATCTACTTAAATGATGTGCTAGCTGGTAGGTTCCACTACATCCAGACTCGGGGCTGACACTCCATTTTCATGGACGTATTTTCTGTAAGCAACCGAGTGAGGAAAAGAGACTGCTGGTAAATGTTGGCGATGAACTTGTACATGATACAATTCTGTAAGTGGTTGCATATTGTGGATTGTATTGATACTGGCGTTGGGTGGTAGGCAGATGCCTGGTACATGATACAATTCTGTAAGTGGTTGCATATTTTGGATTGTATTGATGCTGGCGTTGGGTGGTTGGTAGATGCCTAATACGGCTACTAACATACTGATTTTAGCCGTACTCATCCAATCTGAAGAGTCACCCATTCCCCCCCCCCCCCCACTAAAAACAACGGATGTCAGAAGCAGGGTTGTGCAATATGCCTAATTTTATAATTTTAGGTCAAACTCGAGAAATCTCTATGTTTACATCGAACTGAACGACTATCTACAGGATATCAGTAAGTGTGCAGAATGATTTTGATTGTGGACAAGGTTAAAGAAATTAAAGAAAGGCCACGTATTAATAAGTTGAGGTTATATATGATCATACTGACTGACATTGCGCGTGACACTAAGGTGACGTGTCACAATGCTACACATGACGATTCTTAGCTTCTACAAGGAAAACTGTAATACACTGCAACCTGTGGCAGCCCACGAATAGCTACCAGCAACCGGCGCGCTATGCGAATCGTGCATGTTCTCGGCGCCCCCCCCCCCTCCCCGATAATTTAGCAAAATTGGCGCTAATTTGACTTGTCGCATTAGGCAACCGCCTATAGCATTGGATCACTCTCCAGTTTGCTTGTAGAATCAATAATATTTTTAAAAATTGGATAAAACATAGTCATGCCATACCAATTTATAATTTCTCACCCAATTATCGCCAGGAGGTCCGTAATACTGTCAACATAGTTGCATTTCAAACTAAGCGGAAACCATCAATGAAAACATGCAGACTGCTCACTGTCCTTTTTTTTTTTTTAGAATAGTCTATTTCAGTAAAAACTGTCTTTTGCTCTAATATTTTCAATGTTTGGTTTAATATTTCTAAAACAAACTGTACAAATAAAAACGGAAGGATCTCAGTATGCATGTGTACATGTTGATGTAACTTCAAAATACACGGAATTATTTAGATTATTACAGATGATGAACTACATTACATCTGATGCTTTAAAACAGACAGGCGCGTGCAAAAATGGCGACCGTGTTACTAAAGAAACAGTTTGATTTGAACCGCATACAATAGTTCGTCTCCCTGCGTGTAAAACAACCGGATACTCTTCTGCTATGGTCACTGAATGCGAACTACTGAGTGAGTTGAAGCGTATTACTGATATTGAAAGTGTGTGTGATTTATATTTTTTAACGTAGCTTTAACGATTTTCCAGTCATATCACTACAATGTCTGCAGTGTGACAGTTTATATAGATGAATATCACCGGGGTGTCATGCCGCAGATATATAGCATCATGTTCTACACAGTCATATTATCCTGACACCAGGCTAACCTCTTAATGATGAGGCAGCTGCTAGTAACATTTATAAGATAAGTCTTTGGTATGACTCGGCCAAGGTTTTAACACGCGACCTCCCGCATCCGATGCAGATTATCTGAACACTTTGGCCTACCACAGCAGTCGTGATATTGAAAAGTAACATTCTATCCGGCAACGGAAGCGGTGTAATTAGGTACAAGTCCTTCTTATATTTTCGAAGAGCCGAACAACGCCAGTTACTGAAAAGGTGTTTCTGACCCACGCCATTAACAAGAGAAGTGACCAAATGCAATAATCTCATAACGAAGACATTATATAATCATAGAATTTAAGCCTAATGGATCGACAATCTCAAAATGGTGAATCGAGTGTTTTTTTTTTTTAGCAGACGTTACATCTCAGAATTAGGAATATCAACTGAACTAAGTAAAAGCATCTTGCAAAATCATGGAATCCGTCGATGGAATCTGTGGAGACATAAGTTTAACAAAATTGGATCAATAAAGTTATGTGTGTCAAATCTCGGTTTGATCATGTGCTTTTATACTTGCCGACGGGTTTGTCCTCTATATGGTATGCCACACTCTTTATAAGTTATCTCAAAACATACCATTATCTGTTGCACAATTAGTATCAAAACGCATCACTAATATTTCTTTCGCATCCTCGCTACTTTAATAATTATTTTCATTAATGAAAGAAACAGTCCGAACATTATGGATCAGTTATATTTATTTATATTGAATAGTTTGTATGATCATCAAGTACGAGGTACGTGACTTGATACCATCATTTACCAATACGTACAACACTTAATACAGGCACTGACTTATTGGTTTTCATGCTTTCGACTGGTTTAGTGTTGTTAAATCCCAAAAGCCATGGTTGAGCATACATTACGTTAATATCAGAACTTTAATAATTAAAATGAACGGCATTTTCTTTGTTTGTGAATAACTTTTATGTAAAATAATCCCAAATTGAACTGCATTAAAAAATTCAAAGTGTTTATGTGGCAACGGTTTCTGTCCAGTGGCGGTTATGTTCCCACTATACTAATCAATAGGCAGGGCATTTTTGGAGTCTTGATTTGTAACTTAGAGATACGCAACTATAATAATACATCATAATTTTATGGCTTTAGGAATCTTGGAAATCACCACAAAATGTTACCTAAATATTTGCACATATTTTTCAGATTTAAAATAGCTTCCATTTAATTTCCTGCTGACTGCTTGAAACCTAGCTCGTAGGTGCAATCTTTTGATGAACGCACGTACTAGTACTGACGACCATATTTGCAAAGGCTATTGGGCATGGAGGATGAAGCAATTTAACACATTCTTAACATGAAGCACGTGCATTTGAAACTGGTAATAGTTTTTAAAACATTGAATAATAGACAGTTTTTGAAATGATGTAAGTTACGCCAATTATCAAATATACTTTTAAAAAATATGTTAATTAAAACCAATGTAACGGCGATGGTCTGGTTCAAGGATTGTGAAGCCGGATGTGACAACTACAGTCGTATTTTAACTGCCTGAGTATTGCACAAGGGATGCATTTTGGACATTGTCAGAGGTGTTCACACAAAACAATCAATTTTCATGCCTTACTGTAATTGCATATATAGTTTATGTGTGGATTTATAAACGCAAGGCTCGTGCATATTAGGTTCATGACTTCTACTGTAAACATTAAAGGGTGTCCTAATATGAAACTGTCCGGTGAGACCATATGGCAAAAATCTAGATGTGTTTCATGTCCCCTTTCCACTTTTTGTACATACTTAGTGGGAAGGGCTTAGATGATCGTAAGCTTAGACAATATAAGTGTTAAAACAAAATGCATGTTCACAAACGAAACTAACAATAATGTCCTTCCTTCTTTAGTCATACATCAATTGAATAGTGTCATCAACAGGCATTTTCATAAATTTTACTTTGAATTTATTTTGTTTTTCTTTGATTGTGCTTTGTGTGCAGGCTCTTTCTTTGTTTAATAATCTCAACAAAAATCATTAAATCGCCGCAAAACGAAATTAAAGAACCTCATGTTTTACGTAGCTGTTTCCATTCTAAAATAGACCATAACCACACTTAGTATGGTCACATGACACCCAAATGTGTAGTCTGAGAAGCGAATAGCAGATAGACCCCAAGATGATTCACGTTAATAATAATAATAATAATAATAATAATAATAATAATAATAATAATAATAATAAAAATAATAATAATAATAATAATAATAATAAAGAGGACTTTGTATAGCGCCTAATCTTTCGAAGCTCTAAGCTCTACGTCATCAATAATGATATGACTACACTACAGAAAAACAAATGACAAAAACAATGAAATTGGAAAACATAAAAACATGCTGAAAACACATAAGATACAAAACATGATTAGGTCGCTAAGTTTGTCCCTGCAGTCGAAACAGGTGAGTCTTAAGAGCACTCTTAAAAGGGACCACTGTGTCTTTGTGTCTAATTTCAATGGGCAATTCGTTCCACGTTGCCGGGCCCTGGTGTGCAAACGAACGTTGTCCATAGTACTTTGTTTTCACCTAGCTGGTGTATACACATGGGTGAGGCTGGATAGGTATGTTGGACTGGAGTCTGTCATTGAAATATAGCACAGAGAACAAATTTTGTGTTTGATTCTGTATCGCATCGATAGCCAGTGTAGGGTACAGAGCAGTGGTGAGGTGTGCTCTGATCGAGGTACTCTAAAGATGATCCGTGCAGCTGTGTTTTGAACTTTTTGAAGTTTCTGAAGTAAATATTGTGACGAACCAGACAGAAATGAGTTACAATAGTCCAGTCTTGAAAGTACTAATGAACATACAAGTGTTTTAGTGGCATCAACTGAAAGATATTTACGAATGGAACTGATGCGTCTCAATTCAAGATATGCAGCCTTGCATATGTTCATGACATGTTGGTGCAATGTGAGAGTACTGTCTTGAGTAACGCCTAGGTTCCGTACTGACTGTGAGAATTTAATGTTGGTGTTGCTGATATTTATTGTCTGAGGTAAAGGATGTGAATGAGAAAGTCTTTGTGTTGTGATAAGAATAGCCTCAGTTTTATCATCATTTATCTGCAGCTTGTTACATGTCATCCATGATTTCACATCAGAAATGCACTTCTCTACTCCATGGATGGTAGCATCAACTTCATTTGGGTGGCTAGACTTGTATATTTGGGTGTCATCAGCATACAATTGGTGCGACACTGGGTGATGATCTATGACACTTGAGAGCAGCTGAGTGTACAGAATGAAGAGAACAGGACCAATGTCTGTGCTAATGGAAAACTGTTTACTGCTGTCTCCAATGGAACAAAATCATTTTAAAGCACGGTTATCTTCTAAGCCAGGAGCCAGAAAACTAGGCAGGCCGCACTGTGAATGTGTAGTGTTTGTAATTAAAGCAGATTTAAACATGCGCCGAAAAGTGCACAAGCCGTGGGAACACTAAATGTGTCGGCGGATCGTATTGTTTTCGCCACTGTTCTCAGACGCGCAGTTGTATTAATCTACCATATTGTTGGGTAGGTGGTTAGTGCCGAACAATCTGTATCTTGTAGCTAAGTTTTCTTTACACTGTTGCATGCATGGTAATGCAATTTCGTGTATGCCTTCATATTGTTACACGCACAGGGGTATTCACTTGACCGAGCGGTGTCAAAACCCTGGCGCGAGTCACGCTGGAAGTCATATGTTTTCCCCAAATTTCCAAAGACTTCCATACAACTTAAGTTGTAAAATGGAAAGAAAGACGTGTCTGCTATAATTATTAATCTTTGCTGTAATCAATGGGCGACCCAGAGGAGACAACTTGCCCAAACGTCCATTAACTGCACCTTTACATGGTTTTTCTTCATTATTATCCGTTTTCCGTACCGATAGCTTGTCATGCCATAGAAATTACACCAGTATTCCCTTACTAACTGGGAAATATTTAACTGCGCGACCCTAGGCCAGTCCATCCACAGAATTTCCGGCGTATCACACTCATATACATACGCCAATTTTCCACTATGGCCACATAAACGGTACCTACCAAGTTCCAACTTATTGATTCCATTCTATAATTTACTGATTTCCAACCATAAATGCTGCCTTTTCAATCACACTACTTGTATACACTACTGAATTTTAATATGGACTATGTTATCGAAAGGGACAGTCATTCGGCTTGTACCCAAAATCACTACTAACGACCCAAGCATGGTTCAAATTCACTAACACTTACTCCAAATTTATGACATTACCCCCGCCTTTAAAAGATCACTCGTCCCGAGTGACACAAACGTCACATTTCTGTGATCTAAATCACAATTTGAAGTATTTTTTTTTTTTTTTTTTTTTTTTTTTTTTTTTTCTAAATTTAACCCCACACCCGATAAACGATTACCAATATGATTATATACAACAACATAAACTATCCAAATCTAAACAAGTTGAATCCAAGATGAAATAATGTTTCAACCACTTAGTCGGGTTCAAACTCCCTCACGACTTCCTCGAAATTGACTTGTCTAAGCATAGGTCTCTAACAACAGACATCAAATGCAACCAGAACCATTCCTCTTTACATTAAAACTCTGGTCTGGAGATTGCGTTTCCACCAGGACACACGTTCTCCTAATAGACCTTGGTACACCTGTACACATCACGAGGTTAGCGTTCTTCAGAGACACCTTCTCTTACTAACCTCCAACAAGTCAACCATGACTTCAATGCCCAAATATTTTTCAACTCAGTCTGTGCCAGACGATCCTATTTGTTTCTTTCACTGTTAATTCACTACAAATTCCACACCAGTTGTTACCTAAATCCCTAAGAAAACCTATCCCCAAACGCTAAAGTTTGGAACACCATCACATCACGATTCAACTATAATTGTGGTGTGCACTACAATTTCTTCATGCTGCTAAATAACTAACACGTGCTTTGAATTGTCCTTCACAGTTTTCCAAATTGACACCATTCCATTCATGCAGACAAGTCAAACTATGCATGATGAAAACCTCGCTGAACCATATATGATCATGAAGATGCGTGTAGACGATTTCTTTCTTCCTTCTTAATGTGCTCTGTATAAATCAATTCTCAACTGGCAAGTCGCTAACAGTTCAATGACAAACAAAATACAGGTTCCGTCCTGTACTACCCCACGAGGTTAGAGAATGCGTTCTTCAAATGAAACACGACCTCTTAAGAACCTCAAAAATAAGTCAACCATGACTTCAACGCCCATCTGGCGCGACCCTATTGTCACCAACAGAACGCTAGACTTGACACTGCCTTTTCAATCATCTTTTCACCACTTAACCGTACCCTACAGCAACACAAAAATAAAAATAAACAAATAGTCCACCAGCCTCCAAACACCCATACATAATACCCTTATTTTCTTTCAATTCAGCCATGTTTAACTCCAAGCACAACTCAAACAACTAGACTTAATTTACCACCTGGTCTCATGCAGCAACAACTTCTAGAACTTTTCTGCTCTAACACCACATGATTACAAATTATAAAACTAATACATACAATAATAAAACCCCAATCAAGACCGACATCTGTCGTTACAGAATTTAAAAAATATAAAACAAATAATCACACCAATAATCAAATTATTTACATAGCCTTTGGGCGCATTCTGATTTAATTGTAACTGCGCGGCTTTTAATTGTCACCCGTAGACAATATGTCTCAACCCATCCATGTAATAATTACGGGGAAAAATTATTACCCACCCATTTATAACTTTTATTTGCCGTTTCTACTGGTGTATGACGCTTATTCAAATTTTGGAGTTTTACTCATTGTAAGTGCTACTAGCACATGACATATCTGAACTCATTTACAATGTATGTGTGCACCTTAGTACAACACAGCATCGTTTCTTCGTCGCGCCCTTCTTTGTTCCATTAACTTGGCCCTTTGGGCTGTAATTGGATATGGTGATTCCTCTTCTTCCCTATCGGTTTCATCACCGCTATCGTGCATATTTTCCTGGCCATCGGTGTCTTGGTGTTCACTCTCAGGTCGCACCAAGCATGGTTTTAGTCGGTTGAAGTGAACAATCTGAGTCGCCTTATGATCGGTCCGTGCAATCAGGTATGTAACATCCGTTATCCTCTTTGCAATTCGCCACGGTCCAGTCCATTTGACCATAAGTTTAGGTGATTTACCTTTCTTTCTTAGTGTCTGGTGCAACCACACCATGTCACCATCACTAAAAGACTGGCCGTGAACCTTGAGATCATAGGCGGCTTTCTGATGCCGAATAGCTGTGCCTAATTGTTTTCGTGCTTCTTCGTTTGCCTCCCACATTGCATTTCTATAATTTGCCACAAATTGAGACAGATTCTTTGGGGCCTCGTCTGGTGTTTTGCCAACTAGAAGATCTGTAGGGAGAATCACTTCTCTACCCAGCATCAGCTTGTTTGGGGTGAATCCAGAGGAAGTGTGCTCAGATGCACGATAGGCCATGCTCGTAAGAGAAAGGTACTGGTCCCAGTTTTCTGGTTTATCATCTACATATGCTGCAAGCATCTGGCATAACGTTCTGTTATACCGTTCCACCATCCCATTACATTGCGGATGATAGGGAGACGTTCGCGTTTTCTTAATCCCTAACATTACACAGAGCTCTCTGAATACGGCACTTTCGAACTGTCGGCCTTGGTCAGATAATAGTACACGAGGTACACCAAATCTACAAATAAAATTATCCAACAACGCTCTTGCAACCGTGATGGCTTCAATATTAGGTAGAGGCACCGCCTCTATCCACTTAGTGAAATGATCTCCAATTACCAGGATATATGCATTGCCTTCGTCTGTCTTCGTAAGGGGTCCCAAAATATCCAAGGCTACTAGCTCTCCTGCTTCACCAGCCGATATGCCCTGAAGTTTCGCCCGGCGCTTCTGCTTGGGACTTTTATGCTGAGCGCAAACGGAGCATGTCGCACAGTAGTCACGTATATCATCCCGCATACCGGGCCAATAGTAACGTTGACGCACTTTACTGAGGGTTTTGTCGACACCTAAATGTCCCCCGGCGGCTCCATCATGGCATTGTTTTAGCACTTCACGCCGCCAACTGTATGGTACGACGATGAACCTTTTAACTGGCTTTCCAGAACGATCTAGCCAAACTCGCACAAGTATCCCGTCTGACATCTCTAATAATTTATATGTCCCCCATAACGCCTTAACTTCTGCGCTATTCCCAGATACCTTTTCCCATGCAGGGCGTTGCTGCCTCTCAACCCAACTAATTACTCGTGACAAAGTAGCATCTTGTCTCTGTATCCCTCCAAAATGTATCCCACTGTCTAGCCGTATAGCAGATAATCCCACGCTACATTTGCTACAGTATCTGCACCCGCTGCAAGGTAAGCGACTCAAGCCATCAGCATTGGCATGTTTAGTTCCAGGACGATGTTCTATCACAAAATCATATTCTGATAACTGCTCCAACCAACGGGCCAACTGTCCCTCTGGCTCTTTGAAGCTCATGAGCCATCGCAGGCTACTGTGGTCAGTGCGTACCTTGAAATTTCTCCCATAAAGGTATGTCTTAAAGTGACGAATGAAATGTACGACAGCCAACAGCTCACGACGAGTGACACAGTACTGACGTTCTGTCCTGTCCAAACACCGACTAGCGTAAGCTACCACTCTTTCTTTGCCATCTATGTTCTGGGACAGGACAGCACCTATGGCTTCACCACTCGCATCTGTGTCGAGTATAAAGGGGCTATTGAAGTCCGGTACAGCCAACACTGGTGCAGAGGAAAGCGCTTTACGCAATTTTTCGAATGCCGCCTGATGTAATTCTGTCCAGTGGAAAACTGAATTCTTTGTCGTTAGCTGATGTAAGGGAGCTGCAATATCGGCAAAGTTTCTTACGTACCGCCTATAATAACTGCAAAAACCTAGGAACCTCCGCACTGCGGTAATTGATTTTGGAGTAGGCCATTTCAAAACAGCTGCCACTTTCTCAGGATCAGTTGCAACTCCAGCTGCGGAAATAGCGTGACCAAGATACCTAACTTCTCTCGCACATAGTGTACATTTGCTGGGTTTCAACTTTAGGCCAGCCCCTAGAAGACGGGTAAAGACGCGCGCTTGTCTTTCAAGCAACTGATTGAACGTGCTCCCGAAAACTATAACGTCGTCGAGGTAAATTAGACAAACTTCATATTGCAACCCGGCTAGGACGGCTTCCATAAGTCGTTCAAAGGTCCCAGGCGCGTTGCATAAACCGAACGACATGACTTTAAACTGATAGAGACCCCTTCGCGTTGCAAACGCTGTCTTAGGCCGATCTGCTTGCTCAATTTCTACTTGCCAGTACCCTGACATCAAATCTAATGTGGAGAACCAGCTCATACCTGACAGTGAATCGAGACTATCATCAATTCTAGGAAGAGGGTACGCATCCTTCTCTGTAACTGCATTTAGCGCCCTATAATCTACGCAAAACCTCTTCTTCCCATCCTTTTTAGCTACTAAGACCACTGGGGCAGCCCAAGGGCTTACAGACGGTTCTATAACCCCTTTTCTAAGCATGTCGTCAACTTGTATGTCAATCTCCTGACGGAGCTGGAACGGTAATCTTCTAGGTGGGACTCTAATTGGCGCGGTATTGCCTGTTTTGACAGTGTGCTTGATCAAGTTTGTTCTGCCCAAGTCGTCATCATCTTTAGCAAACACTGTGCAAAATTCACTTAATTGTTTGCTTAGGCCTCGTGCTTCATCCGGAGTCAAATGGACGCTTGACCTCTCAAACAATTCAGTTAAATGTGAAGGCAGACTGCTGTTCGAATCCGGTTTCTGACTTTCGACAATTTGTGTCGATAGGGCCGCACTGGCTTCGGCACAACAAACACCAGCCTGCAAGTTTACCACCTCTTTAGTCGGGTTTAGCAGCCGTATTGGCACTGTTCCGTCCATCGTCTTAATGACGGCTCGCGCGACAAGGATTTTAGTTTCATGCCTAAACATCGATAGAGGCTCTAGCACTGACTCTGTAGCTAGCTTCCCACAACCAACATTCGCCATCCAACCTCGCGTGATAACTTCCGTCTCTGCCGGGACAATGATGTTTTCAGCCAAGGTGATACGATGACAGCCCATAGACCCCGCAAAGTGGCATGGGAGTTTTAGTCCCTGCATCTGCAGTGTACACTGCGTAATACTAATATCGCACTTATGCAGCCGAAAAAAATCTAACCCAAGTATTCCATCGGGCCTAATGTCAGCTACAACGAAAACATGTCGCCTTCTGACACCTGTCCAAGCAATGCAAAATTCAGCCTGACCATATGTTTCAATTTTGTTACTGGATGCACTGATTAGTTGAGTATCCACGGCATTGAGTTTTGGCTTTATATGACCAAGTGTTTCATACCGCCTCTTGCTGATGATCGAAACAGCAGCGCCTGTGTCTGCTAGTAAAGCGAGCTCCACTCCATTAACACAACATTGCGTGTATAGTCCC
This sequence comes from Unio delphinus, assembly GCA_029339505.1. Lineage (NCBI taxonomy): Eukaryota > Metazoa > Mollusca > Bivalvia > Unionida > Unionidae > Unio > Unio delphinus. The sequence continues at coordinate 6,249,211 of JAQISU010001238.1, forward strand.
GGCTCCTCGTTTACATAACGTACAGGTTTGGCGTTTTCTGTTCTTGTCCTCCTAGAATCTCCCTCTCTTTGGCCTCTTGTTCTCCATCGTTCATTGTATCTGTTTAAAGGCTTGGTGCATTCGCTTTGGTAATGACCCCGACCATTACAATTCCAACACTGGACCCCTGTTCGCCTTGAATCGCGTTGCTTATCCCCCGACTCGTGCCAACGACCTAATGCATCTTGATGTTTTTCAGTCAATTTCTTATTTTGTTTTATTAATTCTTCTACTTTTGCTTCTAACCTTGCTATTTCAGTTATATTTGTACTATCGTCGTCCTTGTCTTCTGACTCTTCATAGCCTCTACCTGCAGAACTTACTGGCTTCTGTCTTACGCCAGCACGCAGGAAAGCCTCCCATTCAACCCCTACTCTGATGGATTCTTGCAAACTACTAGGGTGATGCCGCCAAATTTCAAGTTTTAGGTTTTCATCTTGTACTGCCCCTAAGAAATGGTCCTTTGCAAGCCTATCGCGGATATCAGGCGGGCAACCAGGATATGCCAAAGAAACCAGTCTCTGTATCGTTTGACCTAATTCAGGGAGCGTTTCTCCTTTTTTTCTGAAACAGCTTCGAAGCTGTGCCTTGTAGTACTCATCTTGGTTACGAGGCGCAAAGCGAGCTTCCAATGAAGTTTTCAATTTCTCAAATTCGACTTGACCGGGCTGGACTTGGAGATCGGTTAAGACTTGGAGAGCGTCTCTCCTTAAACACGCTGCCAAACGCAATCCCTTTTCAGTTTCGCTCCATTCATTAATCATAGCGCAGTGTTCGAAATGTGTCATATAGTCGAGAAAAGGTTGAGAACCATCATAAATGTCTGCTTTCACTGTTGCCTTATTTCTAGTTGGAGGCGCAGAAGCACAGAGTTCTGTTTTTGCAGTTTCGACCTTCTTGCTCAACTGAAAGTCTGGCGTCTCCCTTACTTCCTTAACCTCACTGCGGCTCCCATTCGAACATTTTGTCAACAAATGACCCATGGTGGTACTTAACCTGTCAAACTTGTCCGTAATGAGTGTGTCAATGGTCTGAAGCAGACTATCAGTAGGCGAACTACTCGCTCCCTTGGATACTGAGTACGTGGTTCGATCATAAATGTCTGCCTTCACGTTCTCAGGCACACTCTCTTTAATGGTTCTGAACCTCAGATCTTCAGCCCATCCATCACGTGCACGTACATTGCCACTATCGGCCTCGCACGGAGTTGAAGTCGCATAGCATTGAACACCACTGTCTACGTCTATTAACTTTCTTGGCCTCCTATCAATAGGCGACAATGGCGACAAGAGTCGCCAATGCACAGACTGTGGTAAAGGCGTATTCAATAATGAGGTAGGTGTACCTCTGCCTGTAGCCATCCTAATAATTTATAATACTCTTTCAATACTCACAATTTGCCTGTGTCGATGTACTTGGTAGCACACTACCAATTGCTATTTAAGACCAATGAAACCGTATGCGGTTGTTATTGCTATTATTATTATTATTATTATAAGCCCCCGAATCCCTTATTGAATTTCAATAAATACAGCATAAGGTTTATGAATTTACCAAATACAGCGGGGAGAAGGTGTTGTCAAACACACGTTCTTTTGCTTGTATTAATTGTTCTTGTAAACTACTAACTTTAAAAATAATAACCAGCTAATGCCTTTACTCTAACATAAGTAAAAATACTAACACAGCCGACTATCATAAAAATGTCTGCTCAACTTTTCGCTTTCTGCGCGACCTACCAAATACAATACTTTTGTCATCGCTGTTCTATATCCCGGATAAAACACTCCATCCTGCTTGAACATCGTACTCCTCTTAAAAATCCTTCTCAGCAGCAAATGCATATATCTACTCTCGCAGACCAAATGTCGCGAAATCTCAATAAACGAAGTTAAAGTCGCACTAGCCATAATATTTCTTTCCTCTTTCTTTCCAAATGCGAAGCAATAGTCAGTTTCACACATAATAACTCTGAATAAATTGCAAACCATGACAGAACTATTCACACATATCCCAAAACGCTGTCACCAGAAATTTTTCTTGTTACACGCACAGGGGTATTCACTTGACCGAGCGGTGTCAAAACCCTGGCGCGAGTCACGCTGGAAGTCATATGTTTTCCCCAAATTTCCAAAGACTTCCATACAACTTAAGTTGTAAAATGGAAAGAAAGACGTGTCTGCTATAATTATTAATCTTTGCTGTAATCAATGGGCGACCCAGAGGAGACAACTTGCCCAAACGTCCATTAACTGCACCTTTACATGGTTTTTCTTCATTATTATCCGTTTTCCGTACCGATAGCTTGTCATGCCATAGAAATTACACCAGTATTCCCTTACTAACTGGGAAATATTTAACTGCGCGACCCTAGGCCAGTCCATCCACAGAATTTCCGGCGTATCACACTCATATACATACGCCAATTTTCCACTATGGCCACATAAACGGTACCTACCAAGTTCCAACTTATTGATTCCATTCTATAATTTACTGATTTCCAACCATAAATGCTGCCTTTTCAATCACACTACTTGTATACACTACTGAATTTTAATATGGACTATGTTATCGAAAGGGACAGTCATTCGGCTTGTACCCAAAATCACTACTAACGACCCAAGCATGGTTCAAATTCACTAACACTTACTCCAAATTTATGACAATATTTATCACTTAACACAAATGAAAAGTTAACTGAGGTTGTGATAGTCTACGTGTATTTGTTATTTACTGTATAAAGACAAAGCATACAAGACATCGATAGAGTTTCATGTTGGCTCGTTCTTTGCGAAGACCCAAATATCCAATTATTATCGTGAAAGAAGAGAAAAATATTTTATTGGGTATAAATTTATGTTTTATGTAATATTTCCGTATAGGTACTTTTCAAAAGAATTAGTTATGTACTGTCCACATAGATACTTTTCTAATGAACTAATTATATTCTTGTTGTTGGCTTTTATTTTTTTTTTATTTTGACTCATTTATTGTCACACTTTCGTCCCTTTTTTAATGTAGGCACGACATCTTAAGTAGTGAAAAATGTAGTTAATAGTTGCTGTAGTCATGTTTTGTTTAATAATTTGTATTGTAAGCAAGGCAAAAAAATATAAATAATGTGTTTCATTAATTTGCAAGAAATTAGTATTATGCTGTTTGCCGACACAAAGATGCTGAAACGACTGCAAATATTAAAACAATAAAATACATGCTAGTTTTGCCCATTTCGATGTTTTGACTTTTGGAAGTAACATTGAACGTTTCGGTGACTTTTTGGAAGCCTCTCTCTACCCAACACTCGCCCAGTGATGCAGTGCCAGAAGCATTTTGTAATTGTTAACTGTGGGTGTTTTTTGTTCTTTCGTTCTTTTCCTACCGCCTTGCAGTAGGTCCACGGACGGACAAACGTTTAATACTTTTGGTCTATCAATCAAGTTATAACAATCTTATAATTGAAACATCACTACTTATTGTAGATAGCTGAACCGTTGCTTGATTTGTGTAACATTGATAACAGCACAAATCATTCCATGGCAAAGCGAGCTGTATGAAAGGCACTGCATGTGACTGTATGTGCGGCCTTTAACCATGGCTATATTGCTCCATCCGCCTATGATACAACTGCATATGAAGGCAATGTAAATTATGCACACTTTCTTGATTAATCATTTTCACTTCCGACGGCCCAGATGGTGGTGTAAAATCATACTTAAAGTAGAGAAAACTGGAGAACCCGGGAAATTTTCAACCTTGGCTGGGCGGACACTAACCCTTGCACGTGACAGAGACGGGAATATAACCCGGAACTGCTGAGGTTCGAAACGAATATGTTGTCAATACGCTATCTACATCCGTTTTACTAGGTTGTGCATCTGACTACTGCGATAACACTAATTTGACAAGAATGACCTGGATCCGGGTTTGTTTTTGTTTTTTTTTTTAAAGCCTCGAGTGAGAATACGGATTCAGCTGAAGTTTTACACGCTAGTTATATTGGGCAAAAGCTAGTACACTGACCTTCAAACTACCTTTCAAAACTGCTTTTCTGCAAGTATAACACTACGAAATGGACCTCAAATTGCACTTTATAAAACAATTTAAAGAACATTTAGTTGAGTATTTGATGAAATTAAAACGTTTAAGAAGCCTGAGCCTTGAATCGTAAAGTAACCAGGGACTTCATTTGGGTAGGGTCCGCAGCCCCTCCCCCCCCCCCTTGAATTTGCATGAGTTGTATAATAGCTGTAGCCTATATACGAAAATTAACAATCCCGTCAAGTTTTTCCCCTCCTCCCCCGAATAAATTAAAATGACGTCCCTGAAAGTAACTTGACATTTTGGTTTTTGTTACTGAATTATTAATGATGCAGTAGATTTTAATATCAGTATTAGTCTGAATCGCTGCATGAAGAATACAGTCGACGTTTAAAAAAAAAACGGACTATGTCTCGTAAAAAAACAGTTCCCGATCAATCTTGACCATCCTTTTTTTTTATCATATTCTCTGTTTGCGCAGTAAAAGTATTGGGTACAAATTAGTTATATACAAATTTGCTGAATTGAAACTTTCTGTATCGGAAAGACATTAGGTCTCGATCACAATAGACAGCCATGTGACACATAACTATTAGATTTACTTATACTGTAGCCTTACACCATCCTAATCACATTCTCCCAGTGACAACAGGTGATGCATGTCATATGTGCTATCACCACTACAACCCAATATGTGTTAATTATAGTAAATGGTGAACTCATACGTTTAGTATATCACTGTATAGGTCATAATTCAGCGATTCTGATAGATATCAACGACATTTATTTACATGTTTTTTTTCTTCTTTGTTTTAATAAAGTATGTGGCATTATGGTTATAGCCCACTTGAAAACGCCGTTTGTTTTATTATATCCCCATCTCACTGCGTATGTAAGAGTGATTCAGATTGGATATATCTACCATTTCAAATCTGACAACATAACGTGTTGGAATGGAATTTTATGGAATTCAAACGCGTTTCGTTTGTTTTTCAAGAATTCTACAGTAAACTATTAACGACTTTCTTCGTCTTCTTCTTCTTCTGGATGTTGCAATTATCAATTGCGCTTGAATGAACTATGTTATATTTGATATTTGAAACATGTGGATATGTTCAACAATAAATATTTTAGTTTTACTGTATTCCTGCAAAAAGCACGGTTTCTGACTTTCTGTGGTAATTTAAAACGGTCCTTGGACACTTTCAACCTGCGTCGTTAAAGGAATGTACGTCATCTGTGCTTAATCATGCCTTTATATGCGAGAGCTATGACATTTATTGAGTTATTTAGCGGAAGTTTAAGTATATATTGCCCAGGAGTCACCAATTTGATCGCTACTTCCACTCTCTTTGTCAAACTGTTATGACCCACATATAAGCTATGTTATATGCAGAGGTAGGTTTACTGCAAACAAATAAGATCGTAATATGTATATTTATTTATTTGTATGTATGTATGTATGTATATATGTATGTATGTATGTATGTATGTATGTATGTATGTATGTATGTATGTATGTATGTATGTATGTGTGTGTGTGTGTGTGTGTGTGTGTGTGTGTGTGTGTGTGTGTGTGTGTGTGTGTGTGTGTTTTTGTCCATGGATGTTTCGTAAAGCGGACAGGGACTTTCATCACCTACTACAGCATATCGCATGCGGAATTACTTGCTGCAAAACTCATTAGCTTTCAAGTAAATAATTGTTAATTAATTACCGCAGCAGAGGTACACTCACATGCCATGTGTTGTTCTTGAATGCATACAAAGAAATTAACTTTTCATCCTGAGTACATGTGTGTACCATAGAAGAATCACATTAGAATTCAAGATTTGACCATTGCCCTAGCAGAATTGATGTATGTACTATACATGTTGCACTTATGTCCTAAGTGGAAGCACTCTGCCGACAACCTCTCGTAAACTACCAAACATACTAGACTATTACACTTATGCCAACGTTTCTCAACCTTTTAAACTCAACCCCGCCCACCAACTCACAATGAAACATATACTTCACCATCCGTGTTGGTCGAAGTCATTAGCATACTGGACTCCACAAGGATGCGGGTTCGAATCTTACCATCAGGTCAACAGAAAGAGGCAGTGTACTTAAATTGCATCTTCAATAAAATTACGTTCAATGTGTTGCTATGCAGTAAAACAGTAGATGAAACTAAATCTGTCCGCAAGGTGAAGGATAAGTACCCACAGATCCGACCCAACGCATAAATTAATTAGCAAAGTTTAAAGTCTCCACCATGGATTTTGTAGTTGAATTGCAGAACATTGCATTCGTAAGGATGCACAGACGAGCTGTGCCAATTAACATAGTCGTTCTATCGTAAAGCGATGGTATAATAATTAATCTGTAACTTGAAACGATTTTGAGATATATCAAACGACAGTAGTCTCAATATTACAGGTTTAATGAGTAAATCAACTTTTTCTGACAAAAGCAATCCAAGGGTAAAAATACATTAGATCAAATAGAAACAGTATATTCCAGATATGCAGCAGAATTTAGCATGTGTGTGTGTGTGTGTGTGTGTGTGCGTGTGTGTGTGTGTGTAAACAGTACATCAACACCATTCTGGCTATATGATTTAGATTGCAAAGGTAAATCTGTCAACATGTGCAAAATTTCACAAATGAAATCTAAAGGCAATATAAGTAAATACTTTAAATATAGGGTATAAAGAAATGTGAAATTAGTTTTGCAATCTAGGCAGCGAAAGGATACAAATAACGAGTTTTTAAATAAGTAATTAATTGTGCCGAGAAAATGTTTTTTTTACGGATTTGCATAATAAAAAACTTTAATTAATTGATTTTGTCGAGAACCTGTTTATAGGGGAATGCCATTATAAAAACATTAAACAGAAAATTAATTGAACTCGTTTTCAAGGTTTTTCTCTAATTACTATAAGCAAAGTATAAAAATATTTCAAACAGACTGATTTAACCTTGCACTAGTTTAGCTCGGTCCTGATAAATACGTTTTCAAACATTATTTTGATATGGACCACTGAAAATCTACCTCAAAATTTCTTCATGAAAAATTATCTTGGATAATGGTGTATACGTCAATGGTGCATGTAAGAACGACATTTGTCTAGGTTTCTTAATTAAATATAAAGTCACTGTAGGATGATTCAAGATTAATCATACGTATATAACTACCGTATTTTATTACTCTGTGAAGATCATAGATTATATTAGTCACTTACAGCGTCATATATGATCCTGTAAACATTCCGGTGTTCAGTTACAGTCATGCAAAATTAATAACAGCTACGAAATACGACTTGAAGATAAAATGAACAACAATTATGGTGCTATCTTTGATTCAAATGAAGAGAAAATGAAAGAAAATGGACTTGTTCGAACAGGAAATTAATGAAATTAGACGAGGGTGGGTAGCTTTGTTTTGCGCTAGATATTCTAAACAGTACTTCAATGCGTGGAATGGATGATTTTCATTTCCTTCGAAATTAGTTATGCCATTTAAAATCTAATAATACAGGCAGTTTGAAAGAAAGACTGGATTCACATATATATAGAAGACATCACAGAATGAAGTAGGATAACTCTCTCTCTCTCTCTCTCTCTCTCTCTCTCTCTCTCTCTCACACACACACACACACCTCCAATGTTTTGACAATGTTGCTATTTACCTATTAACTTACCTATCTATCTACCTACCTACCTACAACATACATACATACATACATACATACATACATACATACATACATACATACATACATACATACATACATACATACATACATACATACATACATGCATACTGTTTAAAAACTTTAAAAAAAACATGCAAATCTGAATTTAAGGGAAGCAGATTCCTTGACAGGAAAAGCTGTAACAAAATTATTAAGTCTTTTTGTTAAAGTTTAGTCCAAAGGAAACTGTTCATTATGTCTAATCTTAACTATGTTGATTTAATATATTTGAGCATTAGAAGTCTCACAGACGCTCTACATAAATATATAACTCAAAAAGATTCAAATTCTAGCGATTAGTTAGTGTCAAACCATTAAGTGAAATCAAACAGCAGTATGCGTACACACACACACACACACACACACACACACACACACACACACACACACACACTTTGGCACTCCGGCTGAGTCATACCAAAGACTTAAAAAATAGTACTAGCAGCTGCTTGACGCCCAACATTGAGAGGTTAATGTTAGGATTGGTCGGCCTAGTGTTAGGATAATGTTACTGGGTAGGACATGATGCTACATGTCTGGCATGATGCCCCAGTGCTTAACATAACTACAAAATGCCACAATGCAGATATTGTGACTTAACTTGTTAAAGCTACGTAAAATACCCAACACACACACACACACACACACACACACACACACACACACACACACACTCTCCTGACTCGACAGTGTCCATTAAATATAATTCTCCAGAAATTGTAACTGTAAAATGCATTTCTGAAGAAGATAAACCGTGCCAAATTAAAGTTAATGATGACCCAGCAAAATCAAAGGTAAAATTACCTTCTTTAGAAGAGGTACAAACTAAACATTAATGTAAAAGTAAATAATAAATACATCAAGCACAAGGGGTTACACTTATTATAAAGCACTATTATTTTCCAAACGAGAGAGAGAGAGAGAGAGAGAGAGAGAGAGACAGAGAGAGAGACAGAGAGAGAGACAGACAGAGAGAGATTGGACCAATAAAAATGAATGTGATTTCCAAATAGATTTTATACGTCTTGTTGATAGCAAGAGTTTGTAGTTTTCTCTGCGTCATATATGCGCGTACTTTGAAAGTATCCTGCTGTGATTTGGCAGTTGATCCTTGTATGACTGTCTCTCATGCACGCGCAATTTCTTACATCCCAATCAGCAATAATAACAAGAGGTGGACCAGGGTGGGGTAGGAGGGTGGAGTGGGGAGTGTTTAAGCCAGCGCCCACCACACTCCCGGCAATTTCTTTAAAGCTCGAAGGTTACATCCATGTCCATGACATTCTTACTATACAGCAGCTTTCAAATGAATCCAATGCCCTTGAGGATGACACGAAAACGGTCAGACGTGACAAATATAATTAAATGGAAGAAAGAGCAAAGTACAGAAAGAATTTCCACTTGCTTAAAGCTTTAAGAAAATGCAGTTTTTCTTTTCTTTTCTTTTCTTTCTTTCTTTCTTTCTTTCTTTCTTTCTTTCTTTCTTTCTTTCTTTCTTTCTTTCTTTTCTTTCTTTCTTTCTTTCTTTCTTTTACCCCTAACAGCGTGTCATTTTACCTACAGAGGATTATTAATATGTGTCTTTGTGGCATATTAACCTTTTTGGGTATTAAAATGTTATTAAACGCATGCAGCTGTGATAATTTTCGAATTAATGTTCGTATATTTAAGTGCGAAGTACTTAAAGAACTTAGATCACCATTTCGTAATTGCAGTTAACAGGTTAAAAACCTCAAAAGGTCTTCAAGATGGTATTAAGTGGTTACAGGAAGCAATAGCCAAAAACGTACAAGATTTCTATAGTGGCTATAGCGTGGATAAACGATATTGGCTAGAGTAGGTCAATGATATCATTTCGCAGATATTGGAAAACTTTCGTACTATAAGATAGACGTCTTTCTGAGCTGGCGTTCAGTAGTCCATACTTGGATCATGTTTAATAATATACCATTTGATTTTCATAGGTATGTACTATTAATAGTATATATATATATATATATATATATATATATATATATATATATATATATATATATATATATATATATATATATATATATATATATATATATATATATATATATATATATATATATATATATATATATATATATATATATATATATATATATATATATATATATATGACTTTGGAACCTTTAGGTTTAAAACAATTCTTCCATTGATTCCATTGATTCTTTATCAAGCTTCCTTAAGGTACCGAACACAGGTAAAATTAATCCAGTATATTACAAGATTATTTACCTAGCGTTAATGCTAGCACTAAATTACTTTTCTCGATCCACTTATCCATTTGCATTTTTAAAACTTTTAATTAGAAAATATTAATCTAAAGATTCAAAGCAAATGCTGTTTTATTACTTGCGTTTATAAAATATGTGTGCATTATATATATATATATATATATATATATATATATATATATATATATATATATAAAGATATATATATATATATATATATATATATATATATATATATATATATATATATATATCTTTTATCTCATTCTTTCCATGTTTGTCTGTTTGCTATGTGTACTATTTATTTGTTTCACTGTTCCTTCTGTCGGAATAATTTGTGAAACACATCTTTAATACATTATTTGTAAGAAACACCGCAATTTGCATATTAGTCATGAGTTATTTAAATAATAAATATTTAATATTACTTTTTCATTCATAACAAGATAGATAAAATTAAAGTTGTATTTCATTGTCAAGTACGAAAATTAAATAAGTAGACAACGATGAACTGAAATATGTTCACCATATTTCTTATCAATAAAAGATTGTATGCATGCTTTGGGAATTATCAATGTAGATCAAAATTGAGATCTACTACATAATGAAGATTTGGCAAGCTATTGTTCTGATAATCTTTTTCAAAGGCCTATTAGATATATCGTTTTAGTAGCCTATTAGATAAATCGTTTAAATAGCCTATTAGATAAATCATTTTAGTAGCCTATTAGATAAATCGTTTAAATAGCCTATTAGATAAATCATTTTAGTAGCCTATTAGATAAATCGTTTTAATAGCCTATTAGATAAATCGTTTTAGTAGCCTATTAGATAAATCGTTTAAATAGCCTATTAGATAAATCATTTTAGTAGCATATTAGATAAATCATTTTAATAGCCTATTAGATAAATTGTTTTAGTAGCCTATTAGATAAATCATTTTAGTAGCCTATCATAAAGAGCCTTTTATCCGGCAACATTTAACTTATTCTGGCTGAAGAGTTATCGTTTTAGTAGCCTATTAGATAAATCGTTTAAATAGCCTATTAGATAAATCATTTTAGTAGCCTATTAGATAAATCGTTTTAATAGCCTATTAGATAAATCGTTTTAGTAGCCTATTAGATAAATCGTTTAAATAGCCTATTAGATAAATCATTTTAGTAGCATATTAGATAAATCATTTTAATAGCCTATTAGATAAATCATTTTAGTAGCCTATTACATAAATCGTTTTAATAGCCTATTAGATAAATTGTTTTAGTAGCCTATTAGATAAATCGTTTTAATAGCCTATGAGATAAATCATTTTAGTAGCCTATTACATAAATCGTTTTAATAGCCTATTAGATAAATTGTTTTAGTAGCCTATTACATAAATCGTTTTAATAGCCTATTAGATAAATTGTTTTAGTAGCCTATTAGATAAATCGTTTAAATAGCCTATTAGATAAATCATTTTAGTAGCCTATTACATAAATCGTTTTAATAGCCTATTAGATAAATTGTTTTAGTAGCCTATTAGATAAATCATTTTAGTAGCCTATCATAAAGAGCCTTTTATCCGGCAACATTTAACTTATTCTGGCTGAAGAGTTATCGATTAGTTTAATAATAGTATGTTATACATGTATTTGTAAATATTCATTTCCATGTACCTTTATCCCACTAATATTTATTTTTACATTTAGTTTGCTAATTTTAAAGTGGCATTCAATCTTTCTGAATTTATAGCTATACCCTTGAAGTATATGTTGGGACTTGAAATGTCATTTTCTTTCGTGCATAGAAATCATATCTAGTTGTTTTCTGATTATGGTTTTGTAGTTTTTCTTTGTTTATAATGACTTAGATTATTAGTTTTGTATTTGCGGTTAATTCAATTCTTGTTTTAAAAATAATATCCAGTGTGCCTCATTTTTCTTTCAGATAGCAATTCCATAACTGATGGTGTCTAATAAATTCACAGCTACAGGCATGTCGACAACTGAAGCTACCCTTGGCAATGGGGCCGAAAATCTCACATTACATGTACAAATAAATGAAAGCAGTAACATCGACACAGGAGAAATTCTACGGCGATACAATGACGAAAAGGCGAATCTGTACATCCCTGTTATCGTCTATATGATAATTCTGACGATCGTTGGTACAGCAGGAAACATTCTTGTCTGTTGCGTTTACGGCAGCAAACGCAAAAAGACGTCTTCCCATTTCTTCATTTTGACTTTAGCTGTCCTTGACCTTTTGACCTGTCTCATTGGCATGCCAGCAGAGGTTGCAGATCTTCGATATCCGTATATGTTCTATGCGTCGGCCGCTTGCAAGCTTCTTCGCTTTGTGGAGTCAGTCACGAACATAGGATCGACAATAATCCTAACCGCCGTAGCTGTGGACAGATATCTAAGAATATGCAGACTTGGACGCCATTTGTCACAAAAAACTGCAAAAAGATTGTGCTTTGTTGCAATAGGGGGTGGCGTCCTTATTTCTTGGCCGGCGTGTTTCCTGTTTGGTAGGCACACTGTCGAGTTGGAACGTAATATACTTGGAGTAGACTGCTCAACAGATGACTCAGTGAGAAACACAATCTATCCAACCCTCTACTACGGTTTTCTGTTTCTTTTATTTATTGGATGCACTGTGTATTTCACTGTGATGTATTGCAGTATTGGAGCCCAAATATGGAAACAGAAGAAGATGAAAATCGGAGAGAAAGCAGACAGAAGCAGTTCATCCTCCAAAAATCGCCATTTTAGTAACAGCTCCATGAAGGACACCGAAGGTACCGAACCACGATCTTCGGATCCCATCAGTACTGAAATGTCGTCTGAACCAACTGACGAAAGCTCGTCGCGAAAGTACAGCAAGGACAGGCGCATCTCTTCTGTCTCACAATCAAACATGACAAATGGTAAGAAGCAGCAGATACAAATCACTCGAACGACTGTTGTCTTATTTGCAGTAACAGTTGCTTACATCGTCAGTTATCTACCCTTTCTCGTCATCATGGTGCTGCGAAGTGTCAAGAAAAATTTTGAGGTTGGGTTGAGTCCTACAGAAGAAGTTGTTTATAAATTTTGTGTGAAATCATATTTTATCAATAATGCCATAAATCCACTTATCTACAGTTTTCTTAATTTCAACTTTCGAAAGGACGCTCGTAGTGTTATTAATCGTTTTTGCGTGGCATGTTGCTGTTGTCGACGTAGCGAGATTTAATATGAACATTATTCAAATGAACAAGTCTGGATGCGAGTATAATATATTCATTTAGGAGCCATCGTACAATATCACTAGATTAAACCCCCCACCCCCACCCGAATAAAATAGTTGCATGGTAACTGTTTGTGTCTTTTATCAATGCGAATAGACTTGGTTTACTAGTGATCTAATCGTACAGAGGAAATGCTTGCTGGGATTGATGGTGCCTGGATGGATAGTTTGTAAGATGAAATGAATGGCGGATGCTCAGCCTTGGCAACAAGTTTACAGTTTTAATGTGAATCGGAAGTAAATGCTATGACAGAGTCTACAAATAGATATCCCAAGGACGTCCTCGATATTTTTTAAAAGTCTACAAACAGTTTTGAATCCTCTGACATTACTAATTTGAAATGTCTGGGTGTGGCCTGAACATTCTCGTGGACATTTAGGTGCCGAGGATATGGCTATGATCAAGAGCTCTGCGAGGATTTTGTTTTTCTTTATTTCTTCTTGTTGACCGGAACCATTATTCGACTGCCAGAACGAAGAGTAAACACAACACAGACAGCAGCGAGTAGCAGAAATTATGAATATGTGTACATAGTACTATGCTGGTTATGCAGATTACAACTTGAGCCAAGAACAAGTGCTTCTTAAAAACTCGAAAACTGATTTAAGTTAATTTAAAGTTTTCAATTACATGCACTTCTTTACTATTCATGAGAATGGAAGAGGATACGATAAATATTCAACCGATTTAAGAGAGCATAATAAGTGTTTTCATTAACACTAATTTCTTTAGCTTATTGTATCCAAATCACAATTCTAATGAGGCGATATACGATTTTTAAACATATGCAAAAAAATATTCTGGAAAGCATTTAGGCGATTAAAAAAAGTTAATAAAGTGTAATTTAGTGTTCATTTTGATAAATTAATTGGCGCATACGTTTTGATTGCTTTCGAAATTGCGAATCAGGTGTACAAAGAGTCCTGTTAATGGGCACGCACGCACACACACACACACACACACACACATATATATATATATATATATATATATATATATATATATATATATATATATATATATATATATATATATATATATATATATATATATATATATATATATATATTCCATTAAAAAATTGGTGCACGATCGATAAACGTTGAATATTTTTAAGGTACTCTGGAGGTTGTTGAACGTCATCATACCAAAGCGGGCAACGCGTTAGTCTTGTTTGAAAATCGATTTACTTATTGATGATGGTCCGATATGACGGCGAAGATCTCGTGTACCCACACGAGAGATCTGGTTCAACAAAGCTAGACTCTTTTACGTACTTTTAGCGTCCCAGTTGGCGACTTGCTAGTCTCGTTCAAGCTGAGGAAGACAGCCCAAAATGGAAGTACTCTCCAACTGTAAGATGTCCAGAAAAATAAAAACAAATCGATGACGTGCCTGTGGTAGCTATTGAAGTGTTGATTTGTCAACAGTATTTTGTTGAATGACAGAAATATAAGTCCGTGTTTGACAATACTTTACCATACAGTCTTTATCCAAGAATTTTATCAGAGCGCTTTTGTATCTCCAGAGAAAATAATCACTAGAATTCAATAACTTGAACAAAAAAGATTCCTTCTCAAAACTATTGGTCCATCTGTAACTAACTCTAGATCTATTACTGGACGGTGACATCGAACAAAGCACAGAAACAACTCTAATATTAATAATGTTAAAAGAAATATCTACGAAACTAGACATTGTTAAAACTTACAAATATTTTCCAGTTGCTAAATCTATTTAAAACATGAAAATGGACAACCGTGCATGTGATCAGTAAAATGTTTTCCCTCCGTCTTCATCTTCCTCCTACTATTTATATCTGCCTAATCTCCCCTCCGTCGTTAATTGGTTAATATAGACGTATATGATATTTGGTTTTGCTTTAAAATATTATATATTGTATGTCTTATAATGTGTATAAAGTTTGACTCAGTTTTCAGAATGCAATCGATGTTTTCTCTTTGAAATTTTTTTTAAATTATAAAACGAATGTCACTTTTAGATCACTTTTGGATAATCTGGTAAAAGGCGTAGATGAGTTTGCCAACTCGTGTCTAATCTGATATAGTGCAATAAAAACCACAATAAAATATGTTTAAAACAAAATATTTCATTTCACTATTTCATTAATTGTATATTTCTTCATCGTTTTAGTGTTTTCAGCAAGATTAGAAGAACTTTTTAAACTTAATCTTGTCAGCAGAACGTCTGTACTTCTCACTTTATGTTCTTTGTTTTTATATTTGCATTGAGATTTTGGGTGAAAACGGCCTTGTTACCATCACGTATCTTAAAATGGGTTAGCATGTGCTCTCACACCCACTATTATCATATGCATACAAAATGAAAGATAAATATGTATTAACTGTGCCTACATTTACATCAACCTTTACAACACTTAAAATATTATAAATATCTCATGACCGATGTATGTGTATGAAAATATGTGTATATAGCATTTAGTTATTATCATAGACTTTGTGATCCGCTTGTTTAGAAAAGCTTCGGATATGTAATTCAAGGTTTGTGTACCAGTTGTATGTCCTTACCAACTCCGAATGTCTGACACCATCTTTTATTGACTAAAGCCACATAGTTCACATTTCATCAGCATGATTTA
Source organism: Unio delphinus (assembly GCA_029339505.1). Taxonomy (NCBI): domain Eukaryota; kingdom Metazoa; phylum Mollusca; class Bivalvia; order Unionida; family Unionidae; genus Unio; species Unio delphinus. Next base: position 6,265,191 of record JAQISU010001238.1, read on the forward strand.
ACCAACTAAAGTCCTGAACATTACGTCAAAAAAGAACATTATTGTCATAAAGTTCAACATATATGTACTGCCAAAGTAATCCAACATAGCTATTGCCAGGCGTTAATCGATTATTGCGTACTGGCATCGCGTAAAGTGCTGGAAGCTTGTTTGACTTGTCAATTATACTGAAGTACCAATGTCCAACTCCGTTATGATCACCGCGATACAGTATGCATGAATTCAATTAAATTTCTTTCCGATTTTAATTAGTTTTTGTTAGATTTATGGTAATTCGAACAGAGGTTATTGTCTGAAGAAACGAAACTAACTCTAGACAATATCTTAGGGAACGACATGGCGTTTTTATTCGGCTCCTGTGAAATGCGTATTTTAATTAAAAAAATTTTAAACACAAAAATCCTGTTTGCTCCTCCCCCCAATAAAAATTACTAAAAATTACAATTCTGTTCTTAAAATGCCGTAGCATACATTAAAATTAAAAAAAAAAAAAAATGAAAGATGACAGACAACGCTTCACAATCAAAAGAGACAACTGAAATCGACAAGTAGAAACATGCACACATTTAAATAATAAAAAAAAAACAGTTTGCCTGTAGAAATATATCTGTTCATCTATTGGTTGTGGGCTTGGACGAGTATTAAACTTAACGAGTTCCAGGCATATGTTATGACAATGTCCGAACCAGCTCCAGACAATGTTATGATTTACAAGGGTTCGTTGAATATAACGTAATCGATAATGAAGGTTAACCCCTGCTGACACGGTGGAAAAAAAAAGGTTTCTAATTCCGAACTGGAGTATGGAGTAATGTTTTAAAAAATAGACATAACGTTATCAACGTTGAATCTTAAAATGAGATACATTAAGGACATCATTAATGCTATCGTTAATTTTTTTTTTTGGCTAATCAAGAATTTGACAAGATGGTTGAAGAACTCGAAAATATAAACTTAAGTATGCAATGAAGTGGTCGATGTTGTTACAGAAACTATTTTAATCCTCAGAACGATACTGTTAATGATATTACGTTGAAATCAGTTGTCAGTTGTAAAAATATGCAAGGGTACATGAGTAACGAATGCACCAGTTACAGACACCATGTCTTCAAGTCAATGTTCAAGTCATTCCTTGAAACTTTATAATGTGCAAAGCGACATAAAACTGCTTTTATTGTCTTAACTAAATGCGTTAAATCTCTCAATGATACGTATTTAATATTGTCCAAAATCTTTAACTCTATGACAAAATATGATGTTGATAAAGTAAGATTGAATCAAGTAGGTTAAAAAAAATTAAATCTACGAGTTCAATCCTTTTACGCAGACTGTTTTGAGAAGTGCTTAAACTACCTCTTAGGTTAAAACTATGATAATGTTTGTGCTCACAAGATACGGAAGGAAGCGGAAGAGTTAAATCGTTAAGGTGTGTTACTTAAGAGATTGACATATTAAAAGATGAAAATGTAAAACATGAAATAAATGTTTTAAAACGTGCGAAGGAAATCAAAAATTAAATACTCATGACAATTATTTGCGTATACAAATTAAAAAATTTAATTAATTTAAGTCGATAATAATCTCTTAGCAAAAATATAGTGTTAAAATTACAAACTGCTGCAATTAAATGAATATTCAGGGATTGCGATATTCAGTACTTGTTAGCAGATAAAGTCTTAAAAACGATATAAAACTAAAATTTTTAGTGTATTGTCACCTTTGAGGGGAAAAAAATGTTTTCGGATATGTATGTAGATTCTTTAATGACTGAAATGGTTTAACGGTGTACGGAGAGGCATTTGACGTGGAGTAATTAGGTTGACTTTAAATCTAGGCCCCAGATGGATGGACGAATGATTCAAGGCTTCACTAAATCGAGGCCCCAGATGGATGGACGAATGATCCAAGGCTTCACTAAATCGAGGCCCCAGATGGATGGACGAAAGATCCAAGGCTTCACTAAAATCTCTCTGCCTTTGTGGATTCCAGTCTTAGGATTGGCCTACATGGGTATGTGGAAAGTCTGCTAATAGCTTCGCGTGGGTCGGTTATTTTTCACGTTTTTTTTTTAAAACAGGATTTTTCTTCAGCAAATATGCTGGCCGCCATATATAGCCTATTATGTACAGAAAAAATTGCGTGATACCAACAACAACAACACAAACAACAACAACACAAAGAAAGAAATCAGGTGATTACTTACACCAGTTTTATTTGAGAGAAGTGGAGTGTGCAACGCAAAGATAATAGATTTTGAATCTCCGAACAAATCAAGTGAAGGCAAACACAATTTTCAATCTTATGAAAATATATTGTAGAAAACAAAAATAGCTTTCAGTCTACAATTAAAAACGGAATGAACTTTTAACACTTGTAGAGTTCGATGGATTCAAAGATGGGAAATGAAGAAATCAGTCTTAATTAATGTTATTCCTTGGCAAGGATTAAATACATGTACTTGATTAATGAGTTATGTAACTTGATATAGCTGGGGGAGGAGGTGGCAGTGAGCGTCTTTTATTGTAGTTTTTTTTAAAAAAAGAAAATATGTTTGTGCAAGTAACAATATTTCAAAGCTGAAATGAAATTTATTATACAAAATACCAAATGATAATTAAAAAAGCATAATATTTACAAGAGAACCCCTTTAGTTGGACCATATTTAGCTATATATTTATAAAAATAAAACTTTAAGAATGAGCTAAAACAAATAAATTTTTACATTTTAAGATATTATGATGTGGATGGAAATGCAAAGCAATTGCTACGATAAACTTACACAAAAGCGGGTTTCACAAAAAACCTAAGTAGGCTGTGGAGTGACAATGAACTTTTAAAGTCATGAATGTATAAATCGATACATTTTTATTTACAATATAAAATAAAAGCTCACAACAAATTCAGCTGAATATTAACAATTATTTTAACAGAATCTTTAATGCATAAAATTTGCCCTAATAAGAAATAACTTTATTTATTTCATAATATCATAACAAAATGTCATAGAAATTTAATGTCAAACTATGAAAACACATGGCATGGTCACATAAAGAAATTAAGTAACAAGTTCTCATGAAGAAAACTAAAAATTGTACAAATAAAATTATACAGATTACATATGAATTAACATTATTCATATCTGAATATGAGGTCATAAAATAATTTATGTAACTGACAAGCCCCAATACATTTTTACACTTCAAAAACGTCATTTAATTAGACAGTCACCTACTCTATTTGTTTTTGAGGTTTTTCCCCTTTCATATTAACAATGAGACTGTTGTCGTCATCTATTTCCACCAATAGATAGTCATGTAATAATTCCACATGCATAGAAATAGGTTGAAAGTCATACCCTTTAGGCTGCATTAAGTTACATAGTTCATAAAACATGATTTAAAATCACAGCTCTGTAGTAGATGTTTTAAAAGATATGACTCCTCGTAAAAGTCTCTCTTTTTAGTGGCTTTAAAATGGCCAATTACTAAAATTATTCATTACTGTCTTGAACAAATTTATAATGAATAAAGGTGAGAATGACAACTAGAGTTTTTAAAATTTGTAGCAAAGGTTAGTAATTAAGAACATGAAGTCCTTACTGGGTGTTGTGCATCTAAGTCACAGGGACATTAGCAAAAAGCTCTGAGAATATATATATATATATATATATATATATATATATATATATATATATATATATATATATATATATATATATATATATATATATAACTTTTTCTTAAAGTTAAATAGAGTTAGTCTTCCCAAAAATGACAGCTGTCAAAACAAAATTCAGATGGACAAAAGCAGTCTGTAAGAATTATTATTAATGGACACAGGAAATCTGATTTAAAAAAATGTAAATTACCTCATAAAAAATAACTACAGTAGAAGTAAATGGAGACCACAGTAAGATGTGGCATGAATATGGACTTTTTCAGGCCATCCCTAGAAGATAAATAAAAAATAATGATAGCATGCCTTATTTCCCTACCTACACTATCTCTATTGAAATAGAACATTGCTTTTCTTTTCCCCTGCTGTCTGGTATAACTTTAGGTTGATCTTTATTCTTAACCATTTCAGTGTCTAGAGGGCTGATATAAATCAGAAAACATACCTGTCCTACAGAAGCAGTATATAAAGCTTAAAATAATCATGTTTTGGGAAAGAGAGCAAATAATTTGAAGTTATTACTTTATTAATTTTTAGTTTTACTTTTGTATCAAATTACATAATTCTGCAGAAAATGATCTCTCCATTGTTACTCAAATTCATAGGTGTGACTAGGTTTATTAACCTTAATGACAAAGATCATTGACTGTCTCTGAAATATTTCTTGTTAATATTATTAACTGACCTTTATGACAAAGATTACTGACTGTCCCTGATATATCATGTACTTGTATCATGGACTGACATTTATGACAGAGATTACTGCCTGTCCCTGACATTTCACTGGCTTGCATCATGAACTGACATTTATGACAGAGATTATTGACTGTCCCTGACATATCACGTGCTTGTATCATGGACTGACCTTTATAACAATGATTTTTGCCTGTCCCTGACATTTCACTTGCTTGCATCATGAACTGACATTTATGACAATGATTATTGACTGTCCCTGACATATCACGTACTTGTATCATGGACTGACCTTTATGACAATGATTATTGACTGTTCCTGACATATCACATGCTTGTTATCATGAACTGACATTTATGACCTAGATTACTGACTGTCCCTCAAATATTACTTTTTAGCTTGTATCATTTATTCAGCTACATGATAGAGATTATTGACTGTACATTATGTATCACTTGCATGTATCAACCTTTATGACAAAAATATATTCTCATATATCATTGATACAATGTAATATTAAACTGGTTTCAAAATAAAACTATGTAATTTCCTTCTCTCTCTTTGCATAACCACTGAATAATGAAGTGTCACAATTATGCAAAAATCTAATTCATCATTATTTGAAGAATCAAAAACTGGGTTTAACTGATATCTCTTCAAATTAGGCACTTTTGGAACTTGTTTTCTTTATACTTCACAAGAGCAAGTTCATATTTATATGAGAGGAACTTTCATGTCTCACAACTGTAAATCCCCCAGCTTTTTATACTTTTGCCAAGTCTGAAATTATTATCAGACCTTTTATCCTCAACTCAGCCCTCTCCACAATTGTGACCCAGTATCTAAAAGAAACTTCATTCCATGTATTATAGTTCCTGCCATGACTGTGTAGCATATATAAGTTTTTTTTTTATATAAAAGATTATTGCTAATTAATTTATTTTGGGGGGGTATACATTTTCTTGATGCTACTAAAATAGTGCAGGAGATCTAGCACAAAACTACTGTATATATATACACCAGGAAAAGGCAACAAAACTATTGCCACTCTAGTACATGGTTACTTTTTAAATAAGTTCACTATCAATGCTGAATGTGAATTTTTACCAGCAGTGTAGGAAGATACCAAGTTATAGATGGATTGATGGAGAGATGGAGGAAGATATGTAAAGAACTGTAATATCAATGACATTTTTTCAAAGAGTTTACACATAGACATGTGACTCACATGATTATTATGTATAATAAACATACCAAATTGTTCAGATAATTGGGACCTGATTACCTGTCATCTAATGATAATAGGTACAAGAAACAATTGTGTATAATGGATGATCAATTGACAGCTGGCCCAGACCTGTTATTGCATAAGGCAGACATGGCCTGCAGATCAATCACTGTATAAAGGCCAGCAGATCTGTCCTGGAGATTTCGCACCACAGAATGGCCAGTAGATCTGATGTGGAGATCCATCAATGATGCATAAATGCCAGCAGATCTGGCCTGGCAAAATGTCTGAATAATACCATCACGTTTCTCCTGAAAATCTGTTACCATATGAAGGCCAGTGGAGATCTGTCACTGCCTTATGAGCAGCAGCTCTGTAGAGATCTGTCATTGCACACAAGGCCATCATATCTGGCTTTGCAATCTGTCAGTGCATAAAGACCAACAGATCTAGTCTGGTTATCTGCTACTGCATAAAAGCAGCAAATCTGTCTGGAGATTTGTCTGTGATTAAAGGCAGCAGAACTGTCTTTGTTGTTGTTGTTGTTAGGCTTAACATCATTTTTCAGCACACAATAGGCTATGCATGGCGACTAGTATTAATGGTGGAGAAAGAACCTGGAAAAACCTCAGGATGAACCACCGGCCCAAGAGAAGCAACTAGCAAGCTTTCTCACATACATACATTAGTCGAATCCAAGACTCAAACCTACACTGACAGAGGTGAGATGGAAGTGATCTGGAACAGAGAGCGCTTTAGACCACTCAGCCACTTGGGACTCTCATAACTGTCTTTGAGATAATGAAATTAAAAGGCTTGACTTATGAGATTTCAATATGAATATATCAAAAGTGACATCATAAAAGGCAAGTATTTTTTTACTGGCTGACATAATGTCCCAAACTGAAATTCAAGCTAAGAAGTGAAATCAAGGCCTTAATCTATGTCCTCATTTTTTATATAATTTCAATCAAACAGCACAGACTTGATCTGCTAGTAGATTATGCAACAGCAGATAATCAATTTTTGCTGTTCACTAATGGTGGAAAGCATGCATAAATACTGAAGATGATGAAATACAAAAGTTTTATTCATTTAACCATAGGAACTCGTATAGTGGCATGACTTCGTATAGCATTTATGTGAATCATAGTAACTCATACTGTGACATGACCTCATACAGCATTTATATAAATCATAGTAACTCGTACTGTGGCATGACCTCATATGGCATTTATATAAATGATAGTAACTCGTACTGTGGCATGACCTCATATAGCATTGATATAAATCATAGTAACTCATACTGTGGCATGACCTCATATAGCATTTATGTGAATCAAAGGAACTCATACTGTGGCATGACTTCACATAGCATTTTTATGAATCATAGGAGTTCATACAGTTGCATGACATCATATAGCACTTACATGAACCAGAACTTGTACAGTGGCATGGATTCATACAGCATTGATATGAACCATAGGAACTCATACTGAAAATGACATCATATAGCATTTATATATCAATCATAGGAACTCGTACAGTGGCATGACTTCATACAGCATTTAAATGCCTGGATGCACATTATATAAAATCATGATATTAGGCTGCAAATTAATACCAAACATCGTACATTTTATAAATGACATATCAATTACATCATGTAACTGACTACATTTCATTATCTGCATTACAACAACTGACACTAAACTTCTTCACAGGATGTCACTATATACTGGTAAACTTGGACTGACATGGCTAATGGAATAGAAGTTTGCAGAACTTCTTTGTCATAACTTTACCTGAATCCATATAGTCAAACATGTTAATGTTAAGTTCTGAAATATCTGATTCCAATAGTTTAAAAATATTCACATTTTCAGACTTTAAAATGTTTAAAATTCTGCATCAGATGGTGATTATTCAATCATTTTAACAGTTAACCTACATTCATCAAACAAAACATTTTTTCTACAGCAGATAATATCATATGCTGCAAAACTAATTCTTACAAACAATTCTTTAAGATTTTATTTTGTACCAAGAGGAATAACTACCATAATTATTACTATCAGCTGTATGTAGTTGTCAATATGGATATCCAGGCATTGCTGTTATTTATGTCCTCACAATATATCGATATTAAGTTGTGAGGTATAATACAACATGCCAGTTCCTGCAGTTCAAATACATTTGCTCTAACATGAAAGTACTTTGCCAGCAAATAAAATTATAAAACCAAATAACAAACCAGCAAATATAATTTCTTTTCACTCCACTGCCAATCAATTTGTGTCATAAAATAAAAATGTGACACTGAGGAATCTTCAACTGAAAACTGGTACAAGCCTTCATATTCTACTGCAATTAGCAAACTGCCATGAATTCATAGTTTAACAACATTAACAATTCATCCGTAATAATTATTCCATCATCCAATGTATTAATACATCAGATTTATTAATACTGATATTTTTTCAATAAATTTTGTCAACTACCAACTCCTTAAATATTTGGTTTTGACATGTTTTGTTCTCAAGTATTCAATGTCTGCTGCAATGGGCAATATAGAAAGCCCATCTAAATTGGCACTGCAACCCTTCATGTTACCTCCTTGTCAGTGGAAACTTCTCTTGTATAAACTGGAAAATAAATAAGAGTTAAAAGAGTTACTTAAACCAAATAAGAGAAATGATAACCATGTTTTATTATATGTAATGTACATCCATCTGCAAAACAATATTGATTTAAATCCTCCATCTCATAATAAATGGAATTATATTAAAGCAAATAGTGTACACTGATTTTCCAGTGCACAGTGAAATGGCCGATTTGAGCATAAATTAACTTGCAGCTGGGTGTGTCTTTTAAATAGGCAAATGCAACAATCGAATTCAATCATATCATGTAATTTACACCAGCGATGTTAAAATGTACAAGTAGCAATACTGGTCTGCATACATCTTCGCTACCTACACCTTGGCAGATTGTACAGAAATTTCAGAGATCTGTCCTACTGACATCTGTTGGATTTCATGAGATATTGCCCATAATGCACAATACCAACTAACCAATAGCATGTAACAGCAGTGTGTTATATGTCAGCTGAAAATGATGTAGGCAATTGACTTCAAAGGATACTTTCTAAGTTTAATATTGAAAGTATGACTATATACCAGAGACAAGCCATTACATGTATAGTTGAGGGAAAAAATGTATTGGTACAGACATGGCATTGGAAAAATGCTTTTTTATAAGTCCATTCCAGTAGTGTGCTTCGCATGTCTCAATCTTATAAGAACAGTGTTCAAATTTGAACAACTTAATTTTGATTGGATGTGGTGAAATTCATAGACCGTCACAGAGATATCTGAACAATCTGCTAGGTGTAGACAGGGTTGACACATGGGAACTTTGACTAGCAAAGATGCTCTGCACAGTTGTAGATCATGAACTCTGACCCGGATGGCTGGCTTTTTAATCATACATAATGCATTTATGTGGAGAGTCATAAAATTGTACTTTGTCATAAATAAAATCAAATATAAAAACTACATGCTTCCTAAAATGGGTCTCATAACCATTCCTGTGTTATATTAGAGAAAATGTATAATTCATGACCATACCTGTGTTTTGTGAGGGGACCATACCTGTGTTATATGAGGGACTGGATCAGTGGATGTGTTTCATGAACATAACTGTGTTATATGAGAGACAGCATAATTTCATGACCATACCAGTGTTACATGAGACAGAATGATTTCATGACCATAACAGTGTTACATGAGACAGCATAATTTCATGACCATACCAGTGTTACAAGAGACAGCATACCGTATTTTGTTGTGTATAACGTGCACTTTTTTTAACTAATTTTCTTATCTTAAGTCGGGGGTGCGCGTTGTATACAAGAACTAAAAAAAAAAGATTTTTTCCAGGTCGATCTGAAGAGGATGAAGGCACTCACTACTTGTGAAATATTAAATCCATTGTACATTGCATTGTAACTAAAATGTTTACCGGTACTAGCCGTATTAAAGAAATAAATAATGCTTACAAATAGTCTTGTTCTTTGATTGCTTATGTAAATAAACTGGTTTCATTTCACATCACTGTGTCAAGTTGTGTTCTGTGCCACGGCTGGAATTACATGTACATAACGACTGGCAATTTGTTCAAAAGCTGTGCAAAGTGTCGCATTGGAGCGGAACAAATACCACTGTGTGGATTACCGTACTTGCTCCGTAAATGTTCAGTACCGTATTCCATAACTGTTGATCTAATCGAATTTTTCTTCATTTATTATTGGTTAAATTGAAATATAATATGTGTAGAATTCAACTAGTGTTAATGTTCTCATCAGAGCATCTGTTGGGGACATTTTTTGCGACTACGGGTTCTTTCTTACAGGAACACTAATACGTTGTGGAACAAAATAATCAATGTATGAAGTCGGAAAACATTTTTTTCCTCTTTGGAAAATAAGCTTGTTACTTAGTTTTATTTCTCATCTTAAATCATAGTATTTGAGATTTGCAATTATACAGTGATCAATGGCTTCAATGCTTCATTGACTCTGTGTGGTCTTTTCACGGTAATCGGCGCCAGGTAAGCTTTGATGCGCTCAACATAGTTACAATGCTTTGTCTCGGTGAGCAGTATTTTAATTGATTCAGCTCGGTGTTTTTAATGGTGATCAGTGCTTCATTGACTCGGCGTGGTGTTTTCAAGGTACTTGGTACCGACTAAAGCTTTGATGTGCTAAACTCTTTCTTTGTTTTATTTCTCAGTTTAAATAACAATATTTGATGCGGTACTTCTTTGTTACAATACATAATTACAATGCATTGTCTTGGTAAATTCTAGCCTGAACATATGTTTATATTTTAGAGGTGTCATGATAATCCAAATAAGTATAAATACTGGACCTAAACTTTCACATATCATATTGTATTCGATCTTGAATCTAAACGAACATGGGTCGTATAAGAAATTCGTATACTTCGAAAGACAAGCTAATCATCATTGCCTATGCAGAAGCACATGGTAACAGAGCCGCTGGGAGGGAGTTTAATGTTGGAGAGTCTTCTATTAGGGAGTGGAGAAGAATGAAAGAAAGACTGAAGAAAATGCCACGAACAAAACAGGCAAAGAGAGGGACAAGTGCAAAGTATCCGGAAGTGGAGAGTGGAGTCCTTGAATGGGTCATGGATAGAAGAAACGGGGAATTGCAATATCTACGACAGAGATTCGCTTTCAGGCAATATTGATTGCCAAACAGAAAAAAATAGACGACTTTAAGGGGTCTGTGAGCTGGGCTTACGCATTTTTACGACGGAACGATTTGTCAATTCGGCGACGCACACATATAGCCCAGAAGCTGCCAGAAGAATTCCGTCAATTTCCGTGAATTTCATAATTATGAATCTCTGGATTTCATGACCATACTGGTGTTACATGAGACAGAATGATTTCATGACCATACTGGTGTTACATGAGACAACATGATTTCATGACTATACTGGTGTTATGTGAGGGACTGCATTGGTTTCATGACCATACCTGTATTATTTGAGAGACAGCATTTGTATCATGACCGTAATTGTATTATGTGAGGGGCTATGTGGGTTTTATTACCTTAGCTGTGTTATATAACGGACTGCATAGGTTTCATAACCATACCTGAGTGACTGCATGAGTTTCGTAACCATACCTGAGTGACTGTATGAATTTCATAACCATACCTGAGTGTATGAATTTCATAACCATACCTGAGTGACTGCATGAATTTCATAACCATACCTGAGTGACTGCATGAGTTTCATAACCATACCAGAGTGACTGCATGAATTTCATAACCATACCAGAGTGACTGCATGAGTTTCATAACCATACCTGAGTGACTGTATGAATTTCATAACCATACCTGAGTGTATGAATTTCATAACCATACCTGAGTGACTGTATGAATTTCATAACCATACCTGAGTGTATGAATTTCATAACCATACCTGAGTGACTGCATGAATTTCATAACCATACCTGAGTGACTGCATGAGTTTCATAACCATACCGGAGTGACTGCATGAATTTCATAACCATACCTGAGTGACTGCATGAGGTTCATGACCACACCTGTGCTACCTAATATTGACTGTATATTAGGGACTTGATGGGTTTCATGACCATACCTCCATACCTATGTTATACCAGGGACTGCATTGGTTTAACGAGTTTTTACAAAGCTTAAAAGAAATAGAGGCCGAAAAAAGACACTTCTTAAAAAAAACTATACCAAGTAATCAAAGAATGACATGAAAGAATAGGCCTGACACAACATCTAACTAGAGTAGATGCCACTGTATAACATGAACCCTATTGTGAAGAAGAAAGACTAAGGTCTGGAAATAAAAACAGTGAGACTGAGTTTGAAATAGAGTTTTCACTATTAGTTAGTCAGAAACGAGTGTGGCATTATTTAAGATTTTAATATTAGTCAATCAGAAATGACTTTTCAAATGCGGCATCATTTAAGTTTTTACTATTAGTCAATAAGAAATGACTTTTCATATGTAGTATTATTTAAGTTTTTACTATTAGTCAATTAGAAATGACTTTTCAATGGTGGTTTCATTTAAAGTTTTTATTATTAGTCAATTAGAAATGAATTTTCAAAGTTGCTTAAGAACTTTTTGATTTCCAGACCTGATCTAACATTGCCTTATGCATGAGCAGATCAAACTCCATACTGTTCAACTAAAGATTTCAAGTAAGCAATATTTGCCTGGGTCTACATGTGGAGGAGCAATATTTGCCTGGGTCTACCAGTGGAGGTGCAATATTTGCCTGGGTCTACCAGTGGAGGTGCATTATTTGCCTGGGTCTTCCAGTGGAGGTGCAATATTTGCCTGGGTCTACCAGTGGAGGTGCAATATTTGCCTGGGTCTACCAGTGGAGGTGCAATATTTGCCTGGGTCTACCAGTGGAGGTGCAATATTTGCCTGGGTTTACCAGTGGAGGTGCAATATTTGCCTGGGTCTACCAGTGGAGGTGCAATATTTGCCTGGGTCTACCAGTGGAGGTGCAATATTTGCCTGGGTCTACCAGTGGAGTTGCAATATTTGCCTGGGTCTACCAGTGGAGGTGCAATATTTGCCTGGGTCTACCAATGGAGGTGCATTTTATTTGATGGCAGGTCTGGGTCAACAATGTTCACAGTGCAGTATAATGCAGTATAAAGATGAGATAAAGAAAGAAAGGAAAAATCCATGATCTTGAAAAAAGGATAAAAGCCTTGACCTTGAAAGAAAGAATAAAATATGTGGTCTCAAAGGTTGCAAAGCATTTGAAGGGATTTATGCTGCTTACCTCTATTTTAACTTTGTTTGTCTGACTGCAGATTTAAATGTTATCCTCTCATTACAAGTTATTGAATAACGATGATTCTACAGGATGCTAAAAACTGCCTACAGAGGGTGTTATGATAGATCTTTCTCCATGACTTAAGGAAAAAATTTCCACATTTCCTTAAGTTCTCAACATTCCAGTTATGACAGTTATTAAAATTCAAGAAATACATCAGTTATTTTTCAAATAATAAAAATGGAAGAGTCAATAACATAAATGTATACAAATGAATAGGACCAGTGGGCTCATTGCCTGACAAAAGGAACCCACTGCAAATATTTGCCAAATCTTGCACATAAAAAAGGGGTGGGGTGGGTTTATCATTGCATAATTATGGAACATTTGTAAGTTAGTGTTGCAACTAGGATACCAAAGGCTCGGGACACTATCCTCGACTCTCCAAATATGGGGATGTACAATGTTTTAAAGGGACAAAAGAAAATATTAGGATATAAAGCACTAGTACTGTTACACAATGAGATGAGTTTTTTTTGTTGTTGACATATTTGTCACTTTAACTTAGTCATCTACAATGTATCATATTTTTGTTGGACACTTACTTCAGCGAAATAAATGTAACTCGTGAAAACATCTACATATTTGAATATCTGATTAGCATGAAATGAGCTGCACCATGGAATTTTCCGTTCCTGATCTTGCTTTAATTTAACTTTTAGTGTTCACTCATTACTAACAGTATTTATTACAATAAATACCCCCCCCCTTGTCGGAATCACTTTCTTTTCAACTGAATAAATAATTAATTAAATTATAAATTTTATATTTGCATAAATTTAGTCTCTACTGTCATAAATTCAACCTCAAAATAATGAAATCTTTCTTCTTGTAGGTGTGACACATTACACTAGTGGCCCTCTGAGACATTGTTTGAAAATGTAATTACATTACACTAGTTGCCCTCAATGATATTACATTGCAACCTGGCCGACTACCACAAACGTTCAACATTTTCATTGCCAAAGAAAAAGGAAATTACATGGCTATCTTGTAGTTTTCATCACCTTTAGCACCTTTGATCACTACTTGTGCCAACATAGATGTGAATGGAGAAGTTTTAGGCATATTTATTTTTTATTTGTCGAATCATACAGAAAAAATATCATTGCTTTGTTTCTTACAAGCAATTTCACATCATCTTTATGTATGCTCTTCAGGTGAATACATCATTTCTTTACAAAATGTTTTTAAAAAATTCACAAAAAATATTGTTAAGAAATAAAGATGATGTGAAAGTACTCAAAGGAATAAAGCATGGATAATTTTCTGATCTTCTGTTACACTATCATATATATATATATATATATATATATATATATATATATATATATATATATATATATATATATATATATACACACACATATATATATATATATATATATATATATATATATATATATATATCTGATACAATTATTTCACTATCTGATGAAACAAACCCAACTTGTAAGATAAAGAACCAACCTGGATAAGTTTTTGCCTGTAATGTGCATCATTCTCATTGTTTACTTGTTTTGGAATATGTTTCTCATTCCTCTCAATAAATATCTTCAGTTTTTCGATGCTCATGATGTTGACTGGGTCTAATTTATCCTTGTTGATCAGACCCACCAGATATTCTTTGTAATGGATCCTGAAAAAATATACAGTTTAATACTAGGTCACTGATTCATGGGACATCTAAATAAAAGAAAGACCACAAGAATTTCAGAAAAATCTTGCCTGCTTTGCAGTTGTATACAACTACATGAATGGCCCCATGTTACAGATATATCACTGTGACTTTGACCAAACAAATGTTTTTGTTTTCTTTCTTGTCTTAAGCTATCTACAAGGTTTGCTCAAAGTACATGGTCTACAACTAAACATAGTATGCTGATACCACGTTTTGGTACTGTAATCACTCTGTCCTTAATTTTTGACTTTTCAACACCTAAATGAATATGACTCCTCCACCCCCATCCTTAGTGCAAACACTTGAAAAATTTGGTGAAAGATATAAACTAGAACTTAAATTATTGTTGAGAAACCATATACTTTAGTCTGAGTGACTTCAATCTTTAAATTACAAGAGAGGGCCAGTCATTTTCACAAAATAGTTGCATCAATAAGGATTAACTTTAAGTTAGTCGTGCTGGCTTTCCTGCTTAAGACTAACCTTTAGCTATTGTGCAGTTAAGCCACAGCTGACCAGAATATGAAATTAGGGCATGTCCTGGTACAAAATAGGGCATGTCACAGGGAGAAATGGTCAGTCTTTTTGTGAATTTCACACATTTTGGACCAAGAAGATTTATCAATATTTAGTAAAAACAAGGCTTTAAAAAAACATCCCGCTTTTAGGTCCCAATCTCTAATTTTTTTATTCACTTGGCCTTCATAGGTATGCCTTACATCCTGTTTTACAAAAGTACAGTAATCATGTTAATATCATGGAATAAAAGGCAATTACACATCAATGTACTGGTATAGTTGCCAGTCAAAATTCCCTCTTAACACAAGCCAGTATCAGGGTCTTAATGATTGACTGGTCTTTACTGCTGTGGCAAAACGTAAGAACATTTTGCCGACTATCAGCATGGGAGACGCAGAAAATATCAAGCTTTCCACTGTGCGGAAAGTTATGATGTTTGTTTAGCCAAAACACAAAACTAAAATTGATTGATGTTGATCTTACTAGATCTATATGAGAATTTTAGCCTTTATTAACTCTTCATGAACATGTAAATTATGCTGGTTATGTGCCTTGTACAATTAAACGTGCTTACCGTTTTAAAATTATTACTTCAAGATGCAGGATTGATTTAATCATTGAAAATGAGTAACTTGTGAGCATTTGATTCAATGTAAATGAAACAGCTATTAAGGACAAGCTGAAATGTTATATGGAAGAATGCAATTTGGTCAAAACAATGAATAAAGCAAAATCTGCATCAAATATGTTTGGGAATAAAACATTTTCTTTGCAAAGACAATAAACATGACCCTATGCAAAATGTTTGCACCATGTCATGAAAAATCAATGTTCATTTGTATTCTTTCACTGAATGGAGGAGCCCCATTTCTTAGTGTCATGCAAAATGTCAGTCAGTACATACAACTGATGCAGCACTTGTTTCTCCTGGGCTCTATTTCAAAATAAATTTACATAGTTGCCACTTAAATTCTGAATAATTACTGACAGATAATATGTTGATGGTGCACACTTAAACATGAACTACAATTTTATGAGTTTAATTGGTAGCTTACATGCATACAAATTTTAAGCTTGTTCAAGTAGGGTGTGCATTTTCTTTTACAGCTTTAACAATTTCAGTCATATTGCTATGATGTATGCAGGGTGGCAGATTTTAGTGATGTCTAGCAATGGGATGTCATGCTGCAAACACACAGCATCATGTCCCCCCCCCCCCCCCGTCACATTATCATGACAAAAGGCTGACCAGTCCTAACACAAATCTTTCAATGCTGAGTGCCATGTGAGACCACTGACTGTACTATTTTTATAAGTCCTTTTGCATTACTCTGCCCATTGGTTCAAGTAATGATATATAGTGCATTAACACTTACACACAAAGGCCTGCCATGCCATTCTGAAGTTCTTTCCCACAGGGTTCATCCTTCTTATCAGCACCATATTCCTTCTGTTCCATGACCGGGCAGCCTTTAGGGTCCAATTGTCCTGCAGGGATATCAGTGTTGTATACAACCCTATTATCCTGAAAATAAGTACAGAAATAATCAGGTTGAGCACATTCTGTCAACTTGTGTACTGTCATTTGTAGTGAAGCTACATCCTGTATAAACACCATTCCTGTATATCTGATGCCTCTTACATTTATGCATTATTCTTCACATCTTTAATCAAATGAAACTATACTGACATAATAACATGTAAATGTAGAATTCTTCTGTGTTTCATTAATTGCTGTAACATGTGCCCTGCCGAAACACCTGATAAGACACATTAGGGCATGAGGAAATTTCCAAAT
Organism: Unio delphinus; assembly: GCA_029339505.1. NCBI lineage: Eukaryota > Metazoa > Mollusca > Bivalvia > Unionida > Unionidae > Unio > Unio delphinus. The sequence continues at coordinate 6,282,211 of JAQISU010001238.1, forward strand.
AGTCACTCGGTATAACTGGACAAGTGTCGTCAACTGCACCCCCACTCACCCCCAAAAATGCCTGCCATGTTTTGACCTTTTAAATCCATTCTAATAGTATATTTAGGCTGCCATCTAAAGTTTGTTTTATTTCAGATATTTACTTAATCAGACTGAAGATTTGTGGAAACAAAAATTACAGCAACCATACCATTCAATATAATAATATTGAGATACAAACTAGAAATGTTTCCATGCCATATGGATGCCCCTGCCAAGAAATTGCAACTAACAGACAAAATCTAAGGTCCAAAAAGAGTCATAACTCCATTAAATTTATTAGAAAATGGTGAAAACTGAATCTAAGTAATTTTATTGTAAAGGACTAAATTTAGTTCTAAGCCACAAAATCCTTTAAAAAATTACTGAACTGAAAGAAATTAATTTTTGTGTGATATAACATGACTGGACAAATATTATGAAACATGACCAGACAGATGTGATGTAACATGACAAGACAGATGAACACTACCGTATATATTCATTTTTAATCTGAATCCAATTGCCAACAATCAAGTCCCAGATCTGCCATAAAAAAAATGTGCCTGCAGATTTGGGTCTATTGACTAAACAGGCGAATGTAAAAATGGGCCAGACCTGCTAATGCATTATGCACATGGTTTAGGTTATAGTTGGAACAAGTTATAAGTGAGTATTTACAATATATACCCTCTACATAGATGTGGTAGGGACATAAATAAGTTAATGCATAAAGATTTACTCTCACAAGAGTGCATAAAAACTGGTACAACAAAGAGTTAATAAGAGAACAAATTTATCTAACCCTGCTTACATGAAGCATAACAAGTTTTTCTTGGAATGAAATGAGCACAAGTTTGTGTCATAAAAGAAAAATATGAAAGATTTCACAGAAAATTAAAAATGAGGAGATAGCACAAGTATAATGAAAGTATTACCATGCTCTCCAAATAATAAAAAATACATCTCTGATATCTTCATATAACTCTATTCAGGATAAACACTGCATGTCTGGACAGGTATAGCATATATAAAATGACATCTCTGCATTGGCTGTGAGGCTGGCATCATGACTAGAATCAGCAAGCACACAAGGTAGAGTCCTAACCACTGGTTTAGCCAAGGTAGAGTCCTAACCACTGGTTTAGCCAAGGTAGAGTCCTAACCACTGGTTTAGCCAAGGTAGAGTCCTAACCACTGGTTTAGCCAAGGTAGAGTCCTAACCACTGGTTTAGCCAAGGTAGAGTCCTAACCACTGGTTTAGCCAAGGTAGAGTCCTAACCACTGGTTTAGCCAAGGTAGAGTCCTAACCACTGGTAGTCTACCATGGTGTGTTCTTAAGCAAGGCACTTTTATTCAATTCTCAGGGCACTAAATATCCTACTTGTGTTGATTTGCAACAAAACAACAAACCAAATCAAATGAAAGCAAATTTTGTAGTAAATTATGTTTCTCCGAGAATACTTACCCAATCACATACTTTAGGGATATTAGCCTGCTACCTCGCGAATCCAGCCCTACCAAAAGACGAAAATTCGTCTTTCCTGTCTATGTCATATAGACAAAGGGCAATAACTCTTGCCCCTTACCTCCCCTTGCTACCCGCTAGGTGTCGCTGTTTCTTTAGTTTTTAAGCTGAGCGGTATATAAAACACGAGGATGCTCGCATGGCGGGGTGGTTGGGAGGGTTTCTTAGTAATGTGATTGGGTAAGTATTCTCGGAGAAACATAATTTACTACAAAATTTGCTTTCTCCTTTGAATACGTTCCCCAATCACATTACTTTAGGAGAATAAGTAATAGGAGGAGGGAATGCGGAGCATCCGACCTCCACCCCGGGTATCCTCTAGGGAATGATGGTTGGATTCCCCATGTGAATGATAACCCGGTCTCCTAATTTTCAATCAGCAACACAGCCCAGGGTCACATGATATGTGACCCCTTTATACGGTTAAGAAAATAGTTATTGAAATCTTCTTACCTACGAAAATTTATCTGGCGAATCCAGCGAAGCTAATAGGCTGTGCTGATTGTTGCACATGGGTCTGGTGGGCGTCTGGGCTGCCCAACACCGGACCTATTAGAATCAATGTTTGCCTCTGCGAGTACAAACTTGAAGATAAAACTGTAGAAGGTTGACTCTGCATGTCAGCCAACAGCTTCTATAAGGTGACAGATTTGCGAATTCTCAGAGTACGCCGAGCGTATAACCCACTACAGCCATGACGCAAGGGCTTGAATGGTGATATCTCATATTCCAGCTATCATCAGAAGAAAGAGGTGCTTGTATGTGACCTGACTCACCTCTATGCATTGAAATGGTGCTAGAGTGCACAAACAGGATCTTACATGGCTGTTGATCCTGACTTATCTATATAGAAAGCGAGCTAATGACGACTCATTGATCGCCAATGTATGGTAATCTATTTTGGACTACGAAGCCTGGCTGCGTCAAGAGGACCATCAAACCCTCTGATCGGAACGGAAGAGAGTTCGGGTTACTAGAAAGGACATGTAACTCGCTCACCCTGCATGCTGAAGCTAGGACTACCAAGAAACCCAATTTGTATGATAGTAGCTTTAACTAATCGTGGGTTAAAGACTCAATACTGTCTGAATTGAGTCATGTTAAAACCCAGGACAGATTCCATTTGGAAACAGGGTGAGGGATATAAGTCGATTGAATTTTTAAAATGTCTAAAAGATCTGACAAATCTTTGTCATGGCTGATAGCACATGTACCAGAATGGCGGAATGTGTCTGATATCATGGAGCGGTAGCATTTGAGAATAACTGGAGCCAGCTGTTTCTCCTCGAAAAGCCAGAGAAAAGTTGGCCAGTTGAGGGATTGTGACACTCAGAGGAACAATGTGAATGATATGGTACCAGTCTCTGAAAACATGCCACTTGCCCTCGTAAACCTTCAGAGTAGAGGGCCTTCTTGCTCTCGAGATTCTCTCCGCAATCAAAGATTTAAATTGTTTGTCTTGCAAGGCTGTCTGGACAAGAGCCAGGCTTGAACATAAAGACGGTCCGGACCTGGCCGCGGTTGCTTGTGAATACTTGTGCTGACTGTAATCTTCCTGGGTAGATCTATCGCCTAGATTGAGTAGATCGGAGACCCAGGAGTTGTTCCATCTGAGAGGGGCAATCAGAACCATCTGACAGTTCTGACCCCTTAACTTCTGGATTAATTTCAGTACCAAGACCGTGGGAGGGTAGGAGAATGACCACAACCCTTCCCAGGTGATTGATCGAGCATCCACGACCCAAGCTTCTGGGTCTGGAACCTGTGAGATGAAAGGTGGAGAACTTGCGATTCCACCTTGTTGCAAAAGATCAATCATCGGACGTCCCCAAAGTGTGTCAATTGGAAGAGAGTCCGATTGATGGAGTGACCATTCTGTGTGAATGACTAGATAGAGTGTCAGCCAAGACATTGAGTCTGCCAAGAATGTGTCTGAATTGTACATTGAGGTGGAGATTGTCGAACCAATGTAGAAACTGCCAGTTCAGAATGCACAGGTCTGGTGATTGGTGTCCCCTTGTTTTGAGGCAAGGCACCACCACAATGTTGTCTGACATAATGAGGGCAGTTTGTAATAAGAGTTGATCCTGCCCGAAATGAAAGGCATTGATGACAGCCATTATTTCTGAAAGGTTGATGTGGAAAGGGGCTCGCCCCTGGCACCCACGTGCCACTGACAGTATCGAAGTCCGGCAACAGGTGGGCACCCCAACCGTAGGTATTAGTGGCGGAACATACCGTTATCCCCGCTTGGGGTATCTCCAGAGTAATCCCTGTGGACAGCCTACAGGGGTTGTGCCATTGACTCAAGAATGATTGTCTCTCAGGCGTGAGCATGACTGTTTTCTGGGATCGAAGGGACTTGAAAAGGGTGCAATTACGCTAGCAACGTCCTTTGTAAAGGGCGCATAAAAGGACAGCTGAGCGGGATCAAGTCTGCTGCCGCATTGAATAATCCGAGGATCTGCAACTCTCTCGCTAAAATGCGCATCCTGTCGGAAACGGACTCTACGAGTGCAATTATCTGGATGATCGCAAACTCGAGGAAGCCTTACCAGATTCAGATCGGGAGAAACTCCACACCCAGATGGACCAAAATCCGGATTGGACAGAGATCAGACTTTATCCAGTTCACTAGAAAGCCTATATGATGTAAAATGATATAAGATCGTTTCTGCCTTTGAGCAGTGTAGAACTTGACAGATGATTCTGGAGGATGTCGTCCAAATATACTGCCGACGCAATAGATGAAGTCGAGCGGAACAGGGTGACGACGTAATCCATAACCTTGGTACTAGCCCAAGGGCTTAAATTAAGGCCGAAAGGTATGACATGGAACTGATAAGCCGAGTCCCGACAAGCACAACGGAGAATGTCCGTTACTCGTGGTATAGGGATGTGAAATGTGCGTCGGTCATATCTAGCCAGCTTATGATGGGGTTTAAGCGACGTGCCCTTCAGACATGCGTCACGACGTATCAGGTCTAGGTTGGCAGAAGCAGTCAGTGCATTAGCCATGGAATGGTGAGCTGCCCTGTTAAGAACCCTAGCTAACCGGGCCGTCGATTCCCAAGCATGTTCATTGCCAGATTTTTCAGCGATCCTGAAAATGGCTAGGGAGGCTAGGTCTAACAGTGAAGACGTAGCGACTACATTTCGAACCAGCTTGGACATGGCATTGAACACAGTTTTGTCCACTTTATAAGACAATGCCGCAGACATATGGACTGCTGCCATATTTTATCCCGAGCCAGGACCTCAGTACTGAACGCATCGGAGTGAGATTTGTACCATTGACCTGAAAACGACGCTGGTACTTGGCTTTCAGAAAAGAATGCCTTAGCATTTCCTGGATCCCCTATACATGTCGACAGACGGTCATTAATTTCCTTAAATTTTGTCGACTGGGGAAGGAGGCGGAAGGATAGAGTCTCTTCCCCCTCATCCAGATCAACCGACGCTCTAACCCTATAGTCGGTAATGGCAGCAGGAGGTGGAGGGCATTCTGAAGGGGCCTTAACACCCTATAAATTTCCTCCACTGCGGCTTTGAAGCTGAACTCAGTCCGTTCCATAGTTGGATCTGCATACAGCTGATTTGCCTGCGATTCATCGCACTCACTATGTGCATAATCTTGCTCTGGTAAAGCATCCATATCGGTGTAATGCATACCAGGTGGCATAGATGACTCGATTCCGTAATCTCTGATAAAGGCATTCACTCTCCCTTGTGGATGAGCTGTTAGCCTATGGACGGCCGGCAATGCCGAATGAATTGATTGGCATATGTTTGGCCTGAACGTCTGCGACGGGCCGGCTATGACCGGCACCGACCGCTCGAATGGTCGGGTTGGATCGAGAGATTCATCGCCAACATCTGTGTCATGGTAGTGATATGTAACCGGTAGTACGGATTGACAGACGGAAACATCACTAGAATCATCGTCAATCCGATTTGTGCGGATTGCGGTATGATAAAAGTCCCCGTGCTGGTACAGCGGTACAGTCGGACAGACTGGTATATGACTAAAATCTCCATACGGTTGGACGACCGGTGCCTGTTGGGCTGGACGGCCGGAGCCGGATGGACTGTTAGTGCCGGCAAGTGTCGGCTGGAAGCTTGGCTGGACGACCGGTGCCATTTGGGTTGAACGGTCATTGCCGGATCGACGCCCGGTGCCGGTTAGTGCCGGCTGGAAGGTCGGCTGGATGACCGGAGCCATATGGGCTGAACGGTCATTGCCGGATGGACGCCCGGTGCCGGTTGGTGTCGGCTGGAAGGTAATAATAATTACATAATGCTTATGTAGTGCGGCCAGCACTGTGCACCCATCTACCATTCGCTCAGAGGGAATGTTGGTCCTGGTACAGCTTGCATATCTGTACAGCATACCAGGTGACCTAGATGACGCAATTCTGTCATAATTGACACTTTCACTAAATCTCCCTTGTGGAGAAGCCGTGAACATATGGACAGCCGGCGCTAACGGCTGATTGAACTGGCGAATGGTCGGCCTGAAAGTCCTGTTCTGGTAAAGCTGCCATATCTGGGTAGCGCATACCAAGTGGCATAGATAACTCAATTCCGTCATCTCTGATAATGTCACTAATTCTCCCCTGTTTTAAAATCACACCGTCACGTATTTGACGTGACGGAAGGTGTACACCGGCAATACCGACTGATTTGTCTGGTATATGGTCGGCCGGAATGTCGGCGAAGGTCCGGCTATGACTGGCACCTGCCTCTCGAATGGTCTGATTGGACGGAGATACATCTATAACATCTCTCTCATGGTAGTGATATGTAACCAGTAGTACAGATTGACTGACGGGTACATCACTATAATCTCCGTAAATCCGATGTACAGCCGGTGCAGGTTGATGCCGGCTGGAAGACCGGTGCCATTTGGGCTGAACGGTCGTTGCCGGATGGACGGCCGGTGCAGGTTGATGCCGGCTGGAAGGTCGGCTGCACGACCGGTGCCATTTGGGCTGAACGGTCGTTGCCGGATGGACGGCCGGTGCCGGTTGATGCTGGCTGGAAGGTCGGCTGGACGACCGGTGCCATTTGGGCTGAACGATCGTTGCCGGATGGACGGCCGGTGTAGGTTGATGCCGGCTGGAAGGTCGGCTGGACGACCGGTGCCATTTGGGCTGAACGGTCGTTGCCGGATGGACGGCCGGTGCCGGTTGATGCCGGCTGGAAGGTCGGCTGGACGACCGGTGCCATTTGGGCTGAACGGTCATTGCCGGGTGGACGGCCAGTGCCTGTTGATGCAGGCTGGAAGGTCGGCTGGCCGGCCGGTGCCATTTGGGCTGAACGACCGGTGCCTGTTGATGCAAGCTGAAAGGTCGGCTGGCCGTCCGGTGCCATTTGGGCTGAACGGACGGTGCCGGATGGACGGCTAGTGCCGGTTGGTGCCTGCTGAAGTGCCGGCTGAACTGACGGTGTTGGCTGGACGGACGGCTGGATGGCCGGCGAAAGTGCATAATAAAATGGATCCAATTGATCCAGCATAGACTCCATGCGTCCGGACTTACAGGCCCGAAAGCCATGCACGGACCTGCGGTGAAATTTACATCCATTGGGCAGCCTAAACCATGTCAACATAATTTCCTCCATTTCCACATTGCCAACACCCATTTTGCCATTCATGTCTTTGCTTACTGAAACGACAAAAGAAGAGAACAAAGCACAAATTAAAAAATTCAGCATATTATTAATTCGATAATACTATAACCGTTATTAACGGAGTAGTCAAATTATTCTGTGCCATGTTAACTCTTAATGACCACACTAGTTATCGCCGTGAGCGTGATGCAATATGTCGTTCAAGACGAAGTCTACTAAAACGAAAAAGATGATAAACAAAGCACATTTAGCAATTCAACACGCCATTAAGTCGCTATTACCATAACCGTAACTAACGGAGGAAGCGAAATGATTTAGTGTCGCGTGAACTCGTGACTACAACATGAAATTCCGCCATTAAATAGTCGCAACTGGTCGTTCAGAGACGAAGTCTACTGAAACGGAAACGAAGATAAACAAAGCACAAATTAACAATTCAGTACGCTATTAAGTCGCTATTCCATAACCGTAACTAACGGAGGAAGCGAAATGATTAAGTGTCGCGTGAATTCGTGGCTACAACACGAAGTCCGCCATTAAATAGTCGCAAATTGGTCGTTCAAAGACTTTTTTTTTTTTTTGAAGTCTACTGAAACGTCAAAGAAGATAAATAAAGCACAAATTATCAATGCAGCACGTTATTAGTCGCTAATATCGTAAACGTTACATATGGAATAAGCGAAATTATTGAGTGCTACATGTATTACATGCTAGTACCGCCATAAGCGTGCTTTTGACCACGTTGCAACCTGGTCCGAAGTCTAGAAAAGGTGACAAAGTCACTCAAATTGGAAAATATTGTAAAATAATGTATACGACCTGTAGAGGAATAATTATCCAACACAGTAATTCCAAATTTAACTTCGGATGGTCAGAATTTACACTAAGATGGCTTGGATTCATTGGAGGTCTAATTGTACGTGTTTTCGCGTACAGCGAAGCTAAAAAACTATAGAAACAGCGACACCTAGCGGGTAGCAAGGGGAGGTAAGGGGCAAGAGTTATTGCCCTTTGTCTATATGACATAGACAGGAAAGACGAATTTTCGTCTTTTGGTAGGGCTGGATTCGCGAGGTAGCAGGCTAATATCCCTAAAGTAATGTGATTGGGGAACGTATTCAAAGGAGAAATCTCCAAAGCCTGTTAACTGTGTCCCTACTCAGCTTTAAAAAAAACTGCCAGTTCTATCAGCGAGAAATGTGTGCCAATTTAATTAAATTTAACAGACACCATTAAGGCCTTTACCATTCAACTGTTAATATTTCATCTTGGGAGAAAGTTTTCATTTATTTGTTTTAAGAGTAATGACATCAATTTTTTTTTCTCCATTTGTTCCCTCCAGTGCTTAAATGATTTTACATCCACAAGAATCACAGGTCTATACCAAGCTCTTCACTACAATGAATGTCATTTCACAAGCTAGACCTTTTACATGGGAAATAACACATGGAATTTGCAATCATTCCTAAAGTAAAATAATTGTTTTGCAAAGATAAAAAGGTGTAAACAATTTATGCAACTTTCCAAAACAGTTGATGTCAAACAAACAAATAGAAAGACAGGCATTGTGACTGTAAATTAAACATTAAGTGCTGATGAAGCCAAATGAGTGAAATCACCTGATTACACATACAAACGTTCAAACAACAGGACTTGCAATATTTCATATAAAATTTCTGAAAACAGTTAACTTCTTTTATAAAGTCAATATATTCTTAGAAGCAAATTAGTAAAATCATTAAGTGTAATCAAACTTTTAAATGAAATAATCATACAAAAAAATATTCTATTCATTATAAAACGTGACAAAATAATCTAATTATCTAGTTAAGTTGTGAGTTGTCTAGGACATTGTGTCATTAATGCATGACATCTTTATATGATGCACAACAAATTGACTCTATCTGTGGTTTATGAAATGTCATAACAATAAAATCATCTCAGAAAGATGAACACACCTGCAGCAATTCCTGCAGTTCCTCTATGTCATGGTCACGCAGATAGTAAAAGCAATCTCGTGGGTGATCACAATGGAGACCTTTGTTTCGGCAAGACTTCAACTTATTGCACATCTGGAAGACAAAATGAGAGATGCTTTCACAGTGTCACAGTAGTGAGGTATCTAAAACTTAAACCAAAAACTTGTAACTTCACAATATAGCCTGACTGTTGTGTTGCATTAGTGAAGAAATAAATCCTGCTAAGCTTAATCATCGTAAGAGATTTAGGAGTACACCTGATCAACTTCATGCCATAAGAAGTAACTAATGGAAACTTGAGCTATGATGGATCTGACTTGCATACTAGACTTGACATTAAAAAGGTTTGAAACCTTCCATCAAACAAGCCAGGGTTAGCTACCATAGTGTGTCCCTGGGCAAGGTACTTTACTCCAAAATCTTGATATTAAATAATCTACCTGTGTTGTTTTGCTGCATAACGCTAAACCAAAACCAATCAGCTTATTCAGGTACGTCAACCGAGTATTACACAGACATTGGCATGTGCTCAAAGACAGACATTTTTAGAAAAAAAGGAAACAATAATATTCTCTGCTTCCAACAGCCTGCCAAAAGAATATTATTTTCCTAAGTGCAAATGACATTTGTTATTAAGTTAACACATTGCCTTCAGCTTAAATACACCTTGATATGAAGGTTAGATGCAAACAGCTTTGAGTTCAAGTGTATAAAATTGATCCAAGCTTTCAGGATTTTGTATCCAAGGCATAAATAATTCAGGATCACTTTAAACAGTGATTTAAAAAATTAAAAAAATAGTTGTGTTACTAATTTAGCAACACAAGTTCAAGAAATTTGTATAAGATGAAAAGTTTTGTAATTATCAGTTATAAACAATGCTGAAAATTCATATTCATAAGTAATAAATTATGTTATGCCAAAACAAATAGGTTACTATGAGAATAAATTTACCCCTTTTTGCAGGAACGGTTGATAACAACCACTGCAGAATTCATGTCCACACTGTGGACACTTGAAATGCATACAACCACCTTTGGCTAACGAGTACCTCATCTTGCAACTGGGACAGTCTGAAATTAATAATGAAACGCTCAGACATGTATAGATAAGATATCAAATTTTATATTTTAAAGTTGCATGCTTATTTTGCTAGATTTACCTGCCTTTACAATTATACAAAATATAAAAATACCATATACACATATTATTTAAACAATTCTCATGCACAGAATCAAATAGACCAGACTAATGTTGCAGGTCTTAAAATAAGCAATCCACAAATATCTAAATAAAGACACCTATCTTCAAAATATTTGTCATCTTTTTGTTCTTTTGCTCTTTATTAAAATGCATTTAATTTCCAATTTATATCAAGACACTTGTGGGATACGATAAAAAGACATGCCATGTAAATTCCAGGTTATCCAATTGCTCTGACACTGGTATAATCAAAAACATATATGTACAGTGGCATATAATTGTCCACAAGTAAAGATCAGAATGAAGACAAGGATATTGTGCATTGACCAGTCATAAAAATGCTGTACGATGGAGATTACCCCAATCAATATAGGAAAATGGAAGTAAGGCTGAACAGAAAAGCTTGAAATACATCTAGTCAAGAAAAATAAGTAGATATTTTCTGTGTGAAAGGAATATGGGGATGAGAAGGTATGCACCCTAAGATTTTCAGAGCCGTATGGCATTTCTAACTAAGACTGCATTGTCTATCTTCAAGAATTCATCCAGAAGAAACATTGTTTAGTGCAGAGTGATCAATAATCTGGTTGTTTTAAGTCAAAGAGTTCTGCCTTATTATTCATATAATAATAATAATGATAATGATAATAATAACAATGAAGACTTTGTATAGCACCTAATCTTTAGAAGCTCTAAGTGCTTTTACAACATCTATAATGATATGAATACAAAAAGCAAATTTTGTAGTAAATTATGTTTCTCCGAGAATACTTACCCAATCACATTACTTTAGGGATATTAGCCTGCTACCTCGCGAATCCAGCCCTACCAAAAGACGAAAATTCGTCTTTCCTGTCTATGTCATATAGACAAAGGGCAATAACTCTTGCCCATTACCTCCCCTTGCCGCCCGTTAGGTGTCGCTTCTTTAGTTTTTAAGCTGAGCGATATATAAAACACGAGGATGCTCGCATGGCGGGGTGGTTGGGAGGGTTTCTTAGTAATGTGATTGGGTAAGTATTCTCGGAGAAACATAATTTACTACAAAATTTGCTTTCTCCTTTGAATACGTTCCCCAATCACATTACTTTAGGAGAATAAGTAATAGGAGGAGGGAATGCGGAGCATCCGACCTCCACACGGGTATCCTCTAGGGAATGATGGTTGGATTCCCCATGTGAATGATAACCCGGTCTCCTAATTTTCAATCAGCAACACAGCCCAGGGTCACGTGATATGTGACCCTTTTATACGGTTAAGAAGATAGATATTGAAATCTTCTTACCTACGAAAATTTATCTGGCGAATCCAGCGAAGCTAATAGGCTGTGCTGATTGTTGTACATGAGTCTGGTGGGCGTCTGGGCTGCCCAACACCGGACCTACTAGAATCAATGTTTGCCTCTGCGAGTACAAACTTGAAGATAAAACTGTAGAAGGTTGACTCTGCATGTCAGCCAACAGCTTCTATAAGGTGACTGATTTGCGAATTCTCAGAGTACGCCGAGTGTATAACCCACTACAGCCATGAAGCAAGGGCTTGAATGGTGATGTCTCATATCCCAGCTATCACCAGAAAAAAGAGGTGCTTGTATGTGACCTGACTCACCTCTATGCATTGAAATGGTGCTAGAGTGCCCAAACAGGATCTTACATGGCTGTTGATCCTGACTTATCTATAAAGAAAGCGAGCTAATGACGACTCGTTGATCGCCAATGTATGGTAATCTATTTTGGACTACGAAGCCTGGCTGCGTCAAGAGGACCATCAAACCCTCTGATCGGAACGGAAGAGAGTTCGGGTCACTAGAAAGGACATGTAACTCGCTCACCCTGCATGCTGAAGCTAAGGCTATCAAGAAACCCAATTTGTATGATAGTAGCTTTAACTAATCGTGGGTTAAAGATTCAATACTGTCTGAATTGAGTCATGTTAAAACCCAGGACAGATTCCATTTGGAAACAGGGTGAGGGATATAAGTCGATTGAATTTTTTTTTTTTTTTTTTTTTTTTAAATGTCTAAAAGATCTGACAAATCTTTGTCATGGCTGATAGCACATGTACCAGAATGGCGGAATGTGTCTGATATCATGGAGCGGTAACATTTGAGAATAACTGGAGCCAGATGTTTCTCCTTGAAAAGCCAGAGAAAAGTTGGCCAGTTGAGGGATTGTGACACTCAGAGGAACAATGTGAATGATATGGTACCAGTCTCTGAAAACATGCCACTTGCCCTCGTAAACCTTCAGAGTAGAGGGCCTTCTTGCTCTCGAGATTCTCTCCGCAATCAAAGATTTAAATTGTTTGTCTTGCAAGGCTGTCTGGACAAGAGCTAAGCTTGAACAAAAAGACGGTCCGGACAGGGGTGGAACACCCCTGGCCGCGGTTGCTTGTGAATACTTGTGCTGACTGTAATCTTCCTGGGTAGATCAATCGCCTAGATTGAGTAGATCGGAGACCCAGTAGTTGTTCCATCTGAGAAGGGTAATCAGAACCATCTGACAATTCTGACCCCTTAACTTCTGGATTATTTCCAGTACCAAGACCGTGGGAGGGTAGGAGAATGACCACAACCCTTCCCAGGTGATTGATCGAGCATCCACGACCCAAGCTTCTGGGTCTGGAACCTGTGAGATGAAAGGTGGAGAATTTGCTATTCCACCTTGTTGCAAAAGATCAATCATCGGACGTCTCCAAAGTGTGTCAATTGGAAGAAAGTCCGATTGATGGAGTGACCATTCTGTGTGTCTGAATTGTACATTGAGGTGGAGATGGTCGAACCAATGTAGAAACTGCCAGTTCAGATTGCACAGGTCTGGTGATTGGTGTCCCCTTGTTTTGAGGCAAGGCACCACCACAATGTTGTCTGACATAATGAGGGCAGTTTGTAATAAGAGTTGATCCTGCCCGAAATGAAAGGCATTGATGACAGCCGTTATTTCTGAAAGGTTGATGTGGAAAGGGCTCGCCCCTGGCACCCACGTGCCGCTGACAGTATCTAAGTCCGGCAACAGGTGGGCACCCCAACCGTAGGTATTAGTGGCGGAACATACCGTTATCCCCTTGGGGTATCTCCAGAGTAATCCCTGTGGACAGCCTACAGGGGTTGTGCCATTGACTCAAGAATGATCGTATCTCTGGCGTGAGCATGACTGTTTTCTGGGATCGAAGGGACTTGAAAATGGCGCAATTACGCTAGCGAAGTCCTTTGTAAAGGGCGCCTAAAAGGACGGCTGAGAGGGATCAAGTCTGCTGCCGCATTGAATAATCCGAGGATCTGCAACTCTCTCGCTAAAATGCGCATCCTGTCGGAAACGGACTCTACGAGTGCAATTATCTGGATGATCGCAAACTCGAAGAAGCCTTACCAGATTCAGATCGGGAGAAACTCCACACCCAGATGGACCAAAATCCGGATTGGACAGAGATCAGACTTTATCCAGTTCACGAGAAAGCCTATATGACGTAAAGTGATATAAGATCGTTTCTGCCTTTGAGCAGAGTAGAACTTGACAGATGTTACTGGAGGAAGTCGTCCAAATATACTGCCGACGCAATAGATGAAGTCGAGCGGAACAGGGTGACGACGTAATCCATAACCTTGGTACTAGCCCAAGGGCTTAAATTTAGGCCAAAAGGTATGACATGGAACTGATAAGCCTAGTCCCGACAAGCACAACGGAGAATGTCCGCAACTCGTGGGATAGGGACGTGAAATGTGCGTCGGTCATATCTAGCCAGCATATGATGGGGTTTAAGCGACGTGCCCTTCAGACATGCGTCACGACGTATCAGGTCTAGGTTGGCAGAAGCAGTCAGCGCATTGGCCATGGAATGGTGAGCTGCCCTGTTAAGAACCCTAGCTAACCGGGCCGTCGAATCCCAAGCATGTTCATTGCCAGATTTATCAGCGATCCTGAAAATTGCTAGGGAGGCTAGATCTAACAGTGAAGGCGTAGCGACTACATTTCGAACCAGCTTGGACTTGGCATTGAACACCGTTTAGTCCACTTTATAAGACAATGGAGCAGACATATGGACTGCTGCCATATTTTTATCCAGAGCCGGGACCTCAGTACTGAACGCACCGGAGTGAGTTTTGTACCATCGACCTGAAAACGACGCTGGTACTTGGCTTTCAGAAAAGAAAAACCTTAGCAATTCCTGGATCCCCTATACGTGTCGACAGACGGTCATTAATTTCCTTAATTTTGTCGACTGGGGAAGGAGGTGGAAGGATAGAGTCTCTTCCCCCTCATCCAGATCGACCGACGCTCTAACCTTATAGTCGGTAATGGCAGCAGGAGGTGGAGGGCATTCTGAAGGGGCCAACACCCTATAAATTTCCTCCACTGCGGCTTTGAAGCTGAACTCAGTCCGTTCCATAGTTGGATCTGCATACCGCTGATTTGCCTGCGACTCATCGCACTCACTATGTACATAATCTTGCTCTGGTAAAGCATCCATATCGGGGTAATGCATACCAGGTGGCATAGATGACTCGATTCCATCATCTCTGATAAAGGCATTCACTCTCCCTTGTGGATGAGCTGTTAGCCTATGGACGGCCGGCAATGCCGCATGAATCGATTGGCATATGTTTGGCCTGAATGACTGCGACGGGCCGGCTATGACCGGCACCGACCGCTCGAATGGTCGGGTTGGATCGAGAGATTCCTCGCCAACTATCTGTGTCATGGTAGTGATATGTAACCGGTAGTACGGATTGACAGACGGAAACATCATTAGAATCTTCGTCAATCCGATTTGTGCGGATTGCGGTATGATAAAAGTCCCCGTGCTGGTACAGCGGTATAGTCGGATGGACTGGTATAAGACTAAAATCTCCATACGGTTGGACGACCGGTGCCTGTTGGGCTGGACGGCCGGAGCCGGATGAACGGTCAGTGCCGGCAAGTGTCGGCTGAAAGCTTGGCTGGACGACCGGTGCCATATGGGCTGAACGGTCATTGCCGGATCGCCCGGTGCCGGTTAGTGCCGGCTGGAAGGTCTGCTGGATGACCGGTGCCATATGGGCTGAACGGTCATTGCCGGATGGACGCCCGGTGCCGGATGGTGCCGACTGTAAGGTAATAACAATTACATAATGCTTATGTAGTGCGTCCAGCACTGCGCGCCCATCTACCATTCGCTCAGAGGGAATGTTGGTTCTGGTACAGCTTGCATATCTGTACAGCATACAAGGTGACTTAGATGACGCAATTCTGTCATAATTGACACTTTCACTAAATCTCCCTTGTGGAGAAGCCGTGAACATATGGACGGCCGGCACTGCCGGCTGATTGAACTGGCGGATGGTCGGCCTGAAAGACCTGTTCTGGTAAAGCTGTCATATCTGGGTAGCGCATACCAAGTGACATAGATAACTCAATTCCGTCACCTCTGATAATGTCACTAATTCTCCCTTGTTTTAAAATCACACCGTCACGTATTTGACATGACGGGAGGTGTACACCGGCAATACCGACTAATTTGTCTGGTATATGGTCGGCCGGAATGTCGGCGAAGGTCCGGCTATGACCGGCACCTGCCTCTTGAATGGTCTGATTGGAGGGAGATTCATCTATAACATTTCTCTCATGGTAGTGATATGTAACCAGTAGTGTAGATTGACTGACGGGTACATCACTATAATCTCCGTAAATCCGATGTACAGCCGGTGCAGGTTGATGCCGGCTGGAAGACCGGTGCCATTTGGGCTTAACGGTCGTTGCCGGATGGTCGGCTGGTGCCGGCTGGAAGGTCGGCTGGACGACCGGTGCCATTTGGGCTGAACGGTCGCTGCCGGATGGACGGCCGGTGCAGGTTGATGCCGGCTGGAAGGTTGGCTGGACGACCGGTGCCATTTGGGCTGAACGGTCGTTGCCGGATGGACGGCCGGTGCCGGTTGATACCGGCTGGAAGGTCGGCTGGACGACCGGTGCCAATTGGGCTGAACGGTCGTTGCCGGATGGACGGCCGGTGCCGGTTGATGCCGGCTGGAAGGTCGGCTGGACGACCGGTGCCATTTGGGCTGAACGGATGTTGCCGTATGGGCGGCCGGTGCCTGTCGACGCAGGCTGGAAGGTCGGCTGGCCGGCCAGTGCCATTTGGGCTGAACGGCCGGTGCCTGTTGATGCAAGCTGGAAGGTCGGCTGGCCGTCCGGTGCCATTTGGGCTGAACGGACGGTGCCGGATGGACGGTTAATGCCGGTTTGCCTGCTGAAGTGCCGGCTGAACTGACGGTGTTGGCTAAACTGACAGCTGGAAGGCCGGCGAAAGTGCATATTAAAATGGATCCAATTGATCCAGCATAGACTCCATGCGTCCGGACTTACAGGCCCGAAAGCCATGTACGGATCTGCGGTGAAATTTACACCCACTGGGCAGCCTAAACCATGTCAACATAATTTCCTCCGTTTCCACATTGCCAACACCCATTTTGCCATTCATGCCTTCGTTGTCGACTTTGCTTACTGAAACGACAAAAGAAGAGAACAAAGCACAAATTAAAAAAATTCAGCATATTATTAATTCGATAATACTATAACCGTTATTAACGGAGTAGTCAAATTATTCCGTGCCATGTTAACTCTTAATGACAACACTAGTTATAGCCGTGAGCATGTTGCAATGGTTCGTTCAAGACGAAGTCTACTGAAACGAAAAAGATGATAAACAAAGCACAATTAGCAATTCAGCACGCTATTAAGTCGCTATTACCATAACCGTAACTAACGGAGGAAGTGAAATGATTTAGTGTCGCGTGAACTCATGACTACAACATGAATTCCGCCAAAGCACAAATTAAAAATTCAGCATATTATTAATTCGATAATACTATAACCGTTATTAACGGAGTAGTCAAATTATTCCGTGCCATGTTAACTCTTAATGACAACACTAGTTATCGCCGTGAGCGTGTTGCAATGGTTCGTTCAAGACGAAGTCTACTGAAACGAAAAAGATGATAAACAAAGCACAATTAGCAATTCAGCACGCTATTAAGTCGCTATTACCATAACCGTAACTAACGGAGGAAGCGAAATGATTTAGTGTCGCGTGAACTCGTGACTACAAGACGAAGTTCGCCATTAAAGTCGCAAATTGGTCGTTCAAAGACTTTTTTGAAGTCTACTGAAACGTCAAAGAAGATAAATAAAGCACACATTATCAATGCAGCACGTTATTAGTCGCTAATATCGTAAACGTTACATATGGAATAAGCGAAATTATTGAGTGCTACATGTATTACATGTTAGTACTGCCATAAGCGTGCTTTGACCACGTTGCAACCTGGTCCGAAGTCTAGAAAAGGTGACAAAGTCACTCAAATTGGAAAATATTGTAAAATAATGTATACGACCTGTAGAGGAATGATTATCCAACACAGTAATTCCAAATTTAACTTCGGATGGTCAGAATTTACACTAAGATGGCTTGGATTCATTGGAGGTCTAATTGTACGTGTTTTCGCGTACAGCGAAGCTAAAAAACTAAAGAAGCGACACCTAACGGGCGGCAAGGGGAGGTAATGGGCAAGAGTTATTGCCCTTTGTCTATATGACATAGACAGGAAAGACGAATTTTCGTCTTTTGGTAGGGCTGGATTCGCGAGGTAGCAGGCTAATATCCCTAAAGTAATGTGATTGGGGAACGTATTCAAAGGAGAAAACAAAGAACAAAAAAACAGACACCATCAAATTGGAAAACAAATAATGCTGAAAATATTTAAGGTAGGAAATATATTTAGGTCTTTAAGTTTGTTCTTGCAGTCAAAAGAGATGAGTTTTAAGAGCACACTTGAAAGGAATCACTGTGTCTTTGTGTTTAATTTCAATGGGCTATAGAATCCACATTGCTGGGCCCTGGTATGCAAAAGAACATTGTCCATATGACTTCGTTTTAATAGTGGGAATAATGAGCATACAATTGTCAGAAGAGGAGCGTAAGTATCTTGCTGGTGTATACACATGGGTGAAGCCGGATAGGTATGCTGGAATGGAGTATGTCAGCGAAACATAGCACAGAGAACAAATTTTGTGTTTGATTCTGGGTCGAATTGATATCTAGTGTATGGTACAGAGCAGCAGGGAGGTGTGCTCTGATCGTGGTACTCTAAAGATGATCCAAGCAGCTGTGTTTTGAACTTTCTGAAGTTTCTGGAGTAGATATTGAGATGAACCAGACAGAATTGAACTACAATAGTCCATATCAGACAGATCTGGAATTAAAAAAACAGTCTTGTTGTTTTCCACCCTCTCCACTTTGCCCTTCTGCAGAAGATTGTTTTGTTTAAATAATTTAGTCTCTCATCATGTCCATAATACAAACATTATATATTATCTTCTTTTATCTTCAGTTTACCTATTCCATTTTCCTCCAGGTGACGTGCCAATCCAGCTGCTTGATTATCAGCATCATTGTCAATCTTCCACTGGCTGAACTGTTCACAGCTAAGGCCCCGATGTTGTTCCTCCCACTGTGACATATAAAACACAAATAACTAATAAGACCAACTGTCGCTCATGGTAACCAATCTGTTTACTTTTTCAATCTAAATGTCTTTTGTTTCATGAAATACTTTCAATTTTTTTCCTGTTACTTACCTGTTTTTGTCCTGTGAAAACATTCTCATTAGGAAATAAAATTCCTTTTAGCAATCAAAGAAAAAGTAATGAAAGAGTCAGCATTTGGGTGATTTAATTATTGTGCTGTTACCAAATTCTGTTAGTCAAGTTTGTAGAATAAAGAAGGATCATATACTCACTTCTTCAGGTAAGCTATAAGCAGTTTAAAAGCTTTAAAAAAATAATGAAAATGATCAACATAAATTAAGTCTCTGCCCATCTGGCCAAACAAAGATTTATTAAAATTTCAAAGTACATATCATTATCAAGCAAGATGGAAAACTGCGTACCTTTCTCTTACATAAAAAGCATGTCTTTTTATGGCAATATTGGCAAACCATATCAAGTCTTCCTTCACCAGCCTCCCAAATGAAACCATTGGCACACTGAAAAATAACATTAAACTAGTATATATATATATATATATATATATATATATATATATATATATATATATATATATACATATACATACATACATACATAGTTTGCAAGCATCAGAATAATGCTCAGATTACTACAGCTTTTGATTAAAACCAATCATATCAGGAATGTTAACTTACTACCTTGCATATCCAGCCCTACTTAAAAATGAAAATTATTTTTCTTCTATAGACAAAGGGCAATAACTCTTGAACTTCCCCTTGCCACGGCCAGGTGTTTTTAAGATTTTTTAGCTAAGTGATCTACTAACAAGGGTGCTTGCATGACAGAGTGGTGGTGGTAGGGTTAAGTAAGGTGATAAGGTTAAGTGTTCATGGCGAAACACAATTAACCTAAAATTTACTTTCTCGTTCTTGTGGCCTCAGTGGTTAGAGTGTTAAGTCATACCAAAGACATAAAAATAGTACTAACAGCTGCCTCACTATGCGCTTAGCATTAAAAGGTTAGTGTTAGGACTGGTCAGCCTGGAGTCAAGATAAGGTGACTGGGTGCATGATATCACTATAAACTGCCACACTGCAGACATCAAAGCGATATGACAAGAAAATTGTTAAAGCTATGTTAAAAATCCAAACCACACACACATTCTCCTTCAAATACATTTCCCAAATGAATTACAGTTACAAGAATGAGTAATAAGAGGAGGAATTGCTAAGCATCTGACACTCGGTACCCTCTGAGAGAAGGATGGCTGGATTCCTCATGTGAACAATAACTTATTCTCATAATTACATAACCCACACAGCGTAGGGTCATCCTGTGACACCTACATATGGTTAAGAACATAATTATTGAAATATTCTTAACTACAAACATTTTTTTAAAGGTGAATCCAGAGAAGATGATAGGCTGTATGATTGTTTTATCTGGGTCTGGTAATCATATGGGCAGTCAACACCAGACCTACCAAAGAAAATCTAGATGGCTGACTTTGCATGCCAACCAACAGCTTCTACTTTATATCAGATCAAAATATTAAATCCGAATGAAAGGCTCACAGAGATCGCTCTAATCTCATGAGTGGTAATCTTCATGAGGCAACTCTAATCTTGTGAGACCTTTAACAATGCTGAGCATATAACCCATTTCAGCCATGAAGCAAAGGCTTGAGGGGGGTTATGTCCTGTTTTTCGGATATGTGTATCAAGTTGTGCTTGAATGTGTGAACAGCATCATGCATGGAACCTGCTCTCAAGCTTTCTATGAAAGAGAGCAAGTGAATGACGATTCTTTGTTTACTAACAAACTGAAACCTATTTTGGGTTATAAAGCCTGTTTCTCTCAAGATGACCACTGAACCATCCAATCTTAATTGAAGATAGTTTAGGTTGATGAAAAATGGATGTAGCTTGCTCACCCCGCATGCTGTAGCTAGAGCTATCAGAAAACATGTTTTGCATGATAGTAACTTTAGCAAAGTGTGGGCTAAAGGCTCAAATTTATTCAAACTAATCCATGTTAAAACCCAGCACAGATTCCAATTTGGAAACAGAGTGGAAGATTTTTGGTCCACTGAGTTCAAAACTGGCTAAAAGATCCAATAGATTTTTATTATGCCAAATCATATCTAACACGGTGCCAGAATATATCCAATATCATGGACTAGAAGCCTACGATAGTAATAGGTGCTAACTGTTTCTCTCTATGAGGAGCCAGAGAAAAGAATTCAGCCAGTTGTACTCAGGCACTCAGAGGGATATTTTTAATATGGCACTGGTCCCTGAAAACATGCCTCTTTCCCTTGGTCTGTCTTTCAAGGGGTGGGCCTTCTTGCTCTCAAGATTCTTTCCACATCTGAATGTTTAAATTGTTTGTTTTGTGAGGCTGTCTGGACAAGAGCCCAGTGTAAAGATGAATATAGTTTGGGCAGGGATGGAATATCCATGATAGTGGTTGCTTGAGAAGATTCGGATTGGCTGAAATCTTTCTAGGCAAATCTTTGCAAGGATGGAGTAGATCAGTAAATAAGACTTCAGAGATAAAGGGGTGTAATTTGTGATTCCACTTTATCAAAAAAAAAAAAGATAAATTTCTGAACGCCCCCCCTAAAGTGCACAAATCTGAGTATTGGCCACTTGATGGAAAGACCATTCCATGCAAAGGACTTGACCTTTCCTAATTAGTGTTTGCCAAGATGTGGTGTCTGCTGGAAATATATCTGATCTGTACATTGATATGGAGATTGTCACACCAATGGAGGGTTTGTCAAATCAGAACACAAAGATCAGGTGATTTGGTGCCCCTTGTTTGAGGAGGTACAACATCACCAAAATAGTTGTTGGACATAATGATGAGGTCTGAGCAATATGGATTGCAGACATGCATCACATCTTATCAGGTCTACGTTGGTGAAGCAGTCAACACACTGGTTATGGGATGGAGAGCTGTTCGGTTACCGTATTTTCACGCATATAACTTGCGCATTATACGCATTTTTACAATCAGCGCAAACCCCCAGCGCAGTAGATGCGCAAGCATGTTATACCAGTTTTTTTTTACAGCCAAAAGCGCATCGATGAATTTCAAGCAACCACCCTAAAACACTGGTGACAATTAATAAAAGATTTCTTTCATACCAATACAGTATAAATGAGGTTTACTCAAATCTTTAAATAGAAAATAAACAATTCGAAGTTGACACCGCTTGAGTGTCTATACGTTATGGTATGTAATGAATATCTTTTATTCGCATGAGGCAAACACTAACTTGCATTATAAGAATATATTTCTTGTAATTTCTATGGTTTAAAATCGGATTTCTACAAATGATAATCGGTTTTGGAAAAAAACTGATATTAACATCCCTATACTAGCATGAGTGCATTCCAGTTGGAAATTAACGGAAACCAGTAAATACAAAGTTTTATAGCTGTTGCTATTTTGCCTCTGTTTACGTGAAAAATATTATGACGTGGCATTTATGACTGCACCGGTAATACCAGTATTTATTATGAGCAGAAAGGGATAAAGGCGCTGGCATTAAATCGCTGGATGGTGAACGAGTGACGATAAACAGCCTTGTAATGTGTATCAGATGAGGCATCTCTGGCAGTCCTGTGTTGGTTACTGCGCGATATATGCATGGGTGCGCAATCCAACATATTTTTTACACAAAGACAAAATTTCAAAGCGTTATCTGTGTGTGAGTGTTATGCACAAAAATACAGTAATGATTCTAACAATCCTGGTTGTTGCCTCCCAATTGTGGTTAATGCACGATTTCTCTTAGAGTCAGAAAATTGCCTATGAGGACAATTCTAACATTGAAGAAGTATTTATTACATTCTGGAGTTGTTCTGACATGGCATGGAACACACTTTTGTCCACTTTATAAAACAGACATATGAAAGGCTGCTAGAGTTTTGACAAGGGCTTGTAGATCAGTACTGAAGATATGAGCGAGTTTTAAACCAGCAAGATGAGAATGTCATTGGAACTTTTATTTCTGATAAGAAAGCCTTAGAATTATCAGGATCACCAATTCTACATGAAAGCCAGTCATTGATCTCTTAATCTTACCCAATTGGGGAAGGGGCCAGAAGGACAGAATCTCTACCTCTTCATTGAAATAATCCAATGCTTTAACTTTATAGTCTTGAGTAGTGGCTAGGGCTTGAAGGATTCTGAAGTTTTCAACATCTAAATATTTCCTTTAAAGCTAAATTCAGTATGTTCATGGTTGAAGTATGGCTGATTTGATGGAACTCAGTCACACTCACTGTCTGTCTAGTCACAACCTGGGTCTGGTTGTAACTCTGGATAAGTCATACCAGGTGACATGGATAACTCAATTAGGTCCTTTTTTGAAAATATCACGAATTCTCCCATGTGAATAAGCAGTGAACATATGGAAGTTGAGCACTGCCAGGGCTGCTGGCTGGTTTGCCTAGTGTGTATAGTTAGTGTGGATGCAGGCAGAATAGAAGAGGGTCTGGCTATCACCAGTACTATCTGTTCCAAGGGCCTGGCTGGACAGTCAGATTTCTCACTGAAATCTTTGTCATAGCAAGGTTATGTTATCAACAGTAAATCTAGATTCATCAATCTGTCACTAAGATCCCCATAAATCCAAGTTGGCTTGACCTTTTTATCAAAAAGGTCCTGAGATGGGATGGCTGGATGGCCAGTGATGGTTGGATGGTCAGTGATGGTGTGGGTATATTACAAATTAGATCCAATTGGTCAAGTACAAACCCCATGCATCTGGACTAGCAGGCTTGAAGGCCATGCTTGGGCAGGCAGGGGGACTCATGCCTACTGGATTGGGGGAACATAGCCCCAATTAGCCAGAGAAAGGCGCTGAAGTAAACATGGGAAAAAGAGGTACCAGATTATACACCTTGTTTGACAGCAGATGGTTGTACCCTTTCTATATGATCCTCATCCACTGCCACTGATTTTACAGTCTACCGTGGCTGGTAATTGCAAACGACAATTTATGTGTGTGTGTGTGGAGGCTGACTTGTGATGTATACTGACAATGTCAATGCCATCTTTCCTCAATATATTAAATCTTTCTATCCCTTTGCTGCCTTCTGAACTACTACAGCCCAGACTTTCTATGAACATGTATTAACATTTGTTGCATGGCATAAACAATGTACACTTAGTACATACAAGAGCTATGTCTTCCTTTGCTTCGACCTTTCACATGTCATGCATTAAGCAGAGATTCCTACTGAAATGGACACAAGAGAAAAAAAAAAGCAAAAATTAGTACTTCAATAGGTTAGTAACTCACGAATTTCACTCCTATTACTAACGCAAAAAGCTAAGTGTTGTATTCTTAGATGCTTTCTAGACTATGCTTTCAACATAGGCATTCATGCATTACTTAACATTTCTATTCAAACAATGCAAGAAAAAACAAAATAGCAATGCAGCATATTAACTCACAAAAACCATCTCCTTTACTAATGGAGTCTGTGACAAGAATCAGTGATGCAAATTTGCAAATGACAACATGAGGTCAATGATAGCATGGTGTAACGAGGTCTAAAATAGTCAAAGTCCATAAAGGTGACAAAGTTACTCAAATTTGGCAGAAAATGTAAACATAATATATACAACCTGCTGAAGAATGATTGTCCGACACAAACAATCAAAAATTGAAAGTTGGATGGTCCAAACTGAACACTAAGATGTTTGGATTGTTGAAGGTAAAATTTCTAATGAAAACAGTTTAGCAATGGAAAAACAAAACTGGTGACACCTGGGTAGCAATGGGAGGTAATGGGCAAGAATTTTTGCTTGCCTTTAGTCTGAGATTGAAAGAAAAAGATTGTAAGGTTACTGGGCAGAATTAAAAAGTCTGAAAGTTGCATTACCCCATCCCAAAGGATAATAGAGATGTATATAATAATTTGGTTTGATAATTCTTACATTCTAACTAAAATCAGTGACTTACTTTTGTGATGAATGTGCATCCCCTCAAAATGATTCATGAATCCAGATAAAACGAATAGTTATACAGCCTGAAAAAACCAGAGTAAAACAAAAAGGAAAAAAACTTAACCAAAACTGTACAACAGATGTACATGCATGTAGAAAGTTATAACCCTGAACTCAACCTCCTGAAGGTCAGTACTATGTACCCCATTCCAATCTGTTGCCTAGGATACAAGAAGAAAGTGTACCTACAATTTAGTGAAACCTCACATATGTGCATGCTTTTAGATGTGTTGATGCCAACGCTGCTGTTGGGTTAGTACAGAAGCTTACCTCTACAATCAAGAGGTGACCTAAAAATAATGAGAAGGAAGGCATCCTTCTCTAATGGATGATTGTCCATTCTTGTTGTGTCCTTTGGGAAAGATTTGACTGTATTTGAAATAGAAGAATTGCTATGAGAACTTACATGGGCACACCATCTAAAATTTTCACTCTTCATCAAATGCCAGTCTCTTAACTTTGTATCATACAGTTCCATCACCTCTTGATCAACCAAATTCCGCAACTGAAAAAGAAGTAATATCTATAAGCATTTTTTCACTTGGAAATCTGAATCACAGTGCAGATGATTTCTTCTTTTTCAAACATTTCATGCATTCTAATCCTGTTTAAAAGTACACTCTAAAGTTATGCAAATTCTGTTTTAAAAGTATACTAAAATTATGCTAATCCTGTTTAAAAGTACACCCTAAAGTTATGCTAATCCTGTTTAAAAGTACACTCTAAAGTTATGGTAATCCTGTTTAAAAGTACACTCTAAAGTTATGGTAATCCTGTTTAAAAGTACACCCTAATGTTATGGTAATCTTGTTTAAAAGTACAGTCTAAAGTTATGGTAATCCTGTTTAAAAGTACAGTCTAAAGTTATGGTAATCCTGTTTAAAAGTACACCCTAATGTTATGCTAATCCTGTTTAAAAGTACAGTCTAATGTTATGCTAATCCTGTTTAAAAGTACAGTCTAATGTTATGGTAATCCTGTTTAAAAGTACACCCTAATGTTATGGTAATCCTGTTTAAAAGTACACTCTAAAGTTATGGTAATCCTGTTTAAAAGTACAGTCTAAAGTTAATCCACAAAACTAGGTCAATATCAACATAACAGGCAATGTGCCCCCCTCCCCAAATCCTCTCCTGAAAGGATCCCAAAAATTGTTTTAAATCACATGTAAATGAGTTTAGGTGGTGGCATATTGTGGCTTTTATGAGAATAGTATGTGGATGGGGAGAAATGTAAATATGGTTGTATTTGTTCTAATTTTTGTAGTCTTGTCTAAAGCTCTCTCCATTACGGATCACTACCATCTCACCTCTCTTGCCGTGGGTTTGAGTCACAGATTCAACCAATGCGCACATGTAAGAAAGTTTGCCAGTAGCTTAACATGGGTCGGTGATTCTTTGTGGGGTTTTCCCGGGTTCTTACTCCACTATTAATATTGGCTGCCATGTAAAGCCTGTCATGTGCTGAAAAATGGTGTTAAAACTCTACAACAACAACAGCAACTGCCCATCCATATGCCGAGTTCTCTCTTATAACATGGGAATACAATAATGGATTGACTAATATATTATATAAAGGATCACAAATGGGTAATGATTAAATATTTAATTCATTCAATTAGTTTCATAAATTCAATATTAAATTGTTACCCATCTGAGGTTCTGTTTATCACATAATTTTTATTTCAATCAAAATAGGAAAAAAAAAAAAATTGTTCATTCTGACTTGAAAACAGCGAAAATTGTATCTGTTTCACTTCTAAGCATTCAAGTTCTTGGATATTCATGTAAAGGGATTATTATGGATTCAGAAATTCCAGATTTACTGTAGTGTTAAGATAATTATGGATTCAGAAATTCCAGATTTATTGTAGTGTTTGGATGATTATGGATACAGAAATTCCAGATTTACTGTAGTGTTTGGATGATAATGGATACAGAAATTCCAGATTTACTGTAGTGTTTGGATGATTATGGAAAATACAGAAATTCCAGATTTACTGTAGTGTTAAGATAATTATGGATACAGAAATTCCAGATGTACTGTAGTGTTAAGATGATTATGGATATAGAAATTCCAGATTTACTGTAGTGTTTGGAACCAGATATTGCATTATTGGATTTGGGACAGTAGACTACAGCTGACATAGACAAAAGTTATATTTAGAGTAGGAACTGCAACCCGTAATAAGAAACACTAGTCTAGGGCATTTGAGCTATCTTACTGTGAAAACTTGCTTTAGTAAGATAATATTCTATCATTTTGGAAGACCAATTTATGTCCACATTCTTCTGTAAACAGAGGTGAGTTTATTTACTCCTACAAGTTAACATTTAAACCAGTCTTGTATATTGGGTGAATTCCATGTTAAAGGTATGTTGCCTACACCGCTCTCCGCATGCTACAATCAAATGACCAATGTCCTAAGTTTTATTTGTTTTTCGCTGTTCTTGTTTGGGGATTAACGCTGTTTTCCAGTGCATGATCGGCTATACATTTCATAACAAGCCCATGTGGCCATATTTAGACTGACATGACCTTTTTTTCCCCAATTCCATTATATTGATCTTTTTGAAAAATGGCAACCAAAATGTTTATAGTAATAGTACCAAAAAAAAGTTCCAGTTGGCTGGGAAAGGAAATATTTTTCAAAGATTATAGCCAATCAGTAAAGGGAATACTGCATAGAATTTCATGGATTATCTGATCTAATCACAATCATATAAAGTGATATTTTAACATGCTGTCATATAAAAAAAACGAAACTGCACATCCTATATGAAAAGTGTAAAAACTTTGTGATAAGTTACATTTTGTTATGTTATGTTGTTATGTTATGTTATATGTTATATTATGTTATGTTACAAAGTGTTATTTCATCCAACAGAATCTTTTCCACATGTATTTATTTCTAGACCAATGAGAAACAATTAGCATTTTTACATGTATTGTTTTGTGAACTTCAGTGTCGAATATATCCAGTATGAAAAAACCTAAATTGTAACATGCCTTATTATAATGATATCCCTAGTTACAATGTTGATCATTACCATATCTTCTTAATATAGGAATATTGTACTCCTATTATTATATCTCTAATATACTGAAGGGGGATATTTTGAGTATCAGACAAAAACAACAACAATTATCTGAATGAAACTTTCACATGACCAAGTCTAAATGATTCTTTAATTTTGGCGATATCTCTTTTATTTGTCTTAAAAAGTGCTCACAAGGGAAATGAAAAATAAGCACTAACATTTATAACTTATAAATAAGTTTTGTTTCATGTACCATTAACTGTAGAAACTCAAAATAGTTTGCAGCTGTCTCATTTTCAAGGTCTGGTTGACTACACAATGGACAGGTCCAGTTCCTTACATGTCGCTCTCTAATGCCAACTTCAAAATTCTGCTTCAGGCAATCACGACATAAGTTACAATTACATGTGTTAAGCTTGCAGATCTGAAAGAAAAAAACAAAATTCTGCTTCAGGCAATCACGATATAAGTTACAATTACATGTGTTAAGCTTGCAGATCTGAAAGAAAAAAACAAAATTCTGCTTCAGGCAATCACGACATAAGTTACAATTACATGTGTTAAGCTTGCAGATCTGAAAGAAAAAAAAATTAAATGATCACTATCATCATCTGGAGTACCAAGAAATAAACAAGAACATCAGAAAAAAAGGCATTCCAAATTGTGAAAAACCTCATCAGACAAGCAACCAAGAGTTAGTACCATTCAAGACAAAACGGAAAATGCCTCACAGAAGTGAAAGACATTGCAGAAAGAAGGACTGAGTATTGTAAAGAACTCTACAACCATCAATCCACAGGAGACCTAGAGGTGCTTGAAGTTCCCAACTCCACAAATGATGATGATTTCCCCATTCTTAAAGAAGAGGTGAAGTCAGCAATAGAAGCACTGAAGAATGGGAAGGCAGCTGGAGTAGACAATGTCCCAGATGAACTTATCAAGAATGGTGGGGAATCAGAGCTACTAACAAAAATCTGCAACAAGATCTGGCAGACAGATGAATGGCCAACACAGTAGACCCAGTCACTGATTATAACACTACGCAAAATAGGCAATATCAAGCTGTGCCAAAAATTACAAAACTATCAATTTGATCAGCCATGCTAGTAAGGTGATGCTGAAGGTCATCTTGAACAGACTGAAACCACAAGCAGAAGAAAAAATTGCTGAAGAACAGGCAAGGTTCCAGAGTGGAAAAAGTACACAGAACAAAGATTCAATCTTAGGGTTCTGTGTGAAAAGTACTCGTAACATCAACAAGACATTAGATTTCAAAAAGGTCTTTGACAGAGTGTGACATGAGGTATTGTGTGCCACAATGAAGAAGTACAACATGGGTCAAAAGTTGACCAATACCCTCAAGCAGCTGTATGCCAAGGCTACCGTGCAGTAATTATTCAAGGTTCTGTGGGGAACTGGTTCAAGACAACAGTTGGAGTAATCAAAGCTGTCTCCTGTCACCCATGCTTTGCAACATCTACTTTGAGCACATCATGAGCGAAGCTCTGGAAAACCACTGTGAAACAGTCAACATTGGAGGGCGTAAAGTCACCAACCTACGCTTTGCGGAAGACATTGGTAGGGTGGCAGGCAGTGAAGACGAGCTTGCCACCTTAGCGAAGAACCTGGATGAAACATCTACCAGATTTGACATAGAGATAAGATCTGAGAAGACAAAGCTAATGACAAATAGTGGCAAACAAATCTCAGCCAAGATTAAAGTCAGAGGACAGAAACTGGAAAGCCAGTTTAAATATCTTTGTTCCATAATCACCGAAGAGGGATCTCTTACATGGACCACATCACAAATAACGAAGCGTGTAACACAATCACGCACAAAGTAGGCCAATATGAAGACTTCCTCACCACTGTCAAAAAGAGAGAGCTAAAATGGTATGGCCATGTCACTAAATCCAATAGTCTATCCACAACAGTAATGCAGGGCAGTGTCCAGGGTGGCAGAAGGAGAGGTTGAGAAAAAAGTGGACTGACAACATCACAGAATGAACCAGGAAAAGTTTTGCAGAGATACAAGCATTGGCACATGATTGAGACAAGTGGAGGGAACTAGTCAGATGTTCAGCAGCACAGTGTCTCGACAACCATACTAGAGACTGATGATGATGATGAACAGGCAAGGTTCCAGAGTGGAAAAAGTACACAGAACAAAGATTGCGGAAGACATTGGTAGGGTGGCAGGCAGTGAAGACGAGCTTGCCACCTTAGCGAAGAACCTGGATGAAACATCTACCAGATTTGACATGGAGATAAGATCTGAGAAGACAAAGCTAATGACAAATAGTGGCAAACAAAATCTCAGCCAAGATTAAAGTCAGAGGACAGAAACTGGAAAGCCAGTTTAAATATCTTTGTTCCATAATCACCGAAGAGGGATCAAAAGCACAAATTTTGTCATGAGCAGCACAAACAATGGCAGCAATGTCAAAGCTAAGACCCATCTGGAGAGACAAGAATATCTGTCTGAAAGCTAAATTCATTCTATTGATAGCACTAGTCATCTCAATCTTTTTGCATTCATGTGAGGCCGGGACCCTGACAGCAGAATTATAACAAAGAATCTAGGCACTTGAAATGAGATGCTACAGAACCATCCTTGACATCTCTTACATGGACCACATCACAAATAACGAAGCGTGTAACACAATCACGCACAAAGTAGGCCAATATGAAGACTTCCTCACCACTGTCAAAAAGAGAGAGCTGAAATGGTATGGCCATGTCACTAAATCCAATAGTCTATCCACAACAGTAATGCAGGGCAGTGTCCAGGGTGGCAGAAGGAGAGGTTGAGAAAAAAGTGGACTGACAACATCACAGAATGAACCAGGAAAAGTTTTGCAGAGATACAAGCATTGGCACATGATTGAGACAAGTGGAGGGAACTAGTCAGATGTTCAGCAGCACAGTGTCTCGACAACCATACTAGAGACTGATGATGATGATCATCATCATCATTATCATCATCATCTACAGTAATAACGGATGGCAGGTAAACATTACACCAGTGTTTAACAAAGTTATGGGAACTATTTTCTTTACCTAACACAGAGGTAAATAAATTAAGTACAGAAAGCACATTTTTAATCATAAATTTTGTTTCTTTGAGAATACTTACTTAATGACATTAATGTGTTGAAAAATCTCTGCTACCTGTTGTTGTTGTAGGGTTTAATGCCGTTTTTCAGCACAAGATGGGCTATACATGGCAGCCAGTATAACGAGTGGAGGAAGAACCCTGGAAACCACTGACTCACAAGAAACTACTGGCAAGCTGTCTCACGTACCCACATTAGCTGGGCCTAAGACTCAAACCCTTGCTACCCAAACCAGCATGATGAACATGTTATTGGTAGCTGGGTTTCAGAAAGGAAAACCTTAGAACAGCCTATATCCAGGATCTAATTTGACCGTCTGATATTACCTTCATCTTCACCAGCTGTGGCAGCATATACAAGAAAGGATGCTTATTCTCTTCTTCCAGGTCTATTGAAGCCTTCACCTTATCTGAATTGCAGGTGGCAGTGATGGGCGTCAGCTAACTTAAAGCTGAAGTCAGTATGTTCCATTGTGAGATCTGAAGTTATCAAGGCTATCCCCAGACTAACTGTGGGTATTATCCACATGGGGCACTACTTCCATGTCCACACAACATTCCCCCATCAACTCCAAACCAGTCCTGGAGATTTGCAACAGATGTATGGACAAATTATTGTAAGGCTAGATATTACATTAGCACTTTTTGTATCAGTAGATGCACCTGAAACTCTATCATTACCTAGGAAAAATATGGAGATGGCAACTCTGCAACTCTTTCTTTTTCCCATTTGTCAGATGTAATCATTGCAGTCAGCCTTTCTTGCATCATTTGGGTGGTGGGACTCTCACAACATCCCCATTTATATCTGAGTAAATCCAAGTGTGTCAAAACTAGAGAAACCTGGTGTCAACAATGAAATTGCTGGCAGGCAGCTGTGTTGCAAGTCATTGACAATTGCTGGGTGGCATGGTGAAGGTAAAACCTTTCCTATCTCAGTTATTTAACTGCCTCAGAAACTGATGGGCCTGTTGCCATCGACAATTAAAGTTCAAACCTGCTGTCTAGAAATGTACAAAAAAGGCATAGAATGGACAGCTAAAGAAAGATGGAGCTTAAGTTAATCTGCTGAAGGCTTCAAGGCATTAGCCATCAAACTGTGCATAGTCCTGTTAATTGCCTTTGTAATACAGACCATGAATTCCTAGGTAAGATCAAATTCACAGCAAGGTGAAAAGTTGCTATGTATGCCAAATCAAACATCCAAGAATTTGCTACCACATTCTGCACTAACATGGAAAAGGAAAGAAAAACAATTAGCTCCATCTTATAAACAGTGGTGTAATATTAACAGCCATAATGCTTTTATCCAACATATACAATTTGGCATTATATGTGTCCAAGTGCCTGTTGTACAACTGTGACAAGAACAATGCTGGCTTTCTAAAAAATAAAGCCTTGGTGTTTCCTGGCTCACAGATTTTGTCCAACAGATGATTCAAGATCTCTTTGATGTTCACCAACTGCTGTTGTTGATAGAAGGTGGACTGTTCATCTTATGCACCAAAGCCTTTACTTTATAGTCTTGTTTGGGCACTGAATGATTGGCCAAACTCTGTACATTTCTTCCCAGACACTTTTAAGCTGAACTCAATTTAGTCCATGGTGAGGTAGGAGTACTCTAAACTTCTACCTTCATCATGGATTATTCCTTGTGCAGTATGGTATCTGGCAAACATATATTCTATAAAGAACTGGCCTGTGCATGGTTTGGTATCTCCCAAATGGGTAATCTGTAAAGGCTTGAGCTGGTGGTTGCATCAGCAGCTGGACAAGTGATGTGGTTTGTCTTGCCATTATGAATTGCTGGTAAGCATATTGGCTGCTCAGCTCAGTTATTGACTGAATAGATAACTGCACCACTATTGTTAACTTAAGTAATTTTGCATTGACCAAAGCTTGATGTGATTCTTCAGGCTTTTTCAGAAACCATGGATCAACTTCTTTCTGAACTTTCTGCACAAGCCCTGCAGTTAGAAGTCAATGAATACTTAATGCTAGTGACATGAATCATGCATATCTTCACTGACTTTGGTACATAACTTTGTCATTGTTGAATCTAAACTGACAGGAATGACCAAGTATCAGAAAGGACAACCAGAAAGTGTTCACATATAACATGACTTATGCCACACTTATTACTTGAACAAAAATACATGCATGTCATGAATAAGCACTCAACAATGAACACTAACAAATATCAGAACACAAGTTGAGAAAAACAACAAGTCCACAAGTGCAAAAAAGGCAAATATCAATTAACAAATTTCAGAAAATAATAATTGCAACAATTAATAAACTGACTTTGTCAATGGATGGTCAATACTTTACAAATATTTTATGACAGGTACAGGAAGGATACCATGTGAAAGCTAAACACTGAGCAGTAATGGTGCTGAGGGGAAATAATCGGAAAGGCTGGGAAGAGTTTCTTCCCTTATATTGCTGGGAAATACAAACCAAAATTCTCTTCAATTTCTGGATTTGAAAGTTAGTGGTTACTGTTATATACATATTTTATGTCAGCTTGGCAGAAATTTTAATTAGGACAAAATAAGCATTATTAAAAGTCTTTTGGTGAAAAACCCATGCCATAATGATCATCCATTCAGAAGAGTAATGATATTTGTTTTAACTGTGCCAAATGATAACTTTATGGAACACAGCCCTGTATCATAGTAGATTTCAAAAGTACTTTACATAAAATAATATATAAACATGAACACACAAGTGAATTTAGCTGCAATTTGTATTCATTAGACAACATTATTAATGAAATGCACAAAAGAAAACAGCATGACAATTGAAAATTTCAGCTTCATACCTTGCTCATTGGGTACTTTGAAAAGCAAATTCCACATTCTTGTGTGAGAAAAGCAACAGAAGCTCTTCTGTCTCCACAATTCCTTACTGCTTCCACTACATCTTCCAGTGTACAGTTGAGGGGATCCTCAACATTATTCATTTCATTGTCAAGTATTTTTATCACCACCTCTGCTCGACCCCAACTCTGTAGCTTACTCTCCACCAAAATTAATCTGATTCTTCTCTGAAATAAAATGAAGCAGAATCTGTGCATCTCAATGTACAATCATCAACAAGCTAGTTTCAGTACTCTTGCAGAATTTAAAACAAATTTTTAAAAAAAAATCAGTCAAGTACAACCTCTTGCTACTCAAAGCTGGTATTTTATTGCCCTATTTTTTTCCCCCTCAATTACAGCTCTCTCTCTCTCAATACCGTAGTGAGAACAGTGGCATGTACTGAACTGTGGTTAGCGAGAACTTTGTATGTACCATACTGCAGTTTTGCGAGAATGATTTGAGTTTTGTCCCCCAATAAAAAAACAAATTAAAAAGGAAGGAAAGACATAATGCCTAAGTTTTATTTTGATTTCTTCAAACCATGCTGTCATGCATTTGATAAACAATTTAAATACCATGGTTAAATTTAGCACATGATGTCAAGAGTGGTATTAGTGTTATATCGGGAATAGCGGTAAAATGAATTGCATTATAGCAAAAGTGAGCTATACCATGAAATGAAAATATAAAGTTTATTTTAAATGAAGAAATTAATTCACAAATTAATACATAAAAGAGTTAAGATACAGTCAATTAAATCTTTTGTTTGTGATCTTCTTTACCAGTTTTTACTGGTTTTCATGGTTTTACAATCATTAGTTATTTCCCATACTCAGAGCATAAATATCTTAAGAGTTAAAAACTTTTTGTCAATATCACACTGCCTTCATCAGCGACTGATGTTACGTCACTTATAATGGTCATGTAATCTGAGACTGGTGTAGATGGGTGTTACATTTTCTCACAATTATTATTGCATTTGATATAATATACCAAACCACTTTTTTTTTTAATTTTAGTTTTATCCTTCACATGTATATGTTGTTGTCTTATAGAGTTGTATAGTTTGTGATATATGTTGATCCTATGTTGTCTGAATACTCTGGCTAGAACATATTATGTACCATGGAATTATAGCATGTCAATGTTGGTTCTATTTAGGCTACTCCTTGTTTTGTGTGCTTTTCTCTGCTTTTCTTAAATTTTGAAAATCCACTCTGGCTAGCCACCTTAGTGCTGATTTCTACATCAGTTTCCTCGAATCACATGACCTTTGTAAGTCAATATATCAACTATGAAGGCAGTGTGATATTGCATAAAATTGTGAACTCTAAAGACAGTTATGTTCAGAGCATGGGATATTACTAATGATTATGAATTATCCATTCCAATCATGCAACCTTTTATAAATTTAAATGCTCATTATAATGTCTTTGCCTTAAACATCTGTCCTTGACAAATCTGCATATTTTAGTACTGAACCATCACACCTAACTGTGTGTAAAACCATGACAAACAATGCAACAAATAAATTTACCTTATTAATATAAAGAATATGGTCTCCAGAACAAGCAATGTTAATGGATGAGTAATTTACACTATATCATGAACGCACCTTGACTTACAGCAAGGTCAGATGCAAGTTGTGCAATTTGATAAAATAATGGATCAAAAATATACAGTTATAACAAAGATCATGATGAAATATAATCCTATTCATCCATAAAAATCAGTTGATTGCATTCTGGAGACCTTTTTTCGATCCAATTTTGATCTACAACAAAATCTTAAGATTTACAGCATCATATCCTTCCTAAGTTAGGTACTCATAAAACCTTGTAGCCTTCTGATTACAAGCTCAAATGAAACATGAATCAATATGTTCAGAAGAAATTCATTTAAACCTACCTCGATATCAATATCTTGGTTTCTTACTATCTGCTCAAAACTGTCATGAGTGATGACACTGTTAGCAAAACTATTATTTACATCTCCCAATCCACCACCTAATGCAAGCATATTCCCAGGCCCATTATCATAGCTGCTCCAAATGCGATCAAGGAATGGACCTAAAAGGGACTGGTTCAGTTGGTCCAGTGCATCACTGACATTGCCCTTGTTTTGGTAAAGTATCTCCAGGATGTTCTCCCGTGCAAAAGTACCACTTTCATTTAGAAGTTTGAACTGTAATGAGAGGCATAGACTGAATAAGGTGTTGCATTGACTTAAATGTAATTGTCATATTTCTGAAGTACCAAATACATAGTTAAAATCTGCTATAATAAATTACATCACTATCCATAAAAATAAGTATATTTCTTTGATAATACTAACAAATTGGTAAAGTGAAAAACATGTAACAGGTCTATCTTGTGATATTTCCTCTTGCATGATCTGACCTTTGAGTGACAGACCTAACATTCTTGGGGTACCAATCAATGGTTATGGATTCTATGATTGTTACAAAGGACAAATCTAATGACCCAATAGAAAGTGATTCTTCTACAACATCAACAGACCTTGTTCTCCTATTCACTAATTCAAAATGACATTGTGAAAAAAACGTACAAATTGATGCTATGAAAATAAATTAATTCACATCATGTGGCACAATGTGTAATGTTTTATTATAATATTTCATGCAGTGAAATTCTCCATTGATGTAACCCTGATCTTTGAGAATGGAGGCATGAGTGACATGTGACATTGAGTGATATTGCATTTCTGGGTAAAGTACCATGAAAATATCTTAGTAATTCATGAGTTGCAGTCTGGACAAGGAAACAGGAAACAGGTAGCAGCAGAGGGGGCGAATCAGACAACTTTTTTTTGTTTTTATTTTTGATTATACCCCCTCCAAAATAACACTGGACCCTTCTCGCGAAAAAATAAGTCTCTGACCCTTGTCTGAAAACATTCGCGTCGCAACGTCGTTGTCACTCACCCCCTCTGCTGCTAGAACTTTCAGTTGGGGTTAACCGAATATTTGATCCAGTCCGATACGATATCGTGTTCGAGGGTCATGTAAATTTATTGTTACAAATCCGTGTGGGGTAGACTGAGCATGACTAAAGAAATTTCTAAATTGATTGAAGTCCATATCAGAACACCATGTCTGCCAAATATTTCGTAGCGTATGTGTATCAACGCCGTTGAATACAGCAAGCATATTACAGTTATCTCTAATCACTTTTGGAATCTGAGTGTAGCGTTGAGTGACATAGATCACATCCGTGTTTTTATGCCTGCCTCTGGAAAATATTCTAGCAGGATTTTTTTGATTATCTAACATGACATCGTCGTATACAACTAAATTGTTGATACTTCCATCGAGGTCATTCACGGATGGCGCCTCGTCAATATCGGTTATAAATTCAATAACATCCTCGGCGGCAATCTCTGAAGCGTTTTCATTAAAATCTTTTAGCACTTCATAGCATCGTTGATCATCTACGCTAGGGGCAATTAAATACAACTTATCCCACTTCATCCATCTCATTATTAAATTGAGCAACAATTGCGTTTTACCGGATCCAGATGGTCCGATTATAATTGCGCGGATAGAGTTTGGTAGCGCTGCATGATGCTTCACTGGTTCTCTTGTTTTAGTTGCTGAAAAATCAATTATATTCATATCTCTATACATAAATTATGGATCTATATTGCGTGAAGTGTAAGGCGCGTACTGGCACAGATGACTTGACGACGATTACAACTAAAAATAACCGATCAGCGCTTTCTGGTAAATGCGTACAATGTAGTACAAAGAAATTTAGATTTGTTTCTAAACCCAAGGAACTCAAGGAACCTTTAAAAAAAAACGAGGAGGTGATATCGCAGCCAAATTAGCAAAACTCCCTGGAACTCCATGGGCAAAATACCCTGGAGAAAAGCACCTTCCAGGATATAGCTACTGTGGACCGGGAACAAGACTTGATATCATACTCAATGATCAAAATCAGCCCCGACCCGGTGAGGAACCAATAAACGCTATTGATAAGGCCTGTCACCTTCATGATGTATCTTATAAAAGCAGTAATCTGCAGCACAGGCATCTAGCAGATGTGA
Organism: Unio delphinus; assembly: GCA_029339505.1. Taxonomy (NCBI): domain Eukaryota; kingdom Metazoa; phylum Mollusca; class Bivalvia; order Unionida; family Unionidae; genus Unio; species Unio delphinus. Next base: position 6,320,183 of record JAQISU010001238.1, read on the forward strand.
AATTAATTCATGCGTTAAATGCTATTTCTGATAAATCTTTCAAAGAAAAATTGGCTTCCTTTTTGATAAAATCGGCTATGAAAAGTAAATTGATGTTAGGGGCTGGTAATTAATAACAACATGGAATCTATTTATTATTCCCCAAGAGGATACTGGAGGGGTAAATCAGCAATCCATAAACTCGCTAGCGCTGCAAAAGTGAAAAAAACCACTGCGGCTCATTGGTTATCCAAACAGGCACTATGGCAAATTTATCTACCACCGCCTAAACAAATCAATTTCTCGCATTTTGATGTGACCGGACCCAATGAAGTTCATCAGGCTGATATATTATTTCTGCCACATGATCGTGGTTACAAATACGCATTAACCGTAGTTGATATTGCAAGTCGATACAAAGAAGCAGAACCGTTAAAAACAAAATCAGCCACTGAAGTGGCTTCTGCATTTGAAAGGATTTATCGAAGGAGTCCTCTGCACTGGCCAAATCTGTTACAAGTTGATCCTGGCAAGGAATTTCAGGGTGCAGTGTTATCTACAATGAAATATCACAATGTCGCTATCAGACGAGGGCATACTGCACTGCATCGTGATCAGGCAATTGTAGAACGATTTAATAAAACCCTTGCTGAGCGGTTATTTGGATATCAATACGCAAAAGAATTCATCCAAGAAAAAAGATCCCGTGAATGGGTTAAAAGGTTACCAGCTGTGATTACTGCACTGAATAACGAGATTACTAGAACCATCAACATGAAACCTATCAATGCGATTAAAAAGAAGTCAATACCTGAAATGGAAATTCAAAAAGATTTTAGCGTTTCCCAACCAATTCTTGGTAGTAATGTCATTGTGAGGTACTTATACGAACCAGGAGAGCTTGAGGGTGGCACAAAAAGGGCTACTGATCCTATTTGGAGTGTTACTGCACATAAGATATCTAGTATAACACGATCTACGGGTAGACTTCCAATCTATAAACTGGATTCAACTGCCCCTCAACGGGGTTTTACTAGACAACAATTACAAGTGATACCTGAGGATACTCAATTACCACCGCATGGGCTTAACTAGCACCCTTGCGTCTATTGCACTCAAGACAAGTCAACATCACATTATTTCTGACATGACCGAGATTGTTATTTTTTCTGTCCACGGTGAATTGGCGAGGATCCTTATCCGAATACTGCCAACGCATTATACAATTGCAACTCGCGCAGTGATTATTCTGTTGTTGCTTCAGAGTAATTATTAATTCAGCATCAATATCAAATTCTCGTTGTTTTTTTTTGTCTTGTTGTTTGTAACCGGAGAGTTTTTTATCAATAATATCATCTATTGTGGTGTCATTATCATCGCCAATGATTTCATCATCGCCTGACTCTGTCAGGACAATTCTTCGAAGTTGATTTATTTTTCGTACTCTAGACACTGCGAGATAGACTAAATTCGACCATTCTATGCGATTATCTACCATCCAAACAGTTGTATCCGATATAGTCAATCCCTGTGAAGAGTGTATTGTTGCTGCATAACCTAGCGTCCATGGGGATTTATTAGCACGCAATGCATCTTCAACGACATTGATATCAACCAGCACAATATCATTTAATACGAGAATCTGTCTTTGAAATCCTTCGGATTTTGGTCCTGGAATATCAACTTCGATGTTCTGTTTTCGTGTATCCGATGGCCTATAACATAACGGTACTGGAAGTGTTGCAAATTTTTGTTTATGCAATTCAAATAACTTCATCTGAAGTGTGTCCCTGACTATTTTTCTACTTGCAATGATTAAATCATTTGGTCTCCACGCTTCCCAAAACTCATTCATGGGAGTTTCTGAAATTATTTCACGGGCTATTTCACACTGGATTCTATCCGGTTGTAATCTAATTAGTTTCTTAAATTCTTTTAATTCATTATCAAGTGATCTATGATCGGTATCAATTTCTTCATAATAGTCTACAAAACCCTTTAGCCATTCATGGGGGGATGCACCGACAAATGGTGGAGGTTGGCCGTGATCCCCGCACATTACAACTTTTGTATTCTTCAATAACAACCACTCAAGAAATATTTTTAAGACATCTTCGGACACTGTGTCTATTTCATCCCACATGATAATTTCAGGAATAAATTTCTCTCCCATGCGCTCAGGAGTCCATTTATCTCCCTTCCATCTAAAGAAACTATGATAAGTGCAGGCATTTACCCCTCGTTGTTTCATCTCTCTGGCGAGTCTGTGAGTCGGTGTTAGCACAATCATGTTTGGATTGGAAACACGAAATAACTCAATTGCCCGGGTTGTTTTTCCTGACCCGCCACAGCCGTTTAAATAAACTGTTTTATATCTACAGATTGGATCAGAAATCGGTGGTGCACTAGAAAATTCTGAACACTGATTGCTTTCTAAGTAATTATTTTCAATGGTAACATCTGCTGATGGAATATAATCATGAAGCATTTCCTTCTTAATTCTCCATGACCCCCAATTCTCGTTGCCAGTAGCCTTAAAATCAGCCATTTTGCTATTTATGTAAAATGAGTCAGTAGCAACTCTAACTGCGGTGGTAGGAAATCTATTGATCATTGAAAACAGATTGATAGAAGCATAACCAAGCATAGAAGCTCTCAAATATGTGTACTGCTGATGGTATCCATCAGTGTAAGTAACAATTGTACCCAATTTGGTTCCATCGGACATAAATGCATCCTTACGATTGACATATAAGCCCCTATTCGTTAAATCTTTGATTACAAAATCGTATTCAGCATTGTCTATAATCAATCGTGAAGAATATCTCGTATTATCATCTTTGCCACCTTGGGTAAATTTACCGATTATTCTTCGTCCAAGATCTTTTGCTTCATTGTTTCTGATTTCAAATAACTGTCTGGACCAATCCATGATTTGTTGTTCATTAAAATCAGGAAACAGTTTTCGCTCTTCGCTAATTATTTTTTCTAGATCAGGTTGTGGTAACCAGACTGATTTCTGTGCTCGATAGGATATAATTGCTTCACTGACAATTAATAATTTTAACATCTTACAATCAAGCATATACCGTAATAACACTATTGGCATCCAGTGTTTTTCAGACATGTGTTTACCAATCCAAAGATAACTACACGGATGAAGTCCTTCAGCCATTTCAAATGATACTACACAAGCGAATCCGGTTAAATCGAAATGTGGCAGTGGTCCATTAATAGCAACACGGGTCATTTCGTGTGTAGGGTGTCCAAATCGTTTGAAATATTTCTCACACTCTCCATACCCAAGAAAACTTCCTGGATAACATGCAATCATATCAACTGAAATAACGGAATCAGAGGTGTATTTTGTGTTCCATAATCCGCCGTGGCTGTATTCAAGACAGGACAATTTGACATCTGATAAGAACTCACTTCGGGTTGGTTTCCACGCGTTTTTCTTCCTAGCAAAATGTGCTACAACTGATGGAAGTGTAAAACAGTTTGCTAATAATTGATCGTTGTCTTCCCCCCCAGAACTCTGGGGAGAAAATTCACTAGCTAGTTGTTTCATTTGATTATGCAGCTCTTCAGTACGGTACAATTCTCCGTTGGGCCTTACAAACTGATCAAATCTACATTCTTCGTCTGAAGTACTATGAAATAGCCACACTGACACAGGATCGTTTTTACTCAAATGGTAAATAGCATCAAATAATTTCTGCTCTGAAAAAAACTCTTCGGTTCCAAACAGATATTTTACGGTTCTATCCCGTGGGAATATTGTTACTGCAGAAGCAGCAGAGAGGGTGAACCTCACAACTTTCCGAGCGTCGATTCGGAAATCTGAGGCTTCCACCAAATAGTAAAAAAAATGGCGTCTATTCGATAAAATAAGATTTCCTTATATACGCCAACGTCGTTGTCATCCACCCTCTCTGCTGCTAGTGATTTCATCACTGGGTTAACAAAAAATCATTTACGATTTCAACCAAATATTTGATCGAGTCCTTAGGACGAAAATCATTTATGATGAAAGTCCTTTGGACTTTACAAACAAACTAATCGCTAACACCTCTTCTTGTAAATCAATCAGATTATTTGACTGGTCGGTGAGTTTGAAATTAATTCTCGTTAACGAATTATTATGGCATCGCATGTAGACAGGATTAATTGGGTTTTCAATAATTAGGAATCCTGGAGGAGCTGTTGGTGCAAATGAATAAAGAATATATCCCTGCTGAGCTTGATTTGATTGCTCTAGATTAATTTGATAGCTTCCTTCAATTGCATCACATACCAAATTGAGCGCAATCACCGTTGAAATATTCACATTATGAGGGGCAATATGCCTTCCGCCACCATCTGGATCATTATTATACCTGAAGAGGACAGCTGAATCTGATTTTTGTAGCGCCTTGATATCGGTTTTAACAATTCTTGCTAGTTCATCAGCGTTGTATTTGGGAAACTTGAAATTACGCAGATTGTCCTCTGTGATATTGTAATCGGTTAAGAATCGTTGTTTATTGTCGCTGTTGTCATTAATTATTGTTTGAATAATTAGTTCATAGATATATTTCATGTCCGATATAAGCTGATTTATTATTTCAACGTGTTTTTGCGATTTTGTTTTCCGTAGTTGTTCTAGTTGTGTGTCATATAATTGTTTAATCTCATTAAAATAACCACGGACGTCAGTTAGCGTAAATGAAATAGTAACAGATGAGTCGGTTGTTCTTTTAATGATAAAATCCCATTGCAATGTGTCTTTGTTGGTAAATATAAATCTATCGGCGATTCTTCCTTTTCTTATATCAGATAAATTATCTCGATAACTGGGATTGATTTCATGATATGATTGTATGTCCGTGGTTAAGTCGGTGGCGGATTTTTCCGGTGGTTTTTCAGGCCATCCTAACACTGTTCTTAACGAGCTGTTATATATATCTACAATGTATCCCTCTGTGCTTATTTCGATCGACGACGAGAGCGTCGGTTGATGAAGATTAATAGCTATTTTTGATTCTTTTCCAGTGATTGATTTTATTCTACGCTGAATTTCAGCATTGATTTGCTTAATTTGGTACGATCCAGTTGGTAACGAAATAGTTTCCCACTCTGGAGTACCATCGGGTTTATTCTTATACGAGAACACCAGTGTGTTATTGGGTTGCTGACCACTAAATGCAACCGATCTGATATTAGGCCAACTGTGATACACTCGTAGTTTTGCTAGCGCGATCTCACGAACTGGAATCGGAGAGGGGAAATTCACACTGAATTCTGGATTCGTTGATGTTATTGATATCATACTCGTTTGTACTGGGTTCGTGTTCTCCACTATTCGTTGAAGTAATTCCATCGGTGTCGTCATCGCTGCTATACTCATGATTTCTAATTTTGGTATCGAGGAATCATAAATACTGACCATCACTGAGAACTCACAATCTGGTAATGTTGATATTATTGAGATCATTTTTTGTTTTTTTGGGTTCGTGTTTTCTGATTCCATCGGTGTTGTCATTGTTATTATATTCATGTTGTCGCTCTAATTTCGATATCGCGGAATCAAAAATACTGACCATCGCTGAGAATTCACTATCTGATATAATCGTATTATCGAGTGACGACGATATCATCAATGATAATTGCGAGTATGCGGTTGATGCAATATGAAATTGAAGTAAGTAATTCTGCAGTTTACTCTGGCTGCATGATGATATCTTTTTTGCTATCCCGGTTGATATACCCCCGATTGTAGCCACCGCAGAAATGCAAAGTGGAACTACGACCGGGGCAATCATTGTAACCGATGCAAGTATTATTCCGGCGCCAGTGAGAACGCTTGACACCGAGTACATAGTAATATTAATTGCGGTGATTCTTCGTCGGTATTTTTTTATTTTTATTTGATACTCCTCAGTGAGGGTTTTGAGTCTATTTTGAAATTCTCTGACCTGATCATAGCGACATTGCGTCGATGACAAAGTCATTGTTGTTATTTTAAATCCGCTAGTGTTTTCAATTATTTGTCATCGTTAGCGGGAATTGCTAGTACTTCAGTCGGAAAAATGAGCTACGAGTTCTAAACACCAGGCTATTTTTGATCTAATGGTGGAGCTATCAACCGCGACGACATTAAAGTTTTTTTTGCGACCATCCATAATTAACGTCGCGGTGCCACCAGAGTAGGTTTTACCGTCCGCGATCGTATTAAATTGATCGATAGAGATCCACGTTAGCCTGTAGATACCATCGACCCATGTTGGCTTGTAGTCAGGGCCCACTATGCCGGGGAGACCCAAGATACCGATGGATAATGTAGTATAACCGTCTCTTATCCAATCCATGGTTCCATGATTAACCGTATACACGATATTTTTAACGCCCGTGTAGTGATGTGGAATCTTTACCTTTTCAGATATTCTTTTCAGGTTAAAAAGATCGTCAAAAATATCGAGATAATTTACCCTGATTTTGGTAGGATCTATTGTTTTTCCACTCTCCTCCCTGTTAGAGAAGAATAATGAAACCAGAAGGTCTTCAACTTTAAGCTCTGCTTGGGTTTTAATATGGTTGTCGATGTTAGAAAATTTCGTCGTGATATCTTGGAGGCTACTGCCCTCAAAGAACTTATTAACAATATCGCTGGTGTGTTTTTGTTTGTCAATAGCGCTTTTAATTTCCGCGAGAGTCATGCCTGTCAACGATGTGGTTTCAGACACAGGTGTTCTCCCTAAAAATTTATCCACGATGGTATTAAGTGTTGTTTGTCTCACCATAAACATATTAATATCTTTGAGAGTCATTGTAGATGTAGCCGGGACACCAAAGAAATTATTAGCGATGTAGGCATTGTGAGTGTGCTTGCCGATAAACTCACTGATTTCAGCGAGAGTCATGCCAGCCACAAGCGGGGTTCCAAAGAACCTACCAACAATGTCGTTTGTGAGTTTTTGATCTTCGCTTACTTTAAAAATCTCGAGATAATTTGCCTTGATTTCTGAAGCAGTCATCATCCTTCCAGCTTCCTTGTTAGCGAAGAATGAATTCAACAAGTCTTTAATTTCAGCGAGAGTCATGCCAACCACAAGCGGGGTTCCAAAGAATTTATGTACGACATTTTTGCGAAAACTATTATAACCTCGTATAAAATCATTCAGCTCACGTTCGTTGGTAGCAATCGCGTCGGTGATCGTAGACACAAGTGCGCCTGGTTTAAGTTGTCCATCGTTGGAATACAGTGCAATAGAGTTTTCAGCGGCAGCGCGATGCCGTATCAAAATGTCATTCACGGATATATTACTGCTTTTCAATTTACCCTGGCGATCTTGAAATACAACTATTTCGTTCGGGTCAACACTTGTTAAATTTAACGTCTCAGCGATTTCATCTTCTATTATTTTTTTTACATCCTCGATAGAACCCGCAGATGTTTCCTCGGTGGGTTCCAACATTGACAGAGGTTGTCCCCAAATATCGATCATTATTGTTAGCGTAACTTGTGTTTTCAATTTATTGATCCTTGTAATTTCCCACTCGTGTATTCGTTTACAATAATATGAGGTGGTTTCCACGGAGATCCAAAGGATTTTAATGAAATCTCCGCGAGGACATTTAATACTTCACGGCCGCATATCGGTGGATCATTTAATTGTTGTGTTGGCAGCGTGGAATAAAAAATCGGAAACCCTTTGAGTTTCATCGAGGAATTTATATACCGCATAAACTCGCTTGGCGGAGCTAACCCATATGAATCGAAATAGACAATCCCACGTGGATCAATCGCGTATGCAACCCAGTGAGTTCCCGATCCGCTGCTGTTATCAAGATTGATGATACCGGTTTCAACGTTATTTGGTTTTCTCGGTAATTGATCTCTCATAAAAACCCCTCTGAAGTTTTTTATCGCTAGTTTTTTAGCAGCATCAATTAAATCAAAATTGGACATAGGAACCATAGGTCCCTCAACTATAGGTTCCTCAACAATTGGGCCGGAAATCGAAGATTTCTGAATTAATAAACCGTTCCTGGTATTTTTCTTAGACCCGATCCGTTTACGGATTTGCCGCTGTACCATGAATACGGGGTTCCTGGTAGGTACAACCCCTTTCCCTTTTTTTTATACCCGGATCCACTTGTGGATCTACCGCGAGCGGATCCACCAGTTGCCTTTTTCAACGCCATACCTGCTGCGGTCCCAACGGCTCCCAACGCTGCCGCCTTCGCCACCGCTGGGGCAGCCGCTGCAATCAATGCTGGTATTGCGGCTAACAATGGAAATATACCACCTGATTTTATCATGTTCGCGACTGCAGCTTTCGAAAATTCTATTTGAACTCCTCGCTTATTTTTCATTGCATCATTGAAATGTTTTATTTGACGATCCGTTAATGATATTTTATGTGTACCTCCGGACATCTGCGCTGGTTTTAACGTTATTGTTGTTCCACATTCCTTAGCGGATTTTGATTTTAATTTCTTGACCTGACCATCAGTCAGCTTGACACTAACAACACTATATGGCATTTTATTGTAAAACACATTTATTCTTTCAATTGATCTAATTGGGGAAATCCTATGGAAACTTTTCAAGTTTCATTTACAGATTTTCCACTGGTGCATCAACAAGTCTCATTCGTCCGCCAGCCCCTTCTAACAACATTGATTTGTCGCTGAGAATAACAGCAACCGCTCTATAATCAACACCACCAGGATCTATACGAGCCCTAAAATGTATATCAACAACGGATTGCCTTGTTAAATCAAGATGTTCCAGTGAAAAGTAATAAATTGGATACAAGTTCTTAAAATCGAGCTGAGATATTTGCAAACCAGTATCAACATTTTGATCACGACCCATATATGACAGCATCCGATGATACACACGTGCTATTTGGTTGTTTCCGTAATTAAGCTGTATATCCTCAGATGGTTCTTGTTGTCCGTTTATTCTCAGTGAAACCTCACTTACCCCTAACCGATCAAATATCATATGACTGCGTTCTTGGGAACCTAATCGATTCCGATTCTGCAGCGCTATAAATATATGACGTGGAGCTGAAACGCCTTGTTTTGATGCCAGGTGCCATGTAAATGTACCATTAACATTATCCTCTTTAGCATCAGTCGTTGTTGTTAGCCAACTTAGCAATGATTTACCACCGGTTTCCATAAACGAAAGTAGCCGCTCTTCCGTGGTAATTGATGGAGTCATTACTGGCATCCATAATACTATTTTACTCAAAACAACTTTACCTACATCGGCACCAGTACGCCAAATTGCATCATTGTCATTGCCTTTTCGCACTAATGCGATTGTGTGTTTGGCTCCATAGATGACTTTTCTGACATTTCTGCAGAATCCAAATATGTGATGGAGTGGAATCGCACATGAAAACTTTTTCTCTTGTCCTTCCAATGCTAATTTTCGTGTTGCAAATCCTAAATTGAAATTACCATTAACACCTCCGAGAATATCAAACGCAGTTCCGGGTCTAGCTCGACGTTCTGGATTAATTGCTTCTCGTTGATTATCAACTGAAGTGTCTTGCGGTGTTAACACTTTAATGTATTGAAGGTGGTCAGCGTTATCAGAGGTATCCTTTGCAAACATCATAGATGGACCAGCCGATCTTGTATAATCATCGGAGTATCTTGCTAGTCCGATTATTGTTGTTGCAACATCAACCTCGCGGTCTATTGATTCAATTTCTTTTCCATCAATGAGATATCTTGCACTTTCAAATAACGCCATTATACCGTTGTTGACGAAACCAACTCGGATATTTGAATCATTTGCATATGGGGTATCAGCTGCATCATTTGTTACAAGTTTTCCTTCTACTTCAATAAATGCTTCACATGGTAAAAAGTATTTACTGGTATCTTGAACTTGAAGTTCAATTCGCGATCGTAGGTCGGGTTGTATTGCATGATAGGAATAGTATTGATAATCGCGGACGGAATCATCCTTGCGCATTGGGGCTTCCATATCTAACGCGGGATCAGCTGTTCGTTTAAACATTTATAACATTACTAGCGTTTTCAATTGTGAAACTCGAAGAGTTTAACGCTAGCATTTTCATCTTTGTAATCATCGTCGTTGAAAATTCCTCGAATTTCTTTTTTGTTTCAAACCACTTCCTGCTATCGCGTTCATGATAGCGCTATCTGTTACCGGTGGTGACGAAGTCAATTGCGCTAGTTTTTCTTCCACTGCGTTATTTATTACTTTGCTGATTTTTGCAGGCATCACTGTAGTTGATGGCAGCACTGGTGGTTTCACCACTGACGAAGTCATCGATGACGAAGTCATTCGTGGTTTCTTTCGCACCAATGATGCTATTTTATCTTTCGCGGCAGAAAATGCCTTTCCTGCAAGATTTCCAACGAAATTGATTCCCTTATCACGGATAGCATCAATGGCTTTCATTGATAATTGTTTAGCTAACGGCGCCACCTTGGGAGCCATTCTTGTAAATAACCCCGCAATGGTATTGCCGAAACCATCTCCGTACCACGCGCGATAAACAGGCAATCGTGAGTTCACCACGTAGACACTTACGGGTTTATCATGGTTATAGTGTATAATCATCTTGTTATAAAACTAGTAGTTTTTCAATTAGTGGTCAATCGCTTACATCCATAAGATTTTCATCGTTGTGATTTTCAACTAATTCAGCAATAAGTTCTCGATATACATTAATGTCCATGATACCACCAGCAAATAATCGTCTACAGATATCAGCGGCCTCGTTAATTATCTCGACGGAGTTATTTCCGGCTCGTTTCCCTCCGATGAGAACCTCTAACCGTGATATATCACTGAGAATGTTACCAGGACATGTCACGGTAGAGTCAAAGACATCCTTTGGATTTTTAATCGAATATCCTTTTCCGCTTGTTTTCTCAGTTGTACCAGTTTCATCATACTCTTCAATTCCCCTTCTAAATTCTTTATATCCCAATTCTCTTTTATTTAAACGGCCAACCCCCTTATTCGTTTTATACAACCAATCAGCCCATTCATCTCGGCTTATTCTACTGTTTTTATACTCGTCTTTTAAAAAGTCTTTTCTGGAATGAAAGCTTTGGGCGGCAAAATTTCCAAAAATCTTATAATGTTCGGATTTTATTAATTCAGGTCGTTTGATTTCTGCTATAGCTCCTTCGGTGAGTTTGTCTATAAAGGAAACACCTCTTGGGGTGACGACATCAACAGGTTGTGGTTCAGGAGTGGAAACTCTTTGAGTTTCATCATCAATATCAGCTAGTTGTTCATAGTCGCGCTGAGTTTTTATATCACTGGATAACTGTTGTATCCCTGCGCGTGTTTGTCCGGTCTCTGCTGCTATCTTTTCAAGCACACCAAGAACAGGCACTTCTCGTCGCTTGCCTTCCTTAGGAATATCTCCGTATATTGCTCGTTCAGTTGCTGTTTTCACATCTTTGGTCGCACTTGTTATCGGAGTAAACAGTTGTTCACTTGACACAGAAAAGTCAGTCTGCGCTTGTTGTCGTTGTTGAAGTTTCTCGCGAAGTCTGTCTCGAACCGGTATAAACATTTTAATTGCTGCTAGCCGCTCTCGGGCTAATTTAGTTGTAAGCGATTCACCAACCATATATTGTTTGTGAACTAAATTTTCAAATGTGAAATCCGGAGGGTTTCCATCATAATTAAAAGCTTAGTTATTAAATAACTTAGTTATTAAATAATGTACCATCAAGCTAACGTATTCATCTTCGACAGGGTTAAACTGTACGACGCTATCCGCGAGTGTTTCAGAAATAACATCGCTGGGGATTTCAGAATTGTAATATCTGAGAATGGCGATGAACGATTTGTGTTAACGACGCGGCAACAAGAACAATTACGTGAAAATGGAGGCGTCGCGGTGATTACTTGCTACTACGACCAGATCATCCATTATGCACATAACTGCATGAGCAAGTCCAGACTGATGAGTATCCTTTCAGGAGAAAATCCTATGTAACAAGTGTTACAAAAAACGCTAAAAAAAAAATAAATAAATTATTTAAATTATTTACGAAAGCCTATATTATTTTTTAGTAACACTCACGTGGTTAAGATACGGGTCGCTCCTCGTTTAACATTTTTCTAAGATCACGAACTTTAGAACCAATTTCAGCTCGTTTTTGATATTCTTGGCCGAGCTTTTGACGTATTGCTTCAACGGTGCTAAATAGCGTTATAAATAAATTAATGTCGTTACCGTACAAACAACCATTAATGGATTTTTGAATTCCTTTCACGAGCCTGTACATCCTAGGTAAAACATAACGACCCTTACTAGACAGATATTCAATATCTTCATATTCCGAGGTAATCTTGTCAACGTCGAGACTTTCAGATAATAATACCCCTTTATTATTTAAATTTGAGATTTCAGCAATTATAGCATTTACATCATTGATATCCATTATTTATATTTTTATATAAATAAATTTATTTATAAATATAGTATACTGTATCTCTAATTAATAAAAAAAAAACATATATGACAACACATCTTTGGAACTCCTTGGGTGCCTTCGCATCCAAGTAAGCCCAAGGGGGGCCCCGAAACATACATCTCCGGAAGGGAGGCCTAACGTGGCAAACGCCATCTTAGACCGCCCAGAAGATATGCTTGGGGGGGACGTCACAACATGGACGGCACAATGCCATATATTTCCGCTCGAGTGTTGCGGCAAATTTTAGGCATAACATGTACTTAATTAACTTAATTAAGGATGGATTATAATTCAATGGAACGATGATGGTATGATGTGGGCGTGGTAAACCAAACCAACATGGCAACCCATGAAATCGAATTCATGGTTGCATGAGTTGGAAAAAAACACCAACCCACGCTACCGAGAATGCGATAGCATGGGTTGCCATGTTGGTTTGGCTGAGGGGGACCGCCCCACCTCCCCAATTAATAGAAAAAAACATCTTCCGTTTCGCCATCAAATAATGTATCTGCTATGGGGACCGAACACGTAGTTGATGGATCTATGTTTACAAGACAAACACGATACCATTACACCACGGACTAGTCATACAGAATAGAGATTTTTTAATATATATATATATATATATATATATATATATATATATATATATATATATATATATATCTGATATACTTAACAATAAGAGATTTTTAAAATAGACAATTTTACTGTATCCATCGTATTTAGGAATATAAAATACTAAGTACACAAAAAAAAAATTAATTTAACTGTTTGTAAATATCAATCACGCATGCCTGCGTCAGTGAAATACCGATCATACAGGGTGGGAAACAGAAGTGTGTACTGAAGGTCACATGAATACCGATCAATATAGAGGAGAGGGAAGACATGTATACTTAACAATAAGAGATTTTTAAAATAGACAATTTTATGCTGCAACAATGAGAAATATTTTAAACAAAATAATACAGTTGTTTAATAAAACAGCGTTTTTATACTCTGTTATAATTCTCTAGATAAAATACATTCACATACAAGGAATTTTAACCACGCCCACCTACTTCAATGAATAGGAAACACTCGCGTTCTGGCTGAGCGAACATAGGTAATGCGTTAATTATAAAGAATTTCTGTACTGAAAGAACGAGTTAGCTGTCTGCTTTACTGCTAGTCCACCCACCCCACACATGAGATATGTAGATAAATAAAACTAATAATGCAGTTTTAGCCCACAAGTGACAATAAAAAGTTTTATTCTCTATCGAAAACTCATGCATTATATCTCCATTACAGTCACGTGGGCGCGCCTAGTCAAGTACAGGTAATATAGCAGGCGACAAATTCCTTTGACGTCATAATACAAGGGAACTTAGTAGGTAGAGTGTGAATTGTAGTGCGGATTTATCCATAAAGGATTTATCTCCCTTAAATAGTTTCAGTGTATACGAACTTTATTTTATGACCATTTTTTTTAGACAGAGATGTTTTAATGATTTTTTCAGCAACAAATCGAATTGAAGTACTACAAATATCGAAATATTTTCCAGCCGCATTTATCGACTGAAAGCTTCTCTCTTCATTATTTTCTAAATCAAACGATTTCACACCCTTGGGATGTTTTGCGTGCTTACCAGCGTTGCTTTTTAAAAGGTTATCGCGCTGCGAGACGGCTTGAAGATTCCCAAGACAATTATCAGTCTTCACGCCATTTATGTGATCAATCACAAGACCGTCTTCGATTAATCCGTAAAATGCTTCATAGATGGCTCTGTGACAGAGATACTTCTTCCTCCCAGCTGAAAACATCAAATATCCCATATTATTCAGATACCCAACAGGTTCTTTGAGTCTGCGGTGTCTGACAACACCATCACTAGAGGCTTCGTAATTAGCAAGCACTGGGTGAGGTCTGAAATCTTGGCTCATTTGTATAATAATACTACTTGTCTAATTTATTATCTGCTTTAATTATAAATCTCTGGATATAATCTTGAGGGGTTTTTATTACTTTGTCCTTGATTTTATCAAGGATGACGGAGTCAATGATTCGTTTGTCATAGTAGCGTTTTAGTTCCCTGTATCGTTTACCCCCACAAGCAAGGCATAATTGCGATTTTCCTCTAACACCCACCCCACATTGGAGGCATGGGAGAGGGCCTTTTGAACCGTTTCTCACGCTTTGCATATGATACCCACAGAATTCGCTTCTGCATGATTTGTTACACGGGGTTGTAGATCCAATCATTAGCCACTTGCAGTGATTCATTATACTATATTTTTCTATTTAAATACTTGTTTTAATTATAACATGGAGGAGTTCAAGAGATTATCGAAAATCAAACCTTGGAGAAATACTAAATTCAATCTTGATAGGGAGTTCCAAAGATTATCGAAAATCAAACCTTGGAGAAATACTAAATTCAATCTTGATAGGGAGTTCCAAAGATTATCGAAAATCAAACCTTGGAGAAATACTAAATTCAATCTTGATAGGGAGTTCCAAAGATTATCGAAAATCAAACCTTGGAGAAATACTAAATTCAATCTTGATAGAGTCTCTGATACACCAAAACGTCTAATCGGTGATAGAACTATACTCGGTAAAATCAGGGAGTGTTTTAATGAATTCTACCGAGACGGTGCAGCATACTGTTGGTCGACATTTCGAATTATTGATGAAGATGTCAATGTACTCATCATCGATGCTACTATGAACGATAAAAGAGCAGCTGAGATAATTTCACACCTTGGCGAGAAATCCAAAGGATTTCAAGCAAAGCAATTTCCATCCAAAGGGGAAATTCAAAGATGGAAATCCAAAGGTGGAAATCCAAAGGATTTCAAGCAAAGCAATTCCAATCAGAAGTATTTTTTCAGAATAAAATTCATTATCGAAGTCGAAGGCAAATGGATTATTAAGGATAAATTTGAACCAATCCTCAAGGATAAAAAAACTGTCATTGTAAGTAGAGATTCCAAACCAGGAATTCTAACTGGAATTGACAAACCATACTACGAGAGATCTTATCCCGTAACAGCAATCGTTTATGGGATATATCCGTTAAATGATAAACCCGATATTGCAAAACTAGCTCCTATGAAATATTCACCATTGACTCCGTCAAGGCTCAATTGTGTAGCAACACGGGTAATGGAACACTTCACAAATGCATCCCGAGGAAATAAACTAACTGATCTGCGACGTAGGAAAATAACAGAATGGGAACTGACAGTGAAACAGCACGGTGCAAAGATTTCTGATATAGCTAAATTAGAAACATCATTAAGATTCCCAATAACCGTTATGACGATAACCGGAGAAGTATTACACGAACCGAAATATAAATTACAAGGAGCGCCAATACAAATTATTGATCATAACGAACACGCGTGGACACCTGCAGTAACAATATTTCCACGAGATAGAACCGTGAGATATATCCCCCCGGAATTTTCCGGGGAATTTTCCGGGGATGTTTTCTATGAAGAGAAATTATTTGATGCTATTCATGCGTTGTGTAAAGATGATCCTGTGTCAGTGTGGTTACTTAGTAGTGCTGGTTCCGAATCAGGATTTGATCAATTTGTAAGACCAAATGGTGAATTATATCGCGTTGAAGAATTAGATAACAGAATGAGAAAAATCGCTAATGATTTTTCACCAGAGAGTTTCCATGAAAAACTACTCACGGATAGTTTTACTATTTCTTCAGTGGTAGCTCACTTCGCAAGAGAAAAAAACTCCTGGCGTCCAACACGAAGTGATTTTCTCGAGGACGTTAAATTGAGTTGCATCGAATTTGGTCATGGAGGACTGTGGAATACAAAATACCATCGTGACGGTATGATTTCAATTGATATATCCGCGTGTTATCCTGGAAGTTTTCTCGGGTATGGAGAATGTAGTAACTATTTTAAACGATTTGGACACCCCACGCATGAAATGACTCGTGTTGCGATTAATGGACCATTACCTGATTTTGATTTAACCGGATTCGCTCGTGTGATATCATTTGAACTCGCTACAGGGTTACATCCGTGTAGTTATGTTTGGCTCGGTAGACACCTATCTGAAAAGGCCTGGATGCCAATAGTGTTACTACGATATATGATTGATTGTGGCATGCTGATATCGTTGATTGTTTCCGAAGCTATTATATGCTATCGAGCTCAGAAAGAAGTTTGGCTACCACAACCCGATCTAGATCGTATAATCAGCGAACTACGAAAACAGTGTCCAGATTTCAATGAAGAAGAAATCATAAATTGGTCTAAGAAGTTATTTGAAAGTAAAAAAGAACAAGCAAAGGATTTTGGACGAAAAATAATCGGTAAATTTACCCAGGGTGGAAGATACGACAATGCAAAATTTTCCTCGCGGTTGATCATAGATGTCGCTGAATACGATTTTCTTGTAACGGATTTAACGAAACAGGGAAAACTTGTATCCCGTAAGGATGCTTTTCTATCCAATGGTGAGAAATTGGGTACGGTTGTTACCTACTGTGATGGATATAATTCCCAGTACACACATTTGAGAAGTTCAATGCTAGCCTATGCTTGCATTAATCTATTTTCGATGATAAATAGATTTCCTAATACCGCGGTTAGAGTAGCCACTGATTCGATGTATATACACAATAAGTACAAATCAGCTGTAGCGGCATTCACAGATCCGGAGGAAGCGTGGGGGGGTTGGCGATTTAAAAAGGAGATGCTACATGAGTATTGTGAATCCGCAGACGTTGCCATGGATGAAAAGTACTTAAAATGTGATGAGATTCAATCAGAATTTTCTAATGCACCACCGGTATCTGATCCAATATGTAGATACAAGACAGTTTATTTAAACGGTTGTGGTGGGTCAGGAAAGACAACTCGTGCAATTGAATTATATCGTGGTGGTGGAAATACTTGTATTTCTACTAACATGATTGTGTTAACACCGACTCACAGACTCGCCAGAGAGATGATACTGCGAGGGGTAAATGCCTGTACTTATCATAGTTTTTTTCGATGGAAAGGTGACAAATGGACTCCTGAGCGTATGGGTGATAAATTCATTCCTGAAATCATAATTTGGGATGAAATATGCACAGTGTCATTAGATGTATTAAAAACATTTCTTGAGTGGTTGTTAAACAAAAACACAAAAGTCGTCATGTGCGGTGATCACGGCCAACCACCACCATTTGTCGGTGGATCTCCACATGAATGGCTAAAGGGTTCTGTAGACTATTATGAAGAAATTAATACCGACCATAGATCACTTGATGAACAATTACGCGAGTTCAAAGCACTGCTTAGATTACAACCGGATAAAATCCAATGCGAAATAGCGCGTGAAATAATTTCAGAAACTCCTATGAATGATTTCTGGGAAACGTGGAGACCAAATGATTTGATAGTAGCAAGTAGAAAAATAGTCAGAGACACACTTCAGATGAAGTTATTTGAATTGCATAAAGAAAAATTTGCAACGCTTCCAGTACCGTTGTGTTATAGGCCTTCGGATACACGAAAGCAGAATATAGAAGTTGATATTCCAAGCCTGACAAAGTCAGGAAGTGAAAAGCAGATTCTCGTGTTAAATGATATTGTGCTGGTTGATATCAATGTCGTTGAAGATGCATTGCGTGCTAATAAATCCCCATGGACGCTAGGATACGCAGCAACAATACACTCTTCACAGGGATTGACTATATCGGATACAATTGTTTGGATGGTAGATAATCGCATCGAATGGTCGAATTTAGTCTATCTCGCAGTATCCAGAGTACGAAGAATAAATCAGCTTCGAAGAATTGTTGTTGGCGAAGCCAGTGGCGATGATGAAATCATTGGTGATGATAATGACACAACAATAAGTGATATTGATGTTAGCATCATTAATAAAAAACTCTCCGGTTACAAACAACAGGACAAAAAAAAAAACAACGAGAATTTGATATTGATGCTAAATTAATAATCACTTTGAAGAAACAACAGAATAATCACTGCGCGAGTTGCAATTGTATAATGCGTTGGCAGTATTCGGATAAGGATCCTCGCCAATTCACCGTAGACAGAAAAAATAACAATCTCGGTCATGTCAGAAATAATGTGATGTTGACTTGTCTTGAGTGCAATAGACGCCGGGGTGCCAGCACCCAGGGTGCTAGTTAAGACCATGCGGTGGCAATTGAGTATCCTCGGGAATCACTTGCAGTTGTTGTCGAGTAAATCCTCGCTGAGGAGCAGTTGAATCCAGTTTATAGATTGCTGGTCTACCAGTTGATCGTGTTATACTAGATATCTTATGCGTAGTGACGCTCCAAATAGGATCAGTAGCCCTTTTTCTACCCCCTTCAAGCTCTCCTGGTTCGTATAAGTACCTCACAATGACACTACTACCAAGAATTGGTTGGGAAACGCTAGCGTTTCTAGGGAAATCTTTTTGTGGTTGTACGGGTATTGACTTCTTTTTAATCGCGTTGATAGGTTTCATGTTGATTGTTCTAGTAATCTCGTTATTCAGTGCAGTAATCACAGATGGTAATCTTTTAACCCATTCACTGGATCGCTTTTCTTGAATGAATTCTTTTGCGTATTGATATCCAAATAACCGCTCAGCAATCGTCCGATTAAATCGTTCGACAATGGCCTGATCGCGATGTAGCGCAGTATGCCCTCGTCGCATGGTGACATTATGATTTTTCATTGTAGATAGAACCGCACCCTGAAATTCCTTGCCAGGATCAACCTGCAATAGATTCGGCCAGTGCAGAGGACCTCGTCGATAAATCCTTTCAAATGCAGAAGCAACTTCAGTGGCTGATTTTGTTTTTAACGGTTCTGCTTCTTTGTATCGACTTGCAATATCAACTACGGTTAACGCGTATTTGTAACCACGATCATGTGGCAGAAATAATATATCAGCCTGATGAACTTCATTAG
The DNA here is from genome assembly GCA_029339505.1 of Unio delphinus. Classification (NCBI taxonomy): domain Eukaryota; kingdom Metazoa; phylum Mollusca; class Bivalvia; order Unionida; family Unionidae; genus Unio; species Unio delphinus. The sequence goes on from JAQISU010001238.1 coordinate 6,339,581, forward strand.
GAGCGGTCACATCAAAATGCGAGAATTGAATTTGTTTAGGTGGTGGTAGATAAATTTGCCATAGTGCCTGTTTGGATAACCAATCCGCCGCTGTAGTTTTTTTCACTTTTGCAGCGCTAGCGAGTTTATGGACTGCTGATTTACCCCTCCAGTATCCTCTTGGGGAATAATAAATTGATTCCATATTATTAATTACCAGCACCCATCATCAATTTGCCTTTCATAGCTGATTTTACCAACCACGAAGCCAACTTTTCTTTAAAAGATTTATCAGGAATAGCATTTAACGCATGAATTAATTTCACATCCGCGAGATGCCTGTGTTGCAGGTTGCTGCTTTTATAAGCAACATCATGAAGGTGACAGGCCTTATCAATGGCGTTTATTGGTTCTTCACCGGGTCGGGGTTGATTTTGATCATCAAGTCTGATATCTAATCGTGTTTCGGGACCACAGTAGCTATATCCTGGAAGGTGCTTTTCTCCGGGGTACTTTGCCCATGGGGTTCCAGGGAGCTTTGTCAATTTGGCTGCGATATCACCTCCTCGTTTTTTTTTAAAACATCTCCGGATTGTAAAATCTTTGATTTTGTAGAAATAAATCTAAACTTTTTTATACCACATGTTGCACATCTACCAGTTAGTGCTGATCTGTTATTTTTAGTTGTAACCGTCGTCACATCATTTGTGCTAGTACGCGTTTTACACTTCACACAATATAGATCCATAATTTATGTATAGAGATATGAATATAATTGATTTTTCAGCGACTAAAATAAGAGAACCAGTTAAGCATCATGCAGCGCTACCAAACTCTATCCGTGCAATTATAATCGGGCCATCTGGATCCGGTAAAACGCAATTGTTGCTCAATTTAATAATGAGATGGATGAAGTGGGATAAGTTGTATTTAATTGCCCCTAGCGTAGATGATCAACGATGCTATGAAGTGTTAAAGGATTTTAACGAGAGTGCATTAGAAATTAAAGGTGAGAATACCATTGATTTTATAACTGATATTGACGAGGCGCCATCCGTGGATGACCTTGATGGGAGCATTAACAATTTAGTCGTATACGACGATGTGATGTTAGACAATCAAAAAAACCCAGCTAGAATATTTTCCCGGGGGCGTCACAAAAACACTGATGTGATATATGTCACTCAACACTACACTCAGATTCCAAAAGTGATCAGAGATAACTGTAATATTCTTGCTGTGTTTAACGGCGTTGATACACATACGCTACGAAATATTTGGCAGACATGGTGTTCCGATATGGACTTCAATCAATTTAAAAATTTCTTTAGTCATGCTCAGTCAACCCCGCATGGATTTGTAACAATAAATTTACATGATCCTCGGACACGATATCGTATCGGACTCGATCAAATATTTGGTTGAAATCGTAAATGATTTTTTGTTAACCCAGTGATGAAATCACTAGCAGCAGAGAGGGTGGATGACAACGACGTTGGCGTATATAAGGAAATCTTATTTTATCGAATAGACGCCATTTTTTTTACTATTTGGTGGAAGCCTCAGATTTTCGAATCGACGCTCGGAAAGTTGTGAGGTTCACCCTCTCTGCTGCTGCAGATGACCACGCGTGTGCATTATGATCAATAATTTCAATGGGAGCTCCCTGTGATTTATATTTCGATTTGTATAATACTTCTCCGGTGATTGTCCTTACCGATATTGGAAATCTCAATGATGTTTCTAATTTGGCTATATCTTGAATTGTTGCCCCATGCTGTTTCACTGTCAGTTCCCACTCGGTTATTTTTTTTCGTCTTAGATCAGTTAGTTTATTTCCCCGGGACGCATTTGTGAAGTGTTCTATTATTCGTGTTGCTACACAATTGAGCCCTGTCGAATATTTCATGGGTGCTAGTTTTGAAATATCAGGTTTTTCATTGAGTGGATATATCCCGTAAACAACTACTGTGACAGGATAAGATCTTTCGTAGTAGGGTTTATCAAGTCCAGTCAAAATTCCTGGTTTTGAATCCTGAGTCACAGTGACAGTTTTTTTGTCCTTAAGAATAGGCTCGTATTTGTCCCTAATTATCCATTTTCCATTATCATGGATAAGGAATTTTATTCGAAAAAAATTTCTTTCTTCCCCAAGACGTGAGATTATCACTGCTGCTTTTTCATCATTCATGGTAGCGTCAACAACACCATCAATTCGAAATGTTGACCAACAATGAGCTGCCCCATCACGCTTGAATTCATTAAAACAGTCTCTGATTTTACTAATCAAGGTTCTATCAAGAATTTTATTCTTTGGTGTATCAGAAACTCTATCAAGATTGAATTGAACACTTTTCCAGGGCTTAATTTTCGATAATCTCTCGAACTCCTCCATACTATAATTAAAACAAGCATTTAAATGAAAGATTTAAGTATAATGAATCATTGCAAATGGCTTATGATTGGATCAGTGACACCGTGTAACAAATCATGCAGAAATGAATTCTGTTGGTATCATATGCAAAGCTTTCGTCGTGGAAGCCGAGGTCCGTTACCCTGTATTCAATGTGGGGTTGGGGTCAGGGGGAGGTCGCAATTATGCATTATGTGCGGCGGAAAACGATACAGGGAACTAAAACGCTATTATGATAAAAAAATAAAAAATACTGCCATTGACCCCAACGATGACAAAATAATAAAGACTGCTCAAGATTATATACAGAGACTTATAATTAAACCAAACAATGAATTAGAAAAATAGTGTTATTATACAAATGAACCAAGAATTCAGACCTCACCCCTCCGTGCTTGTTAATTATGAAGCATTCCGTAATGGTATTATCAGAAAATTCTATTTTCGTATGTCAAAATACAGTACACGCGTACCGTCTATAACATCAAGGGAGACCACTCTTAAATGATAATAACCAAGGGAGTTATCATTGTGATTTAGCGGCTTGGTATTTCTTTTTAGGAAAAGATATATTTTCTTTTTTTTTTAGTGTTTAAGTCAAATATTCTGTGTCACGTGCGATTAATGCGTATTTCATAACATAGGATGTGATCCGGAGATACAGGCGTTACAGGATAACACAAGTGTATACTTTCTCCCTTAGATTGTGTTAACTTGTTTAATGGGTATTGTGATTCAGCGCTGGGCATTGTTTTCTAAGAAAAGACATGTTTTCAAACAATTATATTCTTTGTTCTAGTGTTTAAGTCAAATATTCTGTCTCATTTAAATACTGTGAAACACCATTAATAAGTAATTCAAGAAAATAAAATAGCATACTTGCGGATTGATGTATTAATTTCCTTTATATACCATATGAATAGTTACAACATATATACGTTAAAAAACGTTATTCTTTATAGACGTGAACAGTGGTCTAACGGTATCGTGTTTGGCTTGTAAACCCAGACAATTATTCTTCACATGTTCGCGCCCCATAGCAGACAATTGTCTGATGGTGAAACGGTTGGATGTTTTTTTTTTTCTATTTAATTGAGGGGAGGAAGGCGCCCCCTCTGTGTTTTTTACATTCACATAACATGCAAACCCATGCTATCAAATTCATGGTAGCGGTGGGTTGTCGGTTTTTGACAACTTACGCAACCATGAATTTGATTTCATGGGTTGCATGTTGAATGTGTAAACACATTAATGCCCTAAAATAAATAACATCCATGGATGTAATTAGCTCTCCGTCACATTTGGGTAGCCCCGTATGGTGTTCAAAATGAATTACCGGCCAAAAAAAGGTTTGGATGCACATTGGGTAACCCCAGAATGAATTATAGGCTAATAGAAACGGTCATAGGGTCATATCTCAAAGAGCAAAAACAAAAAAAAAACATTCTGATATAAAACAGAAACAGAAAAATGCTCTAACAAAGGACCCTATGAAAGACACAAAGGCCTAATAAGGGACCCAATGAATGCAAATAGAACCAAAACGCGGCCTATATCAAGGGGGCCAAATGACTGATAATCGCTCATCATGGTTGATATTTATTTTTGTCTGCATTTATATTTATATATACAGAATTAATTTTAAAAAATATATTTATATATACAGAATTAATTTTAAAAAAGATATTTATATATACAGACTGAATTTTTAAAAAAGATATTTATATATACAGACTGAATTTTAAAAAAAGATATTTATATATACAGACTGAATTTTAAAAAAATATATTTATATATACAGACTGAATTTTTAAAAAAGATATTTATATATACAGACTGAATTTTTAAAAAAGATATTTATATATACAGAATTAATTTTAAAAAATATATTTATATATACAGACTGAATTTTTAAAAAAGATATTTATATATACAGAATTAATTTTTAAAAAAGATAGTTATATATACAGACTGAATTTTTAAAAAAGATATTTATATATACAGACTGAATTTTTAAAAAAGATATTTATATATACAGAATTAATTTTTAAAAAAGATATTTATATATACAGACTGAATTTTTAAAAAAGATATTTATATATACAGACTGAATTTTTAAAAAAGATATTTATATATACAGACTGAATTTTTAAAAAAGATATTTATATATACAGAATTAATTTTTAAAAAAGATATTTATATATACAGAATTAATTTTTAAAAAAGATAGTTATATATACAGACTGAATTTTTAAAAATATTAACGGCTCTTTTATTTTTGAAAAATGAATTAGAAATATGTATTATCATATATGAATTCTGAAATTATGAATAGCATCATAGTTGAAATTGCAAAATTGAAAAATCAGAATATTAGATTGTCAGATGGGTTAAATCCTGATCAAATCAAGTCGGATTTTCAGGATATAGAATACGGAGTTAGCACTAACAAGTATATGTTGCCAAAGAAATATGCACTCATCAAAAAAATTCAAAATTCTATTCGAGACTCTCTTGCATTTTCCAGTGAAGTAGATGTGTTTGTTCCGTTATATACTATCGTGGAAGGAATACGAAAAGAATTGGGTAACGAATATGAATTGAAAAAGGAAGTTAATTCTAAAATTAGAAACTTACGAGCGTTAATTCAAGAAAATGAACTATTTTGATTGACCGGCCCCCCTCAAAAGATTTTGTCAGACAGTAAAATCTCCTTGAGATTTTCATTTTTTTTTGTCATTTTTGATTGAATCAGTGAAAATATTTCACACTGCGAAAATAAAATAGAATCCTAACTTTTAAGAACTTTTCTCTATGGAAAATCCAATGCAAAATCGACTACTTGACCCTACGAGGTTTTTTGATGAAAATCGATGAAAAATGACCAAACATCACTGAAAACAGGCAAAAATTGATGAAAAATGGCTAAAAATCATCAAAAATGAGTTTTAACAGCTTTTCCTTATGGAAAATCCCATGTAAAATCGACTACTTGACTGTAAAATCTCTTTGAGATTTTCAACTGAAAACCACCAAAATGGCACCAAAACAGGCAAAATCAATGGATAAAAAATAAAAATATTTCACAGCAATAAAAAATTGGACCGTTAAGGATGGAATCATCGATGGGAAAAATTGTTTTACAATTGAAAAATGGTTTCTGATTTCAAATAATGGTCAATGAAGCATTAACGACCCGATTGGCTCGTGAGCGACTAGATGCAATTAAGAAATTTATACCAATTCGCGACTCTGTCAGGAATAAACTGCAACAACGACAGAGTTTACAAACTGATTTTGCTCTGGAGTCTGAAGAGTTGTTTAAACCAGTAACCACAGCAACGAAAGGAGTAGAGCGTGCTTTACTGGGAGATAGTCCCGAGACGGGGAAATCTGTTATTGGTGAGCTTGAAAAACTAGCAGCGAAAACTGAACAAACTGAAAAAACTGATCCGAAAAAAACGACTGTTTCTCTGCTGAATAAATTTACTGATCATGCTAAAATATTAATAAAAAAACCTAGTTTATTGAAATCAAAGGATTATCAAGCCTTTGGTAATTTTGCTGCTCAAAGCTATAATTCAAAAAAAGATTTTTTAAAGGACGAGTATAAAAATGATAGAATATCAAGTAATGATTGGTTCGATTATTTGTATAAACTAAATAAAGGGATTGGTCGTTTGAATAAGGATGAGATAGGATACAAGGAATTTAAAAAGGGAATTAGTAATTATAAAAGAGAACAAATAGAAGAGCGACAACGAGAAATAGAAGAACGGCAAGAACTAAAACGTCAAACACCAACACGTAGACAAACAAGAAGACAAAAAAAACAACAACTACCACCTGATGATGATGATTTAGAAGAACGACGTCAAACACCAACACGGAGACAAAAAAAACAAGAAGAACCTAAAAAACAACAACTACCACGTGATGATGATGATGATGATACTCTTGATTATTTACAAACCACGGATACAGACAAACTAGATGAAGCAGCTGGTTATAGCGGAAGTGGACTGCAAAATCCAAGGATTGGAAACACTTGTCCTGATAGTGTTATCAATGATATATCACGATTAGATGTTCTTGTAGGAGGGTTCCGAGCTGGAAATAACTCTCCAGAAATAATTAATGAAGCAGCTGATATTTGTAGACGATTATTTGCCGGTGGTATCATGGATATCAAAACTTATCGAGATTTCATTGACGAGTTAGCAAATGGGTATCATAGCGATTAAATAACAATTGAAAACACTATTGTTTTTATAATAATGATCATCCATTACAATCATGATAAACCAACCCTCGTCTATGTAGTTAATTCACGGTTTCCAGTTTATAGAGCATACTACGGAGATGGCCTCGGCAAGACCATTTTAGGATTCTTTTCAAGAACGGCCCCAAAAGTGATGCCGTTAGCTAAACAACTTGGAATGAAAGCCATTGATGTTATTCGTGATAAGGGTATTAGTACTGTTGGAGATCTTGCCGGGAAAGCGTTTTCAACTGCGAAGGATAAAATAACATCATTAGTGAGTCGAAAAAAGAAACCGTTACCGTCTACAGAAGAAATGCCTGCAAGTGTTAGTAAAATTATAAATAACGCAGTAGATGAAAAACTAGCGTCGATGGTAAATCAAGGAGACCAAAGCAATATTGCAAATATGATAGCGGGAAGTGGCTTTAGAAAACCACGACGAAAACGCTAGCGTTTTTCACGATGAAATGGAAAATCCGATTTAGACTCTGATAAATAGAATAAAATGTTCAAAAAATCATCTGATCCAGCATTTGATATAGACGCCCCAGTGCGTAAAGATGATTCTGTACGCGATTATCAATTTTATTCTTATCACGCAGTACAACCAGATCTCCGATCGCGAATTGAACTTCAAGTTCATGATACCAGTAAATATTTTCTACCGTGTGAGGCATTTATTGAAGTAGAAGGAGAACTTGTAACAAATGTTGCAGCTGATACCCCATATGACAATAACTCAAATGTCCGAGTTGGTTTTGTTAATAACGGCATCATGGCGTTATTTGAAAGCGCTAGATATCTCATTGATGGAAAAGAAATTGAATCCATTGACCGTGAAGTTGATATGGCCACAACAATCATAGGGTTAGCGAGATATTCTGATGATTATACAAGATCAGCGGGTCCATCTATGATGTTTGCAAAGGATACCTCTGATACCGCTGATCACCTTCAATTCATTAAAGTGTTAACAGCACAGGGTACTGCAGAAGCCAATCAACAAGAAGCAGCTAATCCAGAACGTCGAATTAGACCCGGAGCTGCGTTTGATATTCTCGGAGGCGTTAATGGTAATCTCAATTTAGGATTTGCAACACGTGTAGCAACGTTGCATGGGCAGCGTCGACGATTTTCATGTGCGATTCCACTACATCACATATTTGGATTCTGTAGAAACGTCCGAAAAGTTATTTATGGAGCCAAACACACAATAGCGCTTGTACGAAAGGGTACTGATGATGATGCAATCTGGCGTAATGCTGGGGTTGCTGCCGGTAAAGTCATTTTAACAAAACTATCATTATGGATGCCAGTGTTAACTCCATCAATCACAGACGAACAGCGACTACTATCATTTATGGACCAAGGAGGAAAGTCGTTGTTAAGTTGGTTATCAGTGACCACGGATATTAAACAAGACAGTGTTGATGGTACATTCACATGGCACCTGGCATCAAAACAAGGGGTTTCAGCTCCACGTCATATATTTATTGCGTTACAGAATGCTGCGCGAGTTGGTAGTCAAGAACGAAGTCATATGATATTTGATCAGTTAGGTGTTAGTGAAGTCTCGCTGAGAATAAACGGACAGCAGGAACCATCCGAGGATATACAACTTGATTACGGTCAGAATCATATTGCACGTGTCTATCATAACCTGTTGTCATTTATGGCACGTGATCAAAATGTGGATACCGGTTTGCAAATATCACAATTGGATTTTAAAAGCCTCTATCCGATTTATTACTTTTCATTGGAACATCTTGATTTGATGAGACAATCTGTCGTTGATATACACTTTAGAGCCCGTGTAACCCGTCCGACTGGTCCACCAGTTGCTGGGGTTGCTCCTATCCTTATCCCGAATTATAGAGCAGTTGCTGTCATTCTTAGTGATAAATCAATGTTACTTGAAGGTGTTGGTGGAAGAATGAGAGTGGTAGATGCACCAGTAGAAAATCTTTGAACGATTTTTCTCGATTTTTCATTGAATTAGAATCAATCAATTATATATAATGTCATATAGTGTTATTAGTGTTACGTTAACTCCTGGTCAAATCAAAAAATTGCAATCAGAATCGGCTAAAAAATGTGGAACCACAATCACGTTGAAACCTAATCAAATGACGGGTGGTGAAAATAAATTATCGCTGACAACTCGTCAGGTGAAACATTTCAATGATGCTTTCAAGGATAAAAAGGGAGTTCAGATTACTCTCTCTGCGGCTGCTATTAAAAATATGATGAAAACAGGTGGTATATTTCCATTGTTAGCTGCAATACCAGCATTGATTGCAGCAGCAGCCCCAGCGGTGGCTAAAGCAGCAGCGTTAGGAGCCGTTGGTACTGCAGCAGGAATGGCGTTGAAAAAGGCAGCTGGACAAGGATATAAAAAAAAGAGACGATCCGTTCAAGGATTGGGTCTAAGACTACCAGGAACCCCGTATTCGTGGTACAGCGGAAAAGGTCTAAGACTACCAGGGACCCCGTATTCATGGTACAGCGGGAGATCCGTTCACGGATCAGGCCTGAGACTACCAGGAACGGTTTATTAATTGAGGAACCTATGGTTCCCAAATCTTCGATGATTCCAATGTCCAATTTTGATTTAATGGATGCTGCTAAAAAACTAGCGATTAAACATTTCAGAGGTGTTTTTATGAAAGATCAATTACCACATCAACCAAACAAAACTGAAACAGGTATTATTAATCTCGATAACAGCACCGGACCTGGAACTCACTGGGTTGCATACGCTATTGATCCACGTGGGATTGTCTATTTTGATTCATATGGATTAGCCCCACCAAAAGAGTTTATGCGTTACATAAAACAATTTCCAATGAAGACTTGGTATTCTACGCTACCAACACAACAAATCAATGACCCACCAATATGCGGCAGTGAAGTATTAAATGTCCTTGACGCTATTTCTAACTCCTTGGGTAACCCAAGGGGAAAACCACCACACATTGTCGTAAATGACTACACTAGTAATCGCTTTTTAGAGAGAGATATATAAAATATCATGATTGATATTTGGGGAAGACCTCTGAAACCCAAACCCGATGACACTGCAACTCCTGATTCTATCAAGGATATAACAAAAAAAATTAAAGATGAAATAGCTGAGACGTTGAATTTAGAAAGTGTTGAACCCAATGAAATAGTTGTATTTCAGGACAAACAGGGTAAATTGAAATCTAGTAATATCTCTCTGGATGATATTTTAGTTAAACAACAAAATGCAATCGAGAACACAGTTGCGTTATTTTCCGATCAGGTAAACTCAAACCAGGTGTACTCGTTTCGACGATTACAGATCGATTAAAAACTCTCAACGACGAGTTAAACAATTCTGTGGTTGTACTAGCAACACTTGAATCTAGAATTGAAGAACACATAAAACAGTTTATATCATTTCGTAGAAATATCATTGATAAATTTATTGGAACCCCGTTAGATAAAATTGAACTAAAACTCCCTGATATTAAAAAATCCATCGATGAGACGAAAACTTTCATCGAAGACATCAAAGGAGATGCAACGAGGATGATAACAGTCATTGAAAAAACAAAAATTCCTCATGAGAAAACCAACAACTTAGTATACACGATCCAACACGGATCATTTGAGTGGACACCTACAAACAACACATTAGATATCACTGCAACCGTTAAGGGTATTTATCGATTAACACTAGTAACACCATTATCTCAATTTAATATTTCATCGTCCAGTTCATCCGGGGTCAATAATACAATTTCAACGATCATCGACAAGAATACAACTGAAAAGTTTACAATCGCATCTACTGATAAAAATTTGGTTAGGGTCTCAACAACGTGGTATGTGGAATTCGTAGCGGATTTAAGTAAATCGTAATTGAAAACGCTAGCGTATTTAAAATAAAAATGATTTCATCATCGCAATATCGCTATGATCAGGTCAGAGAGTATCAAACTAGACTCAAAACCTTGTCTGAGGAGTATGAATTGAAAATTAAAAAATATCGCAGGAGAATTACCGCAATTGATGTTACTGTGTACGCTGTGAGTGGTGTAATCACCGGAGCCGGTATTATACTGTCTTCAGTGACAATGATGGCCCCGATAGCTGTTCCAATTTGCATTTCTGCGGCAACAACAATCGCTGGAATAATTTCAATAATCACAAAAAAAATATCCTCATGCAGCCAACGGAAACTACAAGACTACATAATTCAATTTCATGTTGTGTCTACTGCATACTCGCAATTATCCTCATTGATATCGTCATCGCTCGATGATACAATTATATCAGAGAGTGAGTTTTCAGCGATGGTAGATATATATGATTCTGCGATGTCAAAATTAGAAATACAACATGAGTATAATAACAATGACAACACAGATGGAATTACTTCAACAAATAGTGGAGAACACAAAACCAGTACAAACAAGCATGATCTCAATAACCTCAACGAATCCAGAATTCAGTGTGAATTTCCCCTCTCCGGTCCCAGTGAAGGAGATAGCGCTAGCAAAACTACGAGTATACCACAGTTGGCCAAATATTAGGTCAAAATCATTTGGTGGTCAACAACCCAATAATTCACTGGTATTTGCAAATAAGAATAAACCCGACGGCACCCCAGACTGGAAAGTTGTTTCCATACCAACCGGATCATACCAAATTGAACAAATCAATAATGAATTCGCGCGTAGAATAAAATCGATTACTGGAGTAGAGTCAAAAATAGCTATAACAGTTCATGAACCAACACTATCATCTGCCATTGAAATAAGCACAGAAGGATACGTCGTAGATATCTATCAAAGTTCTATTAGAACCGTACTAGGATGGCCTGAATTACCACCCGGTGGAAAAACCGTTAAATTACCAGAACCACAAAAAACTGATTATATCACCGACAGGACAAAATCTGATAATCCAGTAAAAAGTTATAAAGAATACAAGGAATTGATAGTTTTCACTGTAGTGAAAAAGTACAACAACCCAATATATCACGCAACTCGACAAGATATCATCGATGAAAATTTCACAGCAATGAATAATGATTTTTCGCTGCTGTTAATATCTCTTAAATCTGGCTCTCTCACCCGAGATGAATTTATCAGCGTCGTAGAAACATGCAACAAAATCATCAATGACATGGAAACATTTCATTTGCAAATCATTCAAGTGGTATTAGGTGACAGTAATCCTATAACGAGAACAGAATTTGCAACGAAGTATAATATACGCGTAGAAGATATTCATGCGTTCAAACTACCAGGGTATAATATCTTAGAACTACAAAAATCTCTCAGTGATGCCATCGATGATGGTTTTAAAATAATTCATGATGCATGGAAAAAAACAATAAAAATCCTGACCCATAATAATGACCCAGATGGTGGTGGCAGGCATATTGCTCCGTTCAATGTGAATATTTCAACGGTGATTGCGCTCAATTTAGTATGTGATGTGATCGAAGGAAGCTATCAAATAAATTTAGAACGATCAAATCAAGCTCAGCAGGGATATATTTTGTATTCATTTGCACCAACAGCTCCTCCAGGGTTTTTAATAATTGAGTCCCCGGTGAATCCAGTCTATATGCGATGTCATAATAATTCATTAACCAGAATTAATTTCAAACTCACTGACCAGTCTAATAATCTGATTGATTTACAAGAGGAGGTTTTACAAATTAGTCTATTTGTGAAATCGTAGTGATTTTCGTCCCCCAGACAAGGTCTGGAACACGATATCGTATCGGACTGGATCAAATATTCGGTTAACCCCAACTGAAAGTTCTAGCAGCAGAGGGGGTGAGTGACAACGACGTTGCGACGCGAATGTTTTCAGACAAGGGTCAGAGACTTATTTTTTCGCGAGAAGGGTCCAGTGTTATTTTGGAGGGGGTATAATCAAAAATAAAAACAAAAAAAAGTTGTCTGATTCGCCCCCTCTGCTGCTCAGGTCAAAAAGTTAGTTTCCCTTGCCATGACCTTGAACTTGAGGTAGATGGCACAACTTCATACACAACACATCATTCGGCAAGTTATATCCAAAAAACATTTCATGAACATTTTTTTGGATTGGTTCCAAAGTTACAGACCGGACAAGGAAACAGGTTAGACAGTTATATTTTCACTTGTCATGACCCTAACCATGGGCAGGGGATGCGGCTATTGTACAACTTCTAGTCATATATTTCTAGATAAAGTTTCATGAAAACATCTTCAAGAACTAGGAAACAAGTCAGAGTTACGGTTTTCCTTAACATGACACGAGACTGTACTTAAGGTAGAGGGCGTGACATTATCTTATCATACAGAATACAGGTCTGTGGATAAAAGTATAAATCTTTGATAATACTTACACAATCATATGTTAGAACATTCACTATTTAAAAAAAAATAATCTAAAACTCACCCAAAAATCGTGTCTCATGTCTCGTTTTACCAATAAAGGTGCTAAAACTACTGTTTACTTACAGAGACGGAAGTCAGACTAGAGTGGTTTCCCTTTGAACAGATGGGAATGAAGATAAATCCCATCAATTGTCAGTTACTAGATAATGCTGAAGAGGATTTGTTTGTTCTTCCAAGAATGCGATTGTGTGTATAAGGAGGGGGTTGCAGGTATCATGATCAGGTAATAGTAAAGAAACTTTGCATTTCACAAATTAGTTTCTTCTTCAAATACATTACCCACCCATAATAATATGTTAGGAGAATAGGTAAGAGGTAGAGTTATATCCCCTTAACCTAGAGTTATTTGTGATTACAATCAACTAATGTATGAGAAGCAGCTTCAGACTCGTGTAATATACAGCCCAGGGTTAGCAAATATCAATAAAGGAGTATAGTCTTGAACAACTAATGTGTTCACTGAACACAAATAATACCCCACAACAGTGCCTGAAATGATATAAAGGAAAAACTGGAAAAAAATGTGATGATAATATATACAGATTGCTGTACAGACAGTTGATTTGTTGCTGATGTAATGATTAACACCACCGTTCAGCACAAGATAGGCTATACAAGACAGCCAGAGTAACGGGGAAAAAGAACCCTGGATAACCCCCAGAAAGAAACACTGACCAATGAGAAGCTACTGGCAAGTTTTCCCACATGCCCATATTTAGCTGAGCAAGTGACTCAAATCCTGTACAGACATACATAATACTACATGCCCCTACCACAGCCATGGTGGTGTATACAAATTTTCACTCCTGCAAATCCAGCAGAATTAGACTATTCCAGCCCACTGAAAAGCTGATGAAATAATCAGAAAAGACATCCTGCTGTGCTGAAGGTACAAGTCTCAACAGGTCTAAATGAACATTTTTGGAATGATGTCAGTCAGGAAATAGTTTTTCTTCAATGATATGCTTAAGGCAAAATTCACAAAAGAGTCATAAAGTCTTGAATTCATCATTTTTGAAAAAGCACAAAACCCAATTAATCCATGATGAAAGTGCCTGAATAGATAGATAGTCTCTTCATTTTTTGCATGGTATGAATAAACACCTTAATGCATACATGCCAACCCCTGATGAGGAAAAAGTGTAATCCAAGTGGTCAAAAAGCGGAATCCAGGCAGAAAAAGCGGAATCCAGGCAAAAAAATCGGAATCCACATATAACATGCTAAAATTTCAATGAACAATAATTTATTTGCCCCTCTTGTGTTTTAACATCCTTTACTGCTTCAAGTTTTGATACGAAGCACTTTTTGCTTTACACACACATTGACTACAATCTATCTGAAGACTTTTAGTGCCAAATATTAAAATTCTTTCCACGCGGCCTGTAATAAACGTCATGCGATGCTGCCATTATGTTTTCATATTTAAAAGAATTCTGTTATTTTTGTTTTATTTATTTTTTGCTTTTTTCTAATTTATCTGTGAAATTATTTGAAAGGCGATATTTTTGCTCTCTTAGATGCATCGGCTAAAATAAAATATCCTTTTTAGCACCAAATACCTTTAGACCTGTTTGCTCTAAATATGAATTAGAACAAGGAATCTGTGTGCAAAGATTAAAATTAGAACACCAGTCTGTTCTCTCCTCACTAAGCCATACAGTTGCTATAAATAGAATAATAAGAGGTCAAAAGTTTGAAAGTAGAACCAGGATGTTTCTTGGTTGCTACAAACAGAACATGACACTGTTAGGAAAGTGCATGCACATCCACAGACAAGTGTACTCTTATATTGTAGTTATGTAGAAGCCGACTTTTCAAAAATACGGTCTCTAGAATGAATGGAATGTTAATAAAAATGAGAAAACATAATTGATTTTTTGGGCAACATGGATACACCAAAAAAGCAAAATCCATATATGTTTATGTGTAAGGCGTAATTTAGTGAAAAAAAGCATGATGATTACGCAAAAAGCAGTATTGAAGAAACACTTAAAATCCAAGGATGACAGCAGTTTCAAAATGAAGAATGATTTCCCACACGCAAATAAAGGAAACTTTTAATCAAAAGACACAAACAAATTTCAGAAAGTAAACAGGCCAAATATTTAAAAAGGAATATGGTCCCTGATAGATGATGAAAGAAACTGCAAAAGGCAGATAGATAAGGTTGACTGATGATGCATGAAAATCACTTAATTTCATGCAATCTTATAAAAAAGACGAGTCAGTGAAACTTTAACGGTGGATTAAAGTGTAATTTGTTCACACTGAAATACACAGCAGCTGCCAATTTCATCAACGGATCAAGGTCATCCCTGGAGACCAATATAAATTGGCTGGGAGGTGGTAGTGGTCTTTATTCGGGCCTATGTCCTCTTTTTCCTGGTGGAAAGATATTTCAAACTGGAATGGAAGCCCTTGATTTGTGATTGGGCTAGCTACTTCTCATCAAAAACCCATTGGAAGAACTTAGTTGTATGTAGTCCTGAGGCTTTTAAAGGGCAAATGTTTCTCTGCTCACGCCTTTGGGATGACTTTTCTGGAATCTTGCTGATCGATCATTTGTTGCTTGAGGGGAATCTGTAGAGATGAGTAAGGGTATACACCATGCAATCATTCTAGATCAAAAAAGGGTATCAAATGACTAAGCTTTCAGGCCTGAGAGTAGGAAGTTGAGTGTTTGTTGCTTCACATTCCACCTCAAAGAGAAAAAGTCAGAGAAAAATGATAATAACAGAAACGCTCAAATTACTGAGAATAAATTACTTTCAAGAAACTGCAATAACTTTAAGCAGAGAGATGTATGGACTATGTACTTTGTAGAGAATTAAGAAGCACTACAGTACTGAATGACAAAAACATGAACTAAGATGCAAAATATTCATCTTGGATGATGATAAAGCAGACATTAAGAAGACAAAATTAACAAAGCACACTTCCTCTTGATAAGAAAACACCAAGGATTGCTACAAAGTTAGAAGAGGCACAAAACAGAAGGTATCCATGAGGTCTCACAAAAGAGTGTGCCTACCAGTACAATTTAATAGCAGTAATACCTTACCTGTTACTATTGGAATGCTGATTTTACCATGGGGTAGGGCCAGGTCATTGATTGATCTAAAGCACTTGCCTTTACCAATCTCTATCGTCTCATCTCTGTCCTCATGGTTCTGAGTCTCTGGCTATACCAATGTAAGTGAGAAAGCTTGCTATTAGCTTCCTGTGGGCCCGTGGCTCTTCCCAGGGCTTTTCAGGTTCTTTTTCCAACTGCTCCTCTCGATGTTATATATAGCCTTCAAGTGCTGTAAAATGGTGTTTAAAAACCATCAGCAACAACAAGCAGTTAGAAGGGAGGCTTGCTGAATCTAGTATAGAGAACAACTGTCCCTACCTTTATAGTAGGAGTGTTCAATACTGCTAGAAGGTTGGGTCTCATGTTGTGCCATTACTACAGGGTCCATTGATGAAATGCCTTCACTCTGCTAGAAGGTTGGGTCTCATGTTGTGCCATTACTACAGGGTCCATTGATGAAATGCCTTCACTGTGATGTCCCAGTAATTGAAGGTAAAAAGGAAGAGAGAGAGTAAAGGAATAATTCAAATAGGCTCAAGATGAAGCAACGGATCTAACTTCATGGGCTTTAATTCCAATGAAAGAAACTGACTCATAAGAACTCTTGAGAGTGAGGACAATGCACCTGAAAACAGTGGCTGCAGAGGAACCCTTACGAGGTAGGAGAGATGCTTCTACCCTTCTTTCTCCTTTAGAGGAAGCTAACTAAACCCCTAAGACCCTAAATGGGCAAAGAATTAATGAAGGCAGTTTATTCTTAGCCAGAAACCCAGGTTGACAAGAAGAAACCAAATTATAATTACCACTGAAGCAACCCTTTTCCGCTGACAAGTTTTGCCTCCTGAGGTACACTACTAATGACATGTTCTGTGAGACAGCCATCAGAGAGTGACTCCTTATAAGGTTGACAGAGCCTTTATGGGCTAGAACACTGCCCACATTTCCAAACTGTTTGCATGAAGGCTCACTTCTTCCTGGAACCAAGATTCCTGAGGAACAATGCCCTCAGGCTGCAGTGAGTACCCCAACTTAAAAATAACATGTTGGTGCAAAGAAAGGGATTGGAATTTGGTTTGTGAATTCAGAAACCAGTCATAAACCAGTCCCTACTTTGTTGCTAAATCAGGTGGTGGTAAAAATCAGAGCCCAGAGGAATCCCAGCAGATTGAGGTCACTGGAAGCAGGAACTGGAGAGGACACAACCAAAGTCTCCCTAGGGGGATTAAATCTGCTCGAGAGTTCAGAGACTCAAAAGGGAAAAGTAAAGATGGGCCAACAAGGTCTTGCCTAGGAAACACATTATGAAAGACAGGATCTTGCCAATTCTATCCAGAGAAACCAAGACTCTGCCAATGTTTCTAAGGAAATTTATCCCTGTATATAAAATGTTCTATGAAGAGATGAGATCCAATTTCGCTAAGTTTTAAACAAGTTCGAGACAGGTCGCTAAGGACCAACAATGGGAAGAGTCCTTCAGAAGAGAATCTCTGAGGATAATGTGCACCGACAAGTCATTGAAATACTGGAGGATGGGAATTCCTAGGAATCTCAGATGAGTTACAATAACCACCATTACCCTGGTAAAAGCTCTGGGTTTGGAAGCATGTCTGAATGGAAGAGATAGAAACTGGAAACCTCCTGGTTTGCCAAAACTTGAGAAACTGTCTGTGCTAAGGAAAGATATAAATCTTGAAGATTGATGGTGACCACTGAGCCTGAGGTCCTTAGTCAAAGCAGTTGTCTCCACCTTGACGTGTTTCTATCTAAGAAGTTTGTTTAGGGCGGAAAGACGATCACAAGTCAAAACTTTCCACCCATTTTTGAGACCAAAACAGTCCAGGAATGACAAACTGCAGTCTGGTCACTTGCTACCTTCTCCACTGACCTGCTTGAAAAACTTGGGAGGCAGGATAGGCACAATTCTTGGCCAGTTTTGACAGGCCCAGAACAACTGCCAGAAACTTGTGTTGCAAGTCCTTCAAATCATGTGATACCACAGAAGGGATGAAGCCTTCAAAACCCATCTCCACTTCTGGATGTGCAGACTTTAAAAAGGTGTGTGATGTTTTCCACTGTGACCATCAGTGTCTGCAAGGCAGCATCCCTGCAGAAGTGAAGAAGGTTTGCAGAAAGCACTATCAACATATACAGTGCATGATGCAACATCTTTGCTACACCCACCTGTAAATGCTGAAGTGCAGCTGGAGAAAATGGTTCTTCCTTAGGCGATTGAAGGGGATGTTGAAACGAGATCTGGGTATGGAGAGGACTGTTCACTGAGAAAAGGCAGAAGGGCCATTTTTAATCCCTTGTATCTGTGATGACTTTCTGCCAAGTCCTATACCTGGTGACACCAAAGATAACTGGACAGCTGTCTGAGTGTGCACACCCCTGGGGTCTTCCTGGAGCAATATGCTCACACCCTGTTAGTACTTCTGAAAGATAAAATCTCATGCTAAAAACAAGATCTGGAACCCAAATAGTTTTATATAAAAACACCAGATCAAGGAGAGAGTACAATTAAATGCTATGGCGGGGGGGGGGGGGGGGGGGGGGGGGCGGGGAAACTCAACTAAAATTGACAAAATGACCCCCTATAACACTCAAATAAAGTAAGAACTGAGGTGACACATACTCGATCTATACAAAAAATTGGTAAAAATGCTAGAAATGAACATTTTGATAAGCGATACAGCAATTCAGACAAGTAATATGCATGTTGTAGAAGTATAAAAGATGATGGTATTCTGTATGTTCGCTATGACTAAGAAGTCAGACTGAGTTCATGATCTTTTCAATTCTGACCTTCCAATACTTACTTGAGGAAGTAAAACTTACCTTAGACTGGGGACCTAAGTACTGGAAAAGGAAAGCAATGCAATTGTACCAGAAATTGAATTAATGCAATATTTTTAAAAAAAACTGATAAAAAGAATATAGCTTTTATAGCATTATAAAGAGGAAACTTTTAAGAATTTTGTGATATAAACAATGGAAAATATTTTTACAAAATTCAGCAAGACAGTATAGTTATCCAGCATAGACCCTGACAATGCAAAAAATTCCAATGTTCACTTAAAATTATAAATGTAACAAGTGGTACAGACTCCAATCTACAGATGCACTATGTGAAGATATATATAGGGTACACTACTCACAAACGACATTACAAAGTACATAATTGCCCACTTAAATTCGTTTAACTACACATACTTTAAACCTGGTTTACATGTACACTGCCCACAGCTGAAAATACATTAAGCACAAGTATCCACTGTAAACTTGTTTAACAACACACACTTGTACCTTGTCTTTTCTTTCCTGAACACACTTCTGGACAGTCATTTTAATGTTGCCCTGGCACTCAATCAATGCTTCCATGGCTTCCAGGCTGGAAAGTATGCCAATGTCATTCGGTTGTGAATCAGCTCCTGCAGCACTTACCATGGCAACCACTTTGTCCACCCATATCTGCCACTTCTTCTTCAGCCACTCAAATGGAGTAAGTTTTTCCTCAACACTCATGGTCAGGGCAATGGGTACAACTTCAAAGCCAAAGCCAGCCTGCTCTGCATACTGGTAAACAAATGATAAACCTTAAATTCCTTTCTTTTTACTTTCCTTTGCAAAGTGAAATCACAGTGCACAGGTATCACCATTTTTCAAAGCAATTATTGTTATTTGCAATTGGGCATAAATATAATGTAATGTACAACAACGTTTGTTCTGATAAGCAATCTAATTAATTCCTTTTAAGAGCTATTCCCTAATTAAGAGACAAAAAGGATGGTTCAAGCATATATTAATGAGCACTATAATTTTCCATTCAGATCTTAATTTTGCCATCGAAAAATAGACTTGTTTGATTACTGGGAGTATTATAAAATAAATACAATTTAAAATTTCCCATTCTCTTATTAAACTTTACTCTTTACCCACCATAAAATAATAATTATTAATTTTCTTTAATACTGTAACTCTTTCTCTGGAAATAATATTAATTTTATTTAAGATAAATGGACAAAGTTATATTCCACTAAACAGAATTCCTGGTATCATTTATATAACTTCATAATTATGTCATGAGCATGTCACTGGAAGCAGGTTAGCACAGTTTTGCTTAAATGACTTTAATTAGAGCTGCATATACAATTTTCTTGAAGCCCAAGAATTGATAAGGGAATTAGTGTGTGGAACCAAAGAGGGTCGCTCCAATGATCAGGGGGCACAACTCTGCTAAATGATAATTGAGGGAACAATGACGAAATGCAAAAGGCTCACCCGAGATTTGTCTCATAGTAAAACACAACAGCAGCTAGCCAAGAAATTGTTGTCAGTGAGATGTTTATTGGAGAGAATTCTTAAATTAAATTCATTGTGTCATGGTTTCTCTACTTGCATCTTCATCCAAATATGAAGGCAAATCGGCATCATTCTATGCCACAGTGCTTTCACTTGAAGTTCAGTCAGATTCTGTTCAATGGACTTTTTTAAGATAAAGCTATATATTGGAATATAGTTTTCTCTTCATAATATTGGTGACATATTTAATGGTGGCAAGACTTTTATAAATGTGAAAGGACTTCGGGCCAGGATGCTCTCTGTCAAATTGGTAAAATTCTCGAGTGACGTCGGAGTTTTGTATATTTTAATTAATGACAGCCATATCTAATGGCAGATCAGCCTCATTTGTACAAATGTCTAACGCTTTGATGCCAGGATGTATTTCAACTCGTCATATTCATTATTGAGTGACTTTTGAGATAAAGCTGTTGAATGGTTTTTGTTTTCATATGGATTATATGGAAACTAGCATTGTTTGTTCAAATTTAGAAGGCTATCATGCCACCTTGCTTTCTGTTAAATTTGCATTCAAATCATTTTAGTGGTATTTGAGAAATATTTTCATTATTTTTTAAACTTTGGTATCCATATTTGATTGCATATCATATCATTTGTAACAGCCTGAATGTCCTTAATGTCAGTATCCTTCTGTCAAAATTGATCAAATTTTTCTGTTGAGAAGTTTTAAGATGTAGCTTAAAGGTTTTTATATTGTAGTAATAGTCACCATATCTGATGGTAAATTGATATCAGTGATATAATCTATAAAGTCCCTCATGCTAAAATACTTTCTGTCAAATCTGGTAAAATTTCAACATCAAATTGTTTCTATTCTAATATGAGCTAAGGAAGTTACTGATGCAGTAAAGGAAAGAAGGCATAGTGTAACATTCAGGGACCATAACTCTGTTAAAAGATGATGCTGCATACTGACCATGTACCTACTAACTAACACTGACAATCAAACTCAGTACAAGATTCAACAAAATCAAGCTGACTACTAAATTAAAATTCCAAGAAGTTATCATGCAGAAATGAAAATCGATGGGTCTGACAATCAGGTCCAATAACTCTACAAAATGACTGCAAAATGCTTACATCTGAAATATGAAGACTCATGAATATCAAACTGCAAACCAATTTCACTTACAATCTATTAATAACTAAGTGACTTACTGTGCAGAAATAAAATGTAACAGAAATATAGACAGAAAAAAGGAAGTAAAGGCCCAATTTAAAATCCCCATTTTCTAAGGCAAGCAAATGACAACCAAACACAACTAAAAATATTCATACACCAATTAATAATGCTTATTGAAAAAAATCAACAAATGTAAATGTTGATCATATTTGGTAATTTTACAATGTTGCCCATGTAATTGTGAAATGTTTACAAAAAAAATATTTAAAGGAAATGCAACAGAACAGGTGTCTATTTCGTTATTTGATTCATGTTAGTTGTATTCTTCAAATATTAACTGATTTCTGCTCCAACTAATAACTGATATAAAAAAAAACACATTTATAAAAAATTACACATCAGAATTTCATACTAAAAGAGTATTTTATT
Source organism: Unio delphinus (assembly GCA_029339505.1). Lineage (NCBI taxonomy): Eukaryota > Metazoa > Mollusca > Bivalvia > Unionida > Unionidae > Unio > Unio delphinus. Next base: position 6,361,652 of record JAQISU010001238.1, read on the forward strand.
CCACACTACCATTTTCAAGCATTTTTATTATTTAACAACATGTCGAGTGAAAATAGCTAACACCTAATTAATGGGCATGTCTGGCAAAGATGGATGGTGATGTTTCATTAGATTAGGTCCCAAAATAAGTCTTGAAGGATGATAATAAAAGTTGTATGTTTCAATAGATTAGTACCCAAATAAGTCTTGAAGGATGATAATAGAAGTTGGATGTTTCATTAGATTAGGTCCCCAAATAAGTCTTGAAAAATTATAATAGAAGTTGGATGTTTCATTAGTCTTGAAGGATGATAATAAAAGTTTTATGTTGTTTATTGTATCTTTTTTCTTTATAACAATAGATAACAGTTGATATATTTCATTAAAAATGTATCATGTGGTGACTCACATGTCACTAATTGATGTTGAGAAACTGATTGAATATCTAGACTATATACCTAGGGGAAAGTATATAAAAACAGAGTTTTCAAAAAGTCCCGGAGAGATGCTTTCAACCTTGTTTGTCTAGTTAGTGACATAGTGTGTTTAAACAATTAAGAAAATAACAACCAAGCAAACTATGTTGGTAAAACCTCTCTTGGTTATCCAACAAAGAAACAATATGTAGAGTGGACCTAGTCACCTCTGAATTAAAGTTGACTACATTTGTATTGCCTGTCAAGCAATTAAACAATATGTAATCTAGACCAAATGACCCTTTGTTTGAATTTTACCTCATTAAGGTGTTTATGAGGCAATTTTATAAATAACCAAATTCATTGAAAAGTTGATACAATTACATCTGAGAACTCATATGACCAATGTAAGATTGATCAAACTATGTGCCAGTCAAAACTTTTAATTTGTTGGGCATGTTTAAAATTTCAGTATCTTTGACTTTATTGATGGATGCAATCACCAGGACCATTTCTATGTGATTGAAATTGACAACTTATTTCTGAAGCTTAAACAAAAGTAAAAAATTAAAACTGATGATAAGAAAAATTAGTCTTGATAACATTTATCATTCCTTTATTATTTTCAATTAAAAAGCAAGAAGCCCAGGTATGCTTGATATACTCACTTGCTTACATAACAGCTGACAATGTCTCTAAGCTGGCACATTAAAAGACTGTATGAACCTAGTTCTATATAAACTATCTACATGAAAAGACTGTATGAACCTAGTTCTATATAAACTATCTACATGAAAAGACTGTATGAACCTAGTTCTATATAAACTATCTACATGAAAAGACTGTATGAACCTAGTTCTATATAAACTATCTACATGAAAAGACTGTATGAACCTAGTTCTATATAAACTATCTATATGAAAAGACTGTATGAACCTAGTTCTATATAAACTATCTACATGAAAAGACTGTATGAACCTAGTTCTATATAAACTATCTACATGAAAAGACTGTATGAACCTAGTTCTATATAAACTATCTATATGAAAAGACTGTATGAACCTAGTTCTATATAAACTATCTATATGAAAAGACTGATGAACCTAGTTCTATATACACTCTATATGAAAAGACTGTATGAACCTAGTTCTATATAAACTATCTATATGAAAAGACTATGAACCTAGTTCTATATAAACTATCTGAAAAGACTGTATGAACCTAGTTCTATATAAACTATCTATATGAAAAGACTGTATGAACGTAATTCTATATAAACTATCTACATGAAAAGACTGTATGAACCTAGTTCTATATAAACTATCTACATGAAAAAGACTGTATGAACCTAGTTCTATATAAGCTATCTATATGAAAAGACTGTATGAACCTAGTTCTATATAAACTATCTACATGAAAAGACTGTATGAACCTAGTTCTATATAAACTATCTATATGATAGATAGATTTACTCTACTTTATATGATATATTTACTATAGACAGATACAAATTCTTGTGCAGCATCGAACTCATTCATGATATTAGTGATATAAATAAATTCACCAGTTTTATTGAAATTGGATGAGAAATATTGACTCTGGGGAGGTTATTGTTGGGTTTAACGCCATTTCTCACAAAGATGAGATAGCAGTGATCCATAACGGAGAGCGCTTTAGACCACTCAGCCACTCAAGGCCCCGCCTTTGGGGAGGTAACAAGCTGAATCAATCAAGATAAAAGCTCCCCACATTAATATGCACAGATCTTTCTAAATACAAAACCTATCTAAATCAAGTTTACATAAATCCAATTAACTTTTTTAATTTATCAGTTAAACAAAAAAAATGCAAATAATGTAAAATGAATGCAAATAGAAATGAAGGGATAGAGTGTGCAAATGCAAAATGCAGAATGGTAAATGATAAAACAGCAATGAAATGAGAAACCATTGGAAGGTCAATTATTTTAAAGCTGCCAGTAAATTTCCTTAGTCACAATCCAGGATCAGATTATTTACACTAACAGACAATTTATTCCATGCCCTGACAAACAGGGACACCTTTCTTGTTAAGACTGATATAACTGTTAGTGATGTGACAACACTATCACACGTATCGGAACAATCTTTATCAGAAAAAAAACAATAAAGAAAACAAATTGATGACAAATACTGTATTTTTACACTTAATACAATTGAAGATATATTTTAAAGTCAATGTTATGTTATGTTGTTGTTGCTGTATAGTTTAACACCATTTTTCAGCACATGATAGGCTATACATGGCAGCCAGTATTAATGGTGAAGGAAGAACCCGGGAACCCCCCTGGAAAGAACCACAGACTCACGAGAAGCTACTGGCACACTTTCTCACATACCCACATTGGCCAAATTTTAGACTCGAACCCACACTGACAGGTGAGATGGCAGTGATCCATAACGGAGACCACTCCGCTACTCGGGTCCCTCAATGTTATGCATATGCTAGTTCATTAATGTGAATTTTTAATAAGACAGAATATGAAAGCTTTAGTTATATTCCTGTAAGACATTAAAAATTTGAAAACCCAAGTTCGATAATGCATATATTTCATTTCATTCCAAACAAATGAAATGAGATGATGTATCAAAACAATAAATGCAAAATCTGAATGCATTTCTGAGACCATAAACATAAAATGACAAGAAAAAAAAAGAAAGCCTGATGGGAATGAAATCCAAATCAAATGCAAATGATATGTAGATCCAGTAAAAGTACTTATTTCTGGGTCAGTAAGACACTCAGACAATCAGATAATATTCGTAAGCATTCATATAAATATCCAGGTACAAATCACTTATCTCACAATGCCTCCAGTCAAATTACACAAGTCTTACACAGCAACCTTTAAAACTGGAAGCTGTAAAGTTCACGGGAGAGAAAGGTGGGAATATGGCTGCTCATAGGAAATATGGTGTCAGTGACATATGTTTCCAGGACTGGCATAAAGCTAAGGTTACATTATGCAACGAAGCAAATCTTGGCTGCAAAAGCAAGATCGATTAATAATAAGGATAAATTAGAATAATGTCTTGACACAACGTGCCATGTGTCGTGGAATGAAATGGAGACAGATGATAATGAGAACATTTCCAAAAATCTGAGCTGTGTGATAGCAGCCATTTTTCATTCCAATAACAAAGACAAAAACTTGAAAGGATTTTCAGATATTGGAGATGATTCAGTGAATTATTTTCTTAATTAGAATGTGGAATAGTTATTACAACATCAATGTGCTTTCAATTATAATTATAATAGTTAAATAATATGTATAAATATGAATAAATTCATTTGTGTACATTTTTTACTGCATTTCAGATATGTTAAAGTATAATAAAAAGTATTTTTATTTACTTTTTGTTGGTAACTTTTCTATTTTCTATCTCTTAACTTTTTCACAGTTCTGATTTCCCTATGGATAGCCTCATTTCCCTATAGTTAGCCTCAGTGAGTTTATCTCATCTCTTGAATCTTGCACTTAAGACTGGTTTCAACTTGAATAATCAAGTTAGACCTTAATTAACATGCAGTGCCTTGTACAGGAGTAAAATCATAAGCATGTTAGCATTGGTGATGCAATTTCACGATTGCCGGTAACATGGAATATCATACAGTGATACCATTAATATTTATGAAACCAGAAGCACTAGTGTATATACCAAACCAAGTTATTGACCTGACCTCGTCTTATACTCCAAATAAACTTATATATGGACAAAGGATGGAAAATTTGCAAAATTAGTGAACACTACTTACACTCCACATCGACTTATAGGCCAGAAAATACAGTATATTCCAATTGTGATTAAAACTTAATCAGAAAAATGATCTCCACAGAAGCATCAAGCTGCATGATGATTTAATTAATATGCATGGATCTCACTCCTTTTTGAACCTGTCCAAATTTTTATCACGTTAGCCTATATATATATATATATATATATATATATATATATATATATATATATATATATATATATATATATATCAGATATAGTCAAAATCTGATCACAACTATGCCCTACTGAGTAGTAAAATGAACTTATTAACCAACAGATGAAATATAACAAATGCAAGGAAATTATATAATTAAACTTGGCTCAATGGACAGGTGCTCTAAAAACAAACATCTTTACCTTCATCAAAGATACCATGTCTCTCCCATCCACAATGTTTTGTTCTATGCATCGCTTAAGGTTAATTTTCTCAATTGTTTCTGTAAAGTTTTCTGGTGCCTGGTTGCGTCTGATTGCTAGTGATGTAGGCTCAATGGACCCTTGACCAGTAGGAGTCTCTTGGTATTGTGAAATTTCTAAGATTCCTGGCGAGGATGTGGAAGGAATGCATGATGAGTTTGGTACATTAACTGTGGAGCCACTGCTGGCTGTAGCCACAGTGTTAACATTGACTCCTCCTGTGGGATTTTCAAAGCTGCTCGGGGCAGAGGAGTAGTTCTCATTACTACTTAAGCTACTGTTTGGTGAGATGTTTTCTTTTTTTACAACTTCCAGTAATCCTGTAAAGAAAATATTATACATTATTGCAATTTGCCAAAGCTGATACCTGTTTCTTCACACGTGCAGCCCCCTAACATACTGAGCACAAAACCTGAAAGTTGGACTTAGCAAAAGCTTTGAACAAATACTGAGGCTAAACTGCCAAATGTTCCAAGGAGATTAACTTTCTGAATTATCTACATACATTTTTTTGTACAGTTGTCAAAAGATGTTCTTTAAGTATCACATCTTATGTCCTAGTAGGGCTGTCAAAAATCACAAAAAACTTACCCGGGTACCCGTTGCACCATTTAACGGGTACCCATTAGAAACATGAAAGACATGAACAACCCTAGACCAACTAATTGTTATCCACCTTTCTTTAATAGTTTGTCTGGCGATAGAGACTAACCGTGTAATACACTACTCAGTCTGAAGCATCCACACCGTGGTAGCTGCAATGATCGGACCGCACGCTATTAATTAATAAATTTATTTAAAATAACATTTGTACCCAGATGGTAAGTACAATCCAACTTCTAATGATCAGCTTCGTTAAATCCTTTTTATAACACTCATCTTTTTTTAGTATAAATCTCTGTCAGAACAGAACAAGTGTGTATTCATCGGCTGTTGACCTCAGATTTGAACTACCCACGCATGCGTGTAAAGCAGCTTTACCACATGGTAAGAGTAACACGTTAAAACCGTCTTGTATCTGTGTGTGTGTGTGTGTGAGAGAGAGAGAGAGAGAGAGAGAGAGAGAGAGAGACCACGCAGTCGCAGAAGTGATATGATTTTAGAATTATAATTCTTAAGATAGTTATGACAAAAACGCAGTAGTATCGAGAGTAGAAATGTCGGTTCATGTATGATGGCTAATTTTCAAAATTAGCAGAGCTAGTCGACTTGAAAGATTTCAAGGTGTCTAGGTAATAATTGTTAATAATATAACGTGTGCGATTTCTTTGACATGTCTGTTCGGAAATAAAAGGTAGCCATCTGGATTTCATTAAAAGAGCACACAATGTACGGATCATTTAGCACCCACAATCAATAGTTATCATCTACAAAGAGGTTTATTACCTGTAGAACAATGACTATGTTTTAACCTTGGCATATAATGCCTCAGGGATAAGGGGTTTGTCCTGTTGCACAATGCCAATGAATTTTACTAATCCAAACAGACTCTCTGATGTATTGTTTATTTATATTAAGCAGGGATCTGGTTTCTAATTAAAGCCATAACTGTCACACCTGTTTGAAGTGGTTTCGTGTAACGATTTAGTAGTGGGCTGCTGATGCATAACGGGTGGTCCCACTCCTAAATATAGACTGGAGCTGTAACTGAGACAAGCGTACTGCTGACAATATATGATATTTTAATAGTATTGGCGAGTCAGGTGACAATTTATTTTTGTGAACGGGTTCCCGCGATTAATTTTCAATACCTGGGTATTTCACTACGGTTGGGTACCCGAGTACCCGTTGACAGCCCTATGTCCTAGTTCAATATTTTTTTGTTATTTTTTGCAACAATGTTGCCAGGCCAGGCCAGGCCAGGCCAGGATATCTCTGGATATAATAATATTCCTGAACATTAGTATCAGCTTGAGAACTCAATCAATTTAAGGTTGTTTTATTTAAGAAACAGCATTTTTGATTGGCTAATGATACAACTAAAACTCAAACATGTGTTCAAATTTTTTACATTTCCTGGTCTCTGAGTCACAAAATTATTTGAGAAGAAAAACATAATTTGTGCTCAGAATTTTGTAACCATAGGGTCTGATCAAAGTGATCTATCAAGAACAGTTGCATATCAGTTTTGATCCTAAAATATAGGTCTGAGTGACCTAACCCTTAAAGTGCGTGTCGCGACTATAGTCGCGCTGTTGTTTGTGGTCCCGTAGTGCATGTCGAGACTATAGTCGCACTCGAGGTGAGCAACACTGATTGCATTCTATAACTTCATCTTGCCACAAATGCCTGTAAAACTATATTTGATTGGTTTAAAAAGGCCCGGAACGAGCATTCTGCAGTACTTTACTATATTATTAACGAAGTAATTTTACAAATGCTCGCTTCTAAACACATGGTAATTGTGCAAAGCTAAAAATGGCCGACGCTGAATACGAAGGTGATTTCTTGCAACAAATATTCGCTTCTGATAGTGATGCTAATAGTGATTTTGAATAATTTGAGAAAAATGACATTATTGGAGCAAGTGAGGTATTGATGGAAAAACACATGAATGATTTTGAGCCAGTAATTTACGTGGAACTGGAGTAGGATGTACATGCTCACTTGACGTGAAAAGATGGCGTGCTTGTCAACCCCCATTCACTGGTAATTTAAAATTAAATGTCGAGATGGTGAATAATGAACCTACGGACTATTGAAGACTTTTTCTTAGATGACGAGTTATTGCATCTGATAGTAGATCAAACAAATCGTAATGCAGATCAGAGAGTTCATGGGGCAGACTTGAAGGAAAAAGTCGCATGAAGAAATGGCGGCCTGTCACACCTGAGCATTTATAACGTTTTTGCATCGATTAAAACAATGGGTTTGTACATATGTCTGTTCTCGATTCCTAATGGGCTACTGATGTTGTGATATCAACCGCATACTTCAGCAAAAAAAATAAGTATAGGATAGATTTGAAGCTATTCCAAGCAATTTACACCTGTCAGACAATGAGAACAATTAAGGTGACTCTTCACACAAAATCAGCCCAATGATTGAACAAAAATAAAGCCGTTGCTGAGGTTTAATCACCAGATATGGACCTCAGTTTGATGATATTATAATAAATAACAGGTGATAGTTTTTCATGAACATTAATTGCTGACTAGAGGGTTTAAACATAACTCTGACATTCATGGAGTTGATTTTTGCAAAACTGTCACCCTGCCTTTACCTGTGATTTTCACAGTTTATATATAACATTATGACAGGCATAATATGTGCATGATTGGACTACTAAAGAATATAACATTTCTTAGATATATTTGAACTTTTCCATCAAAAACAAACAAAAATACTGATGAAATACAATTGTAACTTGTCATTTTACCTGTATTTACACCTGTACCTGCAAATATGTTAAACCTACACATGTGTGTTGATGCTAATCTTAAAGTATAGACACGCACCATCATTTTTTATATAGGGTTTGTCTATCAATAGTGTATATTTAATGAAATACATGCAATTTAAAGACTGTGCAGTTTTCTTCTTTTCTCCCCTGAAACAATTCAGCACTGAGGGACCTTTTACTGCAAAACAATGCAGCACTTTAAGGGTTAATTGTAATACCAATCATAACTCATCTAAATATCAGCTTTTGTGGCTCTATATGCAATGGTGCCTAAGAATATGTGTTGATGCCAGACAGAAGATCACCATTCTATAAGCCTGAATTGCTTTGCAATCTGTCCAAAACAGGAATGTATTCACAGCACTTGTTTTTGTAACCTACATATAGCACTTACTTCTTCAAAAAGACAGCAGTCATAATGATTCAAAAAAACCTATGAAAATTTGAAAAATTTATTTAAGTGAAATCCGGTACTCTCTGTGCATACAGAAAAGATATCCATCAAATTGTATTCTTCTACATGTTAATAATCTTTTACACAGCAAACCCCCCCCCAAAAAAAAAAAAACAGAAGTCTAAAGATAACAGATAAAACTACTAAATGTTGTTTTGAAAACACATTCAGGGACAAAGTAATCCAATTAGATTGATGATACAATGAGGCAGCCTTGCTAACTTGGGTGGCTAACTTCAGATTGAATTCTCTGTTGCAAAAATGGAAGTGATTACTGAAGTCATCTTTCTGTCATCTACATCGACAACATATTTGCAATAGTAATATAAACACAAATTATGTACATTAAATGACTGAACAAAAAATATATTTAATTTAAAGATAATATGTAGTATAGATATGGAACCTACTAGATTGTGGCTGACTGACAGCTTCAGGTTTAGCTGGAAACTGTACCATTGCTTTTCCTTGTAACTGCTGATACCGTCTTTGAGCTTCTTTCTTTTCTAGGTATACCTGAAAGTATCCCGAGATTTGTACAAAACAATGTTTATAAATCTAACAATAACAAGCTCTTACTGCTGTACTTATAAGCTTTCACAAGAGCTATGTTTGAAGAAAAGAGATTTTATCTGATCTTAATTGATTTTTCTTAATTAATGTCTGAAATATTGGCATTCAATCATTTTGTTTCTATTCATACAAGCAGTAATTACAAACAATCCAATAGATAGATGCCTGCATTTACTTTATTTTAAAAGTTTTCATCATAGAATGCATCAAAAGTTTACAAATTAAAATGTATTCAAACTTCACAGACCCAGATATGCTGTCACATAATGCATTGGCAGATCTGAGTCTGTGCAACTTGTTAGGAGTAATCAGGAGAACAAACACGATAGATCCTGATCTGCAGCCACATTATGCATTGGCAGATCAGGCTCTTTGCTGTTTGCAGTTTGAGTCTACTAATAAACAAGTATATATGGTAACCTTCGAGTGACTGCCAGTATGACCATTCAGAATAAATTCCACCTTAAATAATTGCTTTGACTAGACACTAGACAAGAAAATGTGCATCAAAAGCATGCAGCCCACACATCTAATTCCTATACTCATTTACATGTACAATACAGTTAAAATGTTCAGGTCAACATAACACAATATACAAAATGTATAAACATTAATATTGAAAGTACACCACAGCATAAAGATGTTTTATTCCTACTTCCAAATGCACCAGTCACAGCAGCCATCTGCATAGATTAAGATGTGTACATGATATAAAATGCTGTTTTTTTTTGTTGGTTTTAGTAGCACTTTGAATATATTAATGACTATTTTGTGCCAAGAAAACAGGAGCTAAATGCCTTTCCCAATGATACAATGAGGCAGCCTTGCTAACTTGGGTGGGTATCAAACCTACAACCCTTGGATTACAAATCCAAACACAACCACATAAACTACCACAGCTCCAAATCTGTGGTCATGAATAAAACAGAAATACATTACCTATGTTAGAGAAACATAAAATGTCAGTTACGGTAGCCTTCCTTGGTTGTAATTAACAATCTAAAGAGGTTAGTGTTATGACTGGTTGGCCTGTATCCCGATAATGTGACTGGGTGGGACATGATCCTACATGTCTGTGGCATGATGCCGAAATGCAAGACATCACTATAAACTGCCACACAACAGACATAAGTGGGGGCCTCCGAGTGGTCAAGTGGTCCAAAGCACTCTCTGTGCATGATTTTGTTGTTGTGGGGTTTAACGCCATTTTTCAGCACCCAATAGGCTATACATGGCGGTCAGTATTAATGGTGGAGGAAAATCCTGGGAAAACCCCCCGAAAGAATCAGCGACACACAAGATGCTACTGGCAAGCTTTCTCACATACCCACATTTGCCGAATCTGAGACTTGAAATCATGCAGACAGAGGTGAGATGGCAGTGATCCGTAATGAAGAGCGCTTTAGACCACTCAGCGACTCAGGGCCCCCCTATCATGTGCTGAAAAATGGCGTTAAACCCTACAACAACAGACATAGGTCATGTGACTATAAAACTGCTCAAGCTAAATTAAAAATCACACACACACACACACACACACACACACACACACACACACACACACACTTAACAGAGGCTATATAGTGTGAACTTAATGTAAAGTTTGAAGAACTTTACATAGACTTCAGAAAGATGAACTCTTAAAAAAAAGTAATGATGCAGGACAATAACATAAAACATAAAATTCTGGAAAATGGATATAATATTTATTAAAAAAAAGGTAAAACAAGTCAAATGCTAACAACAATTGGCCCAAATTGTTTATAATAGACACATTCCCACAACGATCTTCTCTGGTGGTATATCACCACAATGTTTCTCAATGATAGCATGGCCTCAGAAATAAAAGTCATCCAAAATCTTTAACATAGGCCAGTGAAGTATAGAATATTGGTCAAAATTACCAACCTCTGCAATAAGACAGCAGTGCTCATCAAGATGCATCCCCTTTTCAGTTTTGTGATTTTAATTAGAATAGTATGTACACAGCACGTAATGAATGTGGCCATGCTGTAACCATGTAAAACGTGAGATCTTGGTCACAGTGACCTGTAAATGTGTGGTACTAACAAAGATTCATACAATCATCTAGTCTGATGATTCTAAAAAGAACAGATCTTAAAAATTAAACTTAAAACACAAAATTGATCTAAGACAATGAAGAATGAAATATAGGTCCAAGTGGCCTACTTTTGTGATGTGGCCCCCAGTAAGATGCATTCCATTACATAGAAAGTTAAAAGGCAAAGCAAATCCCACCTGCATAAGAGCTAGCAGTCACAGTTATGAGTGAATTCAACTCATTTCACTTGATCACTTGAATACTTATAAATATTATTATGTAAGTAATATAATTAAACTATCTAAAAGTAGCCCACATTCACAAATGTGATCAAATATTGCAAAGCAACAAAGTGAAAGGAGTAACTGGTAAACAAAATGATTTGTTTCACAGAAACATTTCACTATGGAGAAGCAATTTTTTTGTGGTACTGAATTCAAAATTGCTGAATAAGCATAAAGACATTTCTTCAACAATGAGCAGAAGTTTCATATTACTTGCAACGAAATCATAACACCAACGTTTTACTAATACAACAATTTATTTTTAAAAAATTAAGTGTTAACATTGATGGTTCTTTCATGAATTTTTTTTTTCTTTTGAAAGGAATCATGTTTTGATGTCAATCTACAACATAAAGCAATGACATTATATACAATAGCTGCATTGTAAGTTGAGTGTTCTACTCTAGGTCCACAAACTTGTGCAAGTAATTTCATTGGTTATGCAAATCAAGTTTAATCATTGATGCAAACCATCAAGAAATTGCTCAACGTTGTCACATGTTTTTCAAAACTATTTTGTTAAAATAATATGGAGTCTGACATTTGCAATTTTTAAAATTTTTTAAATAATCAACAGAAAGCAAACAAAACATATACCAAACATAGATTTTCTGATCATGCCAATCATATTTTTCTCATTTCTCATACATATGTGAAGCAGTTGCCCTCAGGTAAAACCGTTAGTGATAAGCCTTACAAATTAATGATAACATTATTAATCATCGGTTATAAATATCCACAGCATCAATGATCCACCATCTTTATATTGCACCTTTTCTCCCCCAAAATGAGAAAAATAATGTATCATATGTATTGGCATGTGATAGGAAAATCCCACACCAGCACAATTGATGGATTGTTGGCATAGGACAGGAAAATCTCACACATGTACATATGATGGATTCTACAATTCCATACCTGATCCTGTTCTTTCTCTATGAGTTCAGTAAAAGCATTTGAACCATTGTGTCCTCCTCCAGAATCCCCATGTCTTTCTTTTCTGCTGATTTGATCAAATTTTCTCTCATTCCCTCCTTCCAAATGTTCTGTTCTTGGAATCATGGATACATTGGGAAGAGGTGCATTGCACATTTCACATGCAGACCTTCCTGGAGGGTTATAATATGTACACTTTTCACATTGTATATATATATATTCCTCATCTAGTTGTGTGGACAATTGAGGAATTGAGTCTTCTGGAGACTGTTTGTCTACAGAAACCCTCCTGTCACTGGTTTTGAAACACATATCGCAGATATAGGTTTTATTTTGATTTCTCCATGTACAATGCTGGCATTGCCAAAAGTCAGGACTTTGAACATTAGCAGGTAAAGACTTAACAGGTTGGATTTTGTTTTCAATTTGTGCAGCTATATTGGGAGAAGAGTGACTTTGTTTTGGCCCCACTGGCACTGGCGGCAAGTCCGATACTTTTGGAGACACAGACTGAACCTGTCTTAATGAAGATTCTGCACCTGTGTGCTTGTTTGAAGCAGGGAGAGTAGGTGGATAAATAATATTTATGTTAGACACAACATCTACAACAGACTGTTTAGATTGGTTCAAATTGTTGACCTGCTGCAGTCCTCTTTTATCCTCTTCTGGAAGTAAGTCAGGTTGCCTTTGAATTTTACCAAATCCAGCTGGATCATGTTGACTGATCTCATGTGGATGTATCTTTGACCTTTCACCTGTAGGTTTAGTTGGAATTAGGGACATTGGTACATACTCGTGAACACCAGAAAGCAAAGACGGAGCCACTTCCCGGGGTCCAGCAGTTTTTTTCATCGGATAGCTAGTCGAGTACAGCCCCTGACCCTTAGCTGGAATGGAATACAATGGATTTTTGGGGATCTTTAGAATTTCATCACCTAGCTCCTTTCTTGCCATTGGTTGAAAACTGTGTGGTGTATATGGATGCTCGTATATCAAGCTGGGATCTACAAACCCTTCAAGTCCAATATGAGAAGCTCTGACATTTTGATCCTCACCACAATTGGCTATAAAGGCATCTAGTTCCTTTTCATAGTTTTCCAATTCATGTTTTCGCCTAAGCAGAATTCCCTTTTGATTTGACAGTCTTATAAAATCTGAGTCTTGATAAAACTCTGAATTCGCCATAATCAAATGATTAATCTGCTTTTCAATGACTTGTAAATCTTCTTCAAGAACAGTAAGCTGAACTTCAATCTTTGCTTTCCTTTTCTCCAGGTCTGGTATGGCCATTACTTTTGCGAGCAGCTGAGAAACTCTTTTAGTTCCATCTTTAGCTTGAAAAGATGGGTTATTGGGTGGAAAATGAATTCCGCTGTGAGCTCCACTCACTAAGCTATACCCTGAAGCAATACTGTATAGGTTAGGACTGGAAGTGGACAAAGACTGTTGCTTATTGTTATAATACATCTGGGGATTGGATGGGTCAGGGGAAACCAGTGGGGTCCCTGGAGATGAAGAATCTGAGGGATTCAGTTGAATTTGTCCTGGTGTCTGGTTGCTGGTGTACATTCTAATGTACTGCTGGTCAGATCTGAAATTAATGTTGCATCAGAGATTAAACAAAATATATTTAAAACAATTTGGTTGCCCTGCCAATTTGATTTAATAAAAGAGCAAAAAGTAAAGTTTATAAAAACAAGGATTAAAACAATAAAAAAAAATTGTCAAAATAGTGACATACAAATTTAATCATAGTCATGATAATGTAAAGTTTGATACTTCAATTGCATTTAATTCATTAAGTTCCTTAAAGTTGAGCATAAATAAAACTACAATTAAAGAACATGGTGGCCATAACTTGATAAGATTTTGTTGGAAAATGATAAAAAGCAAGCCTGACATGTTAAGCTTCATACTAAATTTGTCTGAATCCATGAATTGTAGGTTTTTGATGAAAGAACAAGTTTGATTACAATGAAGTCAAACAATAGATAAAACTCCATTAAATCTTGTTGTATATGACCTTTAACACAACAAAAAAACAACAATACTATTCATAGAAGCCATATCACTGCCAGAAATCAAAGTATTGAAAACACTGAAGTAACACTAATTTTACATAAATTCAGATGCAAGAAAAATAAATCTAGACATAATTTTTCTTTCATGTCAATAGAGAATTTATATTAACAGTGGAGAAATTAGTATGAGGATGTCAAGTAGATTTTATTTTTTTCCATGTATTACAGTCACTGGAAAAATCTATGGAAATTACTATAAGATCTAATCATTTAATTAAATTGGAGCTGTCTCCACTGACATAAAATTGACACAAAGGTTAGTGGATCTATACCTTGTTACTAATATTAGCAAGATCATACAGTTTATTGCAATGATACTACAAACTATGTTTGGCAAAGCATGATTGATACTATGCCAAAGATTTGCAGGGCTTGAAATCACTCCAAGCCATAATAGGTATATGTGCTGCTATTTGGAGGGCATGAAATCACTCCAAGCTATAGTAATAATAGGAATATGTGCTGCCATTTGGAGGGCATGAAATCATTCCAAGCAATAATAGGTATATGTGTTGACATTTGGAGGGCTTTAAATCACTCAAAGCAATAATAATAATAGGAATATGTGCTGCCATTTGGAGGGCTTGAAATCACTCCAAGCCATTTGACTATGTAAAGTAAAAACAGGCAAGATATATGCCTTCAGCTGAATAACCAAGTAATCAATTATACAGGTAAAAACATAACAAAAATTCATTAGCTGTAAACCGATTCCTGAATACAGCATTTAACATGAAATTACCTGTGGATGTTGTGAGAATTATGGTCTGCAAAATGTCCCTGTGGTGGCCCATATGCACTACTGACAGGCAGAACATATGCTCTTTGACCACTAGTGTGAGACATCGCTGACACTGGAGGAGCCTGACCCTGACCTTCTGGAGATTGGGACAACATGTATGGTTGGTGGACACTTGATGGCTCTGATGAAGTAGCTGAATGTTGCATTCCAATAGGAAATTTCTGCATGTCCATGTATTGATTTGTGTGAGACCAGCTGCTTTGGGCAATTGTTCTTGGTTGTGTGGAATGGTTTGGGATCAATTGTTCTGCCGCACGTGTTACAGCTAAAGTACCTTCTGCTGTGTAGTATGCCTCTCTCGAAGAGTTAGAAGTCGTGGAGTTGTCAGGTATTATTGGCCTAACACGACCAACATTTGAAGGTGTACTTCCCTCAGAGCTGAAAAATAAATATATTGGTTACCATGATAATCTTCTCCAGATTAATTCAGAATCCTAAGTTTTGCAAGCCATGAATGATTTTATGTCCTGTTCATCTTTCATATTTTCTTGATAGGAAGAAACAAAAGACTCATGACGTCTGAGACTCCTTACCGAACTGAGAATTGCTTAAAAGCCAAATGTAAAACCAACATAAGATCTGTTTACCCTCACAGATGCCTATCAGTAGTTTACCAAAGTCTGCCCAAAGTTTTAGCCATTTGTTTGTAGTTTATCTATCTATACCTGCAACTAGACTAACATCAACATACCTTGCAAAGTATGCATGTTGTTCCTATTTGCACAGCTGACGGTCCATCACAGCATCACACTCACAGGCTCCACATAACTCATTATAATTTTAATTATGAAATTATTACATTGCTTACTGTTCCTAGTAAGTCTCCAGCCTATGGTAAATATATAATTAATAATTGTATGCCAAGAATTTAAATGAATATGATCATAGTCTTACTCCTCATTTAAAGCCAACATAAGGAATCTCTTTCTCTTTTGAATTGGACTAAGACAATGATATCAGTTGGAGAAAGGCATCACTGCAATTGAGACATTTAACTATTACATAATTAAAAACAATACTGCCAACACCACTACATAAAACAAACCACATTTCAATAGCAGTAATACATTACTTGCTAAATATAGAAAGATGGCTTATGACTGCAAAAACAACTGTACATATAGCAAAATAACAATCATTCTTCCAACAGAATTGCTTCCTACTGTATACTGGTTTATGGCTTTGCTACATGTTGTGCTGTCACAAACTGGACATAAAGGATAACTGCCCATTCTCTGGTAAATGAAGGTAAAAGAATGAAAAGGCAAAGTGAGACTGCCAAAAGGCAGTTTGCATGACATCATCCAAAGAAGAATGATTCAAGTAGGCTCAAGATGCAGATATAGACTTATGCCCATTGGCTTTAATTCTCATGAAAGATTTCTCTTGCCAATAAACTGATGAACACTCTTTATAGTGAGGACAATCCACCTTGAAATGGTGATTACATATATTGGAGTAACCACTGGAAAGGAGAAAGAGATGATTCTGACATCTCCATTCCTTTTTGATGAAGTCAAAAGAAAACCTTATGGCCCTAACCATGCAGAAGAGCTGATTTAGATCATCCCCAACAAAGATACAACTGAGACTGGGAATCTCAATAAGAACTGGAGTTACTGAAGGTAACCGATTCTCACACAGAAACTCAGGCTGGCAAAGATAAAATGAATCCTAGTTACCAACTAAGTGCAAACTACCCTTTTCAATGGACATGGCATGGATTACACTCACTCTTGCAGATACAAAGGACAGTAGAAAAACTGTCTGAATGGTAAGGTACTCAAAGGAAGCTTCAAACAAAGATTTCTGCAGGGGTTTAGATAATGCACAAAGAAAACAAAGGGAAGGTTCCAACACTGAGCAAGATACTAGTCCCTGGAGCTTAAAATACCTGATGTGATCAGAATGATGAGGATCTACCAAATGTGGAGTCGTCTGATTACTTCATAGTACTAATAAGTGTTTCCCTATAGTCTTTAGTGGTAAATAGTGAACATTTTCTTTGACTGAAAAGGAAACATCTGAAATTGTAATTAATGGAGACAGACAGGATCAATGTATTTACAATTTTTACAACTAATGGTTTGGTTAGGGGGATGCATTTCTTTAGCAATTGCATGCCATATATTTCAGCCAGCATATTTGTTGGAGGAAGAACCCAGGAAGAACCAGCAACCTACAAGAAGCTAGTGCAAATTTTCCAACATACCCATGTTGGCTGAGCCAAGATTCAAACTCACACATACAGGTGAATGATCAGTAAGGCAAATGCCTTAAACCCTCAAAATACTGGAAGATGGGGACCCAAAGAGACCTGAAGTGGGTTCCTATTACCTCCAACACCATGGTAAAGGCTCTAGAAAAATAAGGCCAAATGAAGAGCCCAAAATGGAAATACCTCCTTACTGAGACAAAACTGGATGTATTTCCTGTGAGATATGATGATGAAGTGAAAGTATGCATCCTGCAAGATCTATTGAGACTTCCCCATCATACAGATTTATGGCATTCCTGCCTGAGGTGGCAGTCTCCATTTGAAGTGTTCTTCCCAAAGGAATTTGTTCAGGGCAGAAAGGTGAAAATTGTATGGCCTTAAACTCTGCACCTGTTTTCAGCACCAAAAGGATCCAGGAATAGAAACCTAGACTTTGGTCATTTGCCACCCTCTCAACCTATGCACAGGGTGTGCACCCCTCTCCTTAGATGAACTGGGAAACAAATGGGTCCATGAAGACTTTTGGGAATGCAGTCATTAACCATCCTTTAAGGTGGAAAAGACTTGCATGTCATCTGTAATGTTCATCCAAGTCTCTGAAAAGTGGGCTAGTTGGGCACCTGCAGGGATGCTGGAAAGAGGAAGATGATGCAGTAGAGGGTGAAACTCTCTAGGACTGACTGACTCCCTCCTTAAGGGAGAGGAATCCAAAGGCTTCTTGCCTTGGCCTCTTTGGCTGCCTCATCTAGCTAAAGACGGGGTGAAAAACACAAAACTGATGGTTAATAATTTATTAATAGTCCATCTCTATTCTGAATTTTAATGTTTATTAAGGGCATTATTTAGTGAGTATATAACAGTAGGGTAACTATTAAATATATAATAATTGTGTGCTTAGTCTACAGTATTTTATTAGATTTGAGTTATTAATATGGATTATATCTATTTCTAGAATCAATGATATCAATAAAAGCAAGGGTTAACTGAAGAACTGACACTCTATTATCCAAAAAGAAATTTCAACGAATTTTAGATTACTGCATATCTTCCTTTAAGCTGCTGAATGTTGAAAAAAAACATCTGATATTTATCAGTGATAACAAGAAAGCAGCTGCTGTGGTAGAAATATTGGATGTCTAATTGGCACCATTTTCATTTAGGACATAGTAGACATCATTGGAAGTATTTTGGTCATAAAGATCATATCAGCCATATTGATGTATATATGGCACCATTTTCACCCAGGACCAATTAAGTATCACAAAATTTGTATTGGTAAAAAACTAATGTTAACATAGATATCAATTTGGAAGTAGAGATAATATTTTCAAGATAGCCATTATGGTGGCTATACTGAGGGTAATCATTTTCATTTTGGACCAAGTAGACACCTCAAGAACTCTTCTGATGAAATTCATCAAAATGATTTTCCTTTTAACAGGAGTAGTGAAAATGAGATCTTCAAGATGGCTACATGTTGGACATCAGATCATACCATATTAACTTAATCTCAACAAAACACTATAAGAAGTCTTTTAATGAAAATCAACTGATGATATGTCCATTCCATCAGGAGAAATAGTGATAACTAGATTTGTATGCAGCCACTGTAGCAGCCAAAATAAGACCGCAGATCAGCACAATTTTCAATCAGAAAGATGTAGACATTATAAAAAGTCTTTGGTGAAAATGAAAATCCTATATCAGTATGTCATTCCACTGAGGAGGAATAGGAACAAAAGGATTGTCTAGATGGCTGATGTGGTGGCCATATTGGAAATCAGATAGCACTATTTTCATTTAGGACCAACTAGAGATCATAAGAAGTCTTTAAATGAAAAACCCCATGTTGATATAACCAACCATTCAGGAGAAGTAATGATAAGATTTTCAAGATGGCCAACTGTTGTGGCCATTCTCAAGGTGCAGGCAGCACCATTTTTATCTGGAACAAATGACGAAAGTGTGTTAAGTTTCATGGCAATCCTCCCAGTCGAAGAAGTAGTGAATACAAACTTGTACTAATGGGCAGACAAACTGAAAAATATGACAGACCAACCAATAAGTTATGTTATTTAGGACCAGTAGAGCTGAAGATGAACCAATAAATGTTTGAGTGTGCCAAGTAAAATACTGATAAATCAAATATTAATAGACAATGACTAAAATGTGCTAAAGATAAATGAGAATTGGTGAAAAAAGATGAATAAAGCAAAAACATTTGTAATGTACAGTAGTCCCCCTCTTGTACAGCCCCCTTGACCAGCGGCCACCCGCTCCTAACGGCCAGAATTCGTTGGCACCGACGAGTTTCTGTTCAAAAGTACCCCTCACGAAAGGCCACCCGGCTAACGCGACCAGCGGCCAGCATTTTTGTGCAATAATATAAAATTAACCCCTCAGAAGCGGCCACATTTTATTTTTAAATGCATCCAGAACCAATAATTAATTCAAATCTTGACGCAAGGTAAGCAATTTTGATTATCTCTATCGTAGATAACACGTCTCCGAGTGTCAAGTCGCCGTTAAAACTGTCGACCAAAAATTTATAGTATATCGTTATCTGTGAAAGTCGATGTTTACAGGAAATGGGCTCAATAATGTTATGATAGAGTTTGGGGTTTAACACCTATGTTGAGTTCTTCTCGTTGATGATTATAACCAGACGTAATTGTTATAATCATAACAAGGTCAGCATAGGCTAAAAATAGATTTTGTACATTGGCACACACAGACAACCTTAAAAAAGACAATAGGGTACCAGACAAAGACCGGAAAAATCACGTGACCACACAAAATGGCTTCCTACGAAGGATGTATTTCGTAGACTCGACACAAGTTTTGTCTGCATAATTAAATCGCATACAGTCAGCAATAACCGAATAAATCATTACCAAACATTAAAATGCCATCACGTTAACGGATACATTATTTTCGAAGAAAGTCGGTTATTCTACTCGACGACATCGGGGGGGGGGGGGGATGCCGAACAATTGTATGTACAAAACGTCAAAAGACTCGTAAAAACAAGTTTATGTTGAAATAATTTGAATAAACAAAGTAATAACCGATAAGAAGGTTATTCAGCAGCAGTGGGGAAATGGAGCAAATGGAAAGATAATTATGTATGTACCAAGACGTAAATGACGTTTTTGAATCCATTTGCAATGTGCATGAGAACAATACCCGTTCGCATATCAAGCTTACGCCAAGAAAGCAAAAATAGTAACGTATATTCAGTTGAAATAAATTTGTTATTATAACAAAAAAACTTGTATTGATTAATGTTTCATTTAGACGAAGATATTTAATGTTTTGAAGTATGTAGCTTTCTTACTACGTACATTACATATACATGTACTTCTCATTATAAATTTAGCCCCCCTCTGGAACGGCCACCCGCCTTATAAGGCCACTTTCTCGGTGCAGCAGGGGTGGCCGTATAAGAGGGGGACTACTGTATTTGCTTTAATGTAAAAATAATCTGCTTTGGTTTTTTTTTTAATGGTTTAACGCCATTTTTAAGCACAATATAGGCTATACATGGCTGCCAGTATTAATGGTGGAAGAAGAACCCGGAAAACCCCCGGAAAGAACCACCGACCCACGAGAAGCTACTGGCAAGCTTTCTCACATAACTACATTAGCCGAATCTTAGACTCGAACCCACGCAGACAGAGGTGAGATGGCAATGATCCATAACGGACAGCGCTTTAGACCACTTGGCCACTCGGGGCCCCTAATCTGCTTTGCAAGTATATTGTATATGCTATAAGTACTATGTAACTGTGACTTGTGAATTTTTTAATTATTTTCTTTTATTTTATGTTGGAGATATCATAAACTACAAATACATACTAAATAACAATATAAATACAAAAATTGTAATTTAAGTTTATAATAATTCATAGACATGGTAACTAAAGAATTTGTAAAGCTATGTGACCTGCATTTGATTCTGCTGATTATATCTCAAAATAACAGTATTACCAGTATTAAGGCAATGTCAATGATATGCACAAGTTGATCAAGAATATTAGATGAAAAAGAGATCCAGGTAAAAAGTATTGACTTGTATGCAAAAAATTACAGCACTCAATGTTTGATCAAAATTGAATCTGAAATATGCAGCATGACAACAAGATAAGACACCGAGATGAAATTTCACACCATTAACATGCATGGATCTTTAATATTTCAAGTTTGATCAAAAGCACATCAGAAATTTTAACTCAAGAGTGGTAACAAATAAATCTTGATGGACAGATGATACATAACACATGATGAATGCACAATCATACAATAAACTAACTTGAATTTATGGCCCAGTGATACAAATATATCAAATAGATATGTTGACATAAACTAAACACATGAACCTAGGCCAGTAAAATGTGAAACACATGTCAGTGTTCTTCATTGTCTAAAGGGTGAAATACAGGTCAGTGTTCTTCATTGTTCAAATGGTGAAGTACTAATAAAAATGCATGCAATTGTCTTAATTTGGTGATGCTATCATGAATGTGCTTGAAAAATAAACTTAAAATACAAAACTAAACCAATGATATAGAAACATAAAATGTGGGTCACATTGACCTGATTCTGTGATAGGAAGCATCCCCTCATGAAGTTTCATGATTCCAGGTATAGCAACATGCATACAAGGGACAAACTATCTGGAGCTCAATGCAACAACTTAACCATGATTGTACAAGCAATATACATGTATGTACAAGGTAAGCATTTTTAGCCCCTCGCAAGAGTTAGCTGCATTGAAATCCATTCCAACACATTACCTTAAACCAATGAATGGTCAAAATGCTGCAAGGCTGTATATATGTACATGTGTTTATAAGCACCAATGCTGATGTAACTCTCCCATACTATACTAAAAAGCTTGGGGATAAGAAAAGCAGATACATACTCAGATGCTCGATTTTGTTGAGACTGACCACTGGGCAATGAGATTTGACCAGGCATCTGCTTATTCAATGTTTCAGGTGGCAGATGAGTGAAAGCAGTTTGGTATATGCTCTGCATCTTGGTTACACTTTCCCTTCCTGAAATGAACAAAAAAGACATATTACATTTTTACTAATATAACAATGCCAACTGATGTAGATCAATCATGAATGAAGTGATTCTCAATGCAAAGATTGGCCCATCAATCTGCAGTTATATAATTCAACTTGAAACATTCTAGACACTGAATAGTGTGGAGTTTGACGATTTTAAACCAAGTGAATTTATCAGCCCTGCATCTTTCATCCACTGCTTGTCCATCAATACAGCACTGATAACTTTATTTTCTACTGAA
Organism: Unio delphinus; assembly: GCA_029339505.1. Classification (NCBI taxonomy): domain Eukaryota; kingdom Metazoa; phylum Mollusca; class Bivalvia; order Unionida; family Unionidae; genus Unio; species Unio delphinus. The sequence continues at coordinate 6,384,412 of JAQISU010001238.1, forward strand.
AATTCGATTCACAAATCTTGAGGTAATATTGGAAACCCTAGATGTTTGCAGCATGTACAAATACTGTCAACTAAAATATTTTTGTGTTTTCATGTTACTATTCCCATCCTGAAATGCATATATGGTACGTACCTTGTTCATCGGTTTCCTTAGGTATTTGTTACAGAATACATTTATGTACATCTATTCTGATTTTAATAATCTGAAAATATTAGATATTACCCAGTGCAGAGTAAAGCATTCATCCATGTTGTTTACTGTGACTATTTACTAAGTATATTGCTTCCATTTTCATTTACGTCCAAACAACCCATAATTATATTGTGTTTTGTTGTATAATCATTGTTTTTGTCTGAATGACTAAAGTAATGGATTTAAAATGTCAAGCATTAATGATTTAAAGAATTTATTACAAGAAAATGAACAAAATATAAATTGTCAATTTTATTATGACATGCTCCACTCAAAAATATAATTGCATTTCTTTTTCCACTGGTTTTGTCTGCATTTTCCAATCTATCTATCTATCTATCCTGGATTGTTTATTTTTTCAAAATGCAACACCAATTCACTGATGACAAGTCAGCCGTAGCAGTTGGATTTGATTTGCAAAAGTACACAAAGAAAAATTATTTTGTTGTAGCTCTGAAAAGGGGCCCAGTTTATAGGCAAATGGACTTGCTATTAAGCATTTATGGTACTTGTCACCCTTATGATCTGATTTTGATCATATATCTGGAATATGGGTTTATTTCATAATCTGATTTTAATCATATTTGGGATATGGGTTTATACCATAACCTGATTTTAATCATATCTGGGATATGGGTTTATATCATAATCTGATTTTAATCATATCTGGGATATGGGTTTATATCATAACCTGATTTTGATCATATCTGGGATATGGGTTTATACCATAACCTGATTTTAATCATATTTTGGGATATGGGTTTATATCATAATCTGATTTTAATCATATTTTGGGATATGGGTTTATTTCATAATCTGATTTTAATCATATTTTGGGATATGGGTTTATTTCATAATCTGATTTTAATCATATTTTGGGATATGGGTTTATATCACAAAGATCTCAAAGGATTTGTTATAAGTATGATATAATCATTGTAATGTCAAGATCTTTACATCTGACTAGCTGAGCTTGTTACAGTCTAATGGCCATCTTTTATCAAATTTGGAACATAATCTAGATCTCAGACAAGTTCAGTATTGAGCAAGATCCGCAATAACGAGATTTTCTTGCATATGATTGCATTGCACTCTGTAAGTCATATTTCTGATCTGATTTTGATCTAAAACTTTTATTTTAGAATTTTATTATCAGAATCTTTGATGAGACAGATAATTAGAGCAATGCAAATTGTATTTCTGATCTGCTTTTATCAAATGAATTATAGGGCTATATCATTATTATGACCTTATTGGAATTGTATAATGATTCATGGACTTTAATCAGGTGATATTGCATCTTATTGGCCAAGACAGTGACCTCTCTGGAGGCCATATTTCTGGTTCAATTTGATCAAAAATAAAATATAAGCTTATATCATCAAGATTTCAGTCTAGTACGATCTATAATAGACTAGATCCATTCATGACCAACTAAGTTTGTTATCACCTTGCAATTTCTGCTCCAATTCTGATAGAAGCTTTATTTTACCAAGTTGTTCATTGAGTTTTATTATGAAGACAGTTTAAAGATATAACTAAGGTGGTTTTACATCTGATTACTTGTTACCATGCCAGAGACTAACAGTATACTTCTCCTCCAATTTCATTAACATTTGGTAAATATGTTTATCTCGTCAACATCTCGTATGAATTAAATTATGAAAAGATCATTGAATACTTAGTAAGTCTGTATTTTGGGGAATTTTGTTAAACCTGACTATAGTAAAATAGAGCACAATGATAGTATATAAAGTATGGAACATGGCATACATAGATCTTACAATATTGCATAAGCCTGCTTAGTGCATGACACATATCAGAGATACCTAAGCCTCTTTTTACTTTATATTACCTGTCAGACTTGCCTCTGATGTCAGGCCTAGATCAGGTTTATCTGAGGCGCTTCCCACTCTCTTCCGTGCATGATTTTGCCGTTTTGGGTGTTTGTGCCATTTTTCATCGCATGATGTACAAAGCTGTTTCTTATCACAGACAATACACACTACTTCAGCAGAATTGTCCCCACAAATATCACAGACTGCAAAATATGTGGCAAAAATATATTATAGTAACATATAACATCTAATGAACTGTTAACTTGACAAGACGTCTTATTATCAAAATGGGCCCCAAGTGGCTGAGTGGTCTAAAGTGCTTTCCGTTACAGATCACTGCCATCTCACCTGTCTGCCTGGGTTCGAGTCTAAGATTCGGCTAATGTAGATATGTGAGAAAGCTTGCCAGTAGCTTCTCGTGGGTCGGTGGTTCTTTCCGAGGGTTTTCACCAGTTCTTCCTCCACCAATAATACTGACCACCATGTATAGCCTATTGTGTGCTGAAAAATGGTGTTAAACCCTACAACAACAACTTATTATCAAAAGTTTTGAACTTTGCGATTCTCAAAATATCAAAAACAGATTTAAAAAACAGCTGGAATTAAATTTAAACATCAAGGATGTCAATCCTGCCTTCTTTAGATTACTGACAAACACAAAGGCTAATTGTTTAAAGTGACACATTTTATCAACGGTTTTTAAAAATTCAAATAAATTTTGCCAATTAAAGGGTATCTTATTAGCTCTTTTGATTAGAAAGTTTCACAAAAACAATTAAAAAATGAGCACAATGTTTGCAGCATCTGATGCTACAATTAACATTCAAAATTTATACCCAATACAATGCAGTCACCACGGCCAAAAATGGTTCAAGTGTAGGACTAAGAAAACTGGCTATTAATACAACAGCTTTGAGTTCACGCCAACAAGGGGATAAGATATTGTCCATAAACATTTTGCAAAATTGAGTTTTAAAAAGTTCCACCATCCACAACACATATGACAACAACAACAGCAACAAGAACATCCCTCGAGTTTCATAAGACCTTCATGGAATGATGCAAACAGGCAGAAATAAAGTAATTAGTGATGAAGATTGCCTTCATAACTGATGTCTGTGTCAGTAAGTATGTGGTTAGTTTTTATGCTTTATAAGTTATTTAGTGCCATGGCAACTGAAATAAAGTGCTTGGACACAATATGGCAGTTCACCCAAGCTGGTCCGATGATAAATTGTAACCCACACCCTTCTGGTGATGAGTCTGGTATGCAAATCACTGAGCCACTACTACTCCCTGTAAGAATGTAAATACTACATGTTGTAGTAGTAGTTGTAGGGTTTAATGCCATTTTTCAGCACATGATAGGCTATACATGGTGGCCAGTATTATTGGTGGAAGAAGAACCCAGGAAAACCCCCAGAAAGAACAAATGACCCACAAGAAGCTTCTGGCAAGCTTTCTCACATAACTACATTACCCAAATCTTAGACTCGAACACACGCAGACATAGGTGAGATGGCAGTGATCTGTAACGGAGAGCGCTTTAGACCACTCTGTCACTCAGGGGGAGGGGAACATGTACAATTCTGACAAATTATGTTCAACAATAACATAAAATAACTTTAAAAAAAACTATTAATGTATATACATGCTTAAACCAGCATTTTCCCAAATTTTTATCATTCCAGTTTTGAAATTATACAATTTTCGCATTTACAATATAATAATTTGTTCAAGCAACTACACCCATAATTAGAACAAGACTCTTTGACAAAATGTTTAGGGTGTATGAAAGATTTTCCATTGATTCCAGCACAGAAATGGTTACTAGTTCAGCGAGTACTACTAGTGACTGTTCCAGTAGGTAACAAGACCAAGAACATTTCATACTATATGTGGTCCAAAATGGTTGCATATTGTCAGCACGTTTCTTTACAGATTATATGAAACATGCTATAATGTCTCCAAGCCTAGAAAACAGACTGTAAAACAGATGTTATTCAGGAATGTTGTGCTGATTACTAAAAACAACAATGAATATATATAAGCATCATGCAAAAAAAATGCTAGTATTATATTATTTACCGCCAGTTTTAGTTTCACATTTCTCTTTCTCTGGGTTTTCATCAGCAGCTGAATTGGTAGTTAATTCTGCTTGTGTGGGCTGAAAAGTGAAACATTAAATAACAACGGTTACAAACGATGCATTGTTGACCTTTGACCCTTTACTTACTACTAATGAACTACCCCCACCACAACTTACATGCAAATATTTGACAAAATTTTATCATAATGCAAAGCCAGAGCCTTCAAATTGAACTTACCATCAGGCACTGCTGTAAAACATGATAATGAGCCCAAGGTCAAAACACTGTAAAAAGCCTGTCACAGAATAATTGTCTAAGCTTGATAATGAGCAAAATCCATCAATGGGATATTAGAGATACAAACAAATGAAAAAAAAACTCAACCCAAACCTTAAATAATATATATATTTTATTCTTTTTCAAGTTTAAGATCCAGTTTTCAGTTTTTGTAATAAAGAAAATCAGATACATAGAGAATCTATGTAGGGGTTTTCACAGAGACAAGGAAATTCCAATCAAGGGGTTACATTATTTGTCTCCCCTCAAGGCTTGCTGAGGGGGGGGGGACATATAATGTAACCCCTCAACTGGGATCTCCTTGTCTCGATGCAAACACAAATGTAGATTCTTTTTCTCACCTAATGATTTCCTTTAAAGTGAAAAAGAACTTCTCATTTGTGCAATATAGATCATGTGCAAATGTTTTACGTTAATACAAATATGTTAATGAGGACTGTGGCATGACCATTACATCTGAAGTATTTTTTTTGCATGAGCCAAAAATGTTTTAAAAAATGTTGCATAGTATTGAGGTATTATCACATTTATCATATTGAAACTATATATAATTAACAATAAATAGTATATATGTATTACAAGAAAAGGTTTCATTTTCATACATTCCAATTTACAAAATTATATTGTAAACAATGAAACTATATTGGGTCAACACTTCTGTTGCAGTGAGTATGTTATTATAAGTTACTGTAATAATGATAAGTTACATGTAACACAAGTGTCCATGCTTGGGTTATTCACTGGTAATTAATGATCTGTGTCACTATCATATATAACTCTCCCTTTCTTTGGAGATCAAACTGTTTTATGACATACATGTGTTGCCCTTAATATTGATTGTAAAATTACCAGTGTAAAAAAGACCTTCCAAATTCGTACCCTTAGTGGATAACCATATGCTAACCTTTCAAGTTCACAGAATCTTGGGAAGAAAAAAAAAAACAAATTTCTGACTTGGAAATATGACAAGTGCTAAAGTGAAATTTACTTATGGATTAATGTGTTGACGGAAAAATGATTTCTTCTGGTACATTAGTCATTAAATATTGTAGATATATTTTTGATTCAACTGGGACACAATGGAGATGCTTAACAAAATCAGAATAAAGCAAGTCTGACTTAACACATTTCTAGCTGTTATTAAGTTGTCCGTAGTTGTTAAGAAAGTTGGAAGGCTATGAAGTGTATAGGTCTATAGTCTATGTGCATGAATCAGCATTTTCTGTCCGTCACAGTTCATTTCACACAGAATTGAGAATTTTATCCTATCTGTAACACAGTCAATTTTCAGGTCAGCGACATTAAATGTAGCTAACAGTATATAATTTGTTTCACACCAAGTATTTCAAACTAGTTAGGTTGCTTTAACTATATTTAACGACGCTGACCTGAAAATGTACTGAGCTAGGCCTGCATATATAGGATAAAACTGACCATGCTGTGTGGAGTGAACTAGCAAAATACCATGTGTGTATGTCTTTGTCTCAAAACTTTTTGCATGGTGTGTTCTCAAAGATGGATTGACCTCAAGTTACCATGTTTTTGTTATATATTTGTTTTTGTTTGATTTTCGAACACTACATCAGGCACAGCAGAAGACAACAAGGGTTTCTATTTTAAAAGTAGTTCTGAGTGCATGGACACCTTGACTGAGATGACTAGACTGAGATAAGAAAAGTAAGGTTAGCAAAACAGATTTCTCTGTTGCATGGGTGAGACAAAATAAAATTGGACAATACAGTGAAGCTTCAATGAAGATTTCCTTCAGAGAGTGAAACGCTTATAGCATCAGTGCTCCTTTAGCATAACTATCTTCTTGATCCTACAGTCCCTCGTATCAGATAGTGATATTCATCAGCCCCATTGTCGTGGCTACAGCCCTTCATATGACAGTGATATTTATCAGCCCCATTATAGTGGCTACATTCCCTGGTATGGCATAAAGATATTCATCAGCCCTATTGTATTGGCTACAGTCCCTTGTATGGCATAAAAATATTCATCAGCCCCATTATTGTGGCTACAGCCTGTCATATGACATTGATAATTCATCAGCCTGGCTACAGTCCCTTGTATGGCATAAAGATATTCATCATTACTATTGTTTTGGCTACAGTCCTTTGTATGGCATAAAGATATTCATCAGTCCTATTGTATTGGCTACAGTCCCTTGTATGGCATGAAGATATTCATCAACACTATCGTATTGGCTACAGTCCCTTGTACGGCATAAAGATATTCATCAGCCCTATTGTATTGGCACAGTCCCTTGTATGGCATAAAGATATTCATCAGACTTATTGTTTTGGCTCCAGTCCCTTGTATGGCATAAAGATATTCATCAGCCCTATTGTTTTGTCTATATTCATCAGCCCTATTGTATTGTATACAGCCCTTCCTATGACATAGTGATATTCAAAGGACACATTATATTGGATAAACTAATTTCTTTTTACTTAATTTAAGATTTTTGTTCATCAGAACCAATTATAAGGTAATATCACCAGTAAGTCGCCATTATAACCAAGTACTGAATGTAACCTAATTCAGCATAATGCAGTCCAGCTTGAACATGATAAACATTGATGTTTAACTGATTGGTTTAACACATAACTGGCTATATCATGCTGTGGACACAGGAACAATATGCCTTCTCCAAAGACACACCAAGGCAGATAACCCAGGCTGGCCTCTGGAGTGTACCAAAACCTGTAACCTTTGGAAAAGTGAGTCCCATGCTGTACCAACTGTCCTACCATAGCTCTCCATAATCTTTAAGGCTTCAATGAACCATATTAAGGTATTACTGTATTATGAGATGAACATGAACTGACTATTATTGGGCATACTGACCTGTTCATTGGACTGTGGGGTGGATGTGAAGGATGGTCTCCGGATGACCGATGATGGATCTTGAGCAGACAAAGAACTGGGCACTTGACCAATATCTGGTGACCTATAACAGAAACGTGTTCTGTTGCAGTAAACAAAAATAACTGGGCATCATAGTACTTTGGTGAATAATGTAACTTTAGCATAATCCTGTGATAAAGAACATTTTCTTTCTGATATAGTACATCAAACAGTCTCACAGTCAATCAAATCTAAGGTGATGAACATAAGGGTCTGAAAGCATTAGTCCAGGGGTCAGTCTCACTCAACACAAAGTATTTAATGATTTTGGCCCATATTAATATCCCTTAATGTGAATTTTATTTTGCAGCCATGGATAAGAGCTGACAGTTTACTGAGCTCCTTCCATCTACTAACAAGTGTCAGTGACTGAAATATTCAAAATTAAAACTGACCAATAACTAATCTAAATCTGGAGTGTTAAGATATGTACCCTCCTCTGCTCTGTACACTACACTGGGTATCCATTCAATCCAGAGTCAAGCACAAAATTTGTTCTCTGTGCTGTGTTTCACTGACGGACTCCAGTCCAGCATACATATCTGGCCTCACCCATGTGTACACACCAGCAAGATACTTACACTCCTCTTCTGACAATCGTATACTCATTATTGCCACTATGAAAAAGAAGTCATATGGACTTTTGCATACCAGGGCCTAGCAACATGGAATGAATTGCCCATTGAAATTAGACACAAAGACACAGTGATCTGTTTCAAGAGTGCTCTTAAAACTTACCTTTTTTGACTGTAACAACAAACTTAAAGACTTAAAAATGTTTCCTACCTTAAACAGTTTCGGCATTTTTTGTTTTCTGATTTCATGGTGTTTGTTGTTTTGTTTTTTTGTATTCATATCATTATAGTAAAGCGCTTAGAGTTTCTAAAGATTAGGCACTATACAAAGTCCTCATTATTATTATTATTAAGCAGATCTAACTCAGGGGCTATGTCTTCAATGATGGTTAGACATATAGTTAGTTTTCATGGCATACTGTTGGGTTTCATACCCTCTAAATTTAAAAAAAAACATCAGAGCATAAAAATTTTTTTATCCATTAAGTCCTGGCACAGAACACAATAGTATATTAAAATGTAGAAAACTACATGAAAATGATAAAGAAAAATTATATGAAAAATTTGCCAATACAAATTCAACTTGTTATAAATTTACTATCACTCAGATTTCAATTTCAAATGAAAATTGCTTAAGCTAAAACAAAAGTTTCAGGAAATAAATTTTAAAAGGAAAATTTGGTTCTTGTCATTTGACAATTACATCAGAATGTATGATATCCTTCTTTGTTGCATGTAAACCTTAACCAGTACTGATGGTAATAGGAAGAAATAAAACCCCACATCCTGACAGGAGACATTACTTGCACAATCACCCTTAAAATCCAACTCGGTAGCTTCCTTTGTGCAATGAAAAAATACCAGATTTGCAAGAGCTATATTTAACAGTGTCTGACTTGTGCACATATGATTGTCAGTTGACAATAGTGTTTTGAACAGGTATGACAAACAAGACAGAAACTCCTTTATTACATGCAACAAATATACTGAACATAAAAACCATTTTACATGCATCTGACCATCATATTCTGCGACAAAGACACCAACATCTATTGCATTATGTCATTCATTCAATATATAAATTATTAATTTAACATCTAAAAGAATACAGGTATGGTCTACCATTTCTTAATTACAATGATTTTTGAATAAGAACTATATAGGACTGTGTGGAAATAGTACTCTATTAAACAAAGATAGTCTTATAGTATTTGTGAGGAACATGTTCAATTATTTTATAGTGTTAAAAAGTGTCGGATGTGAATCACCTTCGAATTACAGTATTTACAAATTTTATGTGAGAGACACCCAATAATCTCTGCAATCTTTGACAATTGGTAAATTCTGAAATATGGATTTTTTCATCATCATCAATGTCCTCTGATGTCTAGACCTTGCACATGGTACTGACTACATGTGGAGGAGTTCATTCTTTCAGAAGCTGTATTCTATGTATCTCTTCAATCGTGAACTTAAAAATGAAATTCCATCCTTTCCCTGGCTGGATTTAAATCTTCAGGCAGGTCCATGTTACCCATACACTATGCTTCTATGGGTATAGTATTCTATATGGCAGGGTGATGCCAAATTGTCACCATGTATAAAATGGGTTCTACCTGTCAGATATGCTAGTAGGGCTGGCATGTGATGTTCTGCATATAACAGGGTCTAATTGTGGAATGCCAATATAGTAACCAAACTAAATGTTTGATGATCAAAATTAAATATAAACTGCAATGGATACTTTTGGAAGCACTGTTCACGATTAAAGTTAAAAATGGTTAAAACAAAAATAAAGGTAGCCACCTAGCAAATACATGGATAGTTATCATTATGAGTTACTTACCTTCTTATATAAGATATATAGACTGCAAGATTTATTTTTGGTCATGCTGAGAGGGTGGGATTTTTCTGCAACACAGACTAATTTCCTAATATTAACTGATAAAGTAATGTATCTGATACAGAAACCATTTTCTTTCATTCAGTGTCCTTGACCTTTGTCTTTCTAACCCTAAAATCATAAGGTTCTTCCTTAACCCAAGTGAAAGCCATCCGCAAACTTTGGTAACTATACAAGGTGGACAACTAAAAATCATTGTGTGGAAATGAATTAGTAGCAAACAGATCATAAAATAATATGTATGCTCTTACTTGTGGCAGGCATATAAAACCAAATACCAACATTGAACTTACATAAAAAGTTTCTCAATATCAGCATGATTGGGATGTTTCTGTGCCAGAAATGCATCAAGCTCTCGTTTGGTCAGCAAGATATCTGCAACCAAATGTGCAATGTTTGTCTGGTTTGGTTCAGCACCATTTGGAAATGATAATCCATCATCAATACTCTCTGTGTATCCAAGCTGTACCATAATGTCACGACCACCCTGTAAAACCATATTAAACTCATTCTTTGATTTTAAATATACCCTACTCTATTGTTACTGCTAAGATAAAAATGAACAAAGAATGCTGCAATCATCACATGCAGCACATTCATAGTGGAAAAAAAAGAGTAAGTATTAAATAAAAGCTTAGAAAAAGTGGTATAACTGTTTTAAAATGAAATATTTAAATATTCTATTTAGGGTCAACACCTTTTTTTAGCTAAATTTTTAATGGTTGTTACTTTTGCAAGTTTAGAGGAATAATTTCCATGGTTATGAATAGGATTTTAGAACTGTGGTATACCTATGAATGCATTGTAGTGTTTCCATAGAAAACATCTCATATTGGTGCATCTATGTAGTCAAATGTGAATGAGAAACTAATATAAATGGTTCATTTAACCAGTCACAAACATGTCAACTATATATCACAGTGGCTCAGTTTTGGTGAGGTGTGTTTTGGACTAACCAAGATACGTCCAAACACAAAGTTGCATGTATATGTGACCAATAATGCCTGAAAAATTGATTTAACCACAAAAATTTGATTCAAATTATTGAAGAATGAAATATAGGTCACAGTGATCTATTCATTAAGAGATTGTGATGTACTAAACAAGATGATTCCAAATGACAAACTGCATGACCATGGCAAATAATGCCTGAAAAACTGAACTGAAATTACTTAAGTATAAAATTCTGGTCACTGTAACCAAATTTTAATATCAAGGTGATGTTATCACCAAGATACATCCGCAAAGTTGCAAGCTTCTGTGGCCAACAATGAATGAATTACTGGCTAAAATACACAAGTTCAACCAAAGACATTAAAACTAGAAACATGGTTCATTGTGATCTGCTTGTGGTAAAATATTTTACAAAGCAATACACATCTACATACTAAGCTACATGATGATGAATGTTAATAATTTGAACCAGCCACGAAGGGTCATTATTTACTGTTTTATCTTTCAAAAGAAAATTATTTAATTTTTCTCGTGGGATAAGGAATGGTGCCACATTCCAATGGGACCAAAAATGCAACTGAAACAGACCTAATCCAAATTTTAAATGATGTCACTGAAATGCCAAATTCAGGTGACAGTGACTGAATACTGGAGGCTGACAAGTAGTCAAAAAACACACTTACATAACAAGCAGCGTATCATATGGCAAACAATTATGGAGAACCTGATCTCAATCCAAAACCAAACCAAACCCAAGCAATTGCAGGATGAAAGTTTGGTCAGAGTGACCTAATTTTATAAAGATGATATTTTCATTTAATGTATATACATACTATGCCCAACACAAAACTCAAGTTATCTGAGCATGAAAATGTTTTGTTTCATACATGTGGTACTAATCAAAACACATCTCCATAAAAAGTTGCCTGACTTTGGAATTTACAATGCCCGAGGAACTGACCTAATCGCAAAACTTTATGGACACACTATGGATAGTCATAGGCAACATAGCATGACCATAGAAAGAAAAAAATAAAAAATAATGATAAGAGTAACAACATTCAACAATTAAAAGTATATATATATATATATATATATATATATATATATATATATATATATATATATAAGATGACATATATTTCTTTAGTCTGTCTTTTTGGAAATGAATTGACAATTCATTGAAAACCCTCTTTCATCACTATAATTAAGTGATCCACTTCCAAACTTGATTGGGGCAGGGAACCATAAGGCAGGGGCAATTCTATGGTACAGGTTACATTGTACTGTTTATAGAAGCATCAAGACAATTTCACACCTTTTGCAATGTACATAACAAGCTTTATTCTGCCTTACAAAAAAAAACATACAAAACAAACATTTAGGCTTTTCAGACAATTAAAGAACTACAATAGTAAATATGTTAGAAATTTGGTGGGAAAGAAAAACACCTGAATTTTAAAATATGTATCTCATTAACAAATAAAAATTCAGCTATGATGATCATGAACAAAGTTTGCAAACTTATATTCACACTGACAGCAATGTATTACTATATATACATATCCCAATTAATAAATTATAAAAGATAACAAATTTGTCAATACTAGATGAACCTAATTTGAAATTTTAATTATTTTAAAATATATGGAGACGGTACTTATCCAAACAATAAAATTACCCTGATAGCATCAATTTTATCTTTGAAGATCTGGTTGGAGAACTTAATGTATCGCCACATATTGGAGCGACTCTCAGGGGGCTTAAGCAGATGTCGACCATACTTCTCCAATATACTGAGAGCTGTAACCAGCATCCGTAGTTTTTCCTACAAAGAAAAAAATATGAAAAATGGAAGACAGTTTAGAAGTCACAATAATTAATTATTTTAACATCTGTAGACAATAAGCTAAAAATGAAAACTAGCAACACTAAAATGAACAGCATATGATCCGCTGTGAAGGCAAAATAAGGCATTGTTGACTATGGAGATTATGTACTAACAAGTCTCAAGAACCTGGACCTTGATTAACAAATATTACTAAACAAAATGTACAGAAACTTTTATTTTCTTATAAAAATCACAACCATGACCTTTGACATTTAGACTGCTCAGAATGTAACTTCCCATTCTGCCTAAATGCAAGCCATCCAAAGTTTGGTTAAGAAACTTGCTGTAGAACAAGTGTTTATTCTGCAAAACCCACATCCATGCCAAAATGAACTTTACATATTATATTTTGATCCAAAAATCATTTGGCTTCTTCTTCATCTTGAGTGCAATCCCTCTATAAACTTTGGTCAAGGTATACAGCCAAGTAAAGTTATTATAAAACACGAATCCTTCAATAGGACTGGTGCTCTATTATCAAAAAGAATTTCCATGGATTCAAGATTTTAATTTAAGATAAGACTATTTCCTATTTTCACTGCTGAGTGCTGAAACCATCTCTGATATTCTTGAGCAAAAAGACTTTAAAATTAGCTATAGCCACCATATCTTAAGTAAAATCGGAACCATTTACATTCAGGACAATAAAGACACTGTTAGAAGACTTGTGAAAACAATATGACCATCCATTCTGAAGGAGTGGCTATAAAAAGATTTTCATGACAGCTGTGAGGCAGCCATGTCACATAAGAATGGCACTATATGCACTAAGGTCCATCTAAATATCTTAAGAAGTCTTCAGGCCAAAACCCATATCGATATATCAATTCTGGCTGAACAGCATTTTCAAGATGGTAACTACACTGTATGTAATGGCAGTATCATTTTAATTTAGGATAAATTAGACACATAATAAGGTCTTCTGCCAAAAAAAACAATGCTGATATTGACTTTCCATTCTCTGAGTAACAATAACAAGATTTTCAAAATAGCTGCTACAATGGCATATTTGAGGTCAGATTGGCACCATTTTCATTTTAAGACCAACTATACCTCATAATTAGTCTTCTGCTGAAAATTCTATGTCATAATGACTTTCACGTGGGCAGTAACAAGATTTTCAAGATGGTTGCTGTAGTGATATATTTGAGGTCAGAATGGCACTATTTTCATTTAAGATCAAATAGACATCATAACTGGTCTTCTGTTGAAAATCGCATGACAAAATTATTTTATAAATATGAAGGAGTAGCAATAATAATTTTTTCAAGATGGCTGCCATGGTGACCGTACTGGATGTCAAATCAGCATAGTTTTTGTTTTGGACCAACTAGATATCACAAAGTCTTCTGCTGAAAACCCAATGTCAGTATGACTTTCTATCTAGGAGAAACAGCCATAACAACACTTTCTAGATGGTTGATATGGTGGCCATATTGAATGTCAGCTATTTTCCTTTAGGACCACCTATACACTGTAAGAAGCCTTCCAGTCACAAGATTTTAAATATTTTTGCTCTGGTGACAATACAGAATGTCAGATCAGCACCATTTTCATGCAAGGCCTTTTCAATGTCATAAGTAGTCTTTAAGTAAAATCCCAATTCAACAGAAGTTTCAATAACAATAAGTTTAAGAGGTCCACTGGTGGTCATATTAGTTGTTTAAGAAGCACTATTTTCATCTGGGACCAACTAGTAATCATAAGGAATCTTCTGGAAAGAAAACCATTGGCGTACAGGAGTAGTAATACATGTATATGGAAATTCAAGATGAGTGCTAAGGTGACCATACTTGAATGTCAGATTTGTGCCAATTCATTTAGGACAAATCAGAGATTGCAAGAAGTCTTTTAGTGACATCATGTACTGAGATAATCCTCAGGAGAAATAGCAACAAAAAGATTTTGAAGGTGGCCACAGTGGCAAAGAAACTAGATGTCTGAGTGACACTATTTTCATTTTAGAACTACCAGACATCATAAGAAGTATGAAAAAGCTGTGATAAGATTTTCAAGCTGGGTGGCCACAGTGGCAAAGAAACTAGATGTCTGAGTGACACTATTTTCATTTTAGAACTACCAGACATCATAAGAAGTATGAAAAAGCTGTGATAAGATTTTCAAGCTGGGTGCAATAGGTGAACAGACAAATATAATTTGTTACATTGACACCATTTTCATACAGAAGGAATCAAAGTAACATGTCCAAATGTCCAGTACATGAATGTCATTCCTTTATAAATTAAAAATTTGGATAAAAACATATTTTTCATACAGGGCTCAGGATAATCACTCATCCTGTTACCCTGAACAGGTAAAATAGGCTGGACCAGGTAAAACATTATTACACACTCATTCCTGGGCAGAGAAGAGACAGTTATGCACCTTGAGAATACATCTGGGTGTGTTTTCTCCCATCAACAAGCATTTAAGTTGATTATCACAACATCTGAATTATAAAATAATGTTTGCCTATCTGCTTACTTCCCAATCTAAACATGTCACAAAGTTCATTTGAACTAGGAACTGAGTTTGTCTTCAACAAAGTCCAAAAGATTCACATTTAATTTTGGATTACCCCTGAAACAAGAACTGGTAAAGTTGAAGTTACTAATAATGATAGTAATAATGTGGAATCAATACAATGTCTATTCTTTAGAAACACTAAGCACTTTATAATATTACATAACACATAAAAACATGTACAATAAGATTACATAAACAAACATCATAAAATTACAAAACAAAAATATGCTGACAATACTTAAGGACTGCTTTAAGCCTGCTCTTGTAGTTGAAACAGATGAGTTCTAATTCTTGAATGAGATCTTATGTCTAAGATCAATGGGTAATTTCTGCCACTGATCTGACAGCGGGTAGAATCAGAACAATGTTAACATCAATGACCAATACTTTGAATACATGAAGACTATGGTGTGAAGACATGTACATTAACAGTGGTTGTCTCAAACTAGTCTGGAACTATTTTCAACTGTGTTATTTTTGGGTTAGGTTCTAGGAAGTAAAAAAACATTAATCTGCTTGTTAGGTGCCAGCTTTTATTAATTTGTAATTATAATACTGTAATCTTGGCAAGCTTATTCAAATGAATTAAAATGTAAAGTTTCTGCTCTGCTCATTTAAAGTCATTATGGCCAAAATACACTGCATATATGTCAATTCTAACATAAATGCTTGACTACCTAAATTACATTGTGTGATGTCCAAGAAGGACAAACATCTCCCCGAAATTCAAGCCCAGACTGTACCTTTTATGGTATCAAAACTATTTCATGATTTACACAAAATAAATACAATTATAAGACATTTAGGTTTACCTTCCCATTTTGTTGCAGTAGTCTTGAAACATCCAGTAACGCCAGCTTTCTTGTCAGAGGGCATTTAAGGCCAAGTAAAGCCCCAAGGCTCTCTGTTGGGTCCTCATTCTTCTGAATAGCAACCATAAGTCTACCTCGGGCATTACCAATTGCTTCTTCCATACCTTGTCTGGATCACCAGTAAGTAATTTAATATGAAAGGTTCATCTATTTTTTGTGTAGATTTTAAAGCTGAAACAAGAATTTAAGAAATATACACATATTGAGAAATGATAAAAATAGTTTGAACTAAACTGTATTCTACAATATCTAATGCTGTTCAATGACAGTCCAATACTGGGTTATTTAATTACATTGTTACATTGTTTATTTACAGAATAATAAATCTTCCAATTAGTACTGGAAGCTACACCATTTTGTTGTGTATTATATATTCTGTTCTATTCCACACCTTCAGTGATTTGGGATTTAATACCTCTTACATGTGATGATCTGAAATTCATGTGCTCTCATACTGATGAAATTAAATGAAGCCAATTATAATATGCTATGTTGTCATTCATGTATATAAACTTACTCTAAAGCATGGATTCTATTAATCCATTTATCAAGCTTTGAAATTTTCATTACTTACACCTTATTAAACTTGTCACATGGTAAATATTCCATTGATACTGCTTCTTACTTATTCCATGAATATTCCATTTGTATTTTATCTGTTACATAATTTCCTTATTTTCTTGTTCAGTGTAGCATGGCTATTCACCATTTGTTATTTAAGCTTCAGTGTTTGTCAACAAAACAAACTCATGTAGATGACCTTGACATAATGCGAGACTGTTGAAAAAACATAAATGTCAAAAGCTCAAAGGCTTTTCACTGCGAGTCATGTCAAGAGATATTGTGATATATATATTGGTACACAATTTAAAACCCTTCCATGGTTCTGACATAAGGTTATTGTTTGAAATAAAACTGACTTGAAATCACTTGCTGGAATAGAACCAGACATTTGAGTTTTTGAGGTTGCCACCTTAGTGCATAAATCCAAGGTCAACTAATATTTGCTCAATGAGATGAAAGCAGGGAATGCAAAAATCAGTTACAATGATATGTATCATGAATGAAACTAAGCTATTTAAACACTTTATTCAATGTTATTATAGTTTATTCATTTTCTCACAGAAACATACAACTTAATCCAATTTTGGCTTTCCCAGCTATCATCATATTCCAGTCACTTTAAATGTAGGTCAAGAGAACCTGAAAGCATGTCCAATTGCTTGTGTGCAAATTTGAATTTATTAGAAAAAAAGGCATCAGAGTAAGTAAACTCCATCATAAGCAATGACTTTTAATTTGTAAAAAAGCAGTGATATAGGTGACCAAATTTGTAAAATATTCTTGAAAATCTAACTTTGTTTCAATGTTAGTCAACCTCAGAACTTACTAGGTACATAGTGCTGTTATTTCAGCAATAAGATTACTACCAAACACACACACATTAATATTGGAGGTGGGGGATGGTGTCTTTCATTGTACAATATTTTTAAACCATCATGTTCATTTTTATAACAAGCTTAAAAACATAAGGCACCAAGGATAAAGTAAATACATAAAACTTGTTCATTTTATTCACTGATTTATAACCTCTATCCTAAGTGTCACCAGGGGAAGTGTATGTGAATAGGATTTTTAATGTAGCTTTAACAATTTTTCAGTCATATAGCTATGATGTATGCAGTGTGGCAGGCTGACAAGTCCTAATACAAATCTCTTAATGCTAAATGCCAAGCAAGGCTGCTGTTAGTCTAATTTTTATAAGTCTCTGGTATGACTTGGCTGGGGTTCGAACACACAGCCTCCCACTTCCAAGACAGACACTTGTAACCACTAGGCCACTGGAGCGGTTGCCAGTATGATCCCAAACACTGTCAACTGTTTGTGTTTCAAATCGAATGGGGTTTCTTTAGCAACATGGTTGCCATAGTTGCTTGGGCCAGTCTACACTTTCAAGCAAGAGATGTGATATTGTTCACCATCTTTGAAAATCTCAATAATTTCATGAATTTTGGATTTAAATTTCTTTGTTGAACACTTGTATATAAGAGTGTTTCCTATTTATTTGTTCCATTTGTTTTTTTAAATATTAAAACTATTAGACACAGACAGTACAGTTTTTACTAAAATAAACTAGTCTAGAAATCTAAAATGTACAGTGAGCATTCTGCTTGTTCACATCGACTGCTTCTGTCTGCATTGAAATGGCAGAACAATTTACCCAAATACTGCCAAAATACTCTCACATATACCCAAATACTGCACCTTTTTTGGTAACTTTTGATGCTATAAAGGTGACTACCTGCATATACAATTGTAAATGTACAGTCAAATTAAAATTAAAATAATGTTATGTTTTATCTTTTATTAAAGGGGTGAAATACATTAAAATAGCAATTGTTTCCCAAATACAGCTGTATCTGTCATACAACTAGCAATAAAAGCAGTTACATCCTTTTATAATTTATTTCACAATGCATTGTTTTTTTTTATTTTATCACTTAACAGTGTGCATGTGTGTTAGTGTGTGTGTATTGTCAGAGTCTATATTTGTAAGCAGAAATAAACATCAAGTAAATAAAAGAAAACATTTTACCACGCAAAGGCCAGTCCAGACACAGGATGTAGATAGCAAACAAAACATAATAGCATATATATAGCAAAAATCATTGGCCATGATCACTGGAAATAAGGACTATCTTATTCAATTATTCACAGATAAATATGTCAATGGGCGATAGTACAAAACATATAACAAGTTATTCATATTACAGAATAACGTAATCAAGTATTGGGAGAGGGGGAAATAAGGGGCCTTTATATACAGGAAACTCAGAGAATGATTCATCCAAGAAAGTAGCAAATCAAGAAAAGCATCGCAACTATAAACGATCATAAAAACACATTTTCTATTAAAAGGTCTGCTTGATTTTTTTCACGACCCCCCCCCATAAATATCAGAGAGTGGGAACAGGAACACACAAGTCTTTTAATGTTTTAAACAAAAAGCCATGTTGGGGGGGGGGGGGACACACTTGAGGCCAATAGCTAATTATATCTAAATGCTGAAGGTGTGTCCACAAAGAAAAATTAACATTGTTGTAGAATATAGACATCTGCAATTAAGTATGCAAATTAGGGACATATATATGTCATCCCGGAATCTGGCGATAATTTCCGAGAAAATGGAAATTGGAGATGTTCGAAATGTTTCGTAGACAGTATTTGGGTATATTTAGGCAGTATTTGGGTAAATCGTGCCATTCGCATTGAAACGCCAATATTTCGACAGTTATAAATCAATGAAAGAAATGTCTACGTTTTGTGGATTTTGTTATATTCTTGGTGCATTTCGTTTTTAAAATTGTTAGTGGGGTAATTTCGACAGTTATAAATCAATGAAAGAAATGTCTACGTTTTGTGGATTTTGTTATATTCTTGGTGCATTTCGTTTTTAAAATTGTTAGTGGGGTACAAACAAACGGGAGGTTAGTATACTATAAGACTATAGACCGATCGTAACACATGTATAAGGAAACGTGTACCTTTCAAATATCGTAAAAAAGCAAACACTGTTTATATATACTTAACTCAACAAAAAATCAAGATTAGCTTTTAAAAAAAAACAGCAGAAATTCTAATTACATTTTAAAAAACCGTGATGAAATTACGTGTGTGGAATCAAAACGATTTGGATCGGGTATGACTCATCTGCCAGCGATAGCATTCAGCATGCATTGTCCTTGTTTAAACTTCTATGCAGAGTGATGACGTTCGAAATGAAAGAAAACTAAGTAAATCAAATACGTTTTGATAAGCATACTAGTTTATAATAACAATAAATTAAAGGACAACCTTCCGCTGTTTCTGTGGATCATTAAGGTTTTACCTTCCTTTCTCATCTACCGGAAAAGTAGTGTGATACTAAAGTAAGTGATCAATTTAACTTGTCAGTAATTGAATGCTTTTAATGCTTTGTATTTTTGTACTAAATTTCATTTTAAAGAATCAATTAAACTAAACTAATAAATTTAGCGAAACTTATGGCTAATAAATTATGTTAAAAGTACCACATCATCTACTATATCACTTGCTTTTGACAAAAGGTAAAATTTGTTACTATTAATAGCATATTACTCATACTTGGGAAATTCCCCAATGGGTCGGGGAAATTACGCGGAAAAAAGTATAAATATTTTGATTCCGCGAAAATGTTCAATGCCTCTTTGGAATATGTGTTGTAAAAATGTACATACCTACCTTTGTTAAACAGTAAACGTATAGCATAAGCTCTGGAACTGATTTTGACATTTCATGATATGGATCAAGCCTCAAGGTTCGATCACAGGTGCTTTACGCGAGCTTGATTAGAAGGAAAAAAAATCTAAAGGAACAAAAATCATACTTAGATTACCCCCATGACCCATTATGACATCGGACCCTCCCTATCACACTATATAAAAAGAGTATATAGTGTGATAGCGAGGGTCCTATGTCAGAGTATATATACTCTTTTTATATAGTATGATAGGGAGGGTCCTATGTCAGAGGATATATACTCTTTTTATATACATGTAGTATGATAGTGAGGGTCCTATATCAGAATGGTATCATGGGGGTAATTCTAAGGTATTTATGTCACTTTGTATGAATTTTATTTCCTTTAGATTATTGGTTCTTTTCTTCTAATCAAACTCGCGTCGAGCACCTGTGGTGCGGATGCGGTGCAAAGACAATGTGTGTGTGTGTAACACCTTAAATTGCTCTAATAAGACCTCAACAAAAACAGCAACGGAAAAAGAAAAGTGAAAACTTAAAATAGCAACAGAAAAAGAAAAGTGAACAAATTACAATGTAATCACATATTGTATACAGAAAAAAAAAGAATCCCAGAGAATCACAGTAAACATAATATCTCTGAGATCGTCTGGTTTGGTTGACCATTCTAACGAAGTTTGTCTCAGCTACCCTAAATGCCTCAGGTTGTAATGGTTCTGCATGTACGTCTATAACCTCATTAACTAGTGCATGGGCTATTTCAAACAATTCTCTTTCCTTATTGCCTTGGCCTAAATGAGAAGCAAACCTTATATAGTGTATCAAAATATGTATGTATGTATGTATGTATGTATGTATGTATGTATGTATGTATGTTGTATGTATGTATGTATGTATGTATGTATGACTTTATTTCCTCTTCAACAGAGATTACATCAGATTAATCAAATTCAGGATAATACAAAATCATGAAATATAATACAAAAGAATATAAATAAAACAAATTTGAAACGTATACCAGTGTAATTATCAATGTAGTTCTTTCTACATGACATATGTGCTTATGCATACATACATATATATACACATACACACATATATATAAATGTACACACATATACATATATATATACACACCCAAACACATATTTACACATACATATATACACACATATACACACATCTATACATATATATGTGGAACAGCATGAAATCCTTCTCAAAGGAATAAAGATAGCAAAAGGTGACACTCTTATATTATATGAGCCAGAGAGCATTATATCTCCGTGATCTGTCATACATCAAAATTGCGGAATTTGACAACAGCAGGATGGCCTTTTGTTTTTGCTTGTTTTTTAAATTAATTAATTTATTTATTTCGATTAACTACTTATTATTGCTGTTATGTTATGAATGTTGGTTGAGAGTAGGGCATGCATTTTATTGTAAAATGAGGTTATGCTTTTTGCCGTTACCAACATGAGTTTATCCCATACATCATCGTCGATAGACGACAAGCAATCTACTCTGCTTCCAAGAAGTGTCTCCAATAGTATATCGTCTTCTTGATTGAATAAATTAACCCCGTCTCTCACCTCTAAAGTGTCAATCACCCTCTCAAAGAAGATATTTCGTTCTTCAAGGAGCATTTCACAACCTAAGATAAGACGTTTCGCTCTGTCGTCAGTCTCTTTTCCACAGAGTTTACATATCAAACTTTTCCAACAGGCATGATATATAGTTTCACTATTTCAGAGAAAGGCCATAACATAGATGGAAATGTATGCCCAAGAAACCATATACTGCTTGGTTTTAAGTCCAAATGAATGTTTCTGAAGTGAATTAAATCGCTCCTAAGTTCAATATCTGTATTCCAGTTAGATTCTTCGATGTTTTGAATAATATCAATAATATTCCGTTTCCAAACAAGTTTACCTTCGGTTTGTACTCTTACTGCATAGTCTAAGAGAACACTTCCCATACCATATTTCTTGAATATTTTGTAAATATCTGCTATAAACCCCGTCTGTGTTAGTGGGTTTGTCAAGTACTGACATAAACGCAAAATGAAAATCTTTTTCCAGATAAGAGTCCAATCGCCCCTACACAGCCGGTTGAAAAAGCACAATTTCATCTTATCTATGTATGCTTCCATTGACCAGAGTCCTAAGGTACTACGCGTTGCCTCTACGGGCGAATATTTATCGAAAGCTTGCATACGTCACGCTGCATATCTCTGACATAGCTCAAGTTCTTCTATACTGGTGTTTATCATATTCGACCATAATTCACATCCATATAGGACTGAAGGTAGAATGATTCTTTTCCAGATTTTCATACTTGTTAGAGGGTTCATTCCTCCGTCTCTGATACCAATAAAATAAAAAGAGTTTAATAAGTGTTTACCTGTATCGCATGCTTCTTTTATCACGTCGTTAGGTTTAAAGTTGTACTTTAGAGGTATGCCGGCATATGTCTTACTTTTGACTACTGGAATCGGCGATTTGTCGAATAGAAAAGAAGGGATATCAGTTCTTCTTTTGTTTGTAAAGAGGACGCTGCAACTTTTATCTGCGTTATATTTCAATCTCCACCTTTTCGCATAATTAGAGATTGTATCGAGCAGATGCTGCATCGAATGATGCGAATTAGCCATTACAGTTGTGTCATCCGCTAATAAGACACACAGCAGGTGGAGATCGACAAGCTTCCTTGTACCTATTTATTTGTTCTGCCGATGCTTTCTTCCAATTTATGGAGGGAATTATATGCTTGTCAACCATGATTATATTACATGTATATGCAAAAGGAATGACCATCTCTATTTTTACAGGATGATGATCTGAAATGTTCAAAGGATGGTCATTAATTATTTTGGCCTTAACCACTAAATCAAATTTGCTTTTTTGCAATAGTATATGGTCTATCAACAATTTGGATTTACCATCAATTGAGAAAAATGTAAAGTCAGGCCCTTCACAAAAAGATTGATTATTAACGGATATTAAGTGCCTATCGGTCAGAAGCTTTTCTAGAATAGCGCCTCTAGCGTTTGTTGTTAGACAGTTCGTTTTGGAGCTAAGCATTGAACTTAACTGACCATTGAAGTCCCCCGCGAGTATGGGAATGCCTTCTTTACAGAACATATCAAACTGGTCCTTTAATTCTTCCATTGTTTCAAAGTAACTTGCAATAGGAAAATTAGTTGATGGCAAAAGTGCTCCGAATACAAAATATTTCAATTTATCATTACATATTACTTCTATCCCTAAGACTCTATCGCTGCTGACGCTCAACAAAGGATTAACGCAGAGTGACTTCCTATATAGGATTGCTATTCCCCCAAACCCTGTATGCCTTATCCTTTCTTCAAAATTCACTTTTAGCCTATTGTCAGAGCGTAAGAAAGATTTAAACTGTGGGTGTAAATTGTCTAGGAAGTTGAGTTGCTCCGGAAGAAGCCAGTGCTCATGTAAGCACTGCAATATCTACCTCATTTAGCAAAGAGTACAAGTATGGTGCACCATACATGGCTCCTTTTACGTTCCATGTCATCAGACGAAATGTATGACTAGACATATGCTGACTTAATAAATAGATTTTCAACATAAGTATTACAATGACTATAAAGTAGTAGACCATAAATTATGCATATGTATGCGACTTACTGCCCCTTTATATAGTTTCACCTGAACCTCTTGGCGTCCTTATCACCGTAATCTTCATACCATTCTCTTGCCCATACAAAATTTGGCCAAAAACCTTTCTCTAAAACCTTCTCAAAGTCTAAGTCATCTACCGTGACTAAAGCAGTAAAAGTGTCCTTTCCTCCTTTCACACGCCAGTGCTTTAAGATCTGAGAGTCAATTATTTCTATTCCTTTTTTTCTGGCGTGCTTTTTTATACAGGTTCTCAGCTCCTCTCTCGTTCTGTCAACCGGTATCCTGGACATTAGAACTCGACGTTCATAAGAGTTTCTCACTCTTTTTTTGTGGTCTGCAGTTTCTGTTAGTTGTGATGACATCGATTGTTCTGCTTCCTTTATCCAAGTCTGATGTTGAGGTGGCTGAATTTTTTTTGAATGGTGATCTTCTTTCCCTGTCGATGTTTCTTGCATTTTCCCGTGCTGAGTATTTCTGATCATGGTGATAGTGGTGGATAGTGAAGAACGTGGTGTTCTCCATTATCTTCAATTTCTGTCAATTCTTCAGTTGAGGTACTGGGTATGGTGGACAGAGTCAGAGCCACTCCTTCCCTTGAATCATTTAATTTCAAGCGACCACCTTTGTTCTTCTCCTTATATTCCATTTGGTCTGATAAATGCTTCCGTCGTTTTGTGCAATCAAGATTATGAGCAGTTCTCACATTCACCATATTTGCTGTTTGTGTTTCAGTTGAAGGTTTGCCCATACGCACTATATCAGCTAGTGTTATTTGAGTCTGTGCCTCGCATTTCATGGTTACGTTTTCTTTATCCTTATCACATACTCTACCTTCGAGCAGTTGATGTAAAAACAGTTGGTGACCTTTAATACTTTCCAACTGGCTATTCTTCTCCCTGAGTGATATTTTCAAGGCCAGATTGTCTTTAGATAACTTCTTTTCTTCTTCTTTGCATCTTTCTAGTTCCGATTGTAGTCTAGTAGAGTTAGCATCTCTAGTGTGCAGTTCTTTACGTATCTTGTCAAGCTCAGTTTTCAATTCATTTCTGATGTCATCTTTCATTTGTTGAATACTGCTTTGTATAAAATGTTTTAGATCTATTATCTTGTATAAATTCTCTATTGTTACGGAACTGTCATTTTTATCATTTAAAAGAGATGATACTGAATTGCGTTCGGAGTTCTGCATCACCTGTTCTTGTTCTGATTCTGATCGCTGTGACTGTTTGTTAGATCCTTTTCTTTTAGATACTCGGCTCACATATGCACTGGTATCATGCATACCCGTGCGTGTTTTCTGTCTCTACGCGAGGCTTTTCACTTCAGATAAGTTGTTATCTCCCGCTAAGAAATGGTATAGAATAAATATATCCTCAGCTAATCTCTCCTCTAGAGGCGCACTATCACATCTTACTGTCCTCTCAACTATACGAGTCACAGGATAATTACTGTTTTCCAATTTAGCCAGGTCATGTAGTGATAGTCTTATATCTTTGAAATTCTGCGCATCCAATTCCAAACACATCTTCTTTTTAAAATCATCTCTGCCCAAAGTTCCAAATTTAGAATCAATTTGAAGGTATATATTTTTCTCAGTCTGAGTTGCTATCAAGTCTTCTTCTAAATCGGACTTTTCATCACCACTGTACCGTTCAACTATTTCTAGCTCATCATCCATGTCCGTTGTCCACAGCATTGTCCATTTAAATTTGATAAAAAAAAGTTAAAGCTTGTTATATGTCGCTCACAATTGCGTTAACGATTAAGAGTCCTATTCTGCTAAGACACATGTAACCATTGTATGCTTTACTACCTCTCGTGAATCACTTAGCTGTAACTGCTCTCACCGTTTTAATGAGACGTAATACCTGAGTTAACTCAAAAATAATACATTGTTACGATACCAAGATTAATGCGTACACTGCTATAGTTCTGTCAACTCATAAATATGCGATTTGCTCACTAGCTACTCACTATCTACTCACTAAACACATATAACACAAATAATGATATACCTGCTGGCACTAAGAAAGATTACACGCCCTGCTGAGATTGATATGGCGATCGGAAGCGGTACCAATAGCATGGAAGAAAGCCATCATCGTACCAATCTTCAAGAAAGGCGACAAAACGGACTGTAAAAACTATCGGGGCATCAGCCTGCTCTCCATACTTTGCAAAGTATTTATGAAGGTCATCCATAGAAGGGTACTCAAACGGCGGGAGGAAGTGGCACAAGAGGAACAGGCCGGATTTTGACCTGGAAGAAGCTGCTGCGACCAGATCTTCACGCTTCGTCAAATCCTCGAGGAAAGAATTCGGTGTGGAAAACGCACAATCATGGTATTCAATGATTTCTCCGCAGCGTTTGACAGCGTCCATCACCCGGCCTTGTGGAAAGCCCTGGCAGCGGAAGGATACCCACCAAAATACATTCGGCTACTTACCAACACCTATGACGGGTCAACCAGTCAAGTTCGAAACCAAGGGGCAAACACGAAGGATTTCTCGGTGAAAACGGGCTTCCGTCAGGGTTGCGTGCTCTCACCTAGTCTCTTTAACATCGTGGTCGATTGTGTCATGCGCAAGGTATTCATGGGACGTAGGGGGATCACTTTTGGGGCAGGGTTCGATGAACATGCCACAGATCTAATGTTCGCGGACGATAGTGCATTTCTCACTGAGGACGAAGCCGAAGCAACAGAAATTCTGCAAGAAATCGCCGATGAAGCCGCCAGATTTGGGTTAAAGATCAACACCGCCAAAACAGTTGTAATGACATCAGACAACACCCCAGTGACCGTCTGCCTTAACGGAGTTTATCTTCAGCAAGTAGAAGAATTTAAATACCTGGGGTCCATAATCCGAAGTAAATCAATAGCGGCCTTCACTGACATCTCGCATCGCCTGGGACTGGCAACGTCTGCATTCGAGTCACTAGCTTGGTGCATATGGAGAAAAAGGCCCTCTCGGTGGTGACCAAAGTGCGTCTATACCGCACTCTCATCCTCCCAATACTCCTATATGGATCAGGGACGTGGGTCCGCCTAGACGCGGACCTCAAGAAGCTGGAGGTATTTCAAATGTGCTGCCTCAGACGAATACTGGGAGCAAACCTTCTGGACAGAATCCCAAACGTGGAAATCCGGGCCCGATGCTCTCACCAACCGACAGTGGAATCACTGATTAGACGTGCTAGGCTTCGCTGGTTTGGTCATGTCTGCAGAATGGAAGACGTCAACCTAATCGAGCCCTGTGGCGCACCAGACCGGAAACCTGGAAGGTCTCAAGAAATGCAACAAAGAAAACCTGGATCCAACAAATGCAAAAAGACCTGGCGAATTATGGCATCACCTCGGCACATGCCAGAGAAAATGCCACGCGGGATCGAAAATGGTGGAAAGAAATAATTGATTTCATCTGTATGGGCAATTTTCGAGCAGCACCCACAGTCTCCGATCAACTGCGACCAGGCTGATTGGATGGAAACTACGGGATCAAATTGAATTGAATTGCTGGCACTAAGCTAAGTACACATTCACAATGGTATTACCTAACGAGATCACCAGCTCACAAAAGTAGCTCATAAAATACATATAGCTTTTATCCACGATGCTTAACGTAACGGAACTTATCCGCTTAACACGTTTCTAACATCTTGATCCAAATGTCCAAATGTTAATTCAGATCTTAAATATAGTCTGACCGTAGATGACATATCTACATAATTAGTACATAGTACATTAGTACATATGAATCCAACATCACGTAGAGTAAGATCACACAGCTCCACTCATTATAATTACACATATAGCATAAAATGAATATCATGTATATAGCACGTGTATTCTGGAAAATAAGGGCATTGAACGATTATATATCTATCAGTATATCTCACTGTTTTATAATGTCATATATTTCAAAATTAAAATAAATTCATATTTTCATCACACTGCACATTTTCTCACGATTACGACAGGTGTGTATCTTTTTTATATATAGTATATAACCATGTTACATGAGTAAACAGAGTGTCACGCTCACCCACTGCGTCTATTCATCCAATATACTCTTTTTATATAGTGTGATAGTGAGGGTCCTATGTCAGAGTATATATACTCTTTTTATATAGTATGATAGTGAGGGTCCTATGTCAGAGGATATATACTCTTTTTATATAGTATGATAGTGAGGGTCCTATATCAGAATGGGTCTTGGGGGTAATTCTAAGGTATTTTTGTCACTTTGTATGAATTGTATTTCCTTCAGATTATTGGTTCTTTTCTTCTAATCAAACTCGTGTCGAGCACCTGTGGTGCGGATGCGGCGCAAAGACAATGTGTGTGTGTGTGTGTGTGTGTGTGTGTGTGTGTAACACCTTAAATTGCTCTAATAAGACCTCAACAAAAACAGCAACGGAAAAAGAAAAGTGAAAAACTTAAAATAGCAACAGAAAAAGAAAAGTGAACAAATTACAATTTAATCACATATTGTATACAGAAAAAAAAAGAATCCCAGAGAATCACAGTAAACATAATATCTCTGAGATCGTCTGGTTTGGTTGACCATTCTAACGAAGTTCGTCTCAGCTACCCTGAATGTCTCAGGTTGTAATGGTTCTGCATGTACGTCTATAACCTCATTAACTAGTGCATGGGCTATTTCAAACAATTCTCTTTCCTTATTGTCTTGGCTTAAACGAGAAGCAAACCTTATACAGTGTATCAAAATATGTATGTATGTATGTATGTATGTATGTATGTATGTATGTATGTAACACAGTCCCATTTAATGTTTATAATAAAGCGATGCTTCTGCAATTAGCAAACATTAATTATAATTAAAAAGTTTCTAATTTAACAAATATACACTGTTGATAACATATTGGTAGAATGGACACATTATTTCGACAGATTAATCCTTTTTATGCAAAATACCTCGGTTTTGATTTTTACGGCTGTTAACAACCCAATGTGACTAAGGCCCTGATGACTTTGGTAAAAATTCTGCTTCCATCTGTCGCACAGTTGCGGGGCATTAAAAATTCTTCAAACACATGCCGCAACGCAATTCAATGGTTCTATTCTTCAGCTCATGCACACTTAACAATAAAATAATATCCAGACACAATAGATAATGATACATTACTTCACTGTCTCCAGCATGTATTTGGCATTCACAATAGAGCCTTACTGTGGTTCAAGTCCTACTTAGTCAACAGGACACAACCTGTATCTGCAAATGGAATACACTCAAGCCCATTTAATATATGTTGTGGTGTTCCACAGGATTATGTTCTTGGACCTGGTCTTATCATTCTATACACTCAGCCGCTCTCAAGTGTCATAGATCATCACCCAGTGTCTCACCAATTGTACACTGATGACACCCAAATATACAAATCTAGCCACCTAACTGAAATTGGTGCTACCATCCAAGGACTAGAGAGGTGCATTTCTGATGTGAAATCATGGATGACTTGTTACAAGTTGCAGATTGATGAAAAAACTGAGGTCATTCTGATCACAACACAAAGACTCTCTCATTCACATCCTTTACCTCAAACAACCAATATCAGCAACACCAACATTAAATTCACACAGTCAGTACAAAACCTAGCTGTTACTTTAGACAGTACTCTCTCAATGTACCAATGTCATGAACATATGCAAGGCTGCATATCTTGAACTGAGACGCATCAGATCCATTCGCAACTATTTTTAATTGATGCCACGAAAACACTTGTTTGTTCATTAGTACTTTCAATTCTGTCTTGTTCGTCTCAATATCTACTCCAGACACATAAAAAAGTTTACAAAACAGTTGCTTGGATCATCGGAGTTCCAATGATCATAGAACACCTCACCATTGCTCTGTATCATACACTGGCGATCCATTTGATCCAGAATCAAACACAAAATTTGTTCTCTGTGCTACGTTTGACTGACGAACTCCAGTCCAACATACATATCCAGCTTTACCCATGTGTACACACCAGCAAGATACTTACGCTCCTCTTCTGACAACCGTATACTCATCATTCCCACTATGAAAATGAAGTCATATGGACAACGTTCTTTTGCATACCAGGACCCAGCAATGTGGAACGAATTGCCCATTGAAATTAAATACACAAGCAGTGATCCCTTTTAAGAGTGCTCTTAAGCTCACCTTTTCCCACTACAAGAACAAACTTAAAGTCCAAATAATGTTTCCTACTTTATTTATATTTTCAACATGAGTTTATGTTTTTTAATTTCATGGTGTTGTTGTTTTTTTTTAAAGGTTTT
The DNA here is from genome assembly GCA_029339505.1 of Unio delphinus. Classification (NCBI taxonomy): domain Eukaryota; kingdom Metazoa; phylum Mollusca; class Bivalvia; order Unionida; family Unionidae; genus Unio; species Unio delphinus. The sequence goes on from JAQISU010001238.1 coordinate 6,414,693, forward strand.
TGTAGTCATATCATTATAGATGTTGTAAATTGCTTAGAGCTTCTACAGATTAGGCGCTATACAAAATCCTCCTCCTCCAACTCCTCATTATTATTATTATTATTATTATTATTATTATTTATATATTGACTCAGATAAGGATACTGATCCTAATATTTAACCCACACTCCTTGTGAAGATTTGAATTTTGAATAAACATTGAACCTTAAAGTTGAATACACTGAGTATTAAGATTTTATCACATTATGACCGGGGAGTCTTTGTGAAGGGTCATGTTGACCTTTGTTCTTAATTTCTTCCACACCAGTGTTAAAACTTCAAAAAGACCAGTGTTTTGATTCAACGAACTTCTGATCTGTGTCAAATAGTCAAAGGGAACAGTTATATAACCTAGTTCAGAGATTCCACCGCTTATGATTGGCAGAGTGAAACTAAAGGTGTAAACTTTGGAAGTAATGTGAATCTAAAGTGACAACCTTGATCGAAATACTTTTGTCTAAAAAAAATTTTGAGAGAGAGAAGGTTAGCTCTGAGGAAGCCTAAGAAAAAGAATAGTGTTTTCCTCGTTAAACAAGGAAGTCACCAGGTGTATGTCTTGAGAAAGACAGGGTTTAATGCTGGAGGCACAAGTTCTAAAGTTAACAATATTAAGGTACGCAATTTTAATTTTACATAATATTCTATTTTGTTATTGTTTGTTGTATGCAAATTTGTTTGATATGACTAGCTTTCATATTATATCGTTATTCAATTTCATGGAAATGTGTTGATGCAAGTGATGTTATGCAATTTATCTCATTCATTTTCATGGAAATGTGTTGATGCTAGAGTTGCTATGCAATTTTCGTTTTTAATTTTACAGTGATTAGTTCATTAGCGGAATTGATTGTATGCAATCCAAATGTTCATATGTGCAGTACTTCATAAGGTGATATAAAATAAATATGAAATATTTTCCTGTGTATGTTAGGATTATACTGATTATCATAAGTTAACGATTACTGCCTATTATATTTGTGTTTGTAATGCTTAAATAGACTGGAAGTGAGTAAGGTTATGTGAATTTTATGCAATAGTAATCAAACATGTAATAGCATGCGGTAAATTTTTTATAAAGAGGTCATGTGTTAATTTATGGCAAGGTACTACCATAGTTAGGCTTTACGCAGTGTCTGAAACTCTGAATAGCTAGTGTGTTCTGAGTAACGTAAGTGAAGGGATGTTATGTACACACAGAGAAAGTGGTACAAACTGAGATTAAGGGATAATTGTGTTCTTTAAAGAAACAGTTTTCTTATAGTGAGACTACAGTCTGAAGTCAGAGTCCAAAAATGAAAAGTGATGAGTGAAGTCCATAAAAAGGGAGAAGTGACGAGTGAAGTCAGAAAGGGGGAAGTGGTTAAGTTGAGAGTAAAATCTAGAAAGTCCAAGACGGACGATGCAGTCGGAATAGGAAGACTCGAGGAAATAGGAAAGCATGGAGTAGGTCACTATAACAGCAACGGTCTTCTTTTGCTCCAGACTTAAGCTGAGCATGAACTGCTGATCACCCATAGTCTTCTGCCTCCCTACCCATGACCAGACGTCGTGGATGCACCCTCACTCTAAGCACTGGCATCTCATCAACTACGTCATTGTCAGGTAGAGGGTTATGCAGAATGTGCGTGTGACCAAGTTCTTGTGCTGCGATGTCTGCTACACAGATCACCGCCTCATCATCACCAAGCTCAACATCCGCATTCAGCCCGAAAGACACTCACAGGGAAAGTAGGCTCATAAACGACTAAACATTACCATGCTTAAATGCACCAGTACCAATGAGACTCTCATGGATGCCCTTGACGAATGCCTGAAATCCGCCCCTCTCAACAGTCAGAATGTGTAGAAACGACTGGGCGTCATTCAGAGAGCCGAACGACAGCACATCCTTGGAAACTGTGACGACATCAAGAAGTTGCTGGACGAGAAACACCGTCTCCTTCAAACCCACCTCAGCAACCCCAAGTCCACTTCTAGGAAAGATGAGTACGACCATATACGCAAACCTGTACAGCAGAAACTTCATTTGCGAGAAACATGGCTGAGCAACAAAGCTAATGAGATCCAGTGCTACACAGACCAGCATGACAGAACTTCTACAATGCCCTGAACGAAGTGTATTTTTTTTTTTATGGTTTAACGCCATTTTTCAGCACAATATAGGCTATACATGGCGGCCAGTATTAATGGTGAAGGAAGAAACCGGACAAACCCCGGAAAGAACCACTGACCCACGAGAAGCTACTGGCAAGCTTTCTCATATAACTACATTTGCCAAATCTTAGACTCGAACACACACAGACAGAGGTGAGATGGCAATGGTCCGTAACGGACAGCACTTTAGACCACTCAGCCACTCGGGGCCCCTATGTGTATGTGTATGTCTAAGTGTATGGACCTATATCCTCTGCATCATCCCTCCCCCTCTCAGTACCAACGGGAACATGCTAATTACTGACAAAGAGAGGATTCTTCAACGACTGAACACTCTGACAGCGTTCTGAATCACCCTTCATCCATTAATGATGATGCAATCAGTCGTCTCCCTCAATTACCCATCAACAAAACACTGGATGACCATCCAACCTTGCTCGAAACACAGAAAGCAATACAACAGCTCTCCAGTGACAAAGCACCTGGTTCAGATTCCAACCCAGTTGAAGCCTACAAGGAAAGGGGGCATTTTCATGATGAAAAGGCTCTACCACCTGTTTTTACTGATGTGGCAGCAAGACATAATCTCCCAGGAATTCAAAGATGCTTCCATAATCTACCTGTGCATGTGCAAAGGGAACCGATTGGCCTGCCACAACCACCAGGGCATATCCTTACTCTTAATTGCAGGAAAGACTATTGCCAGAAATCCAGCATGGATTCTGAAAAGAATGCGGGGAAATCGACATATTGTTTGAAGCAAGGAAGCTACAAGAGAAATGTCAGGAGCAAAACACCAACGTTTTCTCCATCTATCTCAACTTGACAAAGGCCTTTGATACTGTCAGCATCACAGAAGGCTTTTAAAAAGTAATGGCCTAGTATGGATGCCCGAGAAAATTTATATCCATGGTGCAGCATTTCCATGATGGTATGCAGGCACAAGTCCAGGACAATGGAGAGACATCTGAGCCATTCCCAGTAACCAATGATGTCAAGCAGGGTTGTGTTCTGGCACTGAGACTGTTCAGTCTAGTGTTCTCTGCCATGCTGACTAATGATTTCTGAGACTGAGAGGTTGGAGTTGGCATCAGGTAACATGCAGATGGAAAACTATTCAATCCCAGAAGGCTTCAAGCCCAAATCAAGGTTATGACAGACACCATCAGGGATATCTTATTTGCTGATGAATGCACCCTCAAAGCTGGCTCAGAAGCCGACCTGCAATGCAGCATTGACAAATTCTCCAGCTCCTGAACAAGCTTTGGTCTCATAATTCGTACCAAGAAGACTGTAGTTCTGTATCACCCGGCCCCTGGCAACCCTATGTTGAGTCCAACTGTTACAGAACATCACTATTGACGATGTGGTGAACCTTCACATTGCCAGAACTAATGCAACTTTTGTCAGATTGTATGCCAGCATCTGGAACAAAAGAGGCATCAGCATCCAGACTAAACTGAAGGGATAGAGGGCAGTTGTGCTCCCCACTCCTTTATGCATGCAAAATGTGGATGATGTATCAACACCATGCTAGTAAACTGAATTACTTTCACACAACAAGTCTCAGGAAAATCCTCAAAATCAAGTGTGGCAGGACAAGATTCCAGACACTGAGGTACTTGCTCAAGCAAGTCTCTCCAGCATCCACACAATCCTGATGCTGGGCAGGATGTTGTACACATGCCAGACCACTGGCTGCCAAAGAGACACTTCTATGGCAAGCTACAAGCAAGGACAGTGATCCCATGGAGGTCAGAAGAAACGCTTCAAAGACAATCTGAAAGCTGCATTGAAAGTGTTCAACATAAACCCCGATTCCTCAAAGTAAACAGTAAGCGATAGTCACTTGGCTTTAACGTGCACAAAGGCTCCAAGCTGTGCGAATTTAACAGAAAAGCAGTGGCAGAGCTGAAAAGGCAAGCCATAAAAGCATGTGCCATCAACTCTTCTGGAATGTCCCACTCATCCCTGTCCCTTATGCAAATGAACATTCCATGCAAAGGTTGGCCTCATCAGCCACCTGTGCACACATAAAACAGAACCAGCCCCTCCAACACTTGGATGACTAGAGAGGTCCTTTTCAAATTGACGGATGAACAACAAACATCTTACTTTAATATTTTCACAGTATTCAGTTTTTACATTGATGTTTTCTTTGTCAGATTCTTATCAAATTTGCTATTTTTTTTAAAAAACTTGTGACTATATGAGTTTCACCTTATTTGAATTGTGACAATTTGGGGCAACAGTTTTCCTTAGCTTTGTAAATTTCAATAATAATAATAATAATAATAATAATAATAATAATAATAATAATGAGAACTTTGTAAAGCTCCTAATCTTCAGAAGCTCTAAGTGCTTTACAACGTCTATAATGATATGACTACACTACAAAAAAAACAAATAACAAAATCCACGGAATTGGAAAACATAAAAACATGTTGAAAACATATAAGATACAAAATGTTATTAGGTCTCTAAGTTTGTTCCTGCAATACAATAGTTACAATAGTCCAGTCTTGAAAGTACTAATGAACACACAAGTGTTTTCGTTTCATGAACTGAAAGATATTTGCCAATGGAACGGATGAGTCTCAGTTCAAGATATTCAGCCTTGCATATGTTCATGATATGTTGGTGCAATGCGAGAGTACTGTCTAGAGTAACATCTAGGTTTCATACTGACTGTGAGAATTTAATATTGGTGTTACTGATATTTATTGTCTGAGGTAAAGGATGTGAATGAGAAGGTCTTCGTGTACTGATCAGAATAGCCCCAGTTTTATCATCATTCATCAGCAGCTTGTTACATGTCATCCATGATTTCACATCAGAAATCCACCTCTCTATTCCATGGATGGTAGCATCAACTTCAGTTGGGTGGCTAGACTTGTATATTTGGGTGTCATCAGTGTACAATTGGTGGGACACTGGGTGATGATCTATGACACTTGAGAGCGGCTGAGTGTATAGAATGAAGGGAACAGGTCCAAGAACAGACCCCTGTGAAACACCACAACAGAGATCAACTGGGCTGGAATGTATTCCATTAAATACAATACAGTGTCTCATCTTTGTGTGTGTACTTGAATTTGTAATCTAATTATCTCTATTCTTGCTAGTTGTCAGGTTCTTGCGGGTCATTAGCATTATCAGCATAATATTGTATAAGCCCCACTTGCCAAAGGGTAAGTGTTACGTCCCACTTTGTCAAGGGGTATTGCACAACATAAAACAATAACACTATAACCCACTCCGTTTCTAAGAGATGACCGCCCTCTGTATAATTACCCGGTTTGAGTAAGAGGATGTATATGGTAACCTGAGCAGGTATATTGAACAAAACATCTCCGAGCCCCCGTAAAGATAAATAAACAATTTAATCAAATATATACACAATCATGAAATTTCCATTCATTAGGAATACATGCGGTTTAGAAATAAACTTTCACCGAATTACAAATAGATTTGAATAGAATTAAACAAATTAGCAGCTCTATTACTGATAGTTAAAAATCATCATAGGATCGAGTGGCACAATCGAAGTCAATGCCTTGTTCAATTTTCATAACCTGTTATCCTCGAACCACATTCTGTTCAATCCAATGTTGTTCTAGAAGTCCGTTCCTCTAGATAATCTGCCCTCGTGGATGTTCCGCTTGAACTCGGACTTGGCCACTGTATCTTGCATACACGTCGATTTCCCCTTCATAATTCTTTATTCCCGTACTTCACTTTCTTTCCCCAAAAGCTATTTTCTTCCTTCCAAAAGAAAATTAAAACACCCTAAGTCTCTCGTTACAATGGTTATAGTTGAGACTGTCCGTTATTCCTGGTTCGAACAATTAGATATTTCTATTAGTTATAACAATTTTACGGCTAGTAATTAACTACACATGTCCTCAAATAAATGTAGTTTAACCATATGTTAATTCATTTTACCTTGACCTAATACATTAACATTCTACAAAGCGAGACGTTGAATAATACACTGTCGCTAAATCATCTGTGAATTCACATGTAATCTTGTTAATCATTAACTAATGTAATACATTAAATTCTTAGAACACAATCATTATTCAAACAATATGATAAATTCAAGAATTAACGTAACACTCCCTATTCATACTCAGCATAGTGTTTTTATGACATAAATTAACACTACGTCATTCTTAACTAAGAATTAAGGTAAGAATTCCAATTCTTAATTCAAAAGCACATTATTAAACAAATGTATCAAATGAATTCATGCAAATACTTCTGATTCATAATACAAAACACATTATTACACAAATGTATGAAACGAAATCATGCAGGTACTTCGAATTTATAATACAAAGCACATTATTATACAAATGTATCAAATTAAATCAAGTATACAATTGTATCAAAAGAAATCATGCAGATCTGTAAACGAAGCAGACATTATATTAATTGCATCACAATAAACATGGAATTGAGACAATACCTCTGTGGTTTGGTGTGTCACTCAACCGTTGGTTTTGGCAGTTTTATCCCCCTGGTCTGTTTTTTTACGGATGTACTGCTCTAAAATACAATCCGGAGTCTTACTAAACATAATTCTACACCGTCTCCTCACAGGAACAAATTCTGACTAAATTCTAATTTAGTTAGTAAGTTATGATGTTCTAAAGATTTCTTGTGTAAAACACACCCCTTATTTAACCGCGACCAATCAGAATAAAATGTATTTCCTCCCACTTCCCTCCAAAAGTCGCTTACGTCATGGTCAATATGACATATTTTGGTTTTAAGTAACAGAATCTCTGTTTTCTCTCAATTCTGACATTTTACGTGATCAAATGAAACTATACAAGGTTGCCGTCAGTCAGTCCTGGCTCCTGTGTAAACAACATTTAATTAGTACAACGGTCGCAATGACTTTTACAGGCACCCTTCTTGCATGATGTGTCTCATAAATCTAACTAATGGCTATCTGGCCACAACTAATGGTTTATTAATAGATCGACCAAAAATTTGGCACTTCACACTAGTCCATATTTATAATTTAATTGAGTGAATGGCTTTGTGCATAACATTTTGATGCTAGTGTTATGCTTGATTAATTGATAAATAAGAGTACATGCATTCTTTTTTGAGAAAAAGAAAGAAAGCAAAGACATGTGAAAGAAAAAGCAAGTTTAATTACACAAAAGCATAAGGTAGGGTGCAAATCTGTTAGGTACTGAAAAATGATCTGTTAGGTATTGAAAAAATGATCGCTTTGGTTTGGCCTGCATGATACCTCCTATAATGATACAAACATACACAGACAGCTTTATTTTGTTGTCGTTTCTTAAAAGGTTCATATTCACACACTAGTAATAAATATCCCTTTTTTGCCATGACTTATAATGAGCACAATATAAACAATAGCTGTTAGTTGCACTATGTTTAGACATAGTGATCAATTTAGAGGGAAGTTTTAAAAACAAATAGAAAATACTTGGGTCATTCTAGTGGCAGTTTGTTAAAAATCTGTTACTATTACATTTACAAAAAAAAAGCTTGCTTTGTCCATTAAAAAGAATACACTTTTGTTTACATTTTTATAACTTCTTATTGTCAACTAAGTAGCCAGTATTGTGCTCATGTGATATTAAACAAAATAATAATTGTATAATGGCTACACATCTGGTAATGAAAAACCCATATACACTTATCTATAGATGAACTCATTAAATTCTGAACATGAAGGCTTTGATATAGTGTATATATCACTACAGCTGGTCAAGAAATTTCAAAAACAAGTTTCAAATAAAATAAAAAGATTAGAGCAATATGGCTACTAAAATGGTTGGTTCTTGACATGACTCTTGATCTAGGAATTGATATTCCTAGTTCAGTTTGTTTAAATGCTACTACATACGTATCTAAATACATGGGCAAACTACAAAGAGTGATGACAAAAATAGGAACACATGCCATAATATTGATAATGCAGCCTGTGCATTGGTTTTTATTATTCAATCTAAATTTGCATAACCTCAAAATGTTCTGAGCATTAATCTTAATCTTTTTAGCATTTAAAACATTCAATCTGAACAATGTGAGAATGATACATGTCAGGATTTTAATTACATTCTTGCACTGCATGGTAGTTTTTCACAGATGGATCGCTTCTGTGGCCCAGTGGTTAGAGCATCTGCTGCGGAAGCGGGAGGCCATGGGTTCGATCCCTGGTTGAGTCATACCAAAGACTTACAAAGAAGGTACTAAAAGCGGCCTTGCTTGACGCCCAGCATTAAGAGGCTAGTGTTAGGACTGGTCAGCCTGGTGTCGGGATAATGTGACTGGGTGGGACATCATGCTACATGTATTCTGCATGATGCCCCAGTGCTATACATCACTATAAACTGCCTCACTGCAGACATTGTAGTGATATGACTGAATTTTTTTAAAAGCTACATTAAAAATACTAATCAAACAAACCAAACACTGATGAGGTTGAATTTCAAACAAGTTTCCATACTAAAAAAAGTTTTGTGAAGTGGAATTCTCTTTCTGAAAATAAGGATAGCAGAATTCTACTGTGCAGATGTTATTATTATTAATTATCAGAAACACTAAAATATGAAAATTACATTATAAAAATACAGCTTTATTCTCAGTGATATACATGTATACATTACTGATGATAGAAAACATAAAAGCTATGATATATTGGTATTGTATTTTCCATCACCAAACTTCAATCAAAGTGACAAATAATACTGCTACTACAATTACATATACTGCTACTATAATTACAAATACTGCTACTTCTATTACATATTCCAAGGCAAAAAATTAGATATAAAAAAATCAAGCAATTTTCACTTGCATTTACATGTAACATCGCTGTCACACAAAGCTCTCTGTCTCAGTTATATTTTAATAGCATTTTCTGTTTTGGGGATCTTTCTTCGGCCATATGGTAGCATGCAATCTAGTGGTCTCTTCCTGGTATTAGTAAAGGTAGTATGATCATTTATGGCATTGGCTTTGTAACAATGGTGAATGGTTTGTTTGAAGGCTTCCTCATTTTGTTTTATTGTGTCTTCCAGTTTTTTCCTATTGACGCCATTGCTGTATGTGACCTTTGAGTCAGAAATCTTGATGTAGCCACACTCTTCTAGGTTTTTTACCACAGTATCAACTGGCATTCTGTCTAAATGAAGACCAAGACGTATCAACTTGTCAGTCAGCTCTTTTGAGGTGATAAAATGATCATCCGTAATTTCCTCCATTTTATTTTGGATCCACTTCAATAGGTCTAATTTGCATTGCTTGGCTGCCTGCTCACTGTTAAATACCAAGCTTGCTCTATCTCTTCTACTGATGATTTTTGCTTGCTCCAGAACATACTCTTGGAACTTTTTAAGATTTTTAAAACCTGAGCCATTGAGTTCTGAGTCAGCATCACCTGTATCCATGGGAATGACAGGGCATTGACCAGATTGTGAGTCAGGAAAATATTTTTTCTGTACCTTAGAAGAAATTCTTAAATATGATGAAAGTTTATCACCATCTGTCAGTTTTATACTTTCCTTGTTGCAAGTCATACCTAGAAAGATATTGACATGACTGTAATGGAAATCCTTTGGCTGGAGTTTTGTGTTTTTTACGAAGCTTGACAGGGTACATTTTGGTGAAGCTACATAAGTGATTTTGCAAATGGGTTCCAAGCAGTTTCGTAAATCAAATAGAGTTTCTGGTTTTGTACTCAGTCCACATAGAAACAGTGTGGCTTCAGCCACCTCAGGTGTCAGATACAATGGAAGAAGAGTCCATTTTTCTGCTGTCATTTCTTGGGGAATGCCAAGTGATGCTGCAAACTGATCGGCTCTATTATCAATTTGCAGCAATTCCATACGCTTCAATCCAATTTGCTCAGTACGTTCCTTGTAAAACATAGAATATCGCTTAGCAAATTGTTCCTCACAGTACAGTTCGACTTTCTCCAAGTGATCTTGCTTAATTCGTTCGTTTGATTCTGATAAAATGCTCGCAAAATAATAGCGTCCTTTAACTGTATAATTAGTGAAAGAACTTGCCATTTGACTTCGATATTTGTCAAGGCTGTTTTTCACTTCCATTTGAGCTATACCCGAAGGCAATTTGAAGGAAATGTAATTTTCGTACGCAACTTGCATAAAACCCACTTTCTGTAGCCCATCAATAAGAAGTTGCGGATCAAGGTCTTCGTCCACGATGAAGCATTGTGCAGCTGTCGCCGCAGGGTCTACTAACACGCGATTTCGTCCAGTATCGACCCATTCTCTGACCTGCGCATGCAATTTTTCATGCAAATTGGAGTCACAAGGTAGCACATGGAGATTTCTTCCATTATCTTTAGCATGAGATGTTGCCGCATTCCATACTATTGGCTCTAGTTCCGTATCCTTTACGTATACTTTGTTCGTATCTCCCAAATAAACGTTTTTATCTGTTGAAAGCGCTGCGCTCAGAGCTGAAGAAAGGTAAGTTACACGACATTCCTTGGAAAGTACGTTTTTAAGTTTGTCTTCTGTTTTCGGTCTTTGGTCAGATCCTGAAATTCGCATTTTATCAAGCACTTCTATGCAACGAAGTGTCAATGTTTCCGCCATGATTGTTTATGTTACTATATCGGACCTTTGGGATTTTCCCAGTTGTTACTAAATATACTTCAGTCGATAAAACCCGGCGTGGTGTTTTATTCTTCTGTAAAGCGCCAAATATTTTACGGAAAGTGGTTAGATACCGTCTATAATCTACGATGGCCGATAGCGGCCGCCAGAATACAACATCAAAATAACATGAATTTATACATGTTTGTACATGTACACATTTTAATAAAAGTGAATTCTGCGACACTAATGTTTTGTTATTATGTAGAAATAAATCGTATCTGAATTTCTAATCGTGAATAATGGTATTGGCGGTAATTGGTACTGTCACTGAGAAAGAAGGGACTTGTTATTAAGGATATTCTGTAAGGCATGACAAAGTTTTTCATTACATTATTCTGTTGACATATTCGTAAAATAGGTCGAGATTATTTCACAAGTAAAGACAATTAACATCCCTTGCGCAGTAATACATTTTAAAGAACAATTCATCTTTCTGATAACCTCTCGGCTTATTTATTTGTGCGTCTGAACCCAATTACAATGGTCTCTATGTTAGCAAGAAAGTGGGAGAAAATCTACAGTTAAGTTATAACAAAGTTAGTCTCAGTTATAAGCAATCATGTGAGTAAGTATCTCTCTCTCTCTCTCTCTCTCTCTCTCTCTCTCTCTCTCTCTCTGTGACTGCAATGCATGCATACATACATACATACATACATACATACATACATACATACATACATACATACATACATACATCCTATGTATTATTTCATTTTTTATACTGTAATTTTACGACGTTTTTCTGTTTTTGTTTTTACATCTTATGTGAGCCCTTGTGATGCTGCAGAATGACGTTATGACCATTTTACTGTCATTAGTTGTAACTAAACACAGTACGTGACATACTCTATTCAAGAACATTTTATTATAAATGGAAGAAATTATAATAGTTGTTTTTTTTGTTTGGTTTTTTTTTTTTGATGACTGAGAAATATATACTGTACTGGTGCTTTGTAAAATCCGCCCCAATATTGGATCTACATACAGCATGTAATACAATAATTATCATTCATTACCATGAGCAATGGAAAACTATCTGTACGTTCAACAATGCTTGTAATTTTATGAACTTGCATACAGCTTTTGTACTTACAATCGTGATAAACTTAGTACCTTTGCATCAATGACTTATGTCTTTTCAGTGCCAGCTTTGAGAAAGAAAAAAAACTGATATTAAGTTTTGTGAATATTCTTAGGCTTAAGTTATTATTTTTCTTGCATAAAATAAATTAAAATAAAGTGTTTATGGTCTTGAACTGGACGACATGCCAAACGTTTTTGATTTATATGGAGACTTCTTGACTTATCCTTATATATCTCTTTGACTTTTACGTCATGAACTGTTGATAGCTTCTTATTATTATTATTATTATTATTATTATTATTATTATTATTATTATTATTATTATTTCATACCAAGAAGAAATTCAGAAGAAACAGATGACACTGCAGTAATAGTTTTCCATCCCTGATGTCACCATGCACAATATATATTGGCATGAAAGAAAAAAATCGAGTAGAGAGTGATGACGGGTGTTAAAGTGTTTTGAAATATTAGAAGATAACTGAGGATCTCTATAATTTCTTACAACACTAAAAGATCACATATTAATATTTATTTGAACCGTTAGAATGCTAGTCATAAACTGTACTTGCCTAACATGTACATATGCACATTTTCCTTTAATGTTCATAACGTCAGGACAAAATATTGAGTAACTTTTTTTAAAAAAAACTGTGTACATTAGTTTCCAATACGTCCTTGTACATTTGCATTCAACTCTTAGTTGCCGAACGTCTGTCACCCATTATTGACTACATACTCATGAAAGATCACAAGTGAAGCTATTTAATACTCCTTTAGAAATTAGGAATTAGAAAGAAAAATGAAGAATTCCTGTTAGTAACTTACTTGTTCCATTGAATCATTTTGGCTATATTTTAGTAAACACGGGCTCGTCACAGAATAAACTGGAAGAAAAATACTTATCATGTATCTTAATGTAAACCAATAAATCTGTAAATGTACGTAATATAATTGTAATCAGATGGTCGTAATGGAGAAATAATAATAATAATAATAATAATAATAATAATAATAATAATAATAATGACGATTATTATTATTATTATTATTATTTATTGAGTTATTTCCTAAATTGCCAGTATTTTCTGTATTCTATTTTCCCGTAACATTTAGGATAACGTGAAGTACAAAAAGATGGCTTAAAATATTTGTATTAACTCTACTGGCCATAGAGCAAAAAACACGTTTGTAGTGGTCATCTTTCTGCTGAATAAAAACCAAACACAAGTCAAGGTGATGCGTAGTCTTATTTTTATAGTAAGAATATATTTTACACAATCAACATAATTAGTTATAGTGTAGCACTTGTGTGAACAACCCGACTTCATGACACAATAAACCATATGAGATCCTATGATACATTCATATCATGCATGCATTTAACCTCTTTAATATGATGTGTCCAAGCTTCCATATATACTCCTGTGCTACACTATATAACAATATATACAGTAATCTTAGTACTACACTATATAACAATATATACAGTAATCTTAGTACTACACTATATAACAATATATACAGTAATCTTAGTACTACACTATATAACAATATATACAGTAATCTTAGTACTACACTATAATCGTACCAAATTTATTCCTTGCCATGAATATTATCAGTATTGATTACAAAGCATTTAAACTTATATGACTCACAGTATTATTTCAGTCCCCAAAGTACACTCTGGCAAGACCATTATTTAAAAAAATTCAGTAACTTTAACTTAATGACTGCGAATGATCACGACTTCATAAGTTTCATCAGATGTTACGACTCTATCGTCTAAAAATATTTAACAGAAAGAAATTGAAAGCAACATATATAATAAAATCGACAAGCAATTTATTTCAAAACAATTAAAATTAAAAATCAAAATGCACGAACAGTATTGTGAATTAATTCCCAAGCATTTATAATTATCCTCAGCACAAGTCCCAAAAATTTAGGAACTTCCTAAATTCTGCCAGTCTCTGATGTCCCGATGTTTCTGTAGTCTGTAACGTACTGATATGCCGGAATGTTGTAATTTAGAATATCATTGAATAAGTTTGCATACATTCCCAAATCATAAATAAATCAAAAATGAGTATGACAAGGATCACTTTACGAATTCAAATGAATATTCAAAATAAATCATTCTAACATCAGACTAATAAAAGGACTCTTCACCGACTGACCATTAGTACTAGAATGAAATATTGTTTACCAAACTCCCGATATTTGAACTAAGATGACCGATTTTTTTTAAAGACAATGTCTATGTGTAAAAAACAAAACATTCCAAGGAACAGTCTTATTGCGAATTTTTTTGGAAAACAAAGACTGGCATTGAACTCTGATTTTGTAAATATGTTATTAACACAAATGACCATAACCTAAGTCCAGTACACTTGCATAAATATACTCTGTTGAGCACACGTTATGAATTACAGGCAAATATAAATACAGTATAGACATATTCGTGATGCAAGCTTCTTTTTTTGAGAAGAACATATGAAACTGAACATATTGTTTATCTACATGTTTTTGAGACATGCACGTTTGTAATACGACACCAAAGAATCATTTCCTACTTTCAGTAATGAGTTTTACAAAGTCACGTCCGTAAAAGTGTAGATATTCCATTAGTAAAAGGTAGCCTCTGCTTTCATTTTCACTAGAACTAGGATAAGCTCTCATAAGATTCCTTTCACTAAACGTTTAATTTCATTATCATACACTCCTGGTCAGAATAAGGTTGAAATTGCTTGTCGTGTTCGCTCATCGTCTTAGTGGTTCACATGCTGAATACCGATGTTAAATATTATTTTATTTTACACATTGGTGTTTATGTGATTAGAAAATGGTATTTTTATATTATTCCTTCAAAAATATCAGAGTTTCTTAGATTCAGTCATAATATTCTTTGCCAACTGTAAACGAAATTACATATTGGTTTGTAAGAAATAACAGATCAAAGTGAAAAAGTCTAGGGTTTTACTGTCAGTAAGTTATTTCTATATTCAAAACATTGAATGAAGTTCTCTGAATACAAGAAATCAGTTAAAGATACCAATTTTTCTTTTTTTGCACTATAAGCCAATAAAATAAAAGCAGGCATATTTATATAACCAAATATGTATTGACAATGTTATTTTTAATATATGCAGGTTTCACAGATTGTCTTCACCCTGTGATTCAGGACGACATAGACTTAGACATTTTTTCAATGTCGAGAACCAAGCAGAAGTGGGTCACCCGAATTTGACATGCATGCTCGTAGTGTATTTCACAAAATGGGTTGGAGTAATGCACAGTATTGGCAAGAGGCATTGCAAAAGTACTTTAATATCCTGGAAATGAATCTTTAGCAATATTTCAATGTGAACTTTTAAACGATGTAAACTGCTTTCCATCGCTCAATCCATAATTTAGAGTATTCTGCAGATCAAATGTATTGTCATATACAATTATCTAATTTAATGTTCTTGAAATACAAAGTATTAACGAATTAAGACTTATAGCCGCTGCTTTCTTCCTTTGACATCGAAAATATACAGCTTGTTCAGTTTGCTGGAATGAGCATTTATACCTGCAATGCTTAAATTTCTTGTCGCAAATAAAGAAGCATGATAAAGATTGTTTTGTATATTTTTTTTCTCTTAACGACCAAAGGTTACGTGCAAAGCTTCCTGCTACTGTTGCGTTTGTGGTTATTACTTTAACCATCTGGTCAAGATGTTTGACACTTTGGTCTTCATTACAGATTCTAAAAACTATTGATCCAGTTCATCTCTTATTTGGAATGTATTATCTTGAGATATTTCCGTGGTCATACCTTCAAGCGGCATTCTTTACACTTTTTAAATAAAATGCTTTAAATTTTTCAGCTAACAATATATTTCACCAGTTGCATATTTGATAATGTTCAACAAATGTATTCAAGTACCGGAATATCACATGATCATATATTTTCCCTCAGTATCGTTACGTCACTTCGGTTATTCCCATACACGTAACAACTGTGTCATGAATTAACCGCATCTGCAATGTTTATTAAAGGTGCGTGTGTCAGCACGAATAAAGTGGTGCTGAAGTAACAATGACTGCATGATGTGTTCCATTTTGCTTCAGTATCTACACTCAGTTTGTTCCTATGTGTCAATGAAAGACAGCATCTAATTTGTAAGAAGCCTCAGTGGGTCTGATTCGCCAACATTGTTTATGTTGGTCTGCAAGGTTATATACTCATTGTGAGCAGGCAAAAATGTATTCTCTGAGTACCAGGTTAGTGGGTATGTTATAAACTACTGATGTTGCTGGCTGTCCATAAAACAGGAAGCAACAACGCATACAGTTCTTCAGGAATAAAGGAAGGATATATTTTATTACAAATTATAATAAGGCATTCCAGATTTTGTCATACGCAAACGAAATACAGGACTCAACCTGAATTGAATACGACTAACCCATAACGAATGAACACAAGGTTATACAGGTCTTTCATTGGAAAGCGAAACAGTTGTTAAGGGTGTCAGAACACTATACCGACTGAAGATATCCTCAGGCAAAAGTCAAATATTTAAAGTTTTATAAACGCAATCGAAGAAACCTGTTACATTATACGCACACATTTTTATTCCTGGCTACTGAAGAAGCGGTCGTGCTGCTACGGAGGCCACGACAAATCAAAACAGTTAACGCATTGCTTCATATAATACATCTAGCCTGATATAGAAAAATAACAATAAGCCAGATGGTTGCTTCGGTGACCATTAATTCGGTATCAGTGCCATAAACAATACATAAAATAAAATCTAAATATAAATGTGAATCAAATCAGGTAAGATATTTTTGAAGTCTCATGCAGGCATGATTTTACCAAAGAAAGCAAATCGTCAGGTAACATTATCAAAGTAAAGTCGTATGCGTATGAACATATTGTAGACTATTAAAGATCCGCATAAATATACGAAACTTAAGTAAAGAACCATTTGCATCACACACATACTTGATGAAAATAACGAGGACAAAATACTTAAAATATTTTAATAATTTTAATAAATAGTAGCTTATTTGGACTGTAAGCGCATTAATAAAGGGTATTTCAACAGCAATGTCAAAAGGGCAGCTAAAGTTGACATTAGAGTTATAAGAAGACCTTGCATGCATGAATTAATATTATGGTGATACTGGCCGACTGATTACAACAACATAGTCACTATTTTGTACATGTACAAATTTTGCTAAAATCGTGCCAGTGTACATCTAAAAGTTGAAAAACGTATGCACACATTTTACTAAAACGCGTACATGACGGGTCTACATGTGAAAAAAATAAAATGCCACAAACTTTTTAAATAACCATCACATGCAGTACAATTTGTCTTGTTTATGTTAATTAACAGGAATGAAGTTGCATGAAACCTCCATTTCTGCACTGCAATATTTTAGTTAAACGTGGAGTATCAGGACCAATCAGGGACATTGATTCTGTATATTTTATTGTCCAGATGATCGAAATTACTTAAAATAGAGTGGAAGTTTTTCAGTTGTTCTGTACAATATTGATACCACAATCGGCAAATAAATTCCATTTATAGATGTATGTACATTGTAATAAAAGCACGAAAAATGCACAGATTTGCCATACGTACAACTGACATCTATGTATTCATTGTACATGCTGTAATGCATATATTCATGCTGTACTTCTTGAAGCTAGCGCTCTCACTTTCTCTCCATATGTTTTCATCACGTTGGTAAATTTTACTTTTTGACTTGCATTATAAAAGTATAATGTAACGAAAATAGGAGTATTTTATAGAGGATAGAAAACGCCAGAAGTAATGAAGTAGGATTATAGCGTGCATTTCCTGTTTTTCATTATAGCGAACCATGTCATCATTCAAACTCACTAACGCTCCACTCCGTGACGTTCGCTCCTAGTAATTGGCTAATTATTTCGGGCTAGGAATATTTCCATGGCGCCGAATCCCAATAATCACACAAATCTGAGAATTGCTTAAAACGGGGCGCTATCAAATGTGCATACTCCAAATTTACTACAGTATCATATAATTCTTGTATACAAAACTGATACAGTAGTGTGATGACGAGACACAAATAACAACTCTGAACTAACCAAACCGTACACCAAAATCTCGAATCAGGTTTTATAAATGAATGAAAGGAGAACAGTCGCAGTAAACTTCATGAAAATTAGCTACGTATTATATATATTTTTTGCAAGCTTATGTAAGATTGAGTACCAGTAATCATTTCTTCAAACAAAAAAACACATTTTTTATCACGTCTGACTTTACATAAAACGTTTGAGCCTTTGATATTCTTGTGCAATTGTCAACCATTCACAGATTACCTTAAAAGATAACCAGATATATTGTATGAAATACCCCCACCCCCTCCTGTTCCATTATATCGCACAGGACCGGAATAGATGCCAAAGATTCTAAGCCGGTGTATATACAATAGACATTCCTGTCTTCCAGATCGATCCTACGGATCATATTTTAAATGTATGCAACTAGTTCCATTCTGACCACCTATGTTATGTAGGAAGCAATGATTGACCAAGAAGTTCGGACTGCAAGTAACTACTTTATTTATTATACAGACAAAAAAGTCGTAGATATTGTTGAAGTGGTCTGCATAGATTGTTAGATTGTTGTTTATTTGTATTTGTCTTCTTTGTTGTTGTTATTTTGCCAACAACTTTCCGCCGGAAAAATTTTACGTATTTCTTCTATAATTTATTGTGCCGTTATACAAACAATGCATATTCTTGTATCACAGAAATAACAGAGGACTTACCTATTGATACAATACAGTAGAAAAGCAACAATTTCAGCAGGTAGTACTAGTTGATTAATACATGTGCTCGCGGATGAAAACATCACTTCAGCAAATTGGATGGTTGGGTTTATGCTGAATCTAAGAAGTGGCTCTCTGGATGCCCCTGATGCGAATTTGAGAATTTTCTCTATTGTGACCTGACCTCGTCTTCCAGCTGGAAAGACAGAAATAGGAACGCGAGTAATGATGTTCGCACATGAGGTAATATTTGCATGCTTTTGCTATGAACAGGGCCATATACTTCTACTAATACGGGCTAACATGTATAGTGGTCTTGTTTTTACATTAAATATTTTACACCATCGAGGTGCTTTTCAAATTAATAACAATACATATTCCAAATCAACTTATGAGATTTGTTATATACATCTCATTGATCTCATTTATACTGCCATTAGTTTTTGGTTCAGGAGTTGTCTTTCAAATGAAGGAAATTATAAATATTAAAAAAAAGAAGGAATGTTCATTTATAACAAATAACATTTATTACTAATTGTGTATATTAACAGATGTTGAAATTTAAATGAGACACAGATAATCTCATTCGTGCATTGGGCTGCATGGTGTGTTCGGTATTTCTGAGATTTGCACATGTTTATTTTAAGCATTATTAATCACTTTTGTAAACCAAATCATGGAATGCACCTCACCAGTGAAGCATCATACGGCCAGAAAAAACTCTACCTGCTTTACTCCATCCACCTTCAGGTTCGAGAAATGCATTGTTTCGACACAGATTGTGATGTTGTTTGTCTCCATAAGAATCTTTATACCGGATGGAGGTAATAAAAGGAAATGTGCATCATTTATGACGTTATGTTATGACGTACTTGTTGTTTTAAAATATCCATTTCTTTCAAAACATTTCGTGCCGGAAGAAGCATATATTAAATGCGAAACTATTTGCGCAGAATTTTGGGCGTTTGTGATGTTGTTTTTTTATATATCACAATTATATATATAATTTTAGAGCTATGTATACATCAACATAAAAAGATTGCGTACGTAAATCATAAAAAAACTCTATAAAAAAAAACTTCAGTCAATGTAACGTAGGGTTACGTCTGCCACCAAATGTGTTATTTCTTAGCAATTTTAGTTGTGCTGATATGTCATTGATAAGTCCTTCTATAACGGGTTTAAGGAAATTATTAAAGATATGTGAACAATACGCATTTGAGAATGATATAATGTATAATACAAAAAAAAATCAGTATGCATGGTCTTTCAGACAGCTTCTTTCAAATTACCATCTCCTTCCCTTGTATATCTTAACGACAATTCTCTTATCTATGTCAACACTTATACGTATTTGGGTCATATTTTGAAATCCAATCGGTCGGATAATGAAGATATGATGAGACATTGCCGATCTCTGTGTACTCGAACAAACATGCTTCTGCGTAAATTCAAGAATTGTTCATTGCATATCAAATTAGATTATTCGAATCTTATTGCTGCACCATGTATTACGCTCCTCTGTGGACAAACTTTAGTGAATGTATGAAAAGAAAACTAGTTATTGGTCATAATAATAGTCTTCGTTTTCGGTTAGGTCTTCAAGGTGGGACAGTGTGTGTGTGTGTGTTTCGTTTTCGGTTAGGTCTTCAAGGTGGGACAGTGTGTGTGTGTGTGTGTGTGTGTGTATGTATGTATGTATTTGTTTGTGTGTGTGTACTTTATGTTTAAAATGTTTGTTGTTTTGTTTGTTTTTTTTTATAAAACTTTATATTTTAATTTAGAGGTATGGACTTTGTAGTCTGAAATAAAGAATTCTTATCTTATCTTAATCATCCAATAAGAGTTCTCCATCAGGGATGGGAAACAATATTACTGCAGTATCGTCTGTTTATTCTGAATTTCTTCATGTTATGTGGCCTAAAGAAATAATAATAATAATAATAATAATAATAATAATAATAATAATAATAATAATAACAATAATAATTATAATAATAATATGAAGCTATCAACAGTGCACGATTTAAAAGTCAAAGAGATATATAATAGTCTGCATAGCGCCCTTGCCACAAAACAGAAATTACTCTTCTGAAAGTATTTAGCGACATTCTCTCTGCTTTGGATAGTGGAAAGATTACAGTCCTCACTCTCTTGGATTCATCTGCAGCATTTGACACAATAGACCATGATATATTACTTCACCGTCTCCAGCATGTATTTGGCATTCAGAATATAGCCTTACAGTGGTTCAAGTCCTACTTAGTCAACAGGACACAAATTATATATGCAGATGGAATACACTCCAGCCCAGTTGACGTATGTTGTGGTGTTCCACAGGGATCTGTTTTTGGACCTGTTCTCTTCATTCTGTATACTCAGCCGCTCTCAAGTGTCATAGATCATCACCCATTGTTGCACCAATTGTATGCTGATGACACCCAAATATACAAGTCTAGCCACCCAACTGAAGTTGATGCTACCATCCATGGAGTAGAGAAGTGCATTTCTGATGTGAAATCATGGATGACATGTAACAAGCTGCAGATGAATGATGATAACACTGAGGCTATTCTGATCACAACACAAAGACTCTCTCATTCACATCCTTTATCTCAGACAACAAATATCAGCAACACAAACATTAAATTCTCAAAGTTAGTACGGAACCTATGCGTTACTCTAGACAGTACTCTCACATTGCACCAACATGTTATCAACATATGCAAGGCTGCATATCTTGACTTGAGACGCGTCAGTTCCATTCGTAAATATCTTTCAGTTGATGCCACTAAAACACTTGTGTGTTCATTAGTACTTTCAAGACTGGACTAGTGTAACTCAATTCTGTCTGGTTCGTCACAATATATACTCCAGAAACTTCAAAAAGTTCAAAACACAGCTGCACGGATTTAGAGTACCTCGATCAGAGAACACCTCACCACTGCTCTGTGCCCTACATTGGCTATCAATTCGATACAGAATCAAACACAATATTTGTTCTCTGTACTATGTTTTAATGACAGATTCCAGTCCAACATACCTATCCAGCCTCACCCATGTGTATAGACCAGCTAGATCCTTACGCTCTTCTTCTGATAATCGTATACTCATTGTACCCAAGGTGAAAACAAAGTCATATGGACAACGTTCGTTTGCACACCAGGGCCCGTCGACGTGGAACGAATTGCCCATTGAAATTAGACACAAAGACACAGTGGTCCCTTTTGAGAGAGAGAGAGAGAGAGAGAGAGAGAGAGAGAGAGAGAGAGAGAGAGAGAGAGAGAGAGAGAGTTGTACTCACATGATTGCGTATAACTGAGATTAACTTTGTTATAACCGTGCTGTAGATTTTTTCCAACTTTCTTGCTAACATAGAGACCATTGTAATTGGGTTCAGACGCACAAATAAATAAGCCGAGAGGTTATCAGAAAGATGAATTGTTCTTTAAAATGTATTACTACGCAAGGGATGTTAATTGGCTTTACTTGTGAAAATAATAGAGAGTTGTACATGCACACATTTGAGCAAAATGTGTACATGTACAAATCTCTGTTACTTTAATATGTTGATTAGTCACGTACACTTTTGAACAAAATGTGTACATGTACAAATCTCTATTACTATAATATGTTGATCCGTCACGTATAAAATGTGTACATGTACAAACATGTACAAATTCATGTTACTTTGATGTTGTATTCTGGCAGCCGCTATCGGCCATCGTAGGATCTATATACAGCACGTAATACAATAATTATCATTACCATGAGCAATCGAAAACTATCTGTTCAACAATGCTTGTACTTTTATGAACTTGCATACAGCGTTAGTACTTACAGTCGTGATAGACTTAATACCTTTGCATCAATGACTTATGTCTTTACATTGTCAGCTTTGAGATATAAAATTACTGATATTAACTTCTGTGAATATTTTTAAGCTTACGTTTTTATTCTTGTTGCATAAAATAAATTAAAATAAAATGTTTATCGTCTTGAACTGGACCACATGCCAAACGTTTTTGATTTATATGGAGACTTCTTCACTTATCATTATATACCTCTTTGACTTTTAAGTCATGCACTGTTGATAGCTTCATATTGTTATTGCTATTATTATTATTATTATTATTAGTAGTAGTAGTAGTAGTAGTAGTAGTAGTAGTAGTGTTTCTTCAGGACGCACATACCAATAAGAAATTCAGAAGAAACAGACGACACTGCGGTAATATTGTTTCCCATCCTTGATGGAGAACTTTTATTGAATGGTTTACTTAAGCAATCTTTTTATGCTGACGTATACATAGCTCTTAAATTATATATATGATTGTGATATTAAAAAACAACAACACAAACGCAAATATTTCGCATTTAATATATGCTTCTTCAGGCACGAAATGTTTGAAAGAAACGGATGACGTATTTTAATTTAAGATGTATGTATCTTTAACATTGCAATTATGTTGTATTTTATTATGTTTTATTGCATTGCGTTGTATATTACGATATGATATTGTACTATAGTTTTATTTTCGTTCTGTGCTTTGCAGTCCTGTACCTTACCATTTTTTGTATATTAGGAAGAGCATTTCCTTCTATTACCTCCCTCCGGTATAAAGATTCTAATGGAGACAAACAACATCACATTATGTGTCGAAACAATTCATTTCTCGAACCTGAAGGTGAATGCAGTAAAACAGGTCGAATTTTTCTGGCCGTATGATGTCACTGGTGAAGTGCATTCCATGATTTCGTTTACAAAAGTGATTAATAATGTTCAAAATATACATGTGCAAATCTCAGAAATACCGAACACAACATCAGCCCAATGCACGAATGAGATTATCCGTGTCTCACTTGAATTTCAACATCTAATAATATACACAATAAGTAATAAATGTTATTTTTTATAAATGAATATTCCTTCTTTATTCTTTTTTATATTTATAATTTCCTTCATTTGAAAGAACCAAAAACTGATGGCAGTATAAATGAGATCAATGAGATGTATATAATAAATCTCATAAGTTGATTGGAATATGTATTGTTATTAATTTGAATAGCACCTCCATGGTGTCAAATATTTAAAGTCAAAACAAGACCACTATACATATTAGCCCGTATTAGTAGAAGTATATGACCCTGTTCATAGTCACACACCATTAATAAATCTGTTAAGAGCATTGAAACTACAAATTCTCAACAAGTTTATGACAATAATTTCAAACATTGCTATGTTCGTCTTACATTTACGACCAAAGATAGGCATATTGGTAAATACGTCATGACATTAATAATGAGATTTGAAATATTGCGTCATAGTAAAAGCATGCAAATATTACGTCATGTGCGAACATCATTACTTACATTCCTATTTCTGTCTTTTCAGCTGGAAGACGAGGGCAGGTCACAATAGAGAAAATTCTCAAAATCGCAACAGGGGCATCCAGAGAACCATTTCTTAGATTCATTAGATTCAGCATGAACCCAACCATCCAATTTGCTGAAGTGATGTTTCCATCCGCGAGCACATGTATTAATCAACTAGTACTACCTGTTGAAATTGTTGATTACGAATTTGTTGATATGGCATTTCTGAACGACTTCTTTGGGCTTGAGTAGAAGAGTAGTATTATATATTTGTTATACTTTTCTGCCAATCTGGCAGCCATTTATGGGCTATCATGCAAAAAACATTGAGTTAAACTCAAAACAAGAACAACAACAGACGTGTCAATAAGGTAAAATAAAATGGTCGTGTTTTTCCAATATGTACTCGGAGCGTCTTAAAGTAATTAATTTAGGGATTATGTTGGAAGCGCATTGGCGTCGACTCAATCAAGCGTATAACAACAAAAAAATAATTTAAAGTTGCTGATGTTAGTGAGTGAACGTATCAACGTATACAGCTGCATTAACGAATGTGTAGAGAGGATCATTTCAATTAAAGAAATACTTTCAGTATTAGTATATCAATGATATTCACACATTCACCAGTGGTTGAGATTTTATAAAACAAGTATATATTTCCAGAAAAGCAAAAACAATAGTTGAGCTATACAAGCAATCCAAAGCGTTTATAATTATTGGATTTTGACGGTCGCTGCAGTACTTATTGATAAACCGTTTGAACATTGGGCTGACATTGACTTAAGACGCGTTTTACATACGATTTATTTGCTATTGATTACTCAGATTATTTACAATATCATCGTACAGAATGTCAGATTACTATTATACAATTTATCCTAGTGAAACAAAAATCCATGTGGTACTTCACATCCTGCATGTTTATGCTGGTCACCTGTTTATGCAAGAAGTCTCAGCAGCTTCAAAGGTGCCAATAAGCGTGATTCCCAACAGCAAGGAAAAATGCATGTCATTTAGGCTGATCATCTACAGTTAACTGACTTGCTGCAATTACTCAGTTACAAAGTCACGATCATTATTTCCAGAAACCATTCGGATAATGTAGCATTCACTGTCTAATGGTAAACATGGAAACTACAAAAAGAGGGAGGCAAATAATACAAAACAAAAGAACAATACAATTTTTTGTGTTACATTGGACACTTTATTGGCACGGTTGCTCAGTTTGTCCAACAGCTGCCAATTTGACAACAGTTTATTGAGGTACTAATGTGTTTTAAACATTCCGTGTAACTGTTATAATCAGCTGGATTATTTGCTCATAGAGAAATCAATCAATCATTCATTCCGTTGCCAATGTTCGTGTCATTTATTCGTAGCCCGTGACTTACGATATCTTTCGAATATATTCACATCGTTATCTGCGAGTCATAATCGACAAGTACGCGCGCGCGCATACACTTAAAAGAAGAAAACTCGTCTGTGCCATGTAAATTTTCTGGCTCATAATTTTTCTAATATTTGCTTTGTAGTTGTTGTGTAGTGTTAAAATTACGTGTCATCTACACACCTAGATATGTTATTTTAAAACTGCGATGATTACATTTCAGTATTCTTTTCAGTAAGATAATTCTAGTTTAATTGTACAACAGCAATGTTCACTACAAAAAAATCGATTCTTTACAGAAAAGAAAAGAACTGTTAAAGAAGATTCAAATTTAGATGTAGCTAATAATAATGCGTAGTACGTCTTGAGACGGAATCAATTTTAAGGCTTAAAATTATCCCTAACACAGTTTACATTAAAACCGAAATTTTTTAACCTGCATTCACTGTTTTATTAATTTTATAATAAAACAAAATCTGTTAAAAATAATAACATTATTTTTTAATGAAATGCTCGATTTAAATTGTTTTTGTGCCTAGTATGGTTCCCAGCACGTTTCTTAGGTTGCAAGGACTAGAGCATTTTAACTTCATACGTAGTAGCGAACCAGACTATTTGACGCTACATAGTCTGGTTCCCTGCTTCTTATACTCCCATGCGTTGCACTCCGCTATAATAAAACATACTAAGCAGGGAACCAGACTGTGTTGCATTGAAAAATGAATTCCCGGCATAATCTATCCAATAAAATCAATTGTTACAAAATTGTTAGTAACTTATCTTTACCAATCAAATGAGTTGTCACGAAATTTGAAAGAACCAACCAAGTGCACGAAAAGTGGCCAAATATTTTGTCTTAGAATATATTTGCTTAAGCTGTCCTTTTCTCGTGATCACGTAAAATTAATTATAAGCCTTGTATATTGTGTGATAGTGAAGGTAAATGGTTTATGTTGGCATAAAAAATTTCGAATGAAGTTTTTTTTTATTGTCAGGACTGTATTAGGGGTTGGTGTGTGGGAAGGTGTTATGAATTAATATTATTGTAATTTAGCACCAAAGTAATCAACGCCAAAGATCTTAGGGGGATATTCCAACATATAAAATCCTGTATAAAATTTCGGCTCAATGGGGGATCACTCAACGTTAACATAATCCTACTATGTGCTACGTCTTACTATACAAACAACGGCATTGCATACTGACAAGGAACCAGTTACCGCCACTTTATCCTGGTTTCTCAACGGTTTCTTAACAATCATCAATATTTGAAACTTGTAATTCTATCTAATTAATCTCGCCCTATTTTACGAATATGTCAACAGAATAGTGTAATGAAAAACTTTGTCATGTCTTATAGTATATCCTTAATAAGTCTTTCTTCTTTCTCAGTAACGGTACCAATTGCCGCTAATACCATTATTCACGATTAGAAATTCAGATACGATTTATTTCTACATAATAACAACAAAACATTAATGTTTAATGTCGCAGAATTCAATTTCGTCAAAATGTAATTTCTATTTCACGAACTATTAGCAACCAAAGCAACTGATGGTCACCACCTCGAAACTGTTGACGGTAGTCCTACAATGTAAGCCCCGACGCTGATATTTATCTTTGCTCGCGTCTGGGTCTTACTGCCTAAAGAGCAGCGCTGTGTAGTGTTTTTAAATATACTGAACAGAGAATAAGAGGTGAAATTTTCATGTTTATCACATACTTGGCAATAAGTATCAACATTTATCCACATACTTAAGAGTTATTAATATACTTACTTTGCTGTCTTGATCGTGATCGACTCTAACTCTGACACTAGGAAATGAACGCATTTTTCATGTTCCTTTGAAACGCGTTTCAATGCCATGGTGGCTGAGGAATGCCGAAGTAAGTTTCAATAAAGCTGTTTTATTTTCACGAAACGAAATTATCAAATGGGTTTTAACAAACAGCAAGCAATATTTCGTTTCGTTCAAAAAATATTTTCCGATTAGAACCTAATTTAAACATACTTCGGCATACCTCGACAACTGTCGCATTTCAGCAAATTCAAATGTATGTCAACTGAACAAAAAATGCGTCCGTTTGCAAGTGTCAACTATTGATTCCATTTGGATAAAAACAGCGCAGTAAGTATAATTAATTAAACATATATTAGTGGAAGAGTGCCTATATAGATTGCCAAGTATGTTCGATATTCCTGAAACTTTGATTTATCGTTCCGGTGTCGACGACATCGGAACTAACTACACTATGGCGTCATTCGGCTCGTAAGACGTAGCACTAAAATCAAGATCAACATGTGATACGTCTTACAGGTAGGACTACTGTTGACGGAATTTGACATTATGAATCAAATGTGTGTACTGTGAGGAGTAAGTCCCAGCAGCTCAATATGGTTTTCCCTGGTCAGCTTAACTACATCCAGGTTTATATGGTTGTCATGGTTATCCATGACCAGTAACACTGAGTGATATTTCCAACAGTTTGTAATGAACAGGTCTTTAAACCATGTCAGAAAAAGCTGTCCATATATCCAGACTGATCCAAACAGCTAGTTAACTGGTTTGTTTGTTTGTTGTAGGGTTTAACACCATTTTTCAGCACACGATAGGCTATACATGGCTGCCAGTATTATTGGTGGAGGAAGAACCTGGGAAAACCCCCAGAAAGAACCACAATCCACGAGAAGCTACTGGCAAGCTTTCTCACATACCTACATTAGCTGAATCTTAGACTTGAACCCATTCAGACAGGTGAGACAGCAGTGATCCGTCATGGAAAGCGCTTTAGTTTAGACCACTCTGCCACTTGGGGCCCCACAGTTACCTGGAACACCATCTTTATAGGCTGTATGTGGGAGAGATTTTTCACAAATTAGATCGAAAATACTCTTAAAAGTCACTATTTGAAACATATCCCTGACCAAACAGAATGTTGGATGCAATAGAAGAAGATACATTAGTATCATACTTGAAGTAAATGATACAGCCGGGGTTCCCGAAAACAATGGCTATTGCTAGACGGTACATTTTATCCATTATGAAGAAAATGCCAGAACATATCTATTCAGCTCAGAGAAAGGTCCCTCAAATAAATGGTTTAGAAAGTTTTTTAGCCGATATACAGAACTCAAGAGAGAGAGCCAGAATGACTTGACAGGGAGGTCATGCATGTCCAATGAAAATGTAATGAACAGTTATCTTGCCATTTGAGGGACACCACAAAGAAACTTGGCTTAGAAAAGGACCTACGCAGAACATTTAATTGTGATGAGACTGGTTGGAGCTTAAGGGATAAGAGATGAAAAAAAGTCATAGGTGTGAAGGGCCATCACACATATCAGCAAGCTCTGTTATCATCTGGACACATCACTGCCCACATTTGTATTGCTGCAGATAGTACAGTCCTTCCCATTTCTAATTTGTGATTTATTTTCGATTGTCTTCCTTGGAATATTGTATTTCCTAGAGGCCTGACTAAGGTGAGATGTAACTTCTTCACAGACGAGACAGCAGACAATAGATCTTCTTGGTGATACTGCAAATGCTTTGCCATTTTTCTACAATAAATTATTAATTCATTCAATGTAGTGTATCATTTGTAAATTACATTATAAGTCATGTATATTATTGTGTGTGTGTGTGATAAATGTGAAGCAAAAGAGAATAAGCTGCTTTGTTACGATTACATCCCTTATCTTATAGATGATTTTGAAATGACCCCTATACTACAAATTATTCATAACCAGAGTTACCTTCATATAGGAACACTGTAGTCATCATCATTTGCTGGTGTGGGAATATTAATGTTAGATTGAGAGATGCATTGGTGTTGTACAAGATATTCCTGATAAACTTGACTTTAGTTACTATGTTAGTCAACATCAAAACACACTACACAGCACCTTTTAGTTAGGCAGTAAGACCCAGACGCCCAAAACATAAATATCAGCATCCAGTCTTACATGTAGGACAAGAGAGGGGCCCACATAAAAATAAGTAATCAAAATGGTAAATACGTATATAATCTCAATCTCTCTCATTGTTCCTCATATTCTTGCAGGTTTCTTGATCTTGAAGTATTGAATATTTTGTTCTAAATAGACACTTTCACCTTCCAGTTGTTTATAAGGGTATTTTTTATTGATTAGGCATATTTGATCGTAAATTCTTTCAACAATGTTTCTTTTTCTGGAAATAATAAAAACATGTTATTACAAAGATCTACATCCCCTTTGATCACGATCCAAATTCAGTAATGAATTATTATACCCAAGATACTTGTATTTGTGTTTTGGGGGTAGCCATCTTACTGCCCAAACAACAGCAGTCTGTTGTATGTTTAGATGTCAACCAACATTGGAATGAGAAGTCATTTTCAGGAATATCACATACTTGGCAGTCCATGTCAACAAATTATAAAGTCTTAAAGTTCTAGTAAGACTTGACTTACTGTGATGTAATTTTTAAAAAAATAAGTTCAAAAGCAAATGGTCATGTATTTAAAACGGCATACATTTCAGTTGGTGAAATGCATGGGAAGTGAGTATTGTCAAAAGGATAAAGTATCTTGAATGAAATGAAGCTATGTAAACACTGTCTTAAATATTAACAAAGTTTTATTCTTGTCATTATCCTATTTGGGCTCCATTGCCTTGTTAGCACCTTCCAGTTTTATTTGGCTTCAGAGCAATGGGGGCAAGATACCAAGGGTTCCTCTGGTATTTTATTGAATTATTTCCATGTGGATTGTCCTCACTGTGAAGAGAGCTTATCAGTCTCACTGAGAATTATCATTCTTTCTTGAAAATTAATGTCCATAAAGTTTGGACTATTGCTACATTTTTATCAGTCACTATTTATAAAGATACAATAATTGCAGGTCCGTAATTCAGAAAAACAAATCTTTTTCAGGTTTTAATTATTTTTAACAAATGTCATCCACTGTATTTATCAGAAGGCTTAGTAATTAGGCAGCCTGGATGACAAGTCTTTATGCAAGTTATATGGCTTGAAAATGTTTACAGAATTTGTTCAGATTGGAAGATGAAAAGGAGAGCTTTTTCATTAGTAGCAGGTAAGTATTGCATAATTGATATTAGTTTTACCTCCACCCTTCACTGGAAAAAACTTCGTTATAAATTTCCATATCAATGTTATGTATACTTTTAGGGTAAAAAAAAATTTATTTTTTTTCTTCCCAGTGAATTGACTTTACTACAAATTTCCAAAAATGACTGCAGAGCCAAGACGAGTTCTGAAGGCAATCAATAACAATCAGACTAGCACAGAATCAACTTCCATCACCAAACCTGCTGTTAGTACCCAACCAATTACAGATTTTAGCAGTACCACTAAACAAGATGACTTTGCAGGCTTGAATATGCCAGGAGAAGGAAGGAGGTAAATCATCAGAGAAAATCACTAACTTTTTGTGTAGGTCAGGGCTTGAAATACCTTCAGAAACTGTCACTTGTAACTGAAAATAAGAGTTTTCAAATTGAAAATAAGCTGAAGACAGTTTTAGCTCATGGCTTAAATATACTGTACCATCAGTGTTGTTGTCACCTACCTTTATTGATATTGACATTACTTTTTAAGTCCTGAAATGGTGGACATGTGGTCTAATATGATCGCCTTTGCCAATCACTGCCATCTCTCCATTGATCATGTATACTCATAGCTGCCAATCCTCATGATTTTGGCGTGAATTTCACAACATTTTCAACGATTTACTGATTCTTGCTGCAAGCCAAAAATCACAAATTCCCCAATTCTCAATTATTTTCAATCTTTAATAAAATAGCTAATTTTCCGTTAAGCGCTAGTCTAGAAATTAGCAGTTGCTGAAACAGTCCTGTACTTCTGGTCACAAAATTAGTAGAAATAAAGCTGATTAGTACAGTTGGCCCAGTAGCAAGCATTTTAGCCTATTTTAATCTATATGTATAAGAGTAGTTTACAAATGCTTTTGAGAGAAAGTCTTGGGCATAACCAAAATTTTGCTCTGCACATGCATAGCCAACACTGATTTTACTTGCCATTCGGCATCACATCTTGAAAAATATCTTCACCAAGGAAAAAGAAATGTATTGCACAGAAAGGGAACTTTACTTTGGAATATACATAAAATTGGCCATGCATTCAGCCATAAAAACCTGGTATACATGCTTTTTGTACACAGTCTTCCACAAATTTTAGCATTGAGCAGGGTGGCAGAGAGGATGTGAGGAAGCACATTGGTAGCAAAAAGCACATAGAGATTGTGAAAAATAAGAACTCGCAGTAGATTTCAGCTCGGAAATATTTTAAGCCATCAACGGAAGACTTGCAAGCCACCAAAGTTTAAGCATTGTTTGTGAGTTGTTGAACACAATCTAACTTTATCAGCTGGAGACCATGCTAAACACTTTTTCTGACAAATATTCCCTGACTTTACGATCGCTTCACAAATTCATGTTAAAATTCACAGACTTGTATCCTCAAATTCACTAATTGCGAGCCTGGAGGGTTGGCAGCTATGTATACTTATGTTTAGGTCAGGTAAATTTATATGTGAATCTTACATATATAACAATTTGTACCTGCTTAATTAAATAAAATGTGCATGTTGGATGGAGAAAATTGTGTTTCACCATAGAATTTAGTCCCTAATTCTAGAGTTTACAGATACAATGGTACTGTTGGGAATTCCCATGTTACATTATTGAAGTCTGTACCATTCTTAAATAATTGCATCTCACCTAGGATCATGCCTTTTATACCATAGGTAACAATGAATATGAATACACGAAGGCACAGTTCACCTTGCTCAAGTTTAGTTTCTGAAAGTTTTTAACAGTGAAAGTTGGCAGACACAGAACAAAAGAGGAATTATTGATGGGTAAATGACTTAAATGGTTTGTGATGCCAATATAGGAAAGTTCTTGTAACCTTTCATCACTATGTAATTTTGCAGGCATTGAGTCCTAAACACTGAGTAACTTTGGAGTTGTAAAGCAAAATGACTTGTCTATTTTGAAATAACATAACTGTGCCAGTTTTAAAGATATCTGCCTGGATTATGTATCAAAATAAAGGTTAAAAGTCAAATTGTATGACTAATTCAATAAAGTTTGCATCGCTATTATAACTGTTAAAATACAGGTAACACAACAGGTAAAATGCACAAGCAATTTTTTTAAAAACCTCATTACATAAACAAAAAGATATGAAAGTATTCCAGAGCTTTTCTGGAGCCATCTGACACTCTGGTAGGTCCATCTCTCCCAGAAAACTGAAATAAATCCCTTTGCTAAAGTCTTTGGCTCTAAAAGAACAAAAACACATGGAGTTCACACTTCCTTTGGTTCAAAACCTTCAGTCCTCTTCATTGTCATCAGTCATCCACAAGCATATTCCAATGCCTCTCCAGATGCTTTATCATTTTCAATTAACTGTATTAGGTCACAACAGCTAAATATTATGATGATTCATAATCTGGCGCTTCAGTGCCTTCTTGCTATGAGATTTCTAGTTGCATTACAAGAAGGAAGTTATTAGAGGTATCCCGAAGTTTATGTAGTTGGATACTAAGACTAAAGAAGAATACTGCTCCAGTTTGGTAAAGCAGTCTGTAGGGTTTACAGACTTACTTCCCCAGGACTGTTAAACAGGTCCATAGTAATAAAAGGGGTAATTTGGAGTACTGATAATTACAAACTGTTTGCCCTGCTAAGAAGCCAAGATCTGCATGATCACACGATTGTCATGTACATGACTGTCATGCAAAACAAGTTGAGAAGTTGTGTGAATGCTGCCAATAGGTGCACAACAGAGATTACAAAATGTTCCATGTATTTTGATCACAGTTCTTCACATGCCAGTGTCATCTCAAATGTGTTTTTCTTGGCAGAATAGTCATTTCTTTACTGTGACTAACACAAGAAATGTTCAGTATGTAGAATTAGTGTTCTGGTTATCAATTATAATTGATCATTGTTGGTTGAACAAACCAATAAGATAATTGCTTGTGTGTAAAGGGAGACTAAAAATATTTCTGTGTAAATGTTTAGCTAACTAGGGATTCCAATTCATTAAAGTTGATCTGAATTATTTATTGGTCATTCCCCTCCCAACTTACAGATGTAAAACCATACCATATTCTGTATGTGCAAACATTCATTATTTGGAACATATAGTCATGATACCATGATCAGGCTTTTCTTGAGTTAATAAATTTAAACACATTTTGATTATTTGTTTCAGTTGTAAATGTAAAATACTTAGTAGTATTTGTAAATAATGACAAACAAGAAATCCGTGTCCTTCTGTACTATAAATTATAGGCACATCACATATGAATGAAAGGATTTTGGAGGATTGCGACAGTATTTCAGTTACATAAGACTGATTGGTCATAAAATGTTGCTTTCATTTGACAAAGTTGTTGAGCAAAAATAATGCAAGACAGATGTAATATTTTATCAGGTTAAAGAATACACATCATTAAAAGAGATTACTCCTGTTCATGTATTTACATTTTGAACTCTTGATCAAAGATATAACTGACAGACTCCATTCCAACATTCTTATATGGCCTCACCCATGTGTTTACAACAGCAAGTACGCTCCTCTTCTGAAATCGTATACTCATTATTCCCACTATGAACAAGAAGTCATATGGACAATGTTCTTTTGCATACCAGGGCTCAGCAGCGTGGAATGAATTGCCCATTGAAATTAGACACCGACACGGTGATCCCTTTCATGAGTGCTTTTAAACCTCACCTTTTTCGACTGCATGAACAAACTTAAAGACCTAATAATGTTTCCTACCTTAAATATTGTCATCATTTTTTTATGCTTTCTAATTTCAGGGTGTTTTTTTTTTTAATCATATCATTATACATGTTGTAAAGTGCTTAGAGCTTCTAAATATTAGGCACTATACAAAATAAATATTATTATTAATAGTATTATTTATACATGACGATTATTGCAAATGCATCTCATCAGTAGGACTTCAAAGAAAATTAGGTGTTTCAGAGATCCTGTCAGAGAATGATTTAAACAGTATGTTTTGTAACTGCTGAACACGTTACTTTTAGACACTGTCAGCCTTGTTTGCTATTTTCTTCAAAATGTATACCTTCATTTTAATGCTGTACTCCCCAAATTTTAGAACTAGTGGGAACACTGGAAACGGATATGTTCATGCATACCATGGATTACTTCACCATCATACCAGGAGTGACCTATTTTACACTTGGGTTGGCTTCTGAGACATTGTTACTTACAGTCATACAAATTTATCTGTGCATGAATTCTGAAGTGTACTATGCCATTACCAAAACCATCACTAGCCAATTTTCAGACATTATGTTCAAGTTGGTTTTTGGCACATTGTTGCCCGTATCTGCTATGTATTTTTAAGAGCAATGTTCTGTGATGTTAAAAATATTTAATTGTAACTTGTTTACATTTTAGTGATTATTTACACATCTGTTGCAACTAGAGTTCTTGAATGCTGTTGCTATAATTGTTGCAAGCCACAGACAGAAATTTGCTAGCCTTTTTATCCATGACTGCCTGTAATAAGATTACTTGTTTTTCAGTTATGTGCATAACCCTGCTTTTAATATATTATTATGAACCCAAGTCAAGTTTTCTCTGGTGGTTGAGAAGTCTAAATATTTAATGCTGAGTAAGCCAAATCAGATTTTTCTCTTCTAAAAAAATGTCTCTTGTTGACTGATAAGAGGTTAGCTTAATTGACATATATTTGACCACTTTTTTATTAGCTTCTTGATGATGTAATTTTGTTTAAGGGTGCAACAGTACATCTATGCAGTGTATCATTACGATTACACAGCCTATGCTTTGATACATTTATGGTCTTTTCATCTTTACAAGGTCTGCCATTCATACTACCCTCAATTATGCAGATTCTATTCGATGTGATCTTGTTTTAGTACATGGCCACCATTGTAAAAGTGGGCCCTGAATGGCTAAGTGGTCTAAAGCGCTC
The DNA here is from genome assembly GCA_029339505.1 of Unio delphinus. NCBI lineage: Eukaryota > Metazoa > Mollusca > Bivalvia > Unionida > Unionidae > Unio > Unio delphinus. Next base: position 6,450,235 of record JAQISU010001238.1, read on the forward strand.
TCCGACACGGATCACTGCCATCTCATTGCTGTCTGCATGGGTTTCAATTATTGTTGTATTTTTAGCACTATTAAGAAGTTTAAAAAATCTGACCAATTAATAATATTAACAATAACAATAATAATAATTCACAATTTAAATTGATGCAATGCATGCATGCCCCAAGTGGTCTAAAGCACTCTCCATTATGGATCACTGCCATCTCACCGCTGTCTGCATGGGTTTCAATTATTGTTGTATTTTTAGCACTATTAAGAAGTTTAAAAAAATCTGACCAATTAATAATATTAACAATAACAATAATAATTCACAATTTAATTGATGCAATGCATGCATGCCCCGAGTGGTCTAAAGCACTCTCCGTTATGGATCACTGCCATCTCACCTGTCTGCGTGGGTTTGAGTCTAAGATTCGGCTAGTGTAGTTATGTAAGAAAGCTTGCCAGTAGCTTCTCGTGGATCAGTGGTTCTTTCCGGGGGTTTTCCCGGGTTCTTCCTCCACCAATAATACTTACCACCATGTATAGCCTATCATGTGCTGAAAAATGGCGTTAAACCCTACAACAACCATTGTAAAAAGTATTGTGATAGATATTTTTTTTAATGCATTTTTTCCTGCTTGATATAATCAGTACCTTCCTAATGATGTTCCTGGAAATGGTGATCTTTTATGAAAGGAAAAGTAACATTATTTCACTTTTTTTTTCTTCAGTAAAGCCTGGGGTCTAGAACACTTTGACATAGGAAAACCCTTGGGGCGTGGCAAGTTTGGCAATGTCTATCTTGCAAGAGAAAAAGAAAGCAAGTACATTGTTGCTCTTAAGGTAGGTATATTTTTATAGCCACTGTGTGTGTGAATATATATATGATCCAAATATTCAAATGGCTTTTTCTTGAACAAAATGTTCCTCAGATTAATATAGTCACCAAATATTTGTGAAATTTAATATGAAAAACAAAACACTTTAAAAAAAAAAAAAAACTGTCCAGTCACATTCTCAATGACTAATGTAAATTATTCATTCTATATATTAGTTAGCATATGACTCTTGTAAAGAGTATTCTGATTGGTTCAAAGGTTTAAATTCATCTTTGTGTAATGGAAACTGATGACAGTGGAAAGAAGCATCCTTGCAAAACTACTCAGTAACCAAGACAAATTCATGGTGCATTTGATTACGATGATATTGTATAAATGACTTGCAGTGATTAAGTACAATGATTTCACAAGTACATTCAAACCTGAGAGCATAATTTAGGGTAAACCTATATATCCTGTTGTTTTAAGGTCATTGGTCATGATCATGATAAGTTTGATAGGAACCTAAAGTAGATTCAGCTTTATAGGTCAAAGTCATGGGGACTCCTTGGTGATTAATCTCCCAGGTCAACAAGTTACAACTAGTACTTATATAGAGAACTGTTTTTAAACATGGGGTAGACATGTAATATACCTTTGTTAATACTATTATTGTCTTAAAGTTAAATTGTTTTTCTCAGGTACTTTTCAAATCACAGCTGCAGAAGGCAGGAGTTGAACACCAGCTGAGGAGAGAAATTGAAATTCAGTCCCATCTACGGTAAGGATGGTATAATTTATAGTAAGAATCCCCTGCTTCAAGCATTCTTCAAGTTCTGGTTATGGGTGTCCATTTTCCAAATCTGGTCTGTACACGAGTACTGGACTTAAGTTCTAAACTCCTGTGTTTATTTTTTTTTGACAGCAGTCATGTGTAGCTTCAGTGCAGTAGATGTTTCTCCCTTGTATACATACTATTAATCATGCTAGCATCTTAGAATTTGTTGTTGTTATGGTTTAATTAGATGTTTCTCCCTTGTATACATACTATTAATCATACTAGCATCTTAGAATTTGTTTTTATGGTTTAATTAGATGTTTTCCCCTTGTTTTCATAATATTAATCATACTAGCATCTTAGAATTTGTTGTTTTTATGGGTTTAATGACATTTTTTGTCAAATGATAGGCAATACATGGCTGCCAGCATATTTGATGGAGGAAGACAAAGCCTAACCCTGGGAAGACCAACCATTTTATAGGAAGCTTCTGGCAAACTTTTACAGTGATAGAGGCGAGATGTCAGTGATCAATGAAGACCAGTGCCTTTGATCACTCAGCCACCAGGGCCTCTTTTTAATTTGTTGATAATTATAAGAATTATTTTGCAGTTGTCACACCTTCCAACCCTTCATATATTTGATTGTAAGAACAACAGAAATGACCCTTAAAATAAAGGCTTGTGGAATTAAAGCTAAGATTATATAAATATGATTTTTGCAGCAAACTCCAGATGCTGGGTTGATTGTGTTTGATTTCCATAGTGCCTGCAAGTCAGAATACATGGGGTATATTTCTGACTTTGATAATCTGTTTTTCTTGTGCCCCTTCATTTGTTTTCTATGACTAAATTTTGGGCTTGGAGATTATTTGCTAGGTCTGTAGAGCCAGGAAAAGGGGCTCTCTTCCTCTTCTTATGAACACACCCTTTGTTTCCATGAGGGGTCACAGTTCAGGTAAAGGACGGTGCCTGATTCCTTTGATATCTTACCCTGAAAACAATTTGTCATCTTTCACAGACATGGGCAATTTATTGCATATTTTTGGAAAAGGGTTGTTTATGATTCAGTAGTAACTATGATTTGATCTCTTTTCTCTGCCTGCCTTCATTTGTGGCCAGAAATTGGCTTCCATCTGTATTTCCCATTCCTGTTAAAGTCTTGGTTGGATCTTTGTTGAGGATTGGCTACTTTGCCGATTTAGAGCTTTACATTTCTTTTTGTCTAAATCAAAAGATAATAGAAAGGGTTGTAACTGTCTTTTTCTACCTCATGATGGTACCACTTATTTCAGCAGCCTTCATTTTGAGGTGGATTGTTCAGACTATTGAAAGAACTTATAAGTTTCTCACCAAGGCAAATCTTTCAATTTTGAAAATATAAGCCCATAATATTGGTACATCTTATGATGTTTTGAACCATTCTTATTTTGGATTAGTTCACCTTGACAGGTTATTAAAGGCCATAAACCTTCTACAGGCAGGCGAATTCAGCAATGCATTAATAGCATGTGGTGTATTACTATGTTTAAAGTGTAATATTTTGAGTAGTAAGCTAATTTAAATTATGTAAGTATTAAATATTTAAAATTAGTCTTACCCCTCATTGATAGTTTTGTTAATGTTTATGATCAAAACAACTGATTACCTCACACAACCTGTATTAAAGTTGTTATGCAGGGAGGAGCATCTGTGGATTTCTGCAGCTTTAGTATGCCTTGTTGTCCAGGCATCTAGCCATTTCTCATTAATAATGGCAAGATTTGTGGCCATTAGGGCCTAACCAAGTAGATAATTTTCGCCGAGTACCGAATCTGAGTATTTGGATGTACTATTTGCCGGATCTGGGCACGAACCGAGTAGTAGGTGCGACTCCGGAGAGTACCGTTTGTTTCATTATCATATGCGAAGCTTAAACTTTTCGTGTACCTTATACCATATATATCGCCTATAAGATGAAAAATTGTATTATTAACTTAAATTATTATGTATTAAAAAAAACTTTTATTAAAAGTTCGATATTTATTGAATTATTTTACTTGTAACCATTTATGCACGGATTATTTGCCAAGGCGAATACTTCCGAATAGTACCGAAAAACCAGATATTCAGCCGAAGTGAATGTCCGAGGTGATTTCCGGTTAGGCCCTAGTCGTCATTTTATTGCTTTAAGTGTAGTTCAAGGTTTAATTATTACATTTGTCATTTTGTGTTGCATCTTTTTGGGATTAACTTTCATTGTCTCTCTTCTTTTAAATTTATTTTTTTACTTTTGTTTTTCAGACATTCCAATATTTTGAGATTGTTTGGTTACTTTCATGACAAGACCAGAGTATATCTTATCTTGGAGTATGCCCCCAGAGGAGAATTGTACAAGGAACTTCAGAAATGCAAGAGATTTGATGAGAAGCGAGCTGCAAAGGTACTTGCCCTATTTATATTTTACACATTACACTGATTGGATATATATGAAATAGATTGTATTGTTACATCTTTCACAACATATAGTTTCACGTAAAAATCTTTGTCTTTCATAATGCCAAGTGTAAAATGTTATGATGTTCTTCTACACATCTGTCTGTTACCTTTAGTTACCAACTTTCCCCTCATCAGATCTTCTTGATCCAGGTTTCATATTAGAATTAGTTTAATTAGTCAGTGAACCCAGACTAACTTGATAGTATTTCCTCAGACTCTTTAAACTGCACCTATTTGTTCATGTGAAGTGATGCATGTTTAAGATAGAAGGGAAAATAAGCCTCTTGAAACATCTTATAAATCAATACAGAAGAATAAAAAGGAATATTCAGATTCTTGTGAATAAAAGCTGGAAGGGACACAATTACATGAATTGGACATCACATGCCAATTTGAGCTTGACTTGTGGCGAGAGATATGATTACCATCGTCATGTGAAATGAAAAAAGAATTTCCTAGAACTATGTCAAGTTGAGAGACAGCAAAAAGCCATTGAGCTGGATAGGGTTTGGAACTAAAATTCGTGCAACTGTACTAATGGTAAATAAAGTCTACACATACTTTACAAACTTTTCAGTTGAACATAATTTTATTGTTGCTGTATGTTCTGATTACCTAACCTTTAATTGTTTTCCAGCTTTACAGTGGCACTTTATGATGCTTTGTTACACCTTGCTGAAAGCTGGTCAAACTTTGGGGTAAAAATCAACTGCCTTACTGTCAGACAAATTTGTCAGGTTTTGCAGGTCTCTGAAAGGTCACATTTCAGGGTCACTTTAACCCTTTTGACGTGGTGGTTGGTTGGCATGTATACATCCATGAGGAAAAGCAGGAAGAAGCCATTTGTCTGTTCTCGTGGACTTGTGAGTTTGACAAAGAACAAGCTGAGACTGCACAACTTTATCCCTTCAGTTCCCCATGCCTTCTCCCAACTGTTGGCTCAGGTAGATGAAAGAGCAGAAATGGGTGCATTATCAGGATCTGGTCTTTTGATAATGTGGTAATCAGTATTGTTCCATCAGGCAGATCTGATGCAGTTAAAGAAAGAGGTATACTCCCTTCCGTAAAAGGGTGCAATAGACTAATAATAACCATTTTCCTGTCTTCTACTCCCAGATGTTCCCTGTTTCACAATAGAAAGCTAAGCAGATTATTGACCTTTCTACCTTATAAATCTTTCTTCAGGAGGGACTGTTCAAGATAGAGATCTTAGCAGTAAGGAATGTCATAAGGCCCGGCAGCTGGTCAGTCTCTATAGACCCAGATGCATACTTTCCTTTCATATCTGTATTTGGCCAACTCACAAGATGTACTTCTGTTTTTGCCTGGACCAGGAGGTTCTAAAATTTAGCATTCTGTCCTTTGGCTTTGCATCTGCACCCAGCGTTTTGCCATCTACCAAAGGTCACTGTGGATCTGTATTCTTCGTTATTTTGATGACTGTTTGATCCATAATGGTCTCTTAGACATGATTTATTTGCAGCTGGTCCTTATGGAACAAGCCTGGCCTGATCCACTTCAGGAATTTGTATATATGGGTTTAGATTTCCTTATGGACAGAGTTTAGTCTGTATTCCACAGGACATGGTCAAAGTCCTGGACCTGTTGGAGTAGGTGAGAACAAAGACTTGTTTTTGGCTTGCCTATGTCTCTTTCTGAGGACCTTGAACATCTGGCATATGGAAACTATATATGAATCCCATCACAGATCAGACATCAGTTGATGGTCAAATTGGAGCCAGTTTCTGACTTTTGGGACACAAAGGCCATATTTGTGTACCAGCAACAACAGCATTAGCAGCATAAAAAATAAGATTCTTTTTTAACGTTTTTGAAAGTCATATATCTTCTGCTGTAGTTAAATATTCAGATGAAAGCTTTTGTGTAATTTTATTACATCATAAGTTGTATCCTGGTATACAAAAGTTTCCTGTCTTGCTAGTTTAAGCAGTTAGTGGCATCAGAGCACCAGGTGAGACAATAGGTCCACTGAACTCTACACCACTGCAGGGGTTGAAAATTTGTTCCTCCAATTCTGTATGTCATGTGAACATTAGCTGTCAGGTATATTTTAGTCATGCACTGAGTCTGGAGTTTTGCTGATTTATGGCTGAACTGTCTTTCTCTTTAATGAAAAGAGAGTATGTTGTGAATCTTGCTGGTTTGAATGTCCACAATTTCTTCTCAAAGTGTTTTCCATTTATTTTTTATCAATAAGTACTTTGCTGTTAAGCTTTAGTACTAATAAATGCATACCAGAGGAAGAGCATACTGGTCTCAGTTTGTAATTACATGCAACTTGTGTTAGAAGGGGCACAATAAATTCTGGAATATGCTCTTTCATGTTAAGGTCATTAACTGCCATCTTTTGTATATGGTACTTTCCTGATAATATAGCACTGTTGGTGCATCTCTAGTGCAACTTTTCTTCTGGCTTTTCCTTTGTAATTTATTTGTTGTTGTCTTTCAGTACATCTTGCAGTTAGCCAATGCCTTGCAGTACTGTCACTCAAAGAAGGTGATTCATCGTGATATAAAACCAGAAAATCTACTTCTGGGTCTAACTGGAGATTTGAAAATTGCTGATTTTGGTTGGTCTGTCCATGCTCCATCCTCAAGGTAAATTTGGCTTTATTATAAAATTTAAAAAATTGAGCACTAAATATGTCTTAACATAAAGATAATTTAAATTGCAATTTAATAATTCTCATCAACAAAACACATTATTCTTTAAGTTATCATGAAAGTTATAATAAGAATGAGCTGTTATATCCATGTTTGACTTTGGCTCTTGTCATTTGTGATAATCAGCATGAGAAAACTGGTTAACTCTACCAGAACCACAAGTCCACCTTAAATATCTTGGCAATTTATATAATTTCAGGACATGGATGTTTTTTTAAAATAGAAATCCTGTTTGTCTTATATAGATCACTTGACCTTAAATTTTTATATTTTTTAAATTTTTTTATTTAGCCAAGGCTTGTAATACTGAAAAAAGGGGGGAAATTGGTTGAAATGTTGAGGAGTATGATCGGTGGAATTCTGCATGATCTGTGTTCTATTTTTCATTGTAATCATGGTTATTTATATTTGGATTGGGGTTTATTTTTGAACACTGAAGAAACTTGTTTAAAAAATTATGAAACAGTCATTTTTTCCCATCTAGCTTTTGCCATGACAAACATAAGTTGATTCTTTGTAGCCTATAACTGTATATTATCAATAACTCATTCAGTGTTTCATTTAATCTGTCATAGCAAAAAGTAATGAAATATGTCAGTACAGTCCTACCCGTTTATCTTGACATCCTCAGGCCCGAGGCAATATTGTCGACATAGGCGGATTTCAAGATAAGTGGGGGGGAGGGGCTGAAAAAAGAAAAAATTTAAAATTCGTCAGCAAAGGGTGACCCGTTGTCAGTGAATAGCATTTACACTTTGAGAAAGAAAAAAAATTGGAAATTTTGAGAAGTTCTCTACACAAGTTTTTTCGATAATGCTTCATTGAACCATTTTGATGCTTCCTCCACGTCTTCAATTGTAGCAGTCTTGCTTCTTCCTTTGGGGAGCGCAGTTACCTTCAACTTAGTCTTTCTTTATAGATTCAGCAGCTTTCAGGCTTCCTGGACGTGTTATTTCACAGACCTCTTTGCGAGATGTTCATCCCTTAACTTCCTTAACAGCCAGATATTTAATTTCCAAAGACTGTAAATTTGATTTGCATTTTACCCTGCTGTCGGTAGCCATCGTAAATGTAAATAAAGTTAAAAACGAAACTTCACAGCAAAAATCAGCGATCACTTTCAAAGGTCTCGGAAACGCGTAATCCGTATTTTCACGCAATTTTTATATATGGGATTCAGAAAATCACGTATACAGGAGTCCTCTGTACGCATCAATTTCCTGGACGGCAAATTTAAGGGCTTGCTAGTCCTGCTTCAACCACCTGTTGATTGGGAAATTGTGTTCATCAATTAATCCTATTCGCTGTGCTGATATTTACAATCAGAAAATTCAGTGGCCGAAAGACCCACAGATGTACATGCTCTCATTGTAAGAGTACATTTGAAGAACCTGGCCCACAAGCTAGGTGGCAAGATCAAAGACTTAACTAGCTGCAGAGTGGTGAGAAAATGTGCTGCTATGGTTTGTTTTTATCCGACCGCGACATTAAAGCCTGGCGGCAAGATCAACTAATTGTTGAACAAAGTATTGGTCTTAATTGGCAGCTTGTCGACATAAACGTTTTGAAAACAAAGGATTTGTTCAAGCTGGGACCAAGGGCTTCTGTCGACATATACGTTTTTCTTTTATCTCGACGTTGACATAGGCATGACAATTTGATAGTAATAGTAGACCATGGGACCGAGACTTTGCTTTTTTGTCGACATAGGCGTCTTGTCGAGATAAGCGATGTTGATATAAACGGGTAGGATTGTAATTGGATTAATAAAGTTTATAATGTTACATCTTTAAATTTTTTGTGTTGCAATTCAATTTATTAAATTTCTTTTAGAAATAAACCTTCATCTTTCAGTTACTAGTGTTGCTGGCGATTTATTTTGCAAACGTTTTCCAAACATTAAAATCGCTAAGGATAACTCTTATGCTTGAACGAAAACAGTTTGATAAGAAAATCACAGTATTGAGATCATCAATGATAGTTGATATATTGGAATTGATGATTAAAAAGAAAGAAAGGTGTGGAAAAGGCTCCTATAAACAGCTTGTGTCTAAGTGTGTTGCACCTTCAGAATGCTCACCCAAATGGAACATGGTGCCTGTCCAGAAGGTATAAGTGTGCAATACATGCATCTTTGACATTAAATAATTATGTAAGGCATGGTTTTATATGTTGTAGTTACATATGGATTAAAAAAATTTAAAAAACAGTATTTGTTCCTTAAAATCAGTATTTTTTTAGTAATGCATTGTATTTACGTAAAAGGGCATGAGGGAGATGTGAAATCATTGCAAGGTTACAGTGAAATGTGTGGTTTGTTTAGATAAGATGGCTAAATTGGAGGGAAGGGTTGCTTTTTCGACAAGATGATAGAATCAGGGGCAAGTATTTCATCTGAATCACCCCTAGTATAGATACCGATCATGATATGTATTTTTTCCTTATAATTTAGAATAATTTATTTATTATAATTTAGAGTCTGCAATCAGGGTAGATATCTTTATGACAAAAGCTAGTGGACATTTCCAAATGCTAGACTGTTGTATAATATTAGAAGCAGGTTGTACTCAGACAGTGATATACTATCATATCTGGTTTAACGTTATGTGGATATGTTTACTGTTCATTTGTACCCTAGATGGAGATAATTCTATGTTCAAAGGAAATGAGGAGAGAATGATGGTGACTTTTTGGTAATTTTTATCTCTTATATGTATCATGATTTGCATTATTTAATTTGTCAAATTTTTTCTGCATTGAGTCTTAATGAATCAAAACATTATTGTCATGAGCCAATATATGCATTAATGGAGAAAACTTTTATAATAACCAATGTAAATCAAAATATATATTTCAGACGAACAACACTCTGTGGAACTCTAGACTACCTACCTCCAGAAATGATAGAGGGACGTCACCATGATGAGAAAGTGGATCTGTGGAGTTTAGGTGTTTTATGCTACGAGTTTCTGGTTGGAAAGCCACCATTTGAAAATGAAAGCCAGGCAGAAACTTATAGGAAGATTGCCAAAGTGGAGTTTACTTTTCCATCCTATATTTCAGAGAAAGCAAGAGATATAATATCTCAGGTTAGTGATTATGTTCATGGATGTTAGTTTACCAATATGAATCACATATTTGTGTTGTTATTGAATTCTAGTGTACAGTATGACACATTATATGATGTTTTGTACATCCATCTGTCAGTTTTATTACTAGAGTTCTTAACTATTTGACCACTCCAGTGGCCTAGTGGTTAGAGCATCCACCTCAGATGCGTGAGATCATGGGTTTGATCCCCGGCCGAGCCATACTAAAGACTTAGAAAAATGGCACTAACAGCTGCCTCAGTTGGTGCTCAGCATTAAGAGGTTAGTGTTGGGACAGGTTGGTCCGGTGTCAGGATAATGTGACTGGGTGGGACATCATGCTACATGTCTGTGACATGATACCCCAGTGCAATGCATCACTATAAACCACCACACTGCAGACATTATAGCAATATGACAAAAATTATTAAAGCAGCGTAAAAAATCCAAATCATACACACATTACCAGAATTAACAGTAGATTTCACTGGAGAAAACATTTTTTTTATTTCCTTGATAATACTTTGAATAAACATAAGTTGGCAGAACTGTATGGGGTTTCATCTTAAAAGACACCAATGGTAACTGGAATTCATAAAAGAGTTTCATTCTGTAATTTGAAATTTTTTTTCATTAGTGTACATATCAGGTGGTTCCAGTCATGTGACGCACCTTGTTGCAGGAAAGGCTGTCGATAAATTAGAAAGAGAACTCTCGAGTATCAAGCTGGCATTCTACCTGTTGATGTATTTCATGCAAACAGAGGTGATGTGCAGTGGAACCTTTTTTCAAGCTAAAAGACCCAATAATTGGAAGATATAAATTGCTCTTCTTTGTCAGATTATGAAAGGAATATAGTTGGTTTTTTTTAACCATTCTAATGCTGAGTGTGAGAGATTGTTCAGTATTGTTAAAGAAAATAAAACTGAATTCAGATCCAGGTTCTGCAACCCAGCACTTAGTGCTCTACACATATGCAAAACATTCATAGTCTCAGCTGTTTTGTAATGCAATATGAGAGACTATAATTTTTAAGGCTCAAAGTGCTATATATAAAAACGGGAAGCAGTAATTGATATTAAAAGAAGAGCAGGATAAATGAATAATTTTGTACATGTGCTTTTTGAATTTTTTTATGTTATATGTGGATTACTATTTTTATGCTCGGATTACTCCTTTATTGTACTGGGATTACACATTTTCCTCGCTAGGAGTTGGCATGTATAGAGTCATATCCATTGTATGGATTATCTTTCACTTTTTACTTTGTCTCATGTTCATATGTGTTTCAGGACACTTAATGAAATTTGCCTATGTAATTGTCCTTGGGCTTCATTTTCTCCTCTTGCTTTGTATAGTGAATTGGTCAGGGTATTTTCTTACATTAATTTGAACTAATTGAGGGGCTTTTAGCATAGTATTTTTAGGGAATTGGTCAGGGTGTTTTCTTACAGTAATTTAAACCATTTGAGGGGCTTTTAGCATAGTATTTTTAGGGAATTGGTCAGGGTGTTTTCTTACAGTAATTTGAACCATTTGAGGGGCTTTTAGCATAGTATTTTTAGGGAATTGGTCAGGGTGTTTTCTTACAATAATTTGAACCATTAGAGGGGCTTTTAGCATAGTATTTTCAGGGAATTGGTCAGGGTGTTTTTTCTTCATTAATTTGAACCAATTGAGGGGCTTTTAGCAAAGTATTTTCAGAGGATTGGTTAGGGTGTTTTCTTACAGTAATTTGAACCATTTGAGGGGCATTTAGCATAGTAATGTCAGGGAATTGGTCAGGGTGTTTTCTTACATAAATTTTAACCAATTGAGGGGCTTTTAGCATAGTATTTTTAGGGAATTTATCACGGTGTTTTATTTACATAAATCTGAACCAATTGAGGGGCTTTTACCATAGTATTTTCAGGGAATTGCTTAAGGTGTTTTTTTACATTAATTTGAACTAATTTTAGGGGCTTTTAGCATATTATTTTCATGGAATTGCTCAGGGTGTTTTTTCTTACATAATTTGAACCAACTGAGGGTTTTTAGCATAGTATTTTCATGGAATTGCTCAGCGTATTTTCTTAAATTAATTTGAACCAATTGAGGGGCTTTTAGCATAGTGTATTCGGGGAATTGGTCCGGGTGTTTTCTTAAATTAATTTCATCTAATTGATGGGCTTTTAGGCCACACTGACATACCATTCTCATAAATGAATTAATTTTATTGATAGATTTATCCTAGTGAGAAAGTTTTGTCCTACTGAATCTCCAGCCATATGGTACATAGTGTGTTCCTTACATAATTCTGAACTATCCTTAGAGTTTATAGGTAAGAGTGACCCTTTTTTCTTACCTTGTGCCTCTATTTCCTTGCTTCTCAGTCACCCCTGTGTAATGGTGTTGCACCTTTTTTCAGCTGTCATTGAACACTTTGATGTACTTCAATTCTCCTGTAATGACTAAGATTTGGGGATCTGTTAAATTTAGGTTAGTACTAGCAGTTTGGTGTGGGAAAATGTATTTCACAGAAGTATGTAATGGTGACCTGTGTTTCTTACCCTTATGACAGTTCTCTAGCCCAACTAACATGGTAATTATGTACATAAAATTGTAGGTTTGATATTGAAGAAAGAACAAAATGTCAATTTCAGAACCATTTTAATCACACTGTCCATGCAAGTTTAGGTCAAAATTTGAATTGTTGCTGCCTTATTTATGTGCTATTATTAATGCTAAAGTCTTAAGTATTTTCTAGCTGTAGGTGTGTGTTGTTATGTAACTTGTGCATTCTGTAATGCCCCATTTGGAAGTTGGTCCCAGTTGGCTATTTTTCAATTACAAATGGCTTGTTTAACCCAACTGTAAATGTTGTGTCCAGCAGCAAATCGCCAGCAGTAGGTTGCAAATGAACAACTACTTCATTAGGTAGATAATTTCGGATACACCTTCAGTTACATGTTGTAGGTTACGAATGAACACCTACTTCATTAGGTAGGTAATTTTGGATACACCTTCAGTTACATGCAGTAGGTTGCGAATGAACACCTACTTCATTTGGTAGGTAATTTCGGATACACCTTTAGTTACATGTTGTAGGTTGCGAATGAACACCTACTTCATTAGGTAGGTAATTTTGGATACACCTTCAGTTACATGCTGGAGCCTGTTACTCATTAGCTATGACTAATGTCAAAATGGTGGGAAATGTCAATGCCTAGTTCAGCAATAATATCTTCGTACAGGCTGGCAATTAACATTCATTCACCTGGTGTTTAGATAGTAAAAACATGGTACTGGCAGAAAGCTGTGGAAGTGACCATAACCTGCTAGTGTTACGGTATTATGAACAAACATTGTTGACAGGTAAATCACCATTTGCTTTAGAATGTCAGAATTTCAAGTTTAGAATGTTACCCCTACTCCCAAAGAAAAGACTGGCTTAACAGCTATTGTTTCTTTTTTATCCATTCCCAGATCAAGTTTTTTGGTGTGCCATTCCCAGAGCATTTACTAGTTTTATGTTGATGTGCCATTCCCAACTATTTACTAGTTTTATTTTGATGTGCTGTTTCCAGATCATTTACTAGTTTTATCTTTAATAATAATAATAATAATAATAATGAGGACTTTATGTAGCGTCTAATCTTTAGAAGCTCAAAGTGCTTTACAACATCTATAATGATATTACTACACTACAGAAAAACAAATAACAAAAACCATGAAATTGGAAAACTTAAAAACATGCTGAAAACATATAAAATACAAAAACATTAAATATGTACTTTCATTTTTAACCACATCTAATTGAACTTAAATACGGGTATTTAAGTTAAAAGCAAAGATATTAAACGATATTGCATTTAAGTATTAATTAGTTTCAAATCAATAAAACATTATCTATTGATATTGCTTAGTCTGCTCCAGAATAGAATTGGGGCCTCGAGTGGTCTAAAGTGCTCTCCATTACCTATCACTACCATCTCACCTGTCTGTGTGGGTTTGAGTCTCAGATTCGGTCAATGTGGGTAGGTGAGAAAGATTGCCAGTAGCTTGTTGTGGGTTGGTGGTTCTTTCCGGATTTTTCCTCCACCATTAATACTGGCCACCATGTATTGCCTGTCATGTGCTGAAAAATGACGTTAACCCCTACAACAACAACAACCAAAATATAATTACCCATATCTGTATAATAAGAATCCATCTTCCATGAATGAACATTCATAGAGTGTTGTAGATAAAACCCGAAACATAACATTGTTAAACCTTTTAAGTTTTTTCCAAACAATTTGTGTTATTGTGTCAGTAGTGTCCAGTTCAATGATTGACAACACACACCAGCTCAATTGTGATATGTAGGTTATCTGTATTTTCATTGATACTTGATATTGTTTTCTTCCAGCCCATGTGTAGGTATCAGCTCCAATACTTACCTGAATCTTATCAAAGATTCATTTTTTAATTTAGTTAGCATCAATTATTGCTTCTATAATTTATGCCGAATTGCATCACATAATGGGCTCACATGCTAGCTTTTTGTGTGTTCAGAATAGTCACAAACCTTCAGTTGATCTTGCTGGTTATATATTTTCCAACATTATTGTCAGAATTATTGCATTCGAGTCCGTCTATTCGCACATTCTTTTTGGTTTTTTATATATACTTGCATGTAATTACTGTTACCAGTGCTTCCTTTCATTAGAAAAGCAATGTTTCTTGTCATTTGAAGAGCAATGCTGGATTGTTGCATTTCCTTTCATTTGAAAATCATTACTAGATTGGTTTGTTTCCTGTATGGGGGCCAGAGTGGCCAAGTGGTCTAAAGCATTCACATTTACTGCTTACTACCATCTCATTTCTGTTCACTTCGATTCAAGTCAGACTTTGCCAGTGTGGGTATTTGAGAACTTGTGCCAGTATCTTTTTGGGTTGTTCTAAGGTTTTTCCATCAGTTTTAACGGCTGCTTTATAGATCCTATCTTGTGCTGAAAAATGGTGTTAAACCCAATCAACAAGATTGGTGCATTTTATTTCATTTGAAGAACATTGCTATTTCAGGGTTTCACTAGAATAGCATACAGATTTGTGTATTTGTAGGTTTCACACAACTCTGATCTCTTTATAAACCTTCATTGGCAAAGTCTCCAGACCTTACTTATATTTAATTTAGCACTATGATCTATGAGTTGTGTGGTTTTAGGTTCTATGGATAATCTTTTGGATGCGATTAGCCTTTGGAGACAAAGACCAGAGGACCCTTGAAGTTCCAAGTGCCTACCTAGGTAGTAAATGACAAAGCTGTGAGAAAGATTGGGCCCTCAAAGACGGAGGAGCAGCATCCTCTTGGAGCAGATAAACCCCAGGTGATAGATCAGTTCTTCCTTGTACGCGAGAGCTACAATTGCTCTTAATTGTTTATGAAGAGTGATCCTCTTGCAGACAGTCACCGTATTGGTCATGGGAGTCTCATCTGTATGCTGATGAGGATCTGGTGTAAGGCCCCCTTCTTACCTGGTTAATGGTATATTCTGTTGGGGATTAGGAGTTTGCATTACAGACACCTGATGGAACAAATATTGGCATGCCCTTCCCATCAATCTGAAAACCTGCAGGACATGGGATCATCCTCTTCAAGGAAGCAAGTTATCCTTCCCTTTCATACTGCCATTGATTTAAGGATTCTGTCTTCGAGGCAGGGTTGATGTTGTGAAAAGAAGCCTTATTTCTCCCCTTACGACATGGAGACAAGAGGGAAGAGATACTAGACAGGCTTTTGTCCTCCTGTTGAATCTGTCCATAGGGACAGTTCCCTTGTTTTGTAGAAGTAATCTTGGGATGAGGCTTCCTTCATCCCAGGTTGCCATCACACCAAAGAGGCATATCTCTCAGAGATACATGAGGTTGCAAAATCCTGCATTCTTGCAGTGGGAGCAAGATGAAAATTTTCTGTCTGTCCAGGTGGCCTTTTAGTAATTTACTTGCTGAGTTGGTATTGCCTTCTCTTTAACAGTTCCCAGCCTCTTCCCATTAAAGGACAAAGAAGAAAATTGGTCACTTGACTAAGCAGTAAATAATATTTAATGTCTTAATATTTAATGTCATAAGGCCTTAGGTTCGGAAGACAAAATATGGTCTTCCCAGCTGGCAAAAGGATCACTCCCACACCCCTGCCTGGCATGTTAAACTTCCTACCTTCAATGCCATATCATCATGTGTTGAGCATTTCTTCAAGGGTCTGGGGCCACTTCACACTTAAGACATTGTTGGATTTAGAGCTCAATTCAAGGTCACTGGTTTTTCATGACAGCTTCCTCCAGCCTGCTGAATGACAAATTGCAATAAGTGGTTGCTAATATAGCTCTGCATGCTTGGTCAGTGTCCATATAATGGAGTTCCTCCATCTTTGCTGGAATGTGACTCTGGACACTTACAAGGTCTTTCAGACATGCAATTTATTTCTGGCTGCTTCTGTGGAAAGGATATCCTCTTTGGAGGTCTCGCCCCATCTGTTGCTTGCCAGGTCGTGAAGGACCATCAACTAAAAAGTCCCTTGCATTTGCTGAGTCACTCAAAACCAACCAGGAAAGGTGGTCTGCCTAACTGCTCCCATTGGCCATCAACAAAGTTTCTTTAAAGCCACCCAAACCCAGTCTAAAAAGCAATCCTTCTTTAACCTCCCTTTCTCTTTTCCTCTCTGCAGAAGGGCACAAAACAGAGTATTAAATAACCAACCTCTTACCTTGTGCTCCCAGATCGTTCTGGTTTCCTTGAAAGGAGAAAACTGAAAGATTATCACCCTCCAGGATTTATATCTTTACATCCTTATATTTTTTATGCAAGATCCATTTCTTTTGGAGAGGGAGGTCTTCTAGTTTTGTGCATTGCCTATTGATTTAGCCTCTTTGCCTACCATGTTACTAAGGTGAGAGCAGTCGCCTTCCACCTAAGGTCAATGGTGACCCCTGTCCTCCAGTATTTTAATGACCAGTTGGTCCACATTGGTCGTTTATAGTTCCTAATTTATGATCTGTCCTACTGCTCATCCATAGTGACTTGGCTGGTCCTTTTACCCTAGAGAAAATGTGGCTTGTTTCATTTGAAGACTTCTGGGGATAAATTTCCATGAGTGTGCAATTAGTACATGTCTCATGAGACACAATGGACATGATCCTGACCTAGTTGAAAGTGATAACACTATGGCCCACTTATTAGGTTGCCTATATTGCTTCTGGGACTCTTGAATTTAGTAGTGGCACCTGGTTCATCTTCAAAAATTATGCCTGCACCCTCTCTAGTTTCTTCTCTTGGCAAACTAGAAAACTGTACAAAAACTCCCCAACAGCTAAGATTTTCTAGGGTTGGACTGGAGGCCCCATGCATATTCCTGAACCCCACTCCTATTTATTCAGTGCAGGGGACGCACTCTGAGCCAAAAGGAATAATTACTTCAGGTTCATGGTCCTAAGAATGTTTCATAACGGGCTTAAACTGGGATGGTATTCCTAGCCTTACAGGGCTGCTTAATCAGTTGTTGCTACATCAATCTGTAGTAGACTCCATATTTCACCTGTGGTGAAGACGCTTTTTGACACAATTTTATGTTGCTGCATTTTTAGATTCTTTTTTGAAGAGAAATAATTCTTGGTTTCTACTATCAAGGGTAGCTCTATGAAACTCATCTAGCAATTGGTTCCAATTCTCGCATTTGCTGACCTAATTTTTTATTAGTTTTTTCTGCTTAAGTGGAACCTGTTATGTGTCTTATGCTCGTTAATTTTCGGTAAAACCATTTAAATCTTTGGGTTAATCATAACCTGAAGACCATTTTCTTGTTCTCCTTGGTGTGATTTGAAGGAATGAGCTTCAAGCCATTTCTATTGAAGAAAGTTGTCTGGGTCTCAGTGGCAATTAGTATTCACTATCTCATTTGCCAGCAAGGTTTCTTAGCCAAAAAATACCAGCTACTTTCATTATCTCCACTTCCTATAGAGATCCCCATTCTCAGTAGTATTTTTGCTGGGGATGATCAAGCTTGATTTTTATGCCAAGTTAGGGCTTTAAGATTCTATTTGACAGGTTATAAATGGAATCAAAAGGTAGGAATTGTCTTTTCATCCATTAAAGGACTCTACTGACATTATCATGGTATCCACTTTTTCTAATTGGATTGTACTAATGGCGATGAAAACATCATAAGTCCTCAACTTAAAGGAGTTTTTCATTTATGAGAAATAAATCCCACAAGGATCAAGCCATTGTTTCCTCATGGGCTTATCAGACTCATTCATTGGAGGATGTTATGAAGGCTGCATTTGGCAGTCATATATGACCTTCTCACTTCGACTTTAATTCCTTGGCAAACCAGAGCTGAAGTGTATTCCAAATCATCATTACTACAAAAAAGGTGAATATACCAGTTCTTTAGACCATCAGCCTCCCATACCACTGGCAAATTCAGATAATGTATTAATAGTAGTTTTGGGAGGTGGGTGGGTTAACTAATGTTAATGATGTAATAACTTTTGTGTCAGTATTACCATGTTCATCATCCCTCCCAACTACACTGGCAAATTCAACTATGCAATATGGGGGGACCCGAGTAGTCTAAAGTGCTTTCTGTTACAGATCACTGCCATCTCACTTCAGTCTGCGTGGGTTGGAGTCTAAGATTTGGCTAATGTAGCTATGTGAGAAAGCTTGCTAGTAGCTTCTTGTGGGTCGGTGGTTCTTTCTGGGGGTTTTCCCAGGTTCTTCCTCCACCAATAATTCTGGCCGCCATGTATAGCCTATCATGTGCTGAAAAATGGTGTTATACCCTACAACAACAACATCAGCTATGCAATAACTACAAGTAATATATTATTGATATTGAAATGTATCTGGTGGGGTGTGTGGAATAATTTCAGTGAGCTAATATCTATCTCTTGGTATTGCCAGAATCCCTTCTTCCATCCAAATCTGATATGCCATGAGTTTTTCGGTCATGAAAAAATAGAAGTACGGCACACGAGCCAGTACTTGGGCAGCAGACTGGGTCCTCCATGTTATATTATGGATACTTGTCAGAATTCTCAATGGAGGTTCGTTCATAGGAGGATAATTCCTATTGTATGGACAAAGGTAATTCTGTTTCACAACTTGGAATAACTTACGTAATACTGACATTTAAGTATGACATGCTTAAAATATATTAATACTTCTATTCCAGTTGCTACGCCATGACCCTAGTAAAAGACTGCCCTTGGAGCAAGTAATGTTGCACCCCTGGATACAGGAAAATTGTGATGTCAAACCCACACCTGCCACACAAAGGACAGTGCCATCACAGTTAGGTTCCTCCTGAGAAAGATCACTCACTTGGCTCTGAATTCTTACCTGCTACATTCTTTGTTTGAAGTAAATTTTAACCATATAGTCCTATACAAACAACACGTTATTTACATAACACAACATTTGCCCTCAAGCAAATTGTTGCAGAATCCCATACAATTTTATTTATATTCTACTGACTTTAATTTTCTTGTATGAATAGTTTTCCTCAATTTGATGTATGAATTGAGTATACACATATCTGAAGAATGTACACAGCATTTTTGAAGTTTTCTATGTATAATTGGATGGAATGAATGAATGAAAGGATGGATGGATGAAGTGAAATATTTGAACTTTGCAACTGGCATCTTGAAAAGTGTTCTTGTATATAACATGTGAAACATACAGGAATGCTGGAATCACATGCAAATTGTTCAATCTTTATCAGGAGAAATTAATTACGTTAAATTGAAAACCTTTCTAATTCATGTGGTTGATAAGTTTGAGCTTATCCATAACTTTGTTGCTGTGGTTTTGTGTATGTGTATTGATGTAAAAAGTGCTAGTGCCTGGTTGATATCTTGTATTTTATGATCATTGTTCCATATTACTGTAGTATCATTTATTTTCGTTGGGCTCAATTTTCGTGGTTTTGTAAAAAAAAGGCATTTTCGTGGGGACGTAAATTCGTGGTTTTGCCTGTCAAATTTTGCATATTATAAGTAGTTAATTCCATGGTTTAACCTCTACAAGTACCCCAAATAAAGAATACAAAAAGAATAAAACGATTCCGACGCAAACGGCGGTCACATTAATGTTTAAAACAATACTACCACCTGTATGAGTACATATCTAAGACCCGGTAAGTTCAATACTTACAACGTGTTTTTGACCAAGTGATTAACATCTGTCAAAGCAGACTCAGCCAACAACACTAAAACAATACTTCCACCTATGTGAGCACATATCAAACACCCGTCAGGATTAATCAGTTTCGCCATGTTTTCGTTTGAGTGTTCAAGATCAAAGGAAGCCGACGCCGCCAACAAAACCAGACCAATCAGTTGAAACAGTGGCTTTGTCCAACAATCTGTGCAGTGTGAGCTTTAATAATCTGCTTTAGTGTTTCAAGAAATATATTTTTTTACAGGATTGTTGTTTAAAATGCATGGATAAAATGAAATGTGCTTTCAGAAGGATTTGAATGTTTAAAAACAACAGCTGCACTAGATTGAAGGATCGACTTGAATAAGTATTAAATCTATTTTTCATATGCAGTTATTTTGTATTACTAGTATTTTTTCTTTCTGTCTTTCTGGTTAGTATTACTATTGTTTGAATATGTTATGCTTTTTCTATATTTTCTCTCTATCCCTACTTAAATGAAACACTAAAAAAAAAAACGGGTCGGGAATTGCGGGGGGGGGGGGGGGGATCATCAACCTATGTGGCTCATTTTTCGTTGGGGATTTAAATTCGTGGTTTGTGGCAACCACGAAAACCACGAAAATTGATCCCCCACGAATATTGATGATACTACAGTAATATGATCATTGCACATACTGTTACTAGATGATGTTTATGCAGAGATTGTTTTCAATTCTACACATTGAGCTTATGATGTATTTATTAAAATGGGGTTATACCACCTAATATTCCAGACAGAATCCATCTACTTGCTTTTCATGCTTGCGCTTTTCCTTGGATTCTCTTTGTGTCCTGATCAGTGACTCTTGGCTTTGTAACAAATATGCATAATTAGGTGGTTATACAGAATCATACCTGCAGATAAGCACTGATCCTGCTCCCCATCAACCAAAGCTAAGGATGAAGATTTAAATTTTTAGTCCTTTTTTGTCTCTACTTCAGAATTCAGTCTGTAAGTAAGAAGAGACAAAAATTGAATTGAGAAAATACAAGAAGTATCAGTTTTTGATGCAAACCTTTTTAACAATGATATTGCAAATTAAAAAAAATATTTCTGGATAATTTTTCATCAAGGCTCGGGTCCTAAGGCAAAATAAGTTTAGCAATACGTACCATATTTAAAGATGCATGAAAAAACGGTGGGTAAAATTGAGTTATATATGTCTTGACATTGTTTTAGATATTACTAATTTCTTCTTAAATTAATAGATTCATTATTGCGATGACATTGAGTCTTCCTGTTTTATACTAGACTGATGATTTTCAAATTTTTGCATTTATTGGTCATTCTTGTGTTTAAAATAAAATTTTATTGTAACTTTTTTTTTTTCCCATATTAAATGACGTGGTATGTGTTACCACTTTAGCCTGTAGAAGTTCAGATACTCAAATGTGTGTGACCTGTAGAAATCATCTTTGCCTATTTAGATATATTTAATTTTAAAAAAGCTGTTAATGCCTTGCATTTGCTACCAATATATGTATATTTATTAAGGAGGTTGCAGACAGAATTTTATGGGTGGGTTAGAATGCACTTTTTTGAACAGCCCACCTCCCAATGAATTTTAATTTTGGTTTATGAGCACAAAACTCTTTGAAATATTCTGGATTATTAATACCAAAATTCAATGTATGTGCCATCTGAATCTTCATGCCCATTTTTTGCAAGGACAGTTTTGAGTCGTTGCTATTCAGCAGTAAGGATAACACAAAGTAGTATCAGGTCATATAGAATAGATCAAGAACTTTTCAGATGATGAAGACTGAGTATTTACTTTAAAGCTGTATCTCCAGGACTGTTGGTGATTGTGATACTTGAATCAAATGTCCAGTTTTGCTTCTTATTTCATATAAAATATTCCTTCCAAATATAGCTTCAATTTTGATGGAACCATGATTTGTAGTAATTGACCTGAGAAACATAAACATTCTTCACCTACTTGTTTGAATATTTATTTTCTTTCAAGGCAATGTATTTCATATTGATATGTATCAGTAATTGGTATTATTTAAAATTATAATTTTAAACATTAATTTTTTCAACAAAAAACTTAAAAGTTTTAAAGACAAGTTGGTAGAAGATTGACCATATATATTTGCTAACAAGTACAGTACAACTGCAAACAGCATAGATCCTAATATGCTGTCACATAATGTGCTGGCATATCAGGGTCAATGCTTGTTCTACTGATTACTTCTGACAAAATATATAAACTGAGATATGCGGGCGCATTGTGCAATGGCAGATCTGGATTTGTGGTTGGATTCTTTTTCGAAGTGTGTATAAATGCTATGT
Source organism: Unio delphinus (assembly GCA_029339505.1). Lineage (NCBI taxonomy): Eukaryota > Metazoa > Mollusca > Bivalvia > Unionida > Unionidae > Unio > Unio delphinus. The sequence goes on from JAQISU010001238.1 coordinate 6,472,586, forward strand.
ATTGTGTCTTATAATGGCACAATAACCTGGTATGAAATCACATACAATATTCCACATGTTGTATCAAAATCCGAAATTGGTCAAATGAGATGTTATTGATGGCCTCTGGTCAGATGTACTGTATGGAACAATCACTCTTAATTCTAGCAATATCTTTGAAAAGTATGGCTGACCTTTATTATGTTTCAGTTTTATGTTAAAATTGGGTATCATTTGATATGAAAATTGATGTGTGAAATATTGAAATAAAGTTCTTGATCAATATTTTTGCTTCTTTCATTTTTCTTTTGTCCTTTGTAACTAAAAATTCATTAGAGCTGTCCATTATAAAAGGCATGTCAGTAGGATGGAAAGTTTCATTTTGTCATAGCCAACAATTTTCTCATTACGTAAGGGTGTCCTTTACTATAATACCAACATATGAACATCATTTTGGCTTGCCCTCTGAACTTGGTACATCCTAATTGTTTTGCCCACCCCACTACATTTCATGGTGTATACACTTTGCTGCAGAATTTGTTTGGTTTCAGATCTTTGATTTTAAAGCACAGCAACAATTCTAAGGTTATATCATGCCAAAAGTCACCAAGGTAATTGATCGGGAATGAGCTGATGGTAGGTAGCAGACTTGTGATATTCTGGAGTTTAACTGATGCAGGATTCAATTTAAATTCATTAGTAAAAATAATGAAAACAAACATGTGCAATTTATATGTATGTCAAACAATAAATTGCCAATTGTTTTTGTTTAATCTCATTATGAGGAATGTAAGTTTTTGTTAACTGAGATATTAAAAAAAGAAATGATAGATTAAGATGTTAAAGAATCACCAATTGTATCAAGCAGAAGATTTCATGTTTCAGATGGCTTGAAAAAATATTGATATATATGATTATAATTTAAATATATAAAACAACTAATGCATGTTTCCTAAGTATGTGTTTGATATAAATACCAAAATGGTGTCCATTAGTTGATTTGGTAATATTGAATTTGCTCATTTACTTCAGTTCACGTTTCTTCTATGACATGTACTCGTGTATATGATGGGTCAAACAACAAAGATCCAGATCTGCTGTAATATAATATGCCTGTAGATCAGGGTCAGTGTTGTTTGTTCTACTGATTACTCCTAACAAGCTGCAAATACAAAGATCTGCCATTGCATAATGCACATGTTGAGCTGGGTCTTTGTAATTTGCATTTGGGCTTGTCTTATAATTTTATAACAGTAACTTTCTTGGCAAGAAAAGATAACTGATGCATATTATGCCTTGTGGTCATTTTATCTGCTGTTAATCATGAAGATTTGGACATTGGCCTTTACAGTACAGTCATTAAAGAATATTTTTAATGAATTACCTTTTTTAAATGGTCACTGTAACAATGCACTATGGAAGTTTTAAGACAAGATTGCACACTATTTGATAAGTTTTTGACCAGTAAAAGTTTATCTCAATAAATGTCAAAAGTAAAGATGACAGATCATCGGTTATGTAATAGATAATGGTTTTTATAGCCCATAAACACATATTTTGATGGAATGTTGAAACAACTTTCTTTTTAGACAGAGTAGCAAAAATAAGACTTTCAAGAGGCTTGCTATGATTGCCATACTGTTGGTCAACTAGGCACCATTTTAATTTAGATATAGCAAAACATTATTAAAAGTCTTTGGATGAAAATCTAATGCCCATATGGATAATTATAAACTTCCACACTGCAGATATCATAGTAATATGACTGAAAAATTGGTAAAGCTACGTTAACAAATCCAAGTCACACACTCACAAATCAGTATCATGTGATAGGATAAAGGGAGGTGACTCAAAATATTCAATGACAAAATAAGCTAGGTAAATGTTAATTATGAATGTTCAATTCTCTTAAAGCGTGTCAAAATTAAAGACTGAAACAACTTTGCAATTAATGCAAATATTTCTGGATGTCTTTCATCTTGATCAGTCATTTGCAGGATACACATGGGACTTGAAGCTTTGGATGAAGTGTCTTCTCATCCTTCTAGAATAGGGTGAAGTGGAGGGAAAATATTTGAATATTCATGGTAGTTCTTAGCTACGATGTCCTAGCCTCAACTTGATTTGTTTTGGTTGAGGCTACGAACTGATCCCATATCATGTAATAGAGCACACAAAAAAAAAATCATTACTAAAGTCAGAAAAAACAAATATTGTAGAAATCATGTTGTCAAAGAAATTTTACTTATTTGAATTGTTATTTGTTTAGGCGCTAAAAAAACAGTAAATAGAAAAGTGAAAACAACAAGCTTTGTTAAACTGATTTTTGAAATATTTTTTTTTTAAAAAAACTTAGTTTTAAGAATCAGTTCCATATATAATCTAAGAATATTCCACAAATTAAATTACAAAAGTCTTTGTAATGAAATGTTCTAATAAATTCTACCTTGAGTCCTGATGAAAATCCAAGATGGAAGACGATGACCTATGCTGAAGTCTGTACTGTGCTTATCTACAGTTCTTTGTAGAAATACAACATTTAACATTCAGGTGTTGGAAATCTAAATAAAAGTTGGATAAACTGTCTTTGTCCAAGAATTCTGTATGAGCACAAACATCGTTTCCAGAGAAACGGTTTAGTCTCTTAAAATGCAAATGATCTGAAGCATAGTTAACATAACTCGACACTAGCTACAACATAAACTTTCCAGTGTAAAGTAAAAGCCCAAAATTGAGAATATGTCTTTAAAATAAAGGTTATATCGTATTCAAAAATGTTTTTAAAAAATCCGAAGTTGCAAAATCGAGAGGGAGAGTTACGTGTTCGTATTTATATCAAATACGCCTAGCATGACCCTGACAAAAACCAATCAAATTACTCAAAGGATAATTTTTTTTTTAAAAAAAATGTTTACTTCTTTTAAATCAAGTAGTGCCATCTTGACATAGACAACAAACAGTAATTTTATAATTAAAATGGAACTTATTTAAGTGGCTGCTACCAACCCTAAATCAAGGTCAGGATCTATGTTCGTTGACTGTTTTTTTTTTTTTTTCCTTCTGTTTACGAAAGAAGGATTGGGGTCCACTGATTTTCTGGAAATATTTGTAACAGAGTTACTCTTGGGTTAGTTAATTTTGTTACTGTTTTTTTGTTGTTGTGTGTTTGTTTTATTATGCGCGCGATGTTTACCCGTTGGCACCTTTTGGAGCTCACACCCTCTCTGATGCTATCAATTAAAAATTATTGTTATATCAATAATGGTTGGTGAAGCATTAACCACGCGGCTAGCACGAGAACGACAAGTCCGTGATTCTGTCAGGAATAAATTACAAGCGCGTCAAGAGTCACAGGTGGAATTTGTAGAGGGTTCATAACAATTATTTAGACCTGTCACAAAAGTTACTGAGAGTTGCAGAAGGTGCTGAATGTCTTCTTCCACCAGTGAAAGAAACTGCTGTACAAACTGAAAACATAGCAGAAAGTATTAAGAAAACAACACACACACACAAATAAAAAATAAAAAAAACTTGGCTGATATAGTCGCTGCACAGTTAAAACCGCAAGCGGCCGCCGCTGACCCGACCGGTAAAGAAATACCTGAAGAAAAAGAACCAAAAGTAGTCACACTATCTTAACAATTTTCTAATGAGGTTATTAATGCGAATAAAAATACGATAATCCGATTGATCTGGCTGCTTTTGCGTTTGCCGGTTTTAGTCATAAAAAATTACTTAAAACCGAATATAAAAGACCTTTAGGCAGAGATACCTGTCATAGGTGGATATATCGCATAAAATACTAAAAAGATCCACTTTCAAAGACTGGTATAATACACGAATATGAAAGTGGTGACAGTGGTCAGCAACAATCCAGCTCACAATATCAACTGCCTCCACCGCAGCAGTAAATAGAACAACAACAAATTCCTCCACAAAAGAAAAAATCACAACCTTCCAGAAAATAAGCGAAATTTTGTATGATGCGCCTGACACTGGTGCTACTGGAAGTGATATTTCTACGAGAAGTGGTCTTGTTACCTGCCCTAATAATGTTCTTTCCGACATAGAACAAATAAAAGTTCTTATAGGAGGATCACGAGCTGGATAGAACTCAAAAGAAATAATTAATGAAGCTGCTGATATTTGTCGACGATTATAACAAGGTGGTATCATGGAATTACTGGAAATTTAATATATATATACATCAGCGATACCGTGGACCTATAATAATCAGAACAACAAAAACAATTCACGATTAGCAGTCCATAAGGCAATTACTGTGATTGCTTCAGACCCTCTAATCCCTACTAATAACAGAGCAATCGCTGTTATACTCAGTGATAAATCGATGCTACTTGAAGGTTTTGTTTGTTTGTTTGATTGATTAGGATTTTTAACGTTGTTTTATAAAACAAATCAGTCATATTGCTACGATGTCTGCAGTGAGGCAGTTTTTAGTGTTGTCTAGCTCTGGGGCATCATGTCACGGACAGGTAGCATGATGTCCCACCCATTCACATTATCCTGACACTAGGCCGACCAGTCCTAACACTAACCTCTTAATAATGAGCGCCAAGAGAAGCAGCTGTTGGTACCATTTGTGTAAGTATTTGGTATGACTCTGCTGTGGATCGAACCCGCAACCACCTGCATCCGAGGCAAACGCTCTAACTACGAGCTTTGGAAATCCTAGAATCCTCAACCAGAAAGCACCAAGACTGGTTTGATGAGAACTGCCATGAGATCAATCAGTTGCTGCATGAGAAACACCGCCTCCACCAAATCTACCAGAACAACGCCAAATTCCTCACCAGGAAATATGTGTACAACAATATATGCATAACTGTACAACAAAGTTGATGAGATCCAGTGATATGCAGACAGGAATGACATAAAGAACTTGTGCAATGCCCTGAAAGAAGTGTATGGACCTACGTCCTCTGGATGCCCCACCCCCCTCATCACAGACAGGAACTCACTAATTACTGAAAATGAGAAGATTCTTCAACGGTCAACGATCCATCATCCATCAACGATGAAGCCATCAGTAGTCTCACCCAATTACCCATCAACGAAGCCTGGTTGACCCTCCCCCAACCTTGCTCGAGACACATAAAGCAATATGCCCCCTCTCCAGTGGCAAAGCCCCTGGTTCAGATTCCATCCAAGCTGAAGTCTACAAGGATGAGGGCACAGTCCTGAGATAGAGGCTCCACCAACTATTGTACTGACGTGGCAGCAAGAGATTCAATTTAATAATCCACATGTATGGAAAGCCAATGTGTCCTCCGAAAAGAACGTGACCATCGATATGATGTTTGCTGCGAGTTAGCTACAATAGAAATGTCAAGAGCAAAACGCCGACCTCTTCTCCATATACGTTTTTGACTTGACAAAGGCCCTTGATACTGTCAGCAGAGAAGGTATGTGGAAGGTAATGGCCAAGCACGGATACCTGAGAAAATGTATATCCATGGTGCATCATTTCCACAACCACATGCAGGCACGAGTCCAGGACATAGAACCATCTGAGCCATTCACAGTACCCAATGGCAACAAGCAGGGTTGTGATTTGGCACCGACACTGTTCAGTCTATTGTTCTCTTCCATGTTGACTAATACTTTCAGAGACAGATGTTGGAGTCGGCATCATGTACCGCACCAATGTTATACTGTTTAACAAACAGGAGGTTTCAAACGGAAACCAAGGTTATGACAGCCACCATCAAGAAATTATTAATTTGCTTATGACTGTGCTCTCAAGGCTGGCTCAGATGCCAACCTGCTACACAGTATTGAAAAGTTATCCAGCTCCAGCATAAGCTTAGGTCTCACCATCCGTACCAAGAAGAATAACGACCAAATTAGTCTACAGGGCACTTGTGCTCCCCAAATTTCATATACAAAACGTGGACTGTGTACCAACGCCATGCCAGGAAGCTGAAACGTTTATGCCACAAGTCTCAGGAAAATCCTCAACATCATGTGGCAGGACAATGTTCCAGACACTGAGGTACTCGCCCAAGCAGGTCTACCCAGCCGTTACACCATCCTGATGCAGTCCCAGCAATGCTGGGTAGGACAAATGCCAGACCAATGGCTTCCTAAGAGATTCTTCTATGGCTAGCTACAGAAAGGACAGCGATCCAACGGAGGCCAGAAGAAATGCTTCCGAGACAATCTAAAAACTGCATTGAAAGCGTTGAACATTAAACCTGATTTCTGGAAGCAGACAGCAAGTGATTGAGTCACATGGCATTCCTCTGTGAACAAGGGCTCCAAGTTGTGCGAATTTAGCGAGACAGTAGCTGCAGAGCTAAAGAGGCAAGCAAAAAAAAAAAAAAACAAAAAAAAAAAAAACACGTGCAATCAACCATCCCAGAGATGTCCCACTTATCCCTTGTCCTTTATGCAAACAAACGAATTGGCCTCATCAGCCACCTACGCACGCACAACAGAACTTGCCCTCGAACTCTCTGATAATTAGAATAGTCCTGGTTGACTCGACGGATGAACAACATTTCCCAAAACAATGGTCACGTTTATTAAATCTAATAATGAAATGTCTGCTGCTTAAAAAAATAATAACGGTGATCTAAAAGGAGATTTTGTGCTTCTGGCCGAAGATATTTGGCTCTGAGTTTTTAAGAAAACATTTTCCTACAACTCACAATGCAAGATTTATCAAAATTCGTGCACATTTACTGTTTAAAATGGTTAGGGACTCATTTAAATGGAAACGTAATCCAAAGATATTAAGTAGACTACAAAGTTCTTTTCAAACCAAACAGATGTGTATTTAATGTAATTTATATAAAAAAAAAATTATTAATTTAAGTGTACGACAACTTTTATGTAAAATAAATTATTTTCATTGTGGTACTGACCATGTACGAAAAATAACGGGATCGTACCTGAACAAGTTCTACGGTACACACTACTCGACAACCCGAGTACAAATGGTCAAAGTAAATGTTATTATGTCTCATTCTGCTCTCAACTCAATCTAATTACAATAAAAATAAAAGTACTCAAACCTTTTTTGTTGTTGTTGAGAGAGAGAGAGAGAGAGAGAGAGAGAGAGAGAGAGAGAAGGGTGGTGGTGTCTCAGCCTGCGTGCAAGCTAATTTGCATTTAGCACATATATAGCTGTTATGTTGTGTAATGTTGGCAAAATGGCAAAAATAATGGTTTGAAGATGTATTAGTTTTGGGAATTTATTGGTAAAATCCACATTATCAAGAAATTAAGTGCAACTTGTATTTTTACAGCAACAATAATCAAATTATCAAATTGCAATAAAATTAAAATAAAAACTTGAAATCACATTTTAGTAAATGTGCATGCGCATCTGTGTTGTGTGAGAGATATGAAACAAGTTTGTCAGTGTACAAGACTGCATTTATCAGGGCGGTTTTTATATGCAGCATTTGCAAAGAGAAAAAAAAAAGAAGACTATTTTTAGTTACCTGAGATTGTGATAATCTTCGTGAGCTTGGACAATACTATATCAATAAACACCCGAAAATCAACAATTCATTCTGGTTTTAATTATGATCTACATTGTCACAACAATTACGTCTATGCAGTGGGGTTTTTTTTCCCCGATAATTTAACGTTCCCACCCCACCCCCGAAAATTACAAAGTGATATGTACGAAAACCTAAAGGGTGCGAGAAAATACATGAATTATGGGGGTACAAGGAATGTTAGATTCAGTCCTTTAAAAGCTGAGAAATCTGCAGTCCATAGTCATCCACTGCTTCAACAAATGCCTTTTAATAATGGCCATCACTGTATCAGGATTGGAATGGAATGATGTAGAACTTTATAACTCTGTTACATACATGGTCGCCATGTCGTGGAGACTATCGATTAATGAGTTATTTTTCATGCCAGACCTCCAAAACCCAAGTATATTTTAATATCTGGGATATTAAACAGTATCAGATTTTGTTGACAGTTTGTTCCCTTTGAAAGCTCGAACTCTGAAAATGTTAACTTTCAAATTGATCATTTTGACAATTGCAAAGAGAGTTAAGACTTTTTTTTTCTTTCTTTTAAACACTTTAACCCTAGTGCCGAGTTTAAGGCGCACGAGGTAGCAGCCTACTTCCAAGTTTGCAGCTTCGAGGTCATGCATGATACACTAAAGTGGGTAGTATTATAGAAAGGTAGACAGATTTAGCTCTACAATGATTCCAAATAATCCGGACATTTTAGTTGCACTACAAAATACAAAGGGAAAAACCTAATTTCTTGGACGCGTTATTCCCCACTCAAAATTTGCCCATGGTCGGAATCCGATTTTGTGTCTAGATTTTTAGCAATTCTGGCCTCAGATCTAAGGCAGACTGGTTTGAAGTACACACAGGTTAACCTGTGCAAAAAGTAGGATAAGGTGGACGTTTTGAATAGTCTTCTCCATACGATAATTATGGGTCCGTTAAGAATTTTTTTTTTAAAAAAATTGTCACCTTCTGCTCATAATAATAATAATAATAATAATGAGGACTTTGTATAGCGCCTAATCTTTAAAAGCTCTAAGCGCTTTACACCATCAATAATGACATGACTACACTACAGAACAACAAATGACAAAAACAACGGAATTGGAAAACATAAAAACATGCTGAAAATATATAAGATACAAATCATGATTAGGTCGCTAAGTTTGTCCCTGAAGTCGAAACAGGTGAGTCTTGAGAGCACTCTTAAAAGGGACCACTGTGTCTTTGTGTCTAATTTCAATGGGCAATTCGTTCCACGTTGCCGGGCTCTGGTGTGCAAACGAACGTTGTCCATAGTACTTTGTTTTCACCTTGGGAACAATGAGTATACGATTATCAGATGAGGAGCATAAGGATCTAGCTGGTGTATACACATGGGTGAGGCTGGATAGGTATGTTGGACTGGAGTCTGTCATTGCTCATGCGCCAACAAACACAAACTGAAAACTTTTTTTTAAAAGCACAACTAGGCATTGGTTGGAAATCTGTCTTAGGATGTATTCAGAAATAGTACCCAAAATGTGTTTCCTACTCGTATTTGTTGCAAAAACAGCAAAATCCTGCAAGGGTTAATGTGTCAACTGCCCTTGAAACCAGCTCTGATATTATTTTTAAGTCATAAAATTTTCAAATTAGCCACTGTTGTTGCCATACTGGATGTAATATTGGCACCATTATCATTTAGGACAAACAAGACACCATTAAGTCTTTAGTTGAAAACTACTATAAATATGACCATTAGGGAGGCTGAGCAACAAGATGTTAAAGATTGCCACTAAGGGAGCCATGTTGTATGGCATACCAGCACCATGTTCATTTAGGGCCAAACAGATGTAATAAATGTTATCTTAACAAAGATGTAACAGGTGATACATACAACCATTCAGAAGCAACAATATATAACTTTTTAGTTGGTTGTTGACTGATTTAAAAATGATTTTTAAGATGTCTGCTGTTGCAGCCTTACAATGTTTTATTTTTTGTATTGGGGTCAATTTCATGTATAGTCAACAAAATGTCAAGAATTATTGTAGCGAAAACCATATAACCATCTTTTTAGAAGTAAACATATTTACAAGATGACAATCATAGTAACCAACCACACACCACAAAAGTTCTTGAAGAGAATATCCCATTTTGATGTTACCATCTATTGAAGAGTAGCAATAACACGATTTTCAAGATGGTTAATATATTAGCAGTATTTGATTTAAGACTGACATTATTTGTATTGTAACAAACTAGACTGCATAACCAGTATTTGATTTAAGACTACCATTATTTGTATTGGAACAAACTAGACTGCATAACCAGAATATAGTGAAAACGTCAATGTAACAAGATTTTCAAGATGGCAACTAATGTGGCCATATGAGATAATGATGAGGTTATGCTTTCCCACTGTGGACTAAATTTTTTGATGAATGTGTGTTAAGTTTCATGGCAATCCTCTCAGTAATTTTATAGAAGTAGCAAGAACAAAATTTAAATAACGTGTACATTGCATAAACTTTTATGCTATAGGTCATCTGTTTTTTTTATCCAGATAAACTGATGGTACAGCTCATGTTTTATCCTTGATTGATATTATATTTCAGTATAATATGTCCAAGTTAAAGCAAACAGATCAACAATTTCCTGTTAAATATGTTTTAATATGATTGAATGTGTACTCTTCACTACATAGAAATTGCAAGTTAGCTGTTGATGCCCAGACCTCCTGACCCAGTGGTTAAAACAAAGCATGAAAAAAAAAAAAACGTACTTTAATGACTTTGAAATTTTGCACAGAAAGTAAATTTAACCTCACCACAAAACCAAACTTAAATCATATCAATTACAAATGAAAAGATAATCCTTAAATGTTAATTTCTCTAGCTTCAGTGTGATTCAAGTTGCAGATCACAAGGTTTCAAATATGTGCACATACTCATTTAGTATGACTATGGGGGCAAAAGGCACAGGAATGTTGCTGGAGTGCGATTAGAAAGAGAGGGGGTTGGGATGGTGGGAGAATGAGAAAGAGTAAATTCACCCTAAGACCAAAATTAGAATAATTACTGCACTCAATAATAAAAAAAAAAACACATTTTGTATTACAAATTCATGAAGTTACAAAGATTTAATATATTTGAGGACATAAATGCATCTATAACATTTAAAATAATAACACTGGTCCTATTTACAGTAATATTGCAAAAGGTAGCTGCAAGGAAAAAAACTTTTGTTAAGAAAACTTGATAGGGAAAACAAATGACAAGTTTGATTTCTGATGGTCATCATGTGTCTGGTAGAATCTCTTGAAATTTAATTACTAGGAGGTAGAAAGTAATATTATTACATAACTGCCAGCCTTTCAAATAGTGTTCGGGATCTCTGGGACTCAATGGGACTGCATCTAATGTCCAGAATTATTTTCCAAAAATTCAAGAGACCATTTATACCATCTCTGATTTTCGAGTGATCGTCCAATTAGTTACTACTGTCATACTGGATGAAAGATCACCACCATTATCATTGTACAACCAACCAGATTATGTTTACAATGTTTGGTGAAAATCCAGAGTTAATATGACCAGCCTTTCAGGAGAATTAGTTACAAAATGTTCAATATACCCATTGTGGCAACCACATTTAAATGTAGACTGGCACAATTTCCATTCGGGACCAACTAGATAATGCAAGACTTCTGTGAAAATCCCATTTTGATATTACCATTCATTCAGGTGGAATAGTGACAAGATTTTTATAATGGCCTATGAGGCGGCTATATTTGATGCACTGGCAGCCAATATTGGATGCTAGAACAGCATCCTATTCATTAGGAAAAAACTAGACACTAAGTTTAAAGCCCATGCTGACAGGATCAGGTATCTATTCAAGTGGACTTGCAACAAATTGTGGTGTCCACACTGGGCAACCAAGCATTTAGGACTACCTAGACCTTGGGAAGAATGTGTTGTGTGTGAAGTTTCAAGAGAATTCTCCAAGTAGTTTAGGAAACATGGTAATTTTAATTTGAACTCTGTGAAATCAAAGTCAAGAGAATTCTCCAAGTAGTTTAAGAAACGTGGTAATTTTAATTTGAACTCTGTGAAATCAAAGTCAAGAGAATTCTCCAAGTAGTTTAGGAAACGTGGTAATTTTAATTTGAACTCTGTGAAATCAAAGTCAAGAGAATTCTCCAAGTAGTTTAGGAAACGTGGTAATTTTAATTTGAACTCTGTGAAATCAAAGTACCCTGGCATATATTTTTAAAAAACTCTTTTCTGGGTACCATGTATGTTTAAATGGAACAGCTCAGACTTATTTTATCTAGTATTTTTTATTTTATTTTTTAAAAACATTATAAAAGAATAAAAATCCCCAGGTAAGAAAACATCCCCGATTAGAGGCTGGCTTTGTTACTCTAAATATTTCAACACTAGGTTTGAAAGCGATGGAAGTGGCATTAATGTTCATCTTTGAACTCATTTAAGAATTAATGTTCATCTTTGAACTCATTTAAGAATGCAGCACATTGATGATGGGTGCTGTTACCATTTTGAGGAATGTCATCCACTCCTGGGAAAATACAGTGTTTGAGTATAAGCTAAGAATAAAATGATCCTCTTCACTGTTGTAATTATAATGAACAAACTCCACTAGCTCGGAGTTCTAAAATTTAGTTTGGTTTCACTTTGCAGATGGCTCATCCTTCCCTTTTCAAAGTGGAGTTTTAACATTTTGCCTTTACAAAAAATTAATCTCACTTCTACACAATTACAAATACTCCCAATGAACAAGTTTTGCATTTTAAATATGGGGTAAACACCAACTTCAAACACTGCCACTGATCACAAACTAACCATTACTCTTTAATAAAAAAAAAATGGTTTAAACATTGTTCATCAAAGCAATGAAATGTAATAACTTTAGCTATTAAAGCATGAATTACTTTATCTTGTCATACTCAAAAAACAAAAACAAATGGAGCTATCCAACTTCCTGTAAATTACCTGTGCAAATTAGCTTATTAGACTCCTCTACAAAAGTTCTGAAAGGACTCTTCAACAACAAAATCATCCTATTTTGAAATTAATTACACAAGCTGTGCAATTGTAGTTCTTTATGACCACCTTTACCTTTTAACTGCCTATATGATGACAACTGCATAAAATGATTCTGGTCAATAATTTTCTATGAGCGTAAAATTTAACTGCTTACTGTTTTAGATACTACAGCTTATATCATGGCGACATGAAAAGTTCTCTCTCTTTCCAAAACAAGATTACTGATAATTGTAATAACCTCTGTTGGATTTAGCACCAAGACAAGTAGTCCTGTGATGGAAGCCAGGTTTACTGAAATTGGTTAAAAGGACAAGTATCTTGAATGAAATGAAGCTACCTTAACACTTTCTTCAATATTAGTATCTTTTGTTTCATTTTATTAAAGAAAATCTTTCAACTTAATCCAATTTCGGTATTCCTGGCTTCCATTGCATACCTGCTAAACGAAATGTAGGCCAACAGAACTTGAAAACATGTCCATTTGCATGTGTCAGAAGTTGAATCCATTAGGTATAAAATATCAAAGTCTGATAAAATCAAAAGGATTCTAATTTGTGGAAAAAGCATCTATGTCAGCTGCCATTTTTGTGAGATATGTCTGAAAATTTGGCCCCTTGTTCCCATCAGTCAACTGGGCATCATGCTACACAATGCCATTATTTAGGCAGCTAGACACCAACCTAAATACCTTGATAGGCATCTTACAAGGCAAATTCCAGTCATAGGGTTGCATTATTTGCCATTTGCTCAACATACTCGGAGTTTATTATTTCAATGTTCTGGTGCCAACCTGTAAAATTATTTTTTCTCACATTTTTTTCTCTCCAAAGATTGAGAAAAGAAATATTCTGTTTTATTACATTAGATGATTGATTTGCTTTTTTTGGGCAAACACTAAAAAGTGATTACTTGAGACAAAACTAGAAGTGAAACAATCTTTTGTCCAGGTTATTAAAGCAATGATAATTTCATTTCACTCTGAACATTTTCAGCTTTGCTACTGCAATGATTTGTTACTCAGAAGCTTGATTTAGATGTAAATGACCTTACAAATGGTTTCTCATTGTAAATATTTCAATTTTATTTTGGCTTATGAAATACATTCTTACAAATTCCAAATTCCAATATTATTCTCTCAAAGCTGAGAACATTTTTCCATAAAAGAGAACCAGTATTGAAAGACCACTAGTACCAAATACGAATGGTCTCTCATCAAAGGAGACAATACTATATCATATAAAAATCTGCGCATAGAGAGCCTGGTTTCTCAAGCAAGTTTTACTGTATTATCCTATTGAAATAAAATATCTGGAGATCTTTTGTAAATATATCTCTCTCTTAAAACGGCTGTGTAATCCCAATGGCCAAAGCAAAATCAAACTATTAAACCATGTAACCTTGGATTCTGTGTTCTTCTGTCAGGCACCTGCTTGGTCAAAATGTCCACGTCAATTATGTCTTCTTTCCTCATAATCAGGTAATAGGAGTACAATTTGTTAAGTTTTTGAAAACAATTTGCCGAGAAAGATCAGCTGATATAAGGAACTCTGAATCTAAGTGTGAAAATATAAGACTGGTTGTTAAATATACATGAAATGCTGATGGATGAATTAAGATGATGCATGTAATGTAATACTGACAAATTGTGAAGCATTTCTAGAATCTACAGAAAATATCTTGCAACAACATTATTACAGATGGTTGCATAACTTTTATATACATTTAATGGGTTTGTAGTGAATTATGAAATTCAGCTGTTAAATGATGCAATACTGGCACAAGTTAGACTATGTGAAGCATTACCTGAAAATATAGAAAATAATCTGCAACAACATGATTACAATTGGCGTGAACAGTCAACAACATGCATACAAATGCACAAATTTAGACAATTTATTCACACCAATTTAAAACCTAGAAGCATCAAGTTGCCAACAAAATAACTAATAACATTTAAGAATGAAGGTTTGATGCTCCGCTAATTCACAAAATAAAATGTATATATCTATACACCTACATTACCTGTATTGTTTACATATTTATTATATGCTTGTTTAATTGTATAGGGCTGATTAAGAGTTCAATGCTGATGTTAATATTTATCACATACCTAAAATCTTATACCCTGCTTGGAGATATTTTTTTTTTACTTTAAATATTTAACAGTAGTCTACTTATAAAATATTTGGAATTATTTATTTTAATAAATGGGAAACTACCATGTGTAATGTAAAAAATTAACTATACCATATTTTAACTTTAGAAAAATTCACTCTTGTGGGGGTGGCACAATGTATCTTGAGAAAATGCTGAATTTTTAGCAGGAAAACATTAAACAAAAAGATTTAGAAAAGTTAAGGAAAAAAAACCAACCTATTAACGGTGTACCTGCTACCATATTTCAATCTGAGCTATGTACCTGTTACCTCATTTCCATCGAACTGTGCATCCATTACCTCATTTCCAGCTTCAGCACTGCATACATTACACATCATAAATCATCTTAAAAAAAACCCAAAACCAGCCATAAAACTATTTTAGCCCGATTTCCAAATATGGTGTCAGGATATTGAAAAAATAAAATTTTAAATGTCGCAAACATAAGTGGAATATCATTAAATTTATCAATTATTATTATTGACGATTCAAATTTGTTGCATAAATCTTAGGATGAAAGGTATAAATATCTTGAACATTAGGAACACATTAGGAACACATTATATCGCGAGCAGTTGAAAATTCATCAACTGACAGAAATTTAGAAGAATTAAATATTGTCACATTGTTGCCGAGACTTTTCTTTTTTGGCACTGGAACATAGGCAAGGTACTGTATTTTTGTTTACATTTTAAATTCCTGCAACTTTTCAAGTAGAAAATAAAGTGAAAAAAATTGAAACAATTTGGAATATTTGCAGGAAAAGAAATGTCCAAATGATTATCAGCACATGTTGTAATGAGACTGAATCAAAATTTTGTTTCTAAAGAAGAAACTAAACTTTTCAACTTAAGAATTAAATGTATTAATAATTTCTTATAATGTAACCATAAAAAATATGGAGTTGGAGAATACTGTAAATTAATGAGTTTGTTGTACATGTGTTATTAAATATATTTAATTAGTGTTGCGCAAAATTTTACTTGGATGCAGAGTGCATGTAAATACTTACAGGTCCAATACCTATGTTTCATTTGAAATCCACTTGCCTGTAACTACTGTTTAGATCCAATCATACGTCACACTGACCCACAGTTAAAGAGTAAATTAGTGAACCATATATATTTAGGCCAGGCCCTGATTATATCTTTCATAGGGTCTTTTTCAGCGGATTATCTCACTGGGCTTTTTCAGTGGGTTATCTCAAACATACAAAAGCCTTAATTCAATTTTTTCTTTAAAAAATTGGATACATAAAAAACAGATGAGAAGAATGTGTGAATAATGAGACTTGTAAATAATACAAAACCATACAAGTATTTTGTTCTGAGATGTGGGAAAAGCTTGTTAGATAGGGTATATAAATATACACAATGAACTGATGGCCTCAGAACACCATATTGAACTCGTTCTTTCTGCTTAACTGGAATAAACACTCGTTAAGATTTGTCAAGGCACTGAACACCTATATGACTGCCTCTATTGTTCTACTTCGTTAAATCTTGATTTGACAGAAACTACATCTTCATAAAATGTATGACTTTGAAATTTGTTTGTAATCTGAAGACTAGCGAAGGTTAAAAAATTACTAGTTCTTCAGAGATTTTATTAGTCCCAAAAAAGTTAGTACCTTGAAACGTTTGGTATATTACAGTTAGATACATATCCATTGCAGTATAGGAATCAGATGTTCTATCCATCAAATGACAAATGTGAAAAACAACTTCAAATTCATATAATTTAAGTCCCAAACCAGTCCAACTTGTAAACACAAATGATCATCAAATTTGTGCGCAAAAGTCAATTTCATGATGACCAGAAAAATCTATGCTTATAACCTTCAATGCAAGTGGGAATATTATTTTGCCTGTTTTTTTTTAAAAAAAAACATTTGAAGTTTCTTGCCATGACTGGATGCATAGGATTGCATTAACGTCTTTTAATTCACTAATCCACCCTTATTTCTCTAGCCATTGGTGACTGGACTAGCATAAATACCAAACCCTGATTTGTATGCAAATATCATCCTTTCTTAAAAATCTAAAATGTCTTGTCTACACATAAATCCTGAAGAAAAAAAATACTTGCCTGAAAATTTAAACTGATGAATGTCACTTTATTGAAGATGACTCTATATCAGAAGGAAAATATTTGCTGTTACTTTCAAAAAGAAATATACTAAATGGAAAAAAAAGACTAAAAAGATGTCTTATAACTGATTTTCTTTCTTCTCTCCTTAAATGTGTGAATACATGCATTGCTTGCTCCAAAATCAACACAAGAGTTGTATCAATGTGATCCATTATTCTTATAAGGAACAAACTTGGAACAGATGTTTTCTCTTAACAATAAACATATATGCTCACACTGTAAGGGGGGTGATTTTTTTCCTCTCAATAAAATAACTTTAAAAATATCATTTGTGCATAACATGAATTTATATGCCCCATTTTAGACAAATTTAATACAAGCATCCAAATGGATACGAAGAGATTCTGCTGTGTATAGAAGGAATTCCTGAAGTGGAATATTCTGAGTTCTGTCTTTCTTAGAATTCTGAAGAAATTCCTAGTGTCCTTTTTGCTGCATGAACTATACCACTTTTTTCAGCAATCTGTGAAACTCTCAACCTTTTGATGATTTGTTCTGATTAACAGTTTTTTTTTTATTTACATCTTTAATCAACGCCTTTTCTTCTTGGCATCTTTGTTTCTGTCAGGACTGCTAGAATGTTTGCGTTTCTTGGGGCTGTGATGCTTTTTAACTTTCTTTTGCTGCTGGGCTCTATCATGATCGCTCCCATATTCATCACGCATTGCATCCGCTAAAAAGAGATAATGAATCGTGGACTAGTTATAGTGATGATATTTTAAACTAGTTTGTAAAATCTAATACTATGTATATTTTGGCAGAGAAATTGTCACATTCCAATAATGGAGATGTGATTCACCTGCTATATTTGCTAAAAAGTCAGATGAAACTGCATAGACCCAGATCTGCATTGAAATAATGTACTCTCAGATCTGGGTCTGTACAGCTTGTTAGGACTAATCAGTATAACAAACATGGGCCCTAATCTATTATCTGCCAGTGCATTGTGTGATGGAAGATAAGAGTACATGTTGTTTGCAGTTGGTCCTGACCTAAAAAGTGAGTAAACATAAAACTTAAAAGATGATAAATAAAATACAATGTGATATTATTTAGGGTAATTCTGGACAATCCAATTTCAGTGACAATGTTAAATATGCTAAGTAAACCAAAACAGACCTGATGCCCCCAAATACAAAATGCAGTACTCATAATGCTGTCCATGGGGGACCACAGAATTTCTGATGTTCTAAGAATGGTCATCTTAGAATAACAAAAAATTACTAACCTTTACAAAATGCATATAATGATCACAGGAAGCTACCATTCTCAACTGTTAGTTTCAGTCACTTATTTTAACTCATTATTATTATTATTATTATTATTATTATCACAGGAAGCTACCATTCTCAACTGTTAGTTTCAGTCACTTATTTTAACTCATTATTAGCAGTAGAGAGTACTTATCAATGGGTTTCAATAACCTGGACCTCTCTGATCAAAACCTAATGTGCTGAAACCATTATTTATTTTATTGGGCTGTGACTGTTCATCTTGACATCTCAGAATCTATTGGTTTCTAAATTAGCCTAAATGAATGTCATCATATAGATGTGGTTGACAAACTTGCTCTAGAATAAATTTTTCTTTGAGCTAATGTGACAATGGCAAACATGTTCACCTCAAAATCAATAGGCCATGTCTAGACCTTAAGTGCAAGCCTTGGAGAAGGTATGTAATCTAGAACCAAAGCCATTATACAGGAAGAATACCTTGAATTGCATGTTATAGGCACACCCATGTTTAATGGTTCTCTATGCAGAAAAATGATTTTCTTTTGCAGAAACCATTAATCTTCTTTCAGTTGAAGTGACCCTGACCTTTACTTTTTTAAAAAATTGAAACTGACCCTATCTGTACAAAATTTGGGCCAGGTCTGTGATTTTGACTTTTTCTCTCCTCCTGACAGTGACCTTAATATTTTTCTGACAGTGACATTGATATTTTCACCCCCAATTCAATAGCCTTGTTCCTAATCCCAATTGCAAGCTATCCCAAAAGTTTCATTGAGAACACCGAATTAATGTTTTGCATGGAAATAAGCTATTTTATACTTTCAGTCAGTGACCTTGCACTATGGGTTTTTGATCGAAAATCAATAGGCCATCAACAATGGGGAACTCGAGCTATTGTGAAGAAACCATTGTTCCTCTAGTCAGTGTTCCCAAACATTAAAGCTGAAAACAATTTGTTACTTCCTTACCCAGAGTGCAAGCCATTTACAAAGTCGGTAATTCCATATTTTATGGGTCATTTTCAGAAGTCTTATGGGTCAGCAGGTCTGTCCAGACACAAACATTTGGTTGCTATTATCCTTTACCTCTCTCACCACAGCTGAATGTATATTGACAATGTTTATCTAAATCAAATTTCTCTGCAGGTATCTAAGGACTTCCTCTTTTTATTTAGTCAAACTGCCTTCACTTTTATTCTAAACTGAGAATGTATGATGACACTTTGTCATTATCATATGAAATGCTCAGTGTTTAGAAAGGAGGCTAGCTTGTCAAGTCACTTTTCCCGTCTATGGTTAAGTACATTTTGTAATGCATGAGAGGACAACAAGGAAGTCTAACAAACAATTTTAGTATCTGGTTACTTTATGTCATGCTAAATTTATCTGAACAATGATATGCTTCACAGTGGTTAGCTTTTGTCATGTTGACAATTTTCAGTAGCAAAAAATGCCAGTGACAATGTGACAAAACCTATCATCCAAGGAAACCACAGCAGATTACTTACCTCTTTGAATAGATTCAAGTTACTTTAATGGCATGTTAGAATATTTGTCAATGTTTCAAGAAATATTAGTCACATTTCATTTTGAAGAAAAAAAGTTGCCACTCTTGAGGGGTGAATTTGACAGTTTTTGCACCTGCCATTGTTCATGCTGGAGGGGGTGGATATCCCTGAGGGCTACTTTTCCAAATCCAAAGAAACAATAAAAGAAAATATATGTAACAGAATTAAAAGACAAGTCTCCATATTTTCCTCCCACTCCAGTACAAACAACAATACTAATAACAAAACTCTTCAGTTCAATAAGTATAAATTATTTTGTGATTCTTTATCATCAATATTTTTATTTTGATATTCTTTCAGTTATATGGAACACACACCTTATAACAGGTACCACTTGTGTTTGTTCCAATTAAAACCAGATCTAATGAGAAATAATATCTGGGTTGCTAAGATTTGTGATTTCACATAACAACAAAAATTTCTAATGAATTATATGCCTTGCCTAAATTCTTCTTGAAATGTACATTTATTTTCCACTTTCATTTACTTGCCTGATGGACTAGAGAATAAGAATGCATGAATACGACACTAATTGTTACAGTGTCTACATTCAAAGTATGAAAAGCTATCTCTTTCTGGGCTTTAGACTTCAGGCAACAAAACTTTGAACAAATACTTTACCAAAAATTCCACTACCCTGATATTGGCAAGGTTTTGGAGCAATTGTTGGGGAAATGGCTACTAATGATTTGAGCTTCTTAATTCTACAGTCCAGGTATAATAACCTTCCAATGGTTTGGGACTTGTGACCGTACTGAGAAATGTTAGAAGATAATTGAATCACCTTGCCCATGTATTGGTGTCAAAAGCAAGAACAACAGCACATGGACACAAGATGGCATAGCTTTCTGATTCTACATTCCAAGTTTTACATCTATTTCCCCAAAGTCTTTGAACTAATGTCCATAGAGAACAATTCTAACTAAAACTTGACCAAAATTGATTTTGCCCTTGCCAAAGAAAGAGAGGAAGGGTAGGGATGCAGGAATATTTTGCTCTGCATAACACATTTCAAGTTTTAACTGCAAAAAAAGAAATGGAATTCCCATCCTATTTGCCATCAGATGAGCATCAACAAAGTTCGTATGAAATCATGAGTAAATTAAATTTGGCCATGCATGATGTGATTGCAGATCTGAGTCAATGCTGCACATGGCTGAATGCACAGTATACAAAAGCAAACATAGAATGCAGAAAATGTTAGCACTAATGCAAAATTATACATTACCTTTTCTGGCTTCTTCTTCAAGTTCATCCCAATCCTTCCCACTCTCCTCACTGGATCCCAAATCTTCTTCTACTTCTGTCGAAACATTAAAAACATTTGTTTTAATAACCAATGCTTGTCATCATATGAAGCTGTTGCCAGGATTTTACCAAAAGCAGGGAGATTCCCCATCCCATTTATTGCCAAAATACAGGTATAGAAAAAGAAGAAATGATCCTAGTTCAATAATTACTTGACCCTCAAATAAGTCTCTCTGTGCAAACTCATTTGAAATGAAAGTCTTTATAAGATGCCTCCTTTAGTTATTGAAGATTTCTTATCAGTTCCATTTTCAAGTCCAATGCTGCCATAATCTCCTTGTTCAGACTAAGGTATTTTGATCAAATGAATATCCATACTTTGCAATATCTGTCGAGATATTTATTAAATTTATCTTAATCCTCAGAGTGCTACAGAGTTTCATAGCACAATATCAATCAGTGCTATGTTGGAGATCAGAGTGCCACAGCGTTTTATAGTACAATATCAATCTGTGCTGAGCTGTTGGAGAAAAGAAATGAAAATTGCACGCTACTATTTAATTGCATGTATTTTAATTCGGTTTGGAATTCTGCCTTTACTACATTTACTTTCAACATGCCATTGAAAAGGAGGTTGGCTGGTATGATGTCTTGTTTTCTGTCGATTCCTCAGGTACACAGGACTTCTGTTCAACATCACTTTTGGGTTCAAAATCATTCACTGGTATTTCTAGTAGCACTTTTCAATCTCCATCAATCTGATTTCCTAATTGCTATTATCAGCCAGTATTTGCTGAATAAAATCACCCTCTCATGATCAACCATCAGAGCTGCCAACCATCCAGGCTCAGCACTGATTGATATTGTACTATAAAATGCTGAAAATGGTGATTCGTGAATTTTGACATGAATTCGTGAAGTGATCCTGAGTTTGCGAATATTTGCTGGAACAAATGAATGCACGGCAAATGTTTGGCATAATAACTGGCCCAGCAAACTTGAATAATCATTGAGATATACCTGCTTGAAATCGATAGGAATATGATTTATTTTCTCAAAATTGAGAGCATAGCATTCGTCTTGTCTTTTATCCGCTGACAGGAGAGACGAAAATATGTTGTTGCTGAAATCTGACCTGGATCAGGCTATTTTTGTCCAAGTCACATGACTACAAATCTCGCAAACTACATGTCAATGAGGTCATATAGTCACGTGATATGGACAATAAACAAAATTTCCAAAGCTAAAATGGGGCAACAAGGTCAGAGGAAACTGACTAAATTTTTCCTTAGTGATGAAGTAGTTTTGAAGACAAGTTGTTGAAATGGCAATTCAAATCAGAGTTGCCAGCAAATGCGCGGAACAAAATACCGGTAAAGCCCCAGTTTCTCTTAAAAGCATTTAAAAACCATTCTTACATTTTTATATATTAAAATACGTTAAAATGCTTGCTACTGGGCCAACAGTACCTATCAGCTATAGTTCACTAATACCACAACCAGTTGTACCAGACCGTTTCAGCAACTGTCGATATCATGAATTGTATTTAATGGGAAATCGGCTACTTATTAAATATTTAAAAAAATGGAAAATCAAGAAATATTGTTACACTCAATTAAAACAAGATCATCTTTGCATTGTCATGTTAATTATGTCTTTTGTATCAAATCATATAGAGAGAATGAATTACTTAAACTGGTTAATAGTCATGCAAATCATACTTGGAATAGTAGTCATGGGGTTTCAATGTTTACAAATTTGCATAAAACAAATGGGGGAATTTATGCTGTCAACATGGATTAGTGTGTCACTCCCTGGTGTCATTATATGGAAACCACTCTGAAGCCAATGAAATTAGCACTCAGGATAGTCATGGATGTACAGGGCATAAGACTCGTGATCAAGTTCCACCACCATCCATCTAATGTCTAAGAAGTTTTTGGTAAGGACATGGATTTCTTTACTTTCAGTCATTGTATTTGGAATTGTTTCAGGAGAGAGGCATGTACTTTTTAAATATATCTACTAAAAGTTAAAATAATCTGACTTTTGGCACAAAATATATGAAATGCCATAAAATGATGCAGATACATGTAACAACATTAAAAACAAAAACTGTAGACACTTTAATATGGTAATTCCATTATTGTTACTTTGGTTACTTTTTGTTCAGTAATGAGAATAAAACCAAAGACAATACTACAAATTCATTCATAATGCATTTATTTTCCAAACTCATCTAAATTTAACCACTTAAGAGTTTTTTGTTATATATTCATTTTATACTTTGTCTACAGAATAAAATTAATCGTCAGATTCATGCTGTATATTATTTTCTTATTTGTATATCCTTTTTTTAATTTAAATTTACACTGTGTGTATTGTAAAAGGTTTTCTACCTACGCGTGTGTGTGATTTGGATTTTAAACGTAGCTTGAAATTTTTTTCAGTTATAATGCTACAATGTTTGCAGTGTAACAGTTTAAAGTGATGTATAACACTGGGGCATCATGCTGCAAACACATTATCTTGACACCAACTACTTAATGTTGAGCGCTAAGTGAGGCAGCTGTAGTACCATTTAGAAAAAAAAATAAGTCTTTGGTATGACTCCGCTGGGGATCAATTTACATGACCTTTGATTCCAAGGCAATCACTAGGTCACTGGAGTGGTCCCTACATGTGGGACAACTATGCATAACAAAGCAATCATTCTTGACAGGCCACACTGTAGGTTACTTACCTTGTTTTAATAGCAATATTGGTATGTACAGGATGCATTCAAGTTTGGTCAATACCTAGTCCAATTCTAGGGGTCAATTCAAAGATTTTTTTAAAAGCTTAATAATGGCAACTAAATCTTATGGGATACAAACATCATTAGGACAAATCTGAAAGTGCTTCATGCATCATTTTCTATTTTTAGTAACATTACTTGATGCCAAGTGACTGAACTGCCATTTTTGTCTTGTTATTTTATTAACAGGGGCCTATTTTTTGTGGTCAGACTGGCATCATATGAACAAAATCTGGAAGAGCTTCAAACCAGGAAATTTATTAAAATCAATCAAATTCTAGGAGATTCTTAAAAAGTCCTTTTCTGTTTTTCAATTTTAGTAATGGTGATCATATTTGATGGCGTTTGAACAAATTTGGAAGAAGCTCACGCCATGATGTTTTCTGCATAATTTGAATTTGATTTTGTAAACAGAAAAGATGATGCAATATTGCTATGGACCATATCACACAAACTTGGCTTTACATCCAGGTGAGCTATAAACTTTAAATAAAAGTTTTAACACGAACTTTAAACACTGCAAGCACAAATGCATCTATTACAATTTTACTATTTCTTACCTGATTCTTCTTCATCTTCCCAATTACTATCTTCCTCACTGTAGTCATCACTGCTTTCCTCCTCCTCTTCACTTAAATCGCTTGGCTCATATACTTCATCCTCATCTTCCTCATCATCTTCCTCAGCTTCAGCCTTTTTAAAAGAAATATAAAAAATACACTGAAAGCATACCTCAAGTCTATATATGATTTTATAAGTACCCTTTCTAAGGTCTGTTCGGGAAAAATGGTGACTATTGGATGGCACCTTTATTTAAGCTGATATGGATGGAATCTAGAATGGAGTTTTGTGTTAAAAATCTAATGATGGTGGATTGTACAGCGTAGAAACAAGAGTCATCAAGACATGTCACCCTGTTTTGGTGAAAATCCTATTTAAAAAAAAGAACCATATGGTCCAGAATATAAATGTTTATACCACTTCTGCTACTTGGGTCACTCTCTCTTTCACAGCAGGAAAATGGTCTTTTAAAGCAATACCTCTCACAGCAGAAAAATGGTCTTATAAGAAAAGTGGCTTATCTGGAGGAGAAGGATCATAAATTCAAGTCACTATTACATAAAAAGGAATGCCTCAAATTTTTAAAAAATATTTTTGACTAAAAACCACGTGTGTTATGGAACCAATGTGATAAAATCTGTGTTTTTGTTATTTACAATAATGAATAATCATATATCATTTGCAAGGCACTAAAAATAACATGAGTATAGATTCAACTTAACTGTATCTTCTTAATCCATGCCCTTTTCCCACAAATGCAGAACATAAAACTAACAATGTTTATTGGTATCTTTTCAACATAAAATTTCTCAGTGTTAATCAGACTCTTCTTTTTGTTAAATTGAATTGCTTTTATGTTTCCTTCAAAATTAGCACATCGAATGACAGTGTTTTAAAACTTTTTGTTAACTTATTCCTGCAGTGGCAGCTATACATTTGTCCAACTAATTTGATGTCATTAAACTGACTAGCTAATACCTGATACCATTTCAAATGTATTTTGTAATCTAAGAGAAAGATAGTATGATAGCTCAAATATGATTTTTACTTTATGTTGACACTGTCCACATTGATACTCCTCTTGTCCTTATTGTGGCTGATTCAAAGCGTGATGTCCTCCAAGGCAACCCATCGAATGTTACAGACATGCACATAGTGAGAAGAAGCATGTGTATCTTCTTGACAACAAAGGTATGCTACTATGGAATTGTTGTCAGAGGCAACCATAAGGCAACTATGTCTTATGATGGCAACACTCCAGCATGGCAAGAAAATACTGCCCTTATTTTCAAGTTGTTTGTATGAAAGGTCTCTTCTTCCTAGGACCAGCATCACTCAATGATTCGCCCCTCTAGCTCTAGTTAGCATGCCATCCCAAATCTGATGCACTGGTATACCAAAATAAGTGGGGCTTTGGTGGGACTTGGAGGTGAATTGGGAATCTGTCAGAAAATGGTTCTGATTTATCCACCAATACTGGAGGTGATGAATATCAGATAAAAGAGCACTCTCCAGCTTGGTAGAAAAGGGTCAAAAGTAAAATCTCCCTAGAATAACCAAGTCTGCAGCCAAGTTCTAAGTCACCAGGAGACAGTGTTCAAGTCAACAAAGACGTCTCAGCCTGAGGGTGTGGATTTTGTCAATCCTGCCCAGGGGAACATAGACTTTCCCTAGGCTGGTAAGGAAATTCATCAACAATCAAAGTCATGAGAAAGGATGAGATAAAAAAATTTGTATAGGTCTGGGGACAAGACTGAATCGAGTCATTGTGGACCAAGGAGGATATCACATTTAGCAGAGAATCTCTTAAGACATTGTGTGTCAACCAGTCATTAGAATACATGATGATGTGTATATATAATGACCTCAACTTGGCTGTAACTAGCCCAATTACCAAGTAAAAGATCTGGGAGGGAAGGCAAGTCTGATTGGAAGAGCTGGACATTGAATACTTCCTGGTGAGGATAAAACCAGTGGTATTTTTTGGTGTGGCAGAAAGATGGGGATCTAAAGGTACACATCCTGACGATTGACTGTGACCGTGCAGGTGCATGCATATGTAATAAATTCAAAAAGGATCAAAACTATATTTGATATATCAACTTACGAACGTATCAAACATTTCCACAATCAAAAAGTAAACAGGTCATCTTTGGCATCAGATTCACAGCATATAGCCCTATCCTGACGAGACAGCCAAAAGAGAATTTTTGAAGCAAGTCTGAAAACCCTTTCAAAGACTTGACATTTATCTGGCTTTACTTTCATCCTAGCAACAGAAATCTATACCACCCCCCACCTCCCCCAAAGCCTATTTCTGGTTCTGAGATTAGTGATTCAGACTGAATTATTCTGGAAGATGAAGGAAAACTAATTACACATGTGCTTCTGCCATAATTATTATGGCAGAATGTTAGAAAAAAAACATCAGAATGCTCAAACAATTTAAAATTTAGTCAATACAAGCAGGTGACAGTACTAATTCATTGTGTTGTTAATTTATGACTTTGTCAACAAGGTACTTCAGCAGTAATAGCATTGCAAAAATAAAGTGCATTGCTGACCAATGACACTGCATTAACTATAAAGAAAAAACCTGGTCATCATGGAAAATGCAGTGACTGATATCAGTCACACTCATAGCCAAATCAGTACACCAAAGATGTAAAAATAAGTCTACAGAAAATACTTTGACAGATTTGTCTCACTATGGGAAAAACTTTGGATAATTTTGTCACATGGGTACATTTTTTTACAACCAGTCTAAAGATAAAGAGCAGTGGACATTTATTACAAAGTGGTGTGTACGTGTGTTTAATTATATGTCAGCACAAGTTTAGCTACATGGTGCTGTTTTTAAAATTCAATTCATATGGAATTATGAACAAGGTCATATGGACTACGGTCGTTTGCACACCAGGGCCCGGTGACGTGGAACGAATTGCACACTGAAATTAGACACAAAGGCACAGTGGTCCTTTTTAAGAATGCTCTCAAGACACTTGTTTCGACTGCTGGGACAAACTTAGCGACCTAATCATGTTTTGTATCTTATATGTTTTGAGCATGTTTTTATGTTTTCCAATTTCATTGTTTTTGTCATTTGTTGTTCTGTAGTGTAGTCATATCATTATTGATGGTGTAAAGTGCTTAGAGCTTCGTAAGATTAGGCGCTATACAAAGTCCTCATTATTATTATTATTATTATTAATTATAATTTTTGTTTTGAAATGGTGAAAAATAAATCCTTTCAAATGAATGTAAACATGATGTATTACAAAATATGGATGTTATAACTTAATAAAACTATAAAAAGTTAAAAGTCAATAAGTAAAAATCCTTCAAAAACAGGGTCCACAATTTATTCTTATAAACAGCAATCCATCTGGTGACACATCATAAAATTTCCTAACTAAATTCTCATCAACAACAACAAAAGATAAGGATATAAACTCCAACTATGGGTTTCTCTTTGATGCAAACATGCCAACATTACCAAGACCTTCTTGGTAAGGCAATCAAAAAGTTTCCATAGGTCAGTCTACTTTTCAATAAGGTGTAATAAAATATTATGTACAGCTTTTGTCAACAAGGAAACAAGCATATAGAAAGTTCACAAGTGTGACCTGAGACTA
This sequence comes from Unio delphinus, assembly GCA_029339505.1. Lineage (NCBI taxonomy): Eukaryota > Metazoa > Mollusca > Bivalvia > Unionida > Unionidae > Unio > Unio delphinus. The sequence goes on from JAQISU010001238.1 coordinate 6,500,481, forward strand.
ATGCTACAAAGAGACATTATTTTTTAACTGAATAAGTTTGTAAAGTATACCAAGACACTAATGATACAAAAGGAGACATTATTTTTGACAGAACAAATTTGTTTTTGTTTGTTTTTTTATGGTTTAACACCATTTTTAAGCACAATATAGGCTATACATGGCGGCCAGTATTAATGGTGGAGGGAGAACCCGGAAAACCCCAGGAAAGAACCACCAACCCACGAGAAGCTACTGGCAAACTTTCTCACATAACTATGTTAGACTCGAACCCACAAGACAGAAGTGAGATGGCAGTGATCCGTAACGGACAGCACTTTACACCACTCGGGGCCCCATGAATAAGTTTGTAAAGTATACCAAGACACTAATGATACAAAGAGAGCCATTATTTTTGACAGAACAAGTTTGTAAACTATACCAAGATCCTAATTATAGTTAAGAAACCCATGGATCACATCTTGCTTATTCTTCCAACCTGACATAATCTTTAGATTTGTTCTGGCTTCTTTTTTAAATTTCAAGTGGCAAAGGCAATCATATCTCCCAATATGAAACAGTCAAATCAACAAAACATGATGTATGATACAGGTAAATGACACCTTTCCTGCTTTGTTCTAAATAATCTTAATATTCTTTTTATTATTATTATTTCTATATCATTTATACTCTTTTCAAAAGTCATATTGTCCCTTTCATCTTCCAAGTGTTTCATTTGTTTGATGCAATTTCTAAACCTTGCTATAAGGACAGTTTCATCCTGCAGGCATTTTGAATGAAATATATAGGCAGTTTAAAGCATCTAAAGTGATACTGTATAAGTTGGATTCCTTGCCCGTAACTTCACTGAATCTACTATGAAACAAAGATCTGGATCAAAGAAAAGCCATTTTCCAGATTTGACCACAAAAATCACATTTTATAATTGTTCCTATTATTTTGTGACTTTGTAATTTACGAGTAATTTCAACAAAAGGTCAACTTCTAATTGGTGGGTCTGCAGGAGGTGTGTAAGATCCCATTGTGTTATGTGTTCTATATATAATGGCGGCACAAAACCAACTCATCTCTGCAATTATTCTAGATGATGGCAATGATGAGTAGATATCCTGAACCTTGCCTGGAGTTTTCATTACACATATTTTGCCAAGTATACACAATTGACCAATTTAACTGAAAAGTAGAGGTAATTATATGTCTGTTACACTGAAATGACCTTTTCTTTTCTCTGTTTGTGATGTGTAAATTTTGCCCTTGATTGGGGGTGGGGGAGGAGGAGAGAGGGAATGTAAACAGGAAAGAAGCAAATGTGAAACAAGCTGTCCATCAGCAAACTCATTAAGTGAACATACAGAAAGAAAGACCCTGCAAGCTATACATATACAATGCAAATTTTACCAGCTGCTATTTATGTTTTTGAGCTACTTACATCACTCTCAGGGCTCAAGAAAGACCAACCCCCACTGTCAAAGAACCCCTCAGGGTCATCTGTGATGGTCTTCATGATTTTTGTCCAGTTCAAGCTCTGTACGCCTTCTGTATAATGGATGTCACAAGAGCTGTATAAAGACAAAACAATTATCACTTAATTTTCATTTTCAGGACCCCAGCATTTTTTTGGTGTGTGTGTGTGAGATATAATTTATTCATTTTTACGACAGGATTACAAAATAATAATGTAAAGTGAAAATGAGAACCTAATCATCAAGAATAACATGTGAATTTCCTTTCCAGAGTTCAGTTACACATTCATATCAAGGAAAACTGTTTATAATAGAAAGAATTGTGGCCTTAATATGTCCATTATTTTTGACATGGTTTCTTGTTTTACACCTAGATTTCACGACCAATTTTGTCAGAACTATGCTCAAGTCACTAAGTTCATGAAATTAACTCACAAAAAATATTAAAATTTACAGCATTCTTAAAAGATTGTACTAAAAGCAACCCATTCCACTTAAAACAGCCAAGGACATCAGAGTCCAATATATTCAGTCTGTCTGAAGAACAATAACAAAAATTATAATCTGACATGAATTTCTCACAATGAAATGTTTCACCTCCTTGCATGGTATGTTATATACTTACTCAGTACAAAAAATGTCTAAATGACATTAAATTTCACAAAATACATAGATGTCAACCCCAGAATACAAAAGTACTGATTGCTTATTACAAAAGTACTGATTCTTAAGTACAAATACTGATTTTTTTAAATTTTTAACAATGAAAGTGCAGCTATTTAGTTTGATATATCTGAAATTAAATATGCTGAAATCTCTGATGATGCATAATACAAAAACATTAAATTCTTACAGAATGTGAAGTGGGTTACATAAGCACATTTTTAATTGAGTATTGCCATGCCTAAGAAAACATTCAGTGGAGATTATCAATCAACTTGTCTGGATACGTATAATTTAATTCTAAAAGTAATTCAATAGCTATAAAAATACATGAAACAAGGGAGGGAATCCTTACTTCAGCCACTCTTTGACATGGTCTAGCATATTCATAGGTATCGAGTTGATCATGGACACTTTCTGATGGTAATCCCTGAACACGAACACCATGTCAAAATTCTTTAAATGGAATGAGACACGTTCAAAATGGACCAACTCTACTTCCTCCAGGCTGATCACAAATGGGGGCTGAAACAATTGTGAAGTTCATTAATGACAAATAAGTACATACTATATTTTCCCCCCAACATAAAGTAAAATGAACATCTTACTAAAGTGCTATCCTGTCACTAAAAAATGTATAATTGTAGCTTACTTTATTAGCTTTAAATAACAAAGTGAACAAATAGAACAGATCCTGATCAGCTGTAAGTTATGTGACAGCTGATAACGGTTTTTATCCCCATTTTATTAGTGTCCTCCTTCATTACAAAGCTCACCTCTTCAAGGCTTTTAATAATCTCCAGTAGCCATTGCAAATGTAAATTATCATACAGAAAATAAGTTCTAACTAAAGAGATCTTGAGGAATTCAATAAAGAAATAAAGTTGGGGCTTGAAAATATTATTTGCGATTTTTGCACATCTAGCTGATTTTTCATTATGTTCTGGAACAGGTCCTGGATTGGCATCTTATTTTTCAAAGGACAAATCTCTTTAAGTATCGTTTTATATGTTTGCTTACATTAATTAATATTGGAGCATTAAATAACAAAATGCGAATTCAATGTTTGTATTATATGGATGGGTACAGCAGAGAACACATAACTTTAAAAAACAAACTCTAAAATATCACTGATGATGCTGCTGCAATCAAAAATACATGTGCCTATGTGTTGCTATTTGAAAATTCAGGCTGGATAAAAATCTGACAGAAAAACTGCTCCTTACCCATTCATTGAGGTTGGCAAGACAACCACTGGTTGGCTGAAGCAATACTGTGCTTCGATATGGGGCACCATGGAAACCCAACTCTCTAAATGGCATGTCAAACTCAACTTCCTGTTTTGTGGTGGCCTCCACTTTCTCACAAAATCCTTTAAATGCAGCCTTCAGCTTCTGTCTCAGCTCCCTCTCAGCCTGTTATATTTCAGTACAAATCATTAGCACATAGTGTTATTTTACAAAAGTCTCTGTATTAAAAATCACACGAGCATTAAAATTTGTTAAAGACATCTTTCGATGATGCTCATTAATGTAAAAAGTTTCACAGCAACCCATAAAATAAGGCAAGACAAACTGTGTTCACAAGATTTATATCTTAATGCTACATTAGGTTCAATGTAAAAAATGGCAACAAGTGTTCTTCAAAGTGAATCATGCTGAAATCCAGTAATGCTCTAATAGCTAGAAGGAATTTCCTGAAATCCAGTAATGCTCTAATAGCTAGAAGGAATTTCCTGAAATCCAGTAATGCTCTAATAGCTAGAAGGAATTTCCTGAAATCCAGTAATGCTCTAATAGCTAGAAGGAATTTCCTGAAATCCAGTAATGCTCTAATAGCTTAAAGGAATTTCCTGAAATCAAGTAATGCTCTAATAACTAGAAGGAATTTCCTTAAAACAAGTAATGCTCTAACATCTAGAAGGGATTTCCTGAAATCAAGTAATGTCTATATGTTATGTCATTAGTTTTTTTGTTTTAAAACTGCTGTACTGAATCCTTTTCTGATGTTATTGAGAAACTCCAATATAATAAATTTGGTAACAAAAATATTTTCTTGCATGCACACCCTTTAAGTACAGTACAAAATCATTAAAGACCAGCCACAAAGTAATTTAGTGAAAACCCCATGGACCTTTTGTATCAAGAGTACTGATTTAGGACCAAATGGTTATCATAAAAGTCTTCCAGGTAAAATATTAAGTCTGTAAGAACAATGTGTTCCTGGAAAAGTAACAGCATCATGATTTTCAAGACAGGTATCATTGCAGTCATATTGTAAGTCTGATTGGCACAATTTTCATTAAGGACCAACTGCACACCAACAGCAGGCCATAAATGAAGTTTTAGATCCTTACTATTGTGTATACAATTTAGTAGTTTAAATATTTATCTTTTAAAAATGAATTATTTTTTAAAAAAAACAAATATATTTAATAAAACAAACAAAACAGTATTCTTATATGTTCTATCAGTGTATTATAGAAACCATTCAGAACCAGTCTACTAGGAATGGAAAACAGTACAATGACTAGAGCAATGATGAATGGCAAATTAACAGGATTGGAACTGTATACATGTGAATATAGGAAGTGGTTCAGTACCTTATTGTTGTAATTTCCAGAATTTATGGCAAATATTGCAGGATGTTTTCTGAAATGTTGTAATTAATAAAGGTGGTCTATGATGTCTTTTAAGTCTTTTATGAAAATCGACCTACCTTTGGTGGTGGGGATATAAAATGGAGACCAACCATAAAAAATGATTTTGGCTGACACAAGATTAATTATTTTGACTTTCTGTCTTGTTTAGTCATTCTTGTATTAAGATGTTGTTACAGGAATATTTAAGGATATCTGTTACAGTCTTTGTTAAGCTCATGCCATTGTCACAATACCAAGCAAACCAACAATTAAGAAATTTTTCAAGTTTAACAATAATTGGACATCAGTTACAAATGTCTGTGTTTCAAAGGTATGCATCTTAAGCATTACATAAGACTATTTTTTAAAGTTTTGATGAATATAAGCTAAGTTCAAGCCCAGGATAAAATACACAAGGTAAAACTAAATGATTATAAATTTTGAAGTTGGGATAAATGTTCAAAAAATCATAAATACATCATGTAGTTTTTCATTGTTTTTTTTGCCAACTCTAAATCAATCTTAATTTTATTATATTTACAGAGGTGAAACTTGCCAACAGGTCTTTGAATCTGAGAAGAGATAGAACCCTTTGAAGATGAGGCTCAGGAATACATGTAGGAACTTCCTCCTCAGGGTGAACAGAGCTTGGAGTATTGAAGAGCAGTCTGCAACCTTACAAACACAGCAACAGAAAAACTGAAGCTGTAAGTTCTTTGCAGGCTGAACATGGTTGTCCTGCTGATACAGAGAGGAGACATTCTCCATTCTTTGAAAATATAAAGTGATTCAAGAGGAAATCCGGACCAGAGAACAATTAACAGCCTGTAAAGTGTAAATCTTAATAATCACAATAAATGTCTTCAGTGGTTGTCAGACCGTGATCATGTTAAGGTAAATTACAATGCTTTTGGGTCTTATAAAGGAATCTTTGCAGTGAACTATAGGATCAAAACTCTTCCTTTTTCAGTAATATACCAACTATATTATTACTGTTAACATTTTCAATCAGAAGTGTATTCATGTTTAAAACTTGAACTTTTATTATAATATTTTGTGAAAATTATGGCCAAAAAATGCACCTGTTTATTTTCAATCCCCTTAAACACCTTAAATGTATGCCAATACAAAAATATCTTGGTTTGAAAGCCAATCTGCCAAAAACTATGTGTAAATATACTTGGTCTGAAATATTGGTTCTACATATCAAAAGAAGTCTTTCAGTTAAAACCCCAGGGTGCTTTGACAATTTTGGAGATGTAGTGACAAAGTTTTCATGATGGTCTCTATGGCTGTGACACTGGAGTACAGATTTAATGCATGTAATAGTTTGCAACAAAGTCAAACAGATTCTACTTTCAAATAATGATACTACACTGTATAAAAAAATATCCTTAATTAGTAGTCACTGGTGGTAAGTAAATTCTAACTTGGAAATATAAGCATAACAAAATACATGCCTCATGCAAGAATATTTGACAATGCAGTTTTTTCCCCAGTGTATATTCTCACATTTCATTATCATATATATATATATATATATATATATATATATATATATATATATATATATATATATATATACTTACACACACACACGCTTCTATGTCTAACTAAAAACTGCACAGCCAAGATCTATGGTAATACATCTTTTCAAAATTGTTTACTTTGAATATTTCTGGGATTTGGGTTTGATCCCCACCAGCTAAAAGTCCTTCAGAGTGATCAGTCAACATCTTCAGAAGATGAACATAACATTTACCAAATTTTGTGGCGAAACACTGAAAACTAAGACAAATTGTGCCTATAACATTTGTCATGCACAATACACAGTTTAAAGTCAAAATGGGCATGAACTCTTACAAAAGTAAAAACAGCAAAGTGGTTTATCAAGAGCATCTACAAATGATGATCATAATATTTGCCAGGTTTCATGTCAAACTAAAACTGTTTGGTTTCTTTTGTAAAAGCTATTTTAAAGAAGAAAAACTCCATCAAAACTGCTATAAAAAAACCCCATAAAAATGGGAATCATGTGAGGTGAAAAGAATGTAGAGGAATTCAAAACAATTTCCTCTTTTTAACTGAGGAGTGTTGAACTCCTATCTTGTATTCTATAGGGACAACAAGATTGTCAACTTGTCTACTGTGATGCATGTATTGGATGTCAACTTAGTTCCATTTTCATTTAGAATAATGGACATCAGTAAAAGTCTTTAAGTAAAAACCAAACGTCATTATAACAACTTTTTAAGAAGTCATGGCTGCCATACTGGATGTATGATTGGCAATACCAACAATGTATCACAGAATGTCTAATGTAAAGAAAACCATGTTGATATAGCCATCCTATCGGACAGTAGTAGATATTTTACTGATATGACTTTCCATTCTAAACAAGTATCAATGTCAAGATTTTCAACAAGGCTGCTGTAGTTAGCACCAATTATTTTAAAACCAACAGGACATCATAAGAAATCTTCTGGTGAAAACCCCATATTAGTATCAGACCTGACAGTTCTAACAAGACTTAGTAAGACTTTTATTTTGAGTAGGTTAGACCAGTTTTCTGTAAGGCATAACAAAGTAATATATCAAGTTGAAAAATGGGTGCTTACAAAGTTTAGAAGTGTGATTCGAGACTGACGGAGCAACAGTAAATATTATGTTCAACTGCAAAGTTTGTAAAGTACACTTTGACTGTAACTACTAGTACACTTTCACAAACTGCAGTTCCAAAGCTTATAAAGATCGATGGTTTTTAGTTATCTCTCAATGTGACATAATTCTTGAAAAAAAATTCTCTCTTCACTTTCATATGTTGAAGGCAATCACCACTCCTGCTATTAAACATTCTCAAATCAACACACAACCTGCCTTTCCTGCTACCTCAACCAAAGAATCAGAAAATTCTTTTTCATTCTTCTGAATAAATAATTTTTTTTTGGAGAGGCTTACTGTCCCTTTAACATGTTTAGCCTATTAGAAACCATCTGGGAAAATCCCTTAAGCAACGGCTTGATCATGCAGATGTTTTGCTTGAAAAAAATGTGCAGATTTGCTTCTTAGGTACGCCTGTAAAATTAATCTGGTTTCTTGACCAACTCCACTAAATCTAATAAAAAAAAGAATACCTGCAGTCAAATCTTATGGGTGGGCAGGTCTCTCTGTTAAAGCAGAATTACGATAATTTTTTTTAAGTTGGCTGCAATGGTAGCCATATTGGATGTCAGAACATTGGCATTTTTATTTATCAACAGCTAGACAGAAGTCTATTAGGAGTCCCAAGTGGCCGAGTAGTCCAAAGTGCTCACTGTTATGGATCACTACCATCTACATGATCTGCATGGGTTTGATTCTTGAATTCGACCAATGTGGGTATGTAAGAATGCTTGCCAGTAGCTTCTCATGGGTAGATGGTTCTTTCCAGAGTTTTTCCTGGGTTCTTCTGGTCACGATGTATAGCCTATCTTGTGCTGAAAAAAATGGCGTTAAACCCTAATACAACAACAAAAGGAGTCTAGAACAGCTAGACAAAAGTCTTTTGGTGAACAGCAAGACAAAAGTCTTTTGGTGAACAGCTAAACACAAGTCTTTTGGTGAACAGCTAGACACAAGTCTTTTGGTGAACAGCTAGACACTAGTCTTTTGGTGAAAAATCCATTTTGTTGTTGCTGTGGGTATGCATAACAGTCAAGAGAACTGGTGCAGGATGAACCCAGGAAAACCTCAGTAAGAACCACCCACACATTGAAAGCTACCAGCAAGCTTTCTCACATACCCACATTATGGAGGTATAGGAATAACTAGATTTTCAAGATGGCTGCAGTGGTGGCCATATTGGATATCAGATTGGTACCATTTTCAGTTAAGACCAATAAGACCTCACAAGACCTTCTAAATGTTGTCTCTAAATGAGTAGAAAGTCTTTATATACAAGTGGTCCTTGCATGGAAAACATTTGACCAATTATTTTCCTTCAAGAAAGGATTAATTCGATATACTTTTAATTTATAAACATCTTTATTATTAAAATAAACATTTATAGACTTAAGTTTTAAATTCTAAAATAAACTATCTATACCCATAAAAGTTTTTAATTCTTAAAAGGGTTTAGGACAAATACAATTCAAGTATACATGCAGGGAAAAAAAAGGGCATAACAAACTTTCTTACCTGTTCAGCATGCAGATCATCTCTATCATGCATGTGCTGGTGTTTACCCAAATCTGTTGTGATCTCTCCAACTTCTGTGTAGAATTGAACATCAATGTGTTTCTTCTTTCCAAACAAAATTGCATGCTAAAGATGAAAAAGAAACATTAAATATTTTTATGTTAATCATAGGCATGGGAAGAGACAATGCGATGACAATTTTTTTTTTATCCCTGGGTCCCAAATTGAATTCAAGTCAAGCATATAATATAGTAAACATGTTTCTATGTAGTGGTTGGTTACAACTTCCAAGGATTTGTTTCTTGTTAGAATCAAAAGCCTCTGCTTGTATTTACATGGTTCAATGTATCTGTCATGATTTAAAAGAGACATAGTCAGCCAGACTGTCTTAGCTTAAAATCAGCTGGATACAAAGGTCGTAAACATGGGTCCAGACCTCAGGCACAAGGAACTTTCAGCTCCTGTGGACATTCAACAGACTAAGTGAATCATTGAGAATATTTGTGCTTTGGTGGATTGAGAAGTTTTTAAAATACATCAGAAGAACTGGAAGAAATAAATTCCATATTTACTGTCATTCAAGGTCCTTTTTACTGTCTAAACATACTAATTTAAAATATGTTTATAATAATTATTTTACTTTTCTTTCACTTAGGCCACTGAAGCAGTCAAGAAGGGTAATCATGAGAACTCCATATGAAAGCCATATATTATCTTACCTTTAAGTGGAAGTGAAGAAGGATTATCATTTCCCCATCACATGGCTGAAAGAAGGCATGCTTGATATTGTTGTACAATATATCCACCTTGTCCCCGCGCACAGAGGTGAAGCGGAACCCTGCAAATACATTTTAAAACGTCATGGGAATGGAAATTAAAATATTGCAAAATTTTAAAATCTGCTGACAATTTTTGTGTGCACATGCATAATGTATACCACTGTGTTTGTACTTAACCTTGTTTCATGTATTGAAAGGCAGAGTCATTTTTGTATATACTGTTAATAAGAAGTCACAACTTGTGGTTTTTAAAATGTAAAACAGATACTGTGCTCAATGGTAGGATGGGTGTGGTCTACTCAGTGTGAGGGACCAAAGATTCTGGACAAATGGGTTTACAAGTTAAGGTGGCTCTTAATTCATTGGCATGATGGGAAGAGTGGACCATGTGAGGCAGTTCCTTATCAATGGACTGAAACTGTTGATTTTGAAATCTCTCTTGACCATCAAAAGGATACTATGAGATAAAGAACATTAAGTTATACTTCTGAATTCAATTCAATCTAATTCAATATTGCGTGTGAAAATTTAATTCAATGTGATTATCAATTATGAATTATAAACCTATCAGACTTGTTGTTAAGACATTTCAACTCGTTCATATATTTCAGTTATTATAAGTTGATAGCTCTACATGTCAACCATAGCAGTTCATGATTCCAAATATTTGTTGATCATATCCCCTCACATATGGGATTTATTGAAATTCCATATTATGACTGGTTTAGTTTAGAAACAATATCATTCTTTTATATCCACTGTAGAACCTTATGCACATAGGCTTTCCGATTCATTTATCACTTGTATGCTTTATAAATAAACTTCTCATTTATTTAATGTGTTTAGTGTCTTCAATAGATCTAATTCTGTTGTTGTTGCACCGTGTCCATCATCTTTTAACTCGTACTAATAACAGTAACAAACTGCATGGTCTTGTTAAAACTGAGGAGCCAAGGTAGCTCAGTTGGTAGATCATCAGACTTCTAATCCCAAAGGTCATATGGTTTAAGATTAACCCAGGCACTGCCTGGGTCGGCTGCCTTGGTGTGTCCTTAAAAGGAGAACTATTTCCTTAGCATGATACAGCCAATAATGTGTTAAACATGCAGATGAAGGTTAGTGTTAGGACTGGTCAGCCTGGTGTCAGGATAATGTGACTGGGTGGGACATCATGCTACATGTCTGCAGCATGATGCCCCAGTGCTAGACATTATAAACTGCCTCACTGCAGATATCGTAGTGATGACTGAAAAACTGTTAAAGGTACGTTAAAAATCCAAATCAAACAAACAATCCCTCCATGAGATCAATATCTTCAATACTTAAATATTTGTTCTTACCGTTGGTATGTGCTTCTAAGGTTCCTGATATTCTCTTCGATACAATATTAGGACGGATGTAAAGATCTTTCAACTTGGGGTTACCTCTGTTTGGGTTGATAATTAGTGCATCTTGTTTAACAATACCCTACAAAAGTCAAATAAAAAATATTAAAATGGAAGTAAAATGGTGTGTTTAATGAAGAAGCCTATGTCCATATTTTTTCAAATGATAGTAAAAAGGGTAAGCCAAACATGAGCAATAACTCTAAATTTGTAAAACTAACTTAAATAGGTCTTCTTAAAATGAAGCCTGGTACCAAATTTGGTTTCAATTCATGTCACCTGAAAATGATTAGGCAGAAGCAAAAGTTTAGATGGAGAGATAGATATGGCTAGGATTATACCCCCCATCCACAGATACAGGTGGGGGTGGAGATAATAAAAAGATTACAGGCACAGGAATATTAAGTTTTGCATTTTTTATAATAACCAGAATAGCTATTCTAGTCTTTATTTAAAGTGTCAACATAACATTAAGAATGTTTTACAAGGCCTGCAAGAATACATATAGGATTTGATAAATGTGGATACTTAACCACCACTGACTATGAAAAAAAAAAAAAAAAAACAAAAAAAAAAAAACAAAGGGTGGGTGGGGTGGCTTTTAGTGTGTTGGAAAAAAAAACGAATGTATTTAAAAGAACAATAGCAAGTACAAATTCATCAAATGCATATCATGTCTTCTGCATATTATAGAATAACACTTACATCTGAAACCAAAGTCTTGTTTTCTAATAACAATATTCTATCTACACACTAACCATATACTGCAAATAGTGTCACTTCTCTGGCCTATCTTAAAAATCATTGTCATGTACTTCCTGCATTTCAAGTGCTCAATTCTGATTGGTTAAAAATCCATACCAAGAAAGATCAGAAGAGACATGCTTTCCTTTCAAAATAATTTTTATGGAAAAGTCCTGAGCTCAAAATGATTTAGGGAAAGAATACAGTTTCTATAAAAGTTAACTCTTAACTGGAATATACATTCATCTCAGATCTGCATCCAGACTGACTGTAATTTTGACTGCATTATTCTGAAAATATGATCATTATTTCCTAAACAGCCTCCTGTCCATGCTCATCCTCCACTCTACCAATTCCTTGTTAAAGTTGAAGTCTCTCAGAGGAGGTCCTTCAATTGAAATCATTGTAAGACTGTTGAGAACCCTTTTTTCTAGATGGCTTCTTCCTGCAGTTTTGGTTCAATTTTGATGGCTGAATCCTCTCTCACAGTCAGAGGTTTGGTATGGCATAACTATGGCCACTGATGCTAATTGAAGAAGATTTGGAAATGTGTATGCATGATGTACAATCTACCAGAGTCTGCACATTTAGTCTCTAGGGTACATTTCTCTTTTAATGATAGTCTTAGCAAGAGACCATTCTGTCAAAACATGTTTTGGGTCACACAAAGAGGGACTGATAGCTTCTTTTGACTTCTTCTCCTGACCAAAATGATCACAGAGAATTGGTATCTGGTCATAACCATATATTTCTTGTTCTTCAGAAGATAGGAATGTGAAGTTATAAGGACCAAGAACCTTAAATGCTGTTGCCACCTGTGGTGTGCTGCTCTTTGGAAATCTTGCAGCCATTTCCACCTGCAAATTTGTAACAAACTCGTGGCAAAGGTAAGACACATCATCTGAAACTTTTTTCAATGTGCTTCTAAGTAACTAGAGTTAAACACCAATGTAAGTGATTTTAGTTTCGTCTCCATCCTTAGAATATTTCAATTTTTCAGACACAAAGGTCTGGTGAAAGGATTTTCCCATGTATGCTTTCTGTAAAGTAGAATTCAAAATATCAAAATCCAGTGCCACAGCTGCTATATCCATGTGAGATTTCTGTAAAAGCATATTTAGCTGTGCTAAGTGAGGTATAATATCAATCATAATATGCATGCATGTCACAAATCTGTAGTTTATTCAACAAGACTTGACACTCTTTTGTCTTGTTATTCTTTTTGAAGTAACTTGCGAAAGGCCCCCCCCCCCCCCACTGTGAAAAATTGCATATTGTGCATCATAAAATGCCAGCCATCTTATTTCATGCACCTCTCTGACTTTCAGTTGAGGACTGTCCATACTGTTTCAGAGTTCCTTCAATTCAGCTGTTCTGTTGGCAGATTTATTGAAAGAAATAGTACAGGTCTTTAACTGCCTTCAAAAGTTTCCTTTAGGTACAGAATGTTTTTTGATGCATGAGAAGTAAACAAATTCAATATAATAGCCATACAATGAATGCTGATCAAGTGGGGGCTTTTCTCCTAGAATCGTGTCGCTACACCGCTTTTACAACCAATCAAAACTGAGCACATGACACAAAGAAATACAGAATGTATTTAAAACCCTACAAGTACAACCTAATCAACTGTGACAACCAGAAAATTTACAGCACCCCTCCCCCAAATCATAAAATAATGCAAAAAGTTATTTTTTGCATGATTTTGCCCACAAAAGATTACAAAATTTGCGGGAAATCCTGACTTTGGACGTTGGTTTTGGGTTTGCACAACTGCGCTTCCTAGATGCAATCCTAAGCCTGAATATATCAAGCAAATACACAACTGAAAATTTAACAACTTGATACTGACCATGTCATAGAAGTGATTTGCTCTTCCATTCAAACTAGAAACTATAGGTAAAACTATTAAGAGGATCAGGTAAAAAGAAAAAGTTATACCACAAAACAGGAGATCCTGCTTTTTTAGTTTGGTAACAACAGTCATATGATGACTGTCTGACATTATTTGTGTTTTTACGGTCAAATTCTATTGTGTTACTTAAAAAGTTAAAGTGTTTTTTTTTTAAACTGTAGTAATGATGGTGTATATTGCCTATAATACCAAATATTTGCTTAATTGATTAAAACACGTAAATTTGGTGTCGGCCAGATGCACATTTCAGTGTCAGTATTTTGTATATAATCATTTATATATATATGTATATGATCACAAATAGACTTAAGCTGTAATGGTATAAAAGGTGAGAGAAAAAAAAAACAAACATGTTGAACAGCAATATTTCATATTTTGTTTTCTAAAAGAGAAATATATGTGTGTGTGTGTGAATTACACCTTAAAAAAATTAAAAAAAAGAACTACTGAATATTATGTTGACAATACAATGTTCAAAATAATGTTAACAGTCCACCAGATCTGAAAACATGTACCTAAATATTCTGACTGGCTACAAAGAGATGTGCTGGGGCTCCTTTTGGAAAATTAATATTCAGTGGAGACTACATAATTTTAATTTATGATATTATGACATATGTTAATACAGAAATAATCATACCAATCTTATGTCAAATGTTGCAGAAAAACATTCATTTTGTGAGTTCAAGTGTTTATTGAGGCTCCCAAACTATACCAGTGTTTCTCTAGGACCAATGACACCTGATGGGTATGATTTAATTCTCAAATATTCAAAGTCCCACATAAAATAATGTGAAGATCCATAAAAAAAAAATTGGAGTTAAAACAACTGGAGTCTAAAACCATTCCATACACAGTTTGCAAGATATGAAAGAAACTATTTTGACAATTCAACTGAATTATGCAGATCATAAAGATATATCTGCAGGACGTTAAATGTTCCAGTTTTTTAAAAAAAATAACTTGTTACTTTCTCAACTAGTTTGACACATATGGCAACCCCAATCTGAAACAGAACTCGGTAGTGTGCAAGTACCTCTTTTTCTTTTTCCTCTGCTTCTCTAGTTTTGAACTTTTTCTGTACTTCTTTGATCAGTCTGAAAGCCGTATTAAGATTTGATGATGGGGCATACAGCTCGCCTGGTTCCTTCACATTTGAACTTCGGTATGTGCTATAATTTAAAATAGTAACTATTTTAACAAAACATTTTAAGCGTTAAGCTGTTAGAGAGGGATCTTCTGCAGCTGCTTGCATATGGACTTTAAATATTCTTTATTCTGTGCAATACTTTTGTTGTTAGCAGACAGAAATTAATGTTGCAATACACTAATTGTCTCTATTTGGCAACATGAGAAATACTGAACAGAATTCAGAATAAATAACCATCATGCTACAAAATATTTCTGGGTAGCAACTGGTGCAGACTTCTATTTAAAAAAAAGACACAAATGGACTGACACTGTTGAAAAGAATTTCCAGGAATTCAAAAGAAAACCATTTCTTCCTCTTAACTGCAGAGTGTAGAAACTACCATTGATTTCTTGAGTGACAAGATTTTTGAATAAAAAAAGCAATTGTGGCAGCCATATTGGATGTAAGATTGGCACCATTTTCATACAGACAAACAAGACACCATTTTAAAGACTGCTGGTGAAAACTCCTGAATTAGTGCTAAGGTATTCAATATGTTCCTTGTGGCAGCTATTCAGCTAGCACCATTTTCATTCTGGTCCAACTAGACATCATAATTAGTCTTTTAGTAAAACATGTTGATATGACTTCTGTTTAGAAGAGTAGCACTAACAATGACTTCTTCAGGGACAAGTAGCATCAACATTTTCAAGATGGCCACATGGCTGGCATGTTAGATAATCACATCAATAAAAATTGCATTTCACATCAACAAAGAACTAGACAACTAGCACTACAAGAACAAGTTTTCAATAAGGATACCTTTGTGGTGTCAATATTTGACATATCAGAAGCAACATTTTTGTTTAGGACGAAGATGACTTTGGGACCAAGTATGCGTGTGAAGTTTATGGAAATCTTCCAAATATTTAAACAAGGAATCATAACAAACTTGTGTTTAGAGACATTAGTTAGAAAGCTCCTCTGTTCTTGAACAAAAAACCCTAACTAGAGCAAAAGAGATGGAACACTGAATAGACAAGGTTAACACTACCTGATGGAAGTAAAACCAGGGTAACATATAGATATTTGGTTCAATAAATCTAATTTTTCTAACAAAACATTGAAATAACCATCACTACTAACATTTCCTTGAGAAAAGTCGCGTCTGGCTGTGGGAAGATATTGCCTTCATTTCGACCAAGAGCGGACCCTGGATGGAAAAAGTTTATTCTCAAGTAGGTGTAGTCTCCTTCCACTGACTGACTGATATTCTGCAAAACAGACAAAAATTAGTTAATTTTACAATACAAATTGTTGCATTTGCTATCACTTTGCTCTTAGTCAAATTATCCTAAGTTATAAAAACACATGCAGGGGTTCCTTTTTAATCATAAACCAAAGCCCAAGCCAATATTAAGGAAAATTGATACACAGCCAGATACAATACCACTTTTCAAAAGGTGACTGTCCAATTGTGAACAGGTTCTCTTTTCATATAAAATCATTGGAAATTTCTAAATTGAAAAAAGAAAAGTAAAAGTGTTTTCTCTGAAGCATTAAATGCACCGAACAAAGAAAAAAAATAGTTGATAGCCTTAGCACTGTCTAAAATATCACCTCACACACTGACATACCCACACTAGCATAATCATAACCAATATAGCAACATTCTGTCTCTAAAATCCTTTGGTCAGTGGAATATTTTCATAATTAGATGCAGTCTTGGATGCTTTCAATAGTTCAGTATGATGATGTGCTATTGATATAGACTAAATGCATATAAAGTGGTGATAAAAATAATCTCTTGCTAACATTACTGAAAACACTTTCTCAACTTCACAATATCTGGGAATTTAGAAGCATCTCCCATGACACCATCCAATCAGGAGCGATTCAAGTACCTCATGAAAGAAAGTTCCCACTCAATGTAAATTACAAACCGAAAAAGTGCTCCAGATTCTTCTATCACTGGAGAAGTTGACTTTCCTAAAACAGGAAGTAACCTAGAATACTCTTGGGAACAGCAGCACCACATTCATTTAGGATCAACTAGATATCATAAAAAGTTGTCTAATCAAAACCAATGTTAAGACTTTCCAAGGCATACAAGTAACACGACTATCAAGATGGCTACTGTGATGGCCATAATGCACATCGTATTGGCACCATTTTCAATAAGGACCAAGCAGACAGCATAGGCAGTCTTTCGGTGAAAATCTCACCTTTTTACACCATCCATTCACAAGGAGCAATAATAATAAGATTATCAAGAAGGCGGATGTGGTGATCATATTGGACATCAGACTGGTACCCTACCATTTTCATTTACGGCAAACTAGATAAGAGAAGCCTCACTTTGGCATCATTTTCATTTTGGGCAAACTTGATACAAAAAAACCTCACTTAGGCATCATTTTCATTTAGGGCAAACTAGATACAAAAACCTCACTCAGGCACCATTTTCATTTAGGGCAAACTTGATACAAAAACCTCACTCTGGCACAATTTTCATTTAGGGCAAACTAGATACAAAAAAAATCTCACTTTGACATCATTTTCATTTAGGGCAAACTAGATACAAAAAAGCTCACTCAGACACCATTTTCATTTAGGGCAAACTAGATACAAAAAAGCTCACTCTGGCACCATTTTTATTTAGGGCAAAATAGATACAAGAAACCTCATCACATAAATTCTTCTCTACAACATTGGTCCCAAGAAGGAGTAAATATACTGTGGAGCTATTTGTTACAAAGTCACTTCAGTATAAAAAAAAAAAAAAAGAGGGCAACACTTGTACATAGTTTGCACAAAATGCATTTAGTGTTAGAATTGCTATAAATGTCAGTAAAATTTATACTAAGTGACTTTGAGCTTGGAGCAACCAAACTCTAATTAGCAAGTTTTTTTCTTGCAGTAAAGTAAACACAAATTGCATGTTGTACTGCAATTTGTCAACTAGAACTAAGTTATCTTCCTAAAACTGAAGATGATACCCTCCCCCAACACAATATGGAGTTCCATCAATAAGTTCAAACAATGTGACTAATTACATAAACCATACAAGACACTCACCTTGATTGTTGAGATGTGAAATGGAGTAGGATTTCCAAATACAGGCAGTATTACAGTTTCATACTTTTTGTCTGAAACAGAGACAGAGTTGTAATTGCAAAATATTCTATGTTCAAACATGAAAACAGAAAATTGAATATTTTGATTATGTACAGGGCCTTCCATTATATTAGAGGGTGAGTTGCGGAGCAGGGATTTGGAGGATCTCCCACAACAAACGATACAGGGTTGGTTTGTTTTAAAAAATTTGCTAGGGATAAAGGTAAAGTAGCCAGATAAATCCCCACTGATAAAAAAAGACCCAATTGTATACCTTTTTATTACGTACCATTTTAAGTATTGGAATTTCTTTTTTAAGATTGTGATCAAGAATTTTATCTACTTGACACAAAGTTTTTGTGCATCTAATAAGGTTGCATGCAACACATAATGACTAAAACCTTGGAAACTCAAACCATAGTACTTGACGTTTCAAAGTATGTATCAAGTGGTGAAGGTGTACCAAGAACTAAAAACATATTTTAAAACTTGATGTTACAGTGGGGGAAAAATCTACATTTCCAAACTATATTTTAATGAATATTTAATCTTTGACGGAAGAGATTAACAACTACTACAGCACAAAAAAAACATGATAAATGAAAAGGTTATCTTTACACTGTCAAGACCTTGCACTGGCACTCACCCACAAATAGCTTTAGTTCATTTACTTCAGATTCTTCTGGCATATGAGCTGATGATTTATAAGAAATAATGGACTTCCGAATTCTGAAATGAAAAAGGTTGAAATTAAACTTTAGGTTTCATGATAGATTTTAGAGCTGATATGTTAACTAAAAGGTGCCCATCCTAACATCACAAATCAATGAAAATGTGTTGTGCAGATGGTCAGTGACAAGAAATAACATCATTTATTAACCCTTTAATCACTAAGTAACTTTGCAGGTATAGGGCCCTAAACACTAAGTAACTTTGGAATTGTAAAGCAAAATGACTTGGGGATTTTTAAATAACTTCGCAAATTTTAAAGATATCTGCTGGATTAGGTATCAAAATAAAGGTTAGATGTCAACTTGTATGATTAATTCAATACAAGTTGATTATCTATTAAAATACAAGTGCAAGCAGGTAACACAACTGGTAAAAGGCACAAACAATTATTTATTTACCTTGTGACATGAACAATATTTTTTAAAAAAACTTCATTTAAATCAAAGATTTGAAAGTATTCAGGAGCTTTTCTGGAGCCATCTATCACTCCAGTAGATCCAACTCTCCCAGAAAACTGAAATAAATCTCTGTGGTTTTAAGAGCAAAGCTGCCAACCCTCCTGGGTCGCAATTAGTGAAAATGGGGATAAAAATGAGTGAATTTTTTTTTACATGAATTCGTGAATGAACTAGTCTGGGAATATTTGTCAGAACAAATGTTTAGCATGGACTCCAGCTGGTAAAGTTAGATTATGTTCAACAACAAAAACTCACAAACAATTGCTGCAGTGTTGGTACCTTGCAGTTCTTCCGTCAATGACTTAAAATATTCCAGAGATGAAATCTTCTGTGAGTTCTTAATTTTCTCAACCTTTATGTGCTTTTTGCTGCCTAAGCGCTTCCTCATATTGTCTCTGCCACCATGCCCAATGTTAACATTTGTGGCACAATGCGTGCAAAGAGTATGATGTATATTGGCGTTTGATGGCTGAATGAATGGCAAATGTTTGGTATATTCCAAACTAAACTTCACTTTTTGTGCAATATGTTTCTTTTTCCTATTCAGTTTCCTCTGACCCTTGCCACACCATATCTCGATGAAAGGTGGTTCAAGTTTGCTGAGCCGGCTAGTAAGTGGCTACCATGTGCCGACACCAAACAAATGGTACCAGCGAATTCAAACTATTTGATTGAGAATGGACTCTGACCCTACACCCAAACATAAATGTCCAAATATAAAAATGGAGTAACAAAGAGTAAGAGGAAACTGTCTTTTTCCTTGGAGGTGAAGACATTTTCAAGATGCATTGTCGAATGGTAATTCAAATCAGTGTTGGCGGTTCATGAGCTGAACAAATTCTAGTTAGGCCCAAGTTTCTCTTAAAAGCATTTGTAAAACTTCTTGGGTATATATATCTTAAAATACGCTAAAATCCTCACTACCAGGCCAATTGTACCAATCAGCTATATATTGTTCACTAATATTGAGACCAGTAGTTCAGGACCGTTATGGCAACAGCTGATATTATGACTAGTGCTTAACGGGAAATCAGTTATTTTAATAATATTTTAAATAATGGAGAATTGGGGAAATCATGAATTTTTTTCATGTTGCATAAATTCATTAATTGCTGAATAAGTTGTGAAATTCACGCCAAAATCATAAGAGTTGGCAGCTATGCAAGAGTTTCGTCTAGAACAAAAACAAGGAGTTAATACTTCCAAGTCTTCTCCATTGTCATCACTTTCACCCACAAGCATATTCAAATGCCTCTCCAGATGTATTCTCTAATTTTCAATCAACTGTTATATGTCACAACAGCAAAATATTTTGATAATTCATAATCTGACACTTCATTTTCATCTTACTTTGAACTTCGCCATTTTGAATAGAAAGTCACCATTCGGAAAACATGGTCAAAAAGTGCCTTATTGATTTCTTGTTGTATTCAAGCTAAACTCTCAAGATAATCCAAATATAATATCTACATTACAAGAAGGAAATTATTAGAGGTATCCCAAAGTTTATGTAGTTGGGTACTATGACTATAAAGAGGAACACTGAGATAGACCAGTAAAGCATATGGTTTACAGGCTTACTTCCCCATGACTGGTAAACTGGTCCATAGGGTTTACAGGCTTACTTCCCCATGACTGGTAAACTGGTCCATAGGGTTTACAGGCTTACTTCCCCATGACTGGTAAACTGGTCCATAGTGATGAAAGGGTTGATAAAACATGACTTCTGTTTCAGAAGTAAGCAGCTATGATGATGCTTCAACCATTTTGACAAAATCATCCAGCAAATATTTAGCTCATATAACAAATTAGACCCAAAACACCACTCAAAAAAAAGAAAACAGTGAAATTCATAAACTTTTTTGGATACTGATTTTCTTGGTTTTGCAAAACAAAATCACATGGGATTGCCTAAATTAATGGTTGTGGGAAATTCTATTGCTTTTAAAATGAATTATTTTCTTCATGTGTATCCATTGTTTCAAGTAACAAAACCCACAGTAGAAGTGAATTAACTTTATAAAACATGACAAGGCAGTGTCTAATATGAATATCATGCATCTGCAGTCAGATTTCAATTACTGCGTGACTGAATGAATATAAATTAAGTACTAAAGACTGATGTTATCACCAGGCACACTAAGAGAACTAAATAGCTGAAAAAATATTTTCTCAATATGAAACAAAAAGATTAAAGTTTAAACCCTGTTACACCCTTACTTTTTATCCTCCGTTCCTTGTTTCAAACCCTTCAGACGCTCTTTGGCTTCTTCATTTAACTTCCTTCCAAGTTCTCTCTGGTGTTCATGTCTCTTCTCTTCTGAAGTCAACTCAGTCTGGAAAAAGATATGATGTTTACTTGTGTATTTTCTTTTACTTGTAAATGTTCATGTCAAATGACAAAGCTACCATCAATGGCATTTAACAGTTCCATATGTGAGCATTTGACACACTAAACTTAATGTATAGAAACCAGCATCTGATTTTACAATGAATTTGACCATAGACCTTTTAACTCCAGAATATATTGGTGTCTTTATTTCCCTAATTACAAGCCATTAACGAAGTTGAATAAAAGAACAAAAGTTATTGTTCTCCTATATTAAAGTCAGTGATCGTGACCTTTGATTAAAATCTTACATTGTTTAAGCTCAAGCCCTTCACATTTGTAAAAGGTATGTGACGCAAAGCCAAAGACATTATGCAAACAAAATTAAGTTTTTTCAACCAGTGACTTTGACTTTTGACCTAGTGATCCTAGATCTTAACCCAAATGCCAGCTAACCACAATTTTTTAATAATTAAAGCATCATACATGCCAACCCCTGTTGAGGTAAAAGTGTAAACTAAATGAACAAAAAAAAAAAAAGAAAAAAAAAAAAAAAAAAGAGTAATCCTTATATAACATGATACAAATTCAATGAGCATATGTACAAATGATTTATTTACCACTATGGACTTTTAACATCAATTACATAAAAAACAACAGACTCTCATATTGCATTTTAAAACACTTTGTACCAGCTGAGAATATGAACGTTTTGCACATTCAGTAGAATACCAAGTGCTGGGTTACAGAGCCTGGATCTGAATTCAATTTATTTTTGTCAACAATCAGTCAGCATTAGAATGGTAAAAAAAAATATTCCTTCATAACCTGACAAAGATATAATTTATATCTTTAAGTTATTGGGTCTTTGGGCTGGGAAATAAGAGTGCCAACTTGATACTACAGGAGTTCTCCTAATTTATCAGCAGCTTTTCCTGCAGCATGGTCCATCATATGACAGAGACAACCTGATATGTACAATGATGGAAACATTTTTCAAAATACAGAATGAAACTCCTTTATGAATTCCAGTCATCACAGATGAAGTATCAGCTTAAAACCCCATAAAGTTCTGCCAACTAATGTTTATTCAAAGCATTATCAAAAGACGCATGCACAAAAAAATCCACAGGACTGACTACCAGCCAAAAAGAATTTCACAGAGTTCATGATAAGACTATTTAATCCTTTCAACCAGTGATGAAACAATCTCTTATGTTCTTCACCAATAACAAGATCTTCAAAATAGCTGAGGTGGTGGATGTCAGACTGCTACCATCTTTACTTAGGACCAACAAGAGATCATAAGTCTTTGGGTGGAATCCTATGGTGACATGACTATTTTTTTGTTTTTTACAGCAGTCTTCTGGAGAAAACCCATTGGCAATATTACTTATTGTATATGAGGAGTAGCAATAACAAGATCTTAAAAAGACCACTGTGGTCATATCAACACTGCTTTTAATTTGATGAATCAGACATCATAAGAAGTCTTCTTGTGAAAATTTAATGTCAAGCTGACTTTCCATTTAGGAGTAGTGGTGACAAGATTTTCAAGATCACTGCTGTGGTAGCCATATTTGATGTCAGATCAGTACCTACTAGACATCGTAAGAAGTCTTTCACCGAAATATGCATGTTGACATGATTATACATTCAGAGGGAGTAAGCTATAACAATATTTTCAAAACAGCTGCTGTCTTGTCAATAGTGAAATCAGATTGGATCCATTCCCATTTAGGATGAAAATGACTTTGGAATGAATGAGCAAGTCAAGTTTCATGGCAATCCTCCAGGTAGTTTATTAGAAGTACCAGTAAAGAAAAAAAACATACTTGTGTTAAAAAACAACAGTAGAACTAAATCTAAATCTTCAACATTTAAATGTTTCTAAATCAAAAGTCCATTAAAAAAAAAAAAAAAAATTAAAGTTTAGCTCTGAATCAACCAGAACATAGAATAATGTATCCTCATTCATGTGCAAAAATGGGTATCTCAGTAACCCATGCAACAAATTATGCTGAAGACTGTTTCTGGACCCACAATATGCAAGTTATCAAACGAGAATTGTACAATATTTTAAAGCAAATAAATGCTACAAGGTCTCAACATTTTACCAAAACCTGAGTTGCCTCCCTTGGGTAAAAAAAAAGCCCCACAACAACATTGTTCCGAAAAGACCAATTGATTTATATTAATAATTTTAGAAAGAGCATGAAGTTCATTGTTACTATTATTAGTAATAGAAATTACATTTGGAAGAAGAAAATGGATATTATGCCAAAGACATGGAAGAATTTAAATACAGAGACTGAAAGCCTACCATGTCAAAGAGTGGAAGCCGCAGCATCAGTATGCCAATGAAGTTCTCATGTTAGAAATAAAGCACATCGACTTTTTTGGTGCATTTCCATACAGGTGCTAATTTCAAAAAGATGCTGTGTTTCATGGCTTAACTACCATGCAAGTCTACATAGCTTTGATGCAAACTATCAACAATAGCAACAGCTGAGAGGCAGTGTGCATATTCTACAAGTGATTCATTGCAAGATTATCACTATTCAGACCAGAGTTATAGTTTTTGTGGTGTTAATTTTATGGATCAAAGATCAAGTAGTAAAGAAAATTCTCGTATATAGTTCATGATGTGTTTCTATTTACAAAATGAGAATAATACATATGCAAAATGTTCTGTCATTTTTCTCCATCCATTACTGCTCCCAAAAAATTTTCCCCATATTCCTCCATGACAATGGTAAAACGTTTCCAAAAAATCCACTATAACATCTGACCATATATTAGTAACAGTCCTTTTAGACACTGAACTCTTCCAAGAAAAACAGAATACTGACTCTGGTCCGGTTTTCAAGAACTGCACTACGCTGACCTCTCCCCAGAATAACAGGCTGATCTTGCTTTTCTTCCTCCTCTTCTTCCTCCTCCTCTTCTTCATCCTTTAAGAAAATCCCAACATGTTTGATCCTCTTCTTTGAAGTTGTCAGCAAAGATGCTGATGAACCCTGAAAAAAGCGAGTGGAAAACATGGATCAGAACTGGAGGTTAAGCTGAAAATCCAGATTTATATTGTCAAACCTTACTGACACAAGATTTCTATCTCCATTATAATTAGAAATATGTTCTTTTTTAAAATGCAAAACTTATTTTCATAATATTGATGTATTGTCATCTCTTTTCCTGATTCTAAATCTCAAATCCAAGGTGACTATTCAATTCTCCAGCAAGTAAATGAAGGTCTACAATTTTGTTTATATAAAAAAATGAGACCAGAGTGAAATTGGCAACAAGTTCAGCCAATCAGATGCAAGGGATCTCATTAATACTGACTTTTATGTCATGTCCAATCAAACTCTGATCAAAGTATGGCTTCAATAGTGGCAACAAGTTCAGCCAACCAGATGCAACCAGTGGCTACATCATCATGCAACCAGTGGCTACATCATCATGCACATTCCTAACTCAGCAGTTCTTAATCTATTTTGAAGGCAACCCTTATTAAGGTTGTGGTGTTTGCCTAGCTACACATACAATCCTGTAAAAAAAAAAAAACATTTGGGAAGGAGGCTTCAAATTATTAAGATTGCTCTCTGTCACCTTTAGATTAAGAACCACTACCTGCAAATAAATCTGTATCTTCCAGACTTTCACAGAATTTCTACTCATATATACTACAATGAAAAAACAGTTATCAGTCTACTCTATTTCTTATTTTTCAAATAACTTTTCATGAGATACCACCAACAGTCAATATCTTATCAAATTCAAACTAAGCTTTATTCATAGACTTCTGAAACTCATGGTCAATATATACCTCATTAACCATCACTGTGTCGCCAAGAAAGAGTGCATATTTCTTGCCTATGTCATCCTTTGCCATATTATTGGTCAGCTCAGAGAATCCAACATTGATGTTGAAAACCATTCCTAGAACAAATGAAAAAATAATAATAATTACGAAGAACAAGTTACATTCATTCATTAAAAGAAAAACATACTAATATGGTTTCCAAAAACTGTAATGAGCATTTTAAGAACAAAGCTGTAATGAATGTTTCACATACAGTCCCCAAGATGAAAATAAAAAATGTTTTGCTGAAACCAATACTAACAGGCTATCCCCAAAACAATATTTTCTGAAGGGAAGACCAATTTTCATCAAGGGTAATAAATATCATGGACTGATATTTTCGCCAACTTGGAAAAAGTGCATTTGAAAAGTTCAGAATAATGATCCGAGACTGGAAAAGGTCAACATTATTTTCAAGTAAAAAGTTTTCAATATACAGACTCGTGCAGTAAATACAATTTAAGTAAGTTTTGCCCCCCAGTCAAGTTTTAGACACTAGTTTCAAAACATACAGAACTGTAGCGATGGACATCATTGCTCATGCTACAAAAGATACACCAATCGGCAAATGAGTAATATACACCAGTGTCTTTCCTGTTTATCTCAAGGAATCTGAATATTCCTTTCTATATTCACATGTTGACTGAATCTATTAAACATTCAATGTGATTTAACTTTTTGAGAAAAAGGCACAAACAAATTAATTTTGCAGGCATTTTCCAATGAATGTAATTTATTATTTTCATATTTGGTGCTATTACGCAGCCAGTCCACAATTTATGTGGCATTTCAGTCAAATCATATCCTGGTTGAGTCTTGATGCGGAAATAACCCAAACTGTTCACTTTTCTCACCATGCTTATGTAATTATTAAAAAACAGCAACCTGTTGGGATCTCACAATATGCTATAAAATGTTTCCAAACAATTTTTCTGTAATTAAAAATTGAAGAGAGAAAACTGCAAAAGGACAAAATATACATACTTGTTTTTCTTTTCCACACTACTCACTAAATGGAATTTTTAAAAATGTAGGTTTGGGAAGAGGGTAAAACTAAAATGATTGATATTTCTACTGCTATTGCTTAGCTAGTACTTTCTGGGTGAATGAGAAACCAGATCAATGGATCAACCTTGAGACACCCCATAGACATGCTGCCCATGTGCACTGTCCTTCACCCTTGTTTTAGGACGATTACTAATATTACTTGTGTGATATCAGTGCAAGGCAAAAGGGAATTTGGCAAGAGCAAAAGGCAAGTATTGCATCATAACATTTACTTTCAGCCCGAGTCCAAAAAACATTTTAATAACTACCGACACAGTAACAATCCAGCAACTGCTTGGTCCTTGAAAGTTTGCATTTTGCTGTGACTTGAATAACACATGCACCTTTCATCAAATCAAGCAGACTACAATCTTCAATAAAAACAAGGCACCTTTCATCAAAGGAAGTCAGCACCAAACTTTAATAAATGTAATGGAATCTGATTGATTGCTACATTTTCCAAAGTAGTTGGAACACTTTAATTGTGCTGTAAAAGTTTCTACTTTGCAAGAAAAATGTTACCTTGGCCACAGGAATATCAAGATAAATGGGTAATACTGTACTTTGAAATTGGTAAGAATTTTAGAAAAGGTGGCAAAAAAATATTGAGCTTGCAATTTTGGGGTAAAAAGTTTGTTAATGCCAGCACCATGCCTGCCTCCAAAGATGCAAGAGTTAGACAGGTCCATGAGGCAGGAATGGCATGACCTTGTGACCTTAAATGGAATACTAATACTCACAGAACCTGGTAAAATCACTGAGGGAGAAGGCAAGGTATTGCCTGTGTGGAGGAAAAATAGGGATTTGAAGGTACGCATTCTGATTATCAATGGAGACCGCTGAATCACCAGGTCCTAAAAAAATCCTGACTGAGGATGTGGTTTCTATTTTTAATGGGCAAAATTAACAAAATACCTACTCTTGATCGAAAAATGCACAAAAATTATAATCATTAATGGTTTGGGTGAAAAATAAAAATAAAATGTAGATGTACATGTGTACAGAACATATACTATTAATCCTTATGAGAGCTTAAGATTAATGGAGAAAAATACTGATCAAGGGCAGAATCCAAATTTTTATGAAGACAATAAGAGAGATATAGCAATTTTGCTTCCTAACCCACACATGAAGGCAAATTTTCATTAATGTCAACAAGGCGAGACATCATAACCATATGACTGGAAAAACAATAAACATGGCAAACATATCTATGAGATGTCCCTGGGGTGATCCAGTTTTATGGAATATTCTGGTCAACCAAATGGAAGGATGAATTCTTCTAATACCATAGGGTATTTTCACCTGGAAAAGTGCCAGCTATGCATTAGAAATAGATATGTATTACTGGTTTTAAAACATAATCCATTAGAAAAATGTTACCTTTCCTTGCTCTGACATTTGTTTTTGGTCCTATTAACAGTGAGCCCTCTCTGAACTCAACCCCCATTCCAAAGCCAATACTCTTGGTCATTTTATCTTCCAGGTCTGGTCTCTTGTCTTTCACAAACTTTACTGCATGGTCATATACCTCACTTAACTTGACATCTGAAAATGGGAAAACAACATTAACAGTGAGAATTCTCTGGAATAACATTGTTTTGAATGTAATACAGGACCTACAAGATACCTTGCAGTGACTTTTACCAATTTACAGAAGAACAGAAATATTTAATGTCATTGCAAACTAATGATAGCAGGAATGCATTTACAATTTTGTATGTTGGGTGGAAGGGGGATGAGGGTGGTTTGCATTTGTATTTTCGTCTGATTTTCATAAATTTGATATAAAGGGAACTTATATAACCCCTCATTCTCGTGGAGAAAATGCATGTCAGAAAGAGGTCAATATAGAAATATGATGCCATCAACTGAAGTATACATAAAAGAAACACTGACAACTAAGATTCAAAGATAAATATGTAATAATTTATGTTCTACATGTAATATACTACTAATTAAAGAATGAATATATGTACTTGAAAGGAGTTGACACGAATAAACAAATTCAAATACAAAAAAAACCCTCAACTTATTAAAATCATATTTAAAAGTATACGATTTTCAAAATAATAACAGATGTGCTCGGGGCCATTAGTGGTCAAGTGGTCAAAAGCACTCACCATCTTTGTGGGTTCGAATCTTGGTCTTGGCCAATGTGGATTATGTGAGAAAGTTTGCTGGTAGCTTCTCATGAGTCAGTGATTCTTTCTGGGGTTTTCATGGTTCTCCCTCCCATTTATACTGGCTGCCATGTATAGCTTATTGTGTGTTGAAAAATGGTATTAAATTCCATAAAAACAAGTTGCTGCTTTTTAGCAATCCCAATGAACTACTGACCACAAATATCAGGAGATATCTATGATTTGCTGAATTGACAAGGTGTCAGTTGCTTATCACAGTCCCAAGAAAGATACCCGACACCTGGGCGAGTTTTCTAATCAAGTTAGGCACAAATTTGAATGGATATAATTTTTTACCATATTTTTCAACACATAATCAACATTGTTGTTGAATTATGAATTTGGCAAATCTGATTAGCATATGAGTAAGGGACAAACTGTAAGAAAGTCATTAAAAACAAGGCTCCTAACCTTACCACCTGCAAATTGTTTCCAAAAATAATTAATCTTATGAAGTCATTACTATATAATACTTACTATCTTGTAACTTTTTTAGTATTTCTTCCTCTACTTCTACTAGAAATTCATAGTCTTTCTGCATTTGTTCAGTGGGGTCTACCATCAGTGTCCGCACAATGTTGGAACAGTATGATTTGTACCTTGTACCCACACAGCAGATAATAGTGCCAAAGTGAAGGGAATTGTCATCACTGGAAGAAACAAGAGTACCCTATTTCGTGACCTTTTCTCTACTGATGGCAACATTTTGAACTAAAGAATCTAGTCTTTTAACATCCTTTAATGCTTCAAGTTTCATATGTAGCACTTTTAGCTTTACACAGACATCGACTAGAATCCAAATGAAGACTTTTAGCACCAAATATTAAAATTCTTTCCAAATGGTCTGTAAAAAACATGAAATGATGCTGGTCTCTTGGCTTCATGTTTGGAGGATTCAAGTTTTCATATGTTGCACTTTTAGCTTTAGACACACAGACTAGAATCCATCTGAAGACTTTTAGCTCCAAATATTAAAATTCTTTCCACACAGCCATCCTAAATGAAAATTGATGTCATGTGATGCTGCCCTCATGTCTTCATATTTGGAGGATTCCGCTATTTTTGTTTAGGTTATTTTTTGCCTTTTTCTAATCCATCTGTGAAATTTGAAAGTAAATATTTTTGCTCTTGTATACGCATAGACTAAAATAAAACTTTTTACCACCAAACACCTTCAGACTGGTTCTGCACTAAATATGAATTAGAACAAAGAATCTGTGCATAAAGATTTTAGAAAACCAGTCTGTTCTCTCCTCACTAAGCCATACAGCTGCAATAAATAGAATATGAGGTTGACAGTTTGAATTTAGAACCAGGATGTTTCTTGGTAACAGGATAATTGCTATAAATAGAACATGATACTGTTAGGAAGCTGCATGCAAGTCCACAGACAAACATACTCTTATAATTACACTTACGTAGAAGCAGTCTTTTCTAAGATATGGTCTGTGAAATTAATGGAATGTTAATAAAGATGAGAAAACAAATAACTGATTTTTTAAAGGTAGGGAACGTGGATTTACTGAAAAAGTGTAATCCATATACGTTTATGTGTAGGCGTAATTTAGTGAAAAAAAAGCGTAATGATTGTGCTAAAAGCATAATGGTTGGCATGTATAACCGTGTTTATTTGATCATCACTTCAGGAATAACAGTTTTTAAAAAAAATCAAGGCTGCCATATTGGATTTCTGAGCATCACCATTTTTATTTAGGACCAACTAGACCAAGGGATAATTGTGTTTTAAAAGTTTTGTGGCAATCCTCCATGTACTCTATGAGGAACAGTGATAAGAAACTTGTGTTAATGGGCAAATGGATGGACAAGAAAAATAATATCCCACCATGGCATCTTCTCTTGTTTTTGGCTCTGGTTTTCGAAGGCCATTCAAAATTACAAAATATAAAAAAAGGATATTCTAAACTTAACCTTGTAAGTTTAACAAGAATTTTTCAAATCCTACCTGACTGTGCTGAACTTCAAGCTGTACTTTCCACCACTTTGTATAATGGCTGGGTAACACATGTCAATTTGGGAAGCATCCACACCAGTGACATACTTTTTGTTCTGAAGTGCTTGTTCCACACCATCAGCCAGCTTAGAATGTTTAACTTTCTGCAAGTAAATTTATCTAGTGAATTAAAAAGATTATAGGTAACGATGCATCTATTTCAATACCAATGATAGGATATACAGATTGCTGAATGCAGGAACGAATACCTAGTGATGCCACATAGGTCACATGATATATACTGTCGTGAAGTCAAACAAGTATAATTTTTTTCTAAGTTGACAGGTAGGAAATGCGTGAAAGAGATCATCATACTCAAGTTCTAATTGATACATGTCCATCAACCAGAAAATGCAGCCATATATATAATAAAGCCATGACTATATGTGTATTGTAAAAGAACTATCATATTACTAATCTCTCAATCAATTGCTTAACCCTTCACTTATCAGCAATCATTAAAATCTATGGTAAATTACAAATAAATGCTAGCTTTTTTTTATGTTAATAAGATAAGAAACTAAAAAAAAAAATTTTTGGGAATTAAACTTCTGAAAATATTTATGTCAAATATACTTTGGTATCAAGACCAGAAATACATGTAGGAAGGTTAGTCTAAGGTGTGGGACTCCATTGTGGATTGTGTTGTATGCACACATAGCAGCTATATATATGACACCGGATTGCGCTACTAGCAATCGATTTTTTGCACTGCAATCAGTTTTTCATCTACTATAGTTTAGTTGTCTATAAGGCTAAAAGGTTTAATAGCTGTACCACTTTGCTTAATCTGTGGTACATAATGCCTCAGAGATTTTTTTTTTTGGCACAATGCCAATGAATTTCCTGACCCTTTCAAAATCTCTGATGCATTGCTTAATGTGATAAGGCTGGGGTCATGGTATTTAATTAAAGCCATAACTGTCACACCTCTGTGAAGTGGTCTAATGTGTGATGATGACCACACTGATAACTAATCATATTTTTGTTAACTGAATCAAGCTACCAGTTGTAGAAAAGAAAGAAACAAGGTCAAATAATATCAAGAGTTTGATAACCAACCAAACATAGAAAAATTACACAATAAAATATAAAAAGGATACTACCACTATAAAAAAAATTGTTTATTTTTTCTAGAAACTTGAAGCAATAGTTTACACGGATCGAGGTGGATTTAAAAAGAAAGTGTTCTGCTTACGATGCAGAGAACCATGTACATAAATTATGGAAAAACAAAAGTGGCATTAGAAGAGATGCCAGGAACAAAGAGGGCATATCCAACTGGGATCACATCATTTAATTAATTAGAGAAAGAACTTTTTATTAATGAATGTAAACTATATGGATACATATTCACAATAACTGCAATTTGAATGCTAGATGAAAAATACTAGTCGATTCAACAAATTTTGTTACATCAGCCAATTCGCATTCAGGTTTTATGAACCGGCTTAGTTTCTGTCTCATGCAGCAAATGAAGATCACTCCCAAGCTACCAAAGGTCTTGGAAGAAAAAACAAATGGTTTCAGAATTTTGTCATCCAACAGAAAAAGGAGTCCTCATTCAAACTATTGCAAATATAGATGAGCTGCTTATGACCTCTGACCTTCCAACAAAACAGTCAATGCTGTTGGTGTGAGAACTATTTGGATAAAATCGACTGGTGATAAAAAAAAATGATGTCACTGACTTGTGGGTCGGATTATGAGCAGTTCACGCACCTTTTACCTTCTCCATTTTGGTGGTTGGCTTATGCACAAATGGGCTCATACCCAAGTATACACGATAGTGTTATATGGATATGACAAGTATACACGATAGTGTTATATGGATATGACAAGTATACACGATAGTGTTATATGGATATGACAAGTATACATGATAGTGTTATATGGATATGACTGTGTTGCACACTTTATTACATGGATTCCTTACTAAAACAAGCTCGTTATAACACAGTTGTGGCACGACTATCAAGTTTTCTTAATTTCTCCCATCAGACTTTTCAATTAATAGAGTTTAAATTAGAGTTTAATCTTGTAATCTAGCGAGATGACATTTTTGTGAAGAAAAATATTGACCTTTCTTTGCTCTGTAATAAAGCACTGCAAATTTTGGCAAATTATGCAAGTTGGTGAACACTTTCTACCTCCAGTGAAAACAGAAAAAGTAAAACAAAGTATCAAAAGTAAAATTTTGGTCTTTAACTCGGAAAGGTTAAATTTGTGGCCTTAAATATCTGCATTTAGTAATGGGGAAAAACATACAAGATGTAGTATGCAATACACATATATCCACATGCTGGAAATATCTTGTAAGAACTGACACAAAGAATTTAATTTTAAAAAATCCAAGTAGCTGTTGAAAATACAATAAGCTAATGCGACATATTTTGTAGAGTTTTCAAAACTATTAATTTTTTTAAAGAAGTTATCATAAACCTGCAGTCACATTTCCTACACAAGACCTCTTACAAATGGGAAATCACATGAAATATTTCATGACAATTAAATACAAGTTTTAAAATTATTTTAATTTATGATCACGTGAAACATTTGTTGCTTACAAAATCAAGCAAACTTTGTCTTGCTAAACTACTGGCAAATACAGAGAGAGACTTTAACTTCTTAACTTGAGACTTCTTAGTGTCAAAAAAGAAGTTCTCAAGTGAAACAATTAAAATAGTAAAGCAAAATTAGAAAATGACAAGGCATTTCGGTTTTCTTTTCCAAATAAATTATGATCAGAAAACCACATTATATCCAAGGAAAAGGATCATATTCCAAATGATGGAATTAACTAAGGTAATTACTAACTGGAGAGAATTCAGTTTGGAGTCTGGACTCTTAATGAAGAATGTGACATCATTGTAA
This sequence comes from Unio delphinus, assembly GCA_029339505.1. NCBI lineage: Eukaryota > Metazoa > Mollusca > Bivalvia > Unionida > Unionidae > Unio > Unio delphinus. The sequence goes on from JAQISU010001238.1 coordinate 6,533,992, forward strand.
TAATTACAAGTAATGCATTACTGCTTTTAAAAGCACACATTTATGGCTCATATAAAGTAAATGAATACCCCAATGAAGTTTTAAATATATGATATAATAATAATCTAACAAAATATGGATATAATAAATTAGTTTTTACATGCTCAATGATATTTGATATATTTTTTTTAATATACTTTATTGACAAACAACAAATAACCTATCTGCATATATGGAGAGTGACGTACCTTATCTGCATCAATAACCTCCATGATTTGATCTTTAAGATACTTGGAGAAGACATCACAGGTAACAGAGCATGCTTTCTGAATTATCTTCAACTCTGCCTCATCCTTTGGAGCCATGATAATTGCCAGAGAAGCACTTACATCAACCTGTAAAATGTACAGATGATTAAATTTATCTTAACCCTTAAAGTGCGTGTCGCGACTATAGTCACGCTGTTGTTTTTGGTCCCGTAGTGCAGCGTTTCCCAAACTGTGGGTCGCGACCCAAAAGTGGGTCGCAGAGCTTTGGCAAGTGGGTCGCAAAAGTTCTTCTTATTTCTCTGTTAATTTCAGTATTTATTTCAGTAACCCTCAAGCGTCATTGACGGCATTGAAAACAAAATACAGGAACAGGCTGTGCACAGATCACGACATGAGGCTGTGTCTGACTTGTTTTAAACCGCGCATTGACTTACTTATGAGCAACATGCAGGCCCATCCTTCACATTGATTCTTTAAAGTTTAAATTTAATGATTAGTTACTGTTACATTGATATAACAGTTGCATTGCAATAAATGTTCGCTTTTTTTTAAAGTTTAATTTTACTGTTTTAAATGTGATAATTTCTAAATGCTGGATGTAAATCAGCATATCTTAATCCCGATTTATGATGCAATCCTTAGCTAGTTTAGTAGTACTCTGTACCTAATTTTGTTTGGTGGGTCCAGAGATAGAAAAAATATTCCCAAGTGGGTCCGGAGCCAGAGAAGTTTGGGAACCTCTGCCGTAGTGTGTGTCGTGGCCATAGTCGCGCTCGAGGTGAGCAACAATGATCTATAACTTCATCTTGCCATAAATGCATGTAAAACTATAGTTGATTGGTTTAAAAAGGCCCGGAACAAGCATTCTGCAGTACTTTACTATCCTATTAACGATGTAATTTTACAAATGCTCGCTTTTAAACATATGGTACTTGTGCAAAGCTAAAATGGCCAATGCTGAATACGAAGGTGATTTCTTGCAACAAATATATGATTCTGATAGTGATGCTAATAGTGATTTTGAATAATTTGAGAAAAATGACATTATTGGAGCAAGCGAGGTATTGATGGAAATACACATGAATGATTTTGAGTCAGTAATTTACGTGGAACTGGAGTCGGATGTACATGCTCGCTTGACGTGAAAAGATGGCGTGCCTGTCAATCCCCATTCACTGGTAATTCAAAATTAAATGTCGAGATGGTGAATAATGAACAATCGGACTATTGAAGACTTTTTCTTAGAGGACGAGCTATTGCATCTGATAGTAGATCAAACAAATCGTAATGCAGATCAGAGAGTTCATGGGCCAGACTTGAAGGAAAAAAAGTCGCATGAAGAAATGGCGGCCTGTCACACCTGAGCATCTTAAACGTTTTCGCATCGATTAAAACAATGAGTTTGGTACATATGTCTGTTCTCGATTCCTAATAGGCTACTGCTGATGCGTTATCAACCGCATACTTCAGCAAAAAAATAACTATGGGATAGATTTCAAGCTATTCTAAGCAATTTACACCTGTCAGACAATGAGAACAATTAAGGTGACTCTTCACACAAAATCAGCCCAATGATTAAACAAAAATAAAGCCTTTGCTGAGGTTTAATCACCAGATATGGACCTCGGTTTGATGATATTATAATAAATAACAGGTGATAGCTTTTCATGAACATTAATTGCTGACTAGAGGGTTTAAACTTACCTGACATTCATGGAGTGGATTTTTGCAAAATTGTCACCCTTCCTTTACCTGTGATTTTCACTATTTATATATAACATTGTGACAGACATAACATGTGCATGGTTGGACTAGTAAAGAATATAACATTTCTTAGATATATTTGAGCTTTTCCATAAAAAACAAACAAAAATACTGATGAAATACAATTGTAACTGGTCATTTTACCTGTATTTACACCTGTACCTGCAAATATGTTAAACCTACACATGTGTCTTGATGCTAATCCTAAAGTATAGACATGCACCAACATTTTTCATATAAGGTTTGCCTATCAATAGTGTATATTTAATGAAATACGTGCAATTTAAAGACTGCAGTTTTCTTCTTTTTTCCCCTGAAACAATTCAGCACTGAGGGACCTTTTACTGCAAAACAATGCAGCACTTTAAGGGTTAATAGCGTACAATCTTTACAAGAAGAGCATTGCCAGCGAGACGTTTTATGTACCCATGTAATAATCAAAGTAGATTTGCTAAATGAGGGAAAAACTTGCATTTGGGATGGGAGATATCACTTATGCTCGCTAAAGGTAAAACAGCGAATGAGTTAGTGGAAGCCTTAAAAACAATGTGTCTTCAAGTGAGAGAGACATATTTAGGAACATTCAAACAAGTACATGATACAGACAAGTGGCAAGAACTGGTCAGATGTTCAGCAGCACAGCGCCTTGGCAACCACAATAGGTCAAGAGACTGATGATGATTATGCATTTTAAAAGTGCATAAAACAAATATTGTCCAATACAAAGCATTGATCATTCATGCCTGCCCGAGTAAAACAAAAGACAGGGTTCATGCAAGTTTCTGTATGAAAATCTAGACTCTGAAGTACAAAGAATCATGATTTTAGCTAAAATGAGAAAAGTAAAAAGTAAAAGACAACAACAAAAAATAATACTTCAAAGCAAGCTATATTTGACATTACTTCAATGGAAGAAATAAATAAAATTTACAAGTACTACAATACAAGCTAGATCATTGTGTAACTAATACTAGTACAAAAAAAAGTTCATAACACAAACAAGAAAAACCCATCAAATCCCAAGCATTTTAGAAAAAAGGGGTGGAGGAAAGAAACTTCTTACATGGAAAACAGTATGCTTTGTTAGTGCAAAAATAACTTTTTTGAAGCCAATTTCTATTCTATATTTCTTCCCTTCAAACCATATTTCATGAAAGCACAAGATCATGGCATACATGCCAACCCTTGATGAGGAAAAGTCGTAATCCAAATAGTCAAAAAGCGGAATCCAGGCATAAAAAGCATAATCCACATAAAACATGCTAAAATTTCAATAAATAATTATTTATTTGCCACCCCCCCATCTTTTAACACCCTTTACTGTTTCAATTTTTCATACGTTGCACTTTTAGCTTTACACACACATCAACTAGAATCCAACTTAAGACATCTAGTGCCCAAAAATATTAAAATTCCTACCACATGTCCTGAAATAGATGTCACGTGATGCCGCATTAATATCGTCAGATTTAGAGATATTTTAGGGTTGTCTTTTTCTAATCCATCTGTGAAATTTTTTAAAGGAGATATTTTTGCTCTCATATATGCATAGACTAAAATAAAATATACTTTTAAGCGCCAAATACATTTAGACTGGTTCTGCAGTAAATAGTAATTAGAATAAAGAATATGCGCCTAACGATTAAAATTAGAAAACCAGTCTGTTCTCTCCTCACTAAGCAATACAGATGCTATAAATAAAATTTGAGGTCGAAAGTTTGAAAGTAGAACAAGGTTTGCTGCAAGTAGGACATGATACCATTAGGAAAATGCATGCAAGTCCACGGACAAGCGGACTCTTATACTTATACATAAAAACTGTAATTTCTAAAATAGTCTGTGGGATTAATGGAATGTTAATAAAAACAAGAAAACATTTTTAAAAAAATTGGAAGGTAGATATACCGAAAAACCCTAATCCATATACATTTACACGTAACTTAGTTAAAAAAGCGCAATGATTACACCAAAAGCGTAATGATTGGCATGTATGCAAAAGGTATATGCCGAATCATCTGAATATTACTGAATCTTGAAAGATATTGGTCCTAAACATTGACGAGTTCCATTAAAACTCTGTATTATCAATTTATTATCATCAGCCATGCAATTCCTCCCTTGACCTGTGTATGAAGTAATTCTATGTTGATCAGCGATCAACCAATTTCAGACAAATGTTGGAACACAAGATTTGATGAGTCACAGTTGTAAATGCAAGTCAACACCAGACTATGCCACTGTCTTTAGCCCAAGCACATGCTTCATAATAGTCCAGCCAACCAGCTGATCACTAACATACACCAGTCTTCCTTTTATCTAATGCATGCTTTTTGTTCTCAAATCCACTTTAAAAAAGTGGGCTTCTCTTTCTTCATACTCGTGGATCAATTTGTGAACCACATGTTGATGTTTAATTTTTATTAGTTGCTAATGGAATTTGTTGAATGCATCACAAAACTATCACTGAAGCACTCCCAAAAAATTACCAGAGACTTTTGGGAGTTATTTAGGGGTGGCAACTCTTAACTGAACATGGGACCATTGTTTAAACCAAATATCTTGATTATTTCAAAGAAAAGTGTATGTTCGATAGCTGATATTACAATCATTTCCTTTTTCCCAACTTTTAGTAGGACTGGAAGAATGATAAAACCAATGTCAAACACTGGCATTGGGACTTTAAACAAACAATCATTTTAACTATATTTAAGCACTACTGTTTTTCAGGGCTTAATAATTTACTGAATAGATCATATATCAAAGCCAGGTGTTGTGTACCAGGAATAAAGCAGTAGCAGGTTTTCATATAGCTTAATTTCCATGAAATTCAGGCATAATCCAACAATATCTGTTTAACTCTTCTGCTCTTAAAGGAAGGCCCAGATATTTTAAATGGGCTTATAAGGCAGTGACTTGCATTAATTCTCCATGGATAAGCACATGATGCAAACTTTGTATACAGGTTGCAAGATGCAGTGGGCTAATTGGGTTTTTCTTAGAGGCTATTTTCTTTTCTGTTTTTATGGACTGGGCTTCTGATGATTTTTTTGTGTGAAACGGGTTTACTAAATATGCACATGTTATCAAATGAAATTTTGGGTTACCTTCTCAAAATTTCCTGATTTAATAGCAGCTCGGAATATATCCATAAATTCCCCTGGAAATTTATCTTTGGAAAATTCACCAACTGTTTTTCCCTGAAAGAACAATGTCAAAAATTTAATGCAGGTAAGTTAAAAGTGCAAGAAATGTATTATTTATCAGGTTTTCTTTAAAAAGGATTGTAGCTACTTTTTTTGACTTTACATTTTAACATGATTTGTATTAACTTCTTCTTAGGACAATTTGTAGCTAATATCATTCTCCTCTTAAGTATTTAATGATGCTCAATAAAGTAAGTATCAAAATGCATACAAAATCATTAACACATTTACAGAATAACCCACTGAAAACTGAAATAAAATATGCTGAATGTAACTACAGACAAGAGCAAACAATAACATAATATGCCAATTCTAAATATGTCCATAAAACAACATTTGAAGTTACACCCCCAAACCCGACACATCAAGGTACTATTTAGAATAATAAATTAATGCATCTGTGGTGCTACAACTGTGAACTAAAGAGAAATCTTTATCTGTGCGCATCTCAGACTGGTTAATCTGGAATACTGGACTATTTGCAACAGTTCTAATGCCCGCAACTTCTTTAGAAAGACCTACTTTTTTGCTTTTTTTGATGGCCTCTATCAACTTCTGGAAATTTGCTTTATCTTTGTCTCCCTGAAAACAGATAATAAATGAATCTGAGTATACATAACTGACCTTTCAGCTATGCTCAAACGATATATCAGCATATTAACATCTTTTAAATAAGAAATTTTACTGCAAAATTTGTAAGCAAACTAAAACATGCTCAGTCACTACTGAAAATCAGGGAAATTTAAAACATCTGACATAATGGTTATTCACAGCAATGAATATAGAATCTAATGCTATGAAAACCTGCTCAAAATGTCTTATGTGTACAGCAGGCATCAAAAGACACTTGCATAAGAATGGTATAGCTGCACCAAAAGGCACGTGTATGCGAATCAGCTAGAGGCGTCCAAAGGTGTTTCCATGCAAATGGATTAGCCTGAAGCATCTAAAGACGCTTGAATGAGGTAAAGGGTTAACCCCAAATACTCATCCAAATTTTCAAACAGCACACGTCATTTTGAGGTCACATGCACTACTTATTTAGCTATACTCGGAAATAAACACAATAAAGAAAGCTAAAGTTGATCATCTGAAATACTCTAATAATGACCACATGTACATCTCTGGGTCTGTTGGTCATTGTAAATATTGGCACATTTTCCCACCAAGAAATGGTTGAACTTGCTGTCCAGCTCCTGCATCATGTTCAACTGAAGTTCTCTTATAATGAAAGCATGGACATGTGGTTTTTTTTTATATGTACTCTTATAATGAAAGCATGCACATGTGGGTCTTTTGATGTACTCTTATAGCGACAGCATGCACATGTGGGTCTTTTGATGTACTCTTATAATGAAAGTATGCATATGTGGGTCTTTTGATGTACTCTTATAATGAAAGTATGCATATGTGGGTCTTTTGATTTACTCTTATATGAAAGCCTGCTTTTTTGATTTACTCTAATAGTGAAAGCATGCACATGTGGGTCTTTCAGCCACTGAATTCGATCAAATGATCAACATTTTCCCACTCAACAGGTGGTTGAAGCAGGACTGGAAAGCATTTGAATTTGACACTTTGCTTATTACTTGATATGAGCGACTCTTGCATAAGTGATTTTCTGCATTCTAGAATTTTCCCCCATCCAAATAGATATGAATAAGCATTAACGAGGCCTCTGCTTAGGCAGCATAGAGCAAAGCATCCCCTCTGAAAACAAAACATTTAAAATTATTTAATTTTGCAACTCTACCGATATGAATTTTGCAAAATCTGTCTTTTAGCACTGAAAGATCAATGAAATGATGCAGCGTAATTTTTTTTAAATGATTGGTATTTATGATAGACTTGTTTAATAATGTGTTAACGTCCATCCTTTAATATTCTTAAAATCATACTGGACTACAAACCTTGTCACGTGTCAGGAGTCTGATTGGTGGAAATCCATGATCATTTTCTTTAGAAGACTCCACTTGTTTTAAAAAATCTATCTTCTTCTTGCTGGCAAGAATATTGACAGACTTGTCACAGAAAACCATAACAGTGTCAGTCAGTTCATATCCAAACAACCAGGTCTGAAAATACGACAATAATGAAAAATGTATTAAACCGTTTAATACTACTAAGTTGAGTATGTGCAAAAATGAGACACCCACCCATCCCTCTTTTCTATCAAGGACATTTATACTACAATATACAGTTTAATGCATGCTGAAACTATATTCCAAATGTAAAGTGGGTGGAATCATATGGTACTGAAATAAAAAGCAAAACGAATGCAACAGTTAGTCTAGGGTCTGAACAGTTGGACATGCATTGGAAAGTAATCACTATATGAACAAGTTCCAAGTTCCATGCAATGGCAAATCACTGATTTCATCTATATGCTCACCCCACCCCATCCTGCTGGGTGTGACCCAGTGTTCTCTTCTATATATTAGTGAGGTAATGGGGGGGGGGGAGGAGAAGAGAGCTTTATTTAATTATGAAATACTTAACTGCTACTATTGAATTGGTTACCTTTGCTGAAACTCTTAATGAGACCAAAATCCAAGCTAATCATTCCCTCTTCCAATTAATACTGCTGGGCCAGAATTGAAAAGAACATGATCCCAGTCTGATTCATGTCAGTGAACATATAAAATACCATTCAATCTCAATGTGGACTTGGCTAGCAGAACAGCAGGCTTGGTTGGGAAGAAGAAATTTCTGCAACAGCAGTAGGTACGTTTTACATCATTAAAATTATGTTTACCTACACTCCGACCAAACTACATTTTAAGTGTAATAACACAATAGCCGATACTTTTGCTGATTTTTCCAGTTTGGAGGGATATTGATGGCCTCAACAAAGCTGGTAAAGAAAACTAATATACTTAACCCTTTGAATGAAGTGGTCAGTATTAAAAGGTGTAGGGCCAGATGTTCTGCTGTTGTGATAGGGCTCAACGAAATAAAATAAAATACCTTTCCTTTGGTTTGATATGCCAAAGATCAAAAGTAAAAGGAGAGTAAGAGATCCTCTCACAACTTCATCCAAAAAGATGAAATTCAAAAAGGCTCGAGATGTAGCAATAGCTTTGACTTCACAAGCTCATTAAAACAAAAGTGGAACTCCCAGTGAGGGAGTAAAAGTCTTGAACCTGGAAATGCTGACCTGCCAACCCTGAGTCTGACTCAGTAAGGTAGATCATTTTTTCCCCGTAAGATTAACCAGTTGTCAGTAAGGTGTAACAAAATATCAATAACTGCTACTGTAAAGCTGGAAAATACAATTAAAAGTTCAATGCATCGATGATAAACATTATGTTCAAATTAAAAGTTTGTAAAGTATACGCAGTCTTTATTTACCACTAGTACAGTTGCACAAACTATATGCAGCTCATTGACTTGTTGCTATCTCTCAACTTGACTAATTCTTGGAAATTCTTTTCCATTTCACATGACGATGGTGGCAATCAGATCTTTCACGAGACATACTCAATATGGTATCTGATGTCCAATAAATGTAACTGTGTCCTTTCCAGCTTTTATTCGCAAGAATCTTAATACTCTTTTTATTCTTCTATGTTGATTATTATCACTTTTCTAGAAGCTTATTTTCTCTCTTTCATCTTAAACATGCATCGCTTTCTGGATGCCATTTCTAAAAATTCTAGAATCAACAGTTTCATCATCCAGATGCTACACATCAGAAAGTCAAATCTAATCATATATACCATTGAATAAAAAAGAACCCTTTTGTCCTATGAAGACAAGCCGACAATAAGGAAGGCAAATAAATAGTTTTATGCCAGACATTAAGAAGTCCTTCTCTAATAACATTTTGCTATCAGAAAATGTAAGCGTAACATGGAAAATGACTATACAAGACAGGTGACATCTCCAGAGGACTATATTTGTGACTAGTGTGTGCATGTAGTAAGAAAGCTATCAATAACTTCATTTAAATGAAGCCATAAGTAATAAAAGGTTTTTCTCATCTTAAGAACTGACTTTTTTCAAGTTAACATCAATAGCTCTTCCAAAGCGTGAAATATGAATGTGTATTCTTGATGTGTGCATGGCAAAACCATTAAAAATTTCACAAATCTTGCTTGGCATTTTAAATAATTCTCTTTTCATTTACTCCATTTTCTAACTGCTGCAGTATATCCTCCTTATGTTACAATATTGTATATTTGAGTCTTCCCAGCATATAATTTTGCGGCAAGAACACTTGAACTCTACCCATTGTGGTAAAGTTGAACTGTTACTTTATTTATTAATTCTAAGTTTTTGTAATGACATGTTAAAGTTTTGAAACAATTTATTCTTATGTTGCTAATTGTTCAGTATTCCATCTTAATTATGCAGATGAAACATTTGTAACATCTACCATGCCATGTAATAAAGGAATTGATATCTCAACTGTCACATGATTTTTTGGTCTTTGATACCCTGTTTTGTTCAAGGTTAATTTCTCTCTATGTTAATCCACAAAAGCTATATTTAGCCTATGATGACCAAGTTGTGATTATGACAATTGTGTCTGGTATTAATCATAAAAAAAAACTAAAGTGCAGTGTGACCCCTAACTCGAACTGACCCCATATCCTTAGTGGTAAATGTACTTTAGCCAAAATTTCTATCAGTAACAAAACCTGATATTGTGGAAACTGACATTGTTAAAGATAATCAGATTAATAAAGCAGAATAATTCTCACTCATGCATGTTGGCAATTTGTGTTATTAATCAGTGATTCTGTTGTCCTTTTCTATCAAGTCATAATTCTAATTTCATTTCCTCAACCAATGTGAATGCTTATAGTGTTAATTGGAAAATTGTGCTGTCTTTTACATCACAGCAAATGTTTCTCTCTCAAGCAAACACCGCTGCTAAGAAAAAAAAAACGACAGTGACTGGATATCAGATGCATTTAAATAAACAATTATGGGCTAAAAGAATAATGGCAGAAAACATTTCTTAATATTTTCTGGAATTACCTGCATTGCAGTTGACTTGGAATAGACAACTTCTTCATCCACACCAACCGCAGCAACAATGGCATCGACCTTTGTGAGAGGATCATTTTCTGCTGCTTTCTGAAAATGAGATCAGAAGAATTATATATATATATATATAATTAAGTTATTTGGACATTTTTATTACCAGGACTTTTGCAATTTCTCTAGTGGATTATATTTTGAATTATTTTGGATTAATTTTGGAATTGATTCTTAAAACCTTAAGTTTATTTTTCTTTTCTGAAAAATATTTGTACTCTATAAATTGTTTATTAAGTTTTACAAGCTTGTTATTTTCACTCTTTTTATCTTACTGTTTATTCGAGCCTAAGCACGTAACAATATGAGTAATGTCTATGTAAAGAAATAATAGTAATTTGCTATTTTGGTTAATTTGTAGTAACCTCATGCATTTATTCATCTGATATTATAGAGCTGCAAATGTTAAATTGAATTATAAACTTTGTATAATGGTTGCAATGTGCAACATTAGTTAATAGGAATTTGCCTATTTGTGTATACTTTGTAGGAGTATCATGTGTGAGGATAGTTAGCTGCCAACGCCCGAGTACAAAAATGCAGATTTTCAGGAACAAATACTGATTATTTTTATACAAATTTTAATGCATGTGTAACTATTTGCAACATATACCACCATCGGTAAAGTAGGACAGTTCCATACATAATTATTTAATGTCAAAGTTGCACATATTGCACACTTGTATATTCTGGACGGGCACCATGTTCGATTCAGGTGCCCATTCAGAAGGTGCAAATGAGCAACACACTCAGACACAGGCTGTTTAGAAGTCTTTTCCACACCTTGTATTTTTTCTCTTCATTTTCAAACATCAATTCCAATGAACCAACTTTCATTGATGATCTCAATTCTGTTTTTTTCTTACTGAACTGTTTTTGTTCAAGCATAAGAGTTATCCTTTGCGATTTTAATGTCTGAAAAACATGTGCAAAATAAAGAAATTTAATAAATCGAATTCGATCAAATTTATATTAGGGTTCTCTCTGGTATTTATATACATCATAAGTTCTGGTTGCGCTGTGTGTGATGAAGCAAGAAGCTGATGATTATTAGCTTTTTCGTGCTCTTGTATTTCATGGGCACCTCCATGCCCAATAGCGAAATCACATTACACAATTTGCAAAACGTCAAGTTTTCTACTTCACAAACCTACAGAAGAGGGCACAATTGTCCTTCCAGTGGTTTCCTTCCCTTTTTCTTGGAGAAAATTCTGAATATTCTGATTATCTATTTCACATGATTAAAAGCTGAATATTACAAAGATGCGATACAGCGACAGCAGTTGTCTATTTGTGAAATCTAATATGGCGGATAACAACAGGATTGGTAGCCTCGATTTCAAATGAACCAATCGTATTATAGAACTGTATTCCTATATACATGCGATACATTCTACCATAATAGAACTGGGTGGCCGATCTAAACTACAATTTCCACAGAAATTATGTAATTATTGTTTTTAATTAAAAAAACATTATTAAAAAAAAATGTACACCTGTATTTAGGTCCAAAATAAGGGACAAATATGTAAAAAAATGGGACAGTTGGCAGCTATGAAGGATATATCAGCGCATGGATATGTGCATATCTGTGTACGCTGTATAGAACTGCAATGTACAGAAATGCGTCTGATCGTAAGATATTGTACTACAAGATTGAGAATCGATATATATATATATATATATACCTAGTACACTTATCAAGGAGAATGTGTATTTCGATGGGCACGAATGTGCGACCAAAAACGGTAATGGCTTATCTGATGATATGTTGTTTAGTGTGAGTTTACATAGCTAAGGGAATATGCTATGCTAATGTCCCTGTGTGTTAATACAGGAAGCTTTAAGGGACCAGAGAGAATTACCCCAGTTCAATTGGTCCGAGTCTCTGGGAGAGAAAGAAAAAGATAAGAAAGAATCATACAGATGGGTAGGAACACAAGTATGTACTGGCAGCCTCCCATTAGACGTGTAGCGCATTCGACAGAACTCAGTAAAAACGATCATTTTCAACCAGCCATATTTTCATTATTAGATGAACCAGCAATATTATAATTTATACTGAAATAAAGTTCATTTCTTGCTCTTTTTAACTGTTTGTTTGGTTTGCTGATGAAAATTGGTTAATGAATAGTAATTTGCATATAAAAAAAAGCAACACTTTCACTGTTGCGCACGATTCGGTCCGCTCAACGCCTCACAGAAAAAGCAAGGAATTTGCATTCGCTAGGGAAATTCCATCTTAACTCCGAAGTCACCGGGTCAAGACCTAAAAATAGCACCACATCGTAGAGCAGTGAACGGTCTTTAATTTCATATAAGTTTGAAATGTACATGTTTAAATTAAATGTTCTTGGTAAGCAATCAAAAAATAGGCTCATGTTTCCGGCTAAATATCTCGGCCATTTTTAAAAATAAAGATATGATACCTGTATGCGCTGTATAGCCCAATTTCCGCTGAATCTAATGATATGCATGGCTTCGAGATAGCATTAAAACCAGCCAATCGCAAGCGTGTAAACCGCAAGGTCACATTCAAATTATTCGAGTCGCGCGCTGTGAATCGATTCCGAATTACATTGCTGAGTTCACATTCACACGTGATCCAGATTTTGGCTTCGTTTGTGAGAAATTGCAACAGTACATTGGTAAGTATTATTTTTCTTGCTTTTCAATAGATTAATGAATATTTCTATGTATTTCTTTATTTTAATTTTAATGGATTTAATAAGATAATCGTCGGTAAAATGTGTGTTTATACTGCGACCGGAAGTTTACAATTGCCATGTGTTAACCTATCTTGCATTCCGATGTTTCGAGAATGATGTAATTTTAATAAATAAAAACTACCTATATTAATTCGATGCATTGGTAAAATGAGTGAATAATTAATCATTCTGTGAATAAAAATAGTGCAGAACTTGTTTGTTTTCTCATTTTCTCACATTTATTGGACGTTTATAAACCGGAAGTTGGTATTTCTCTTACGATGTTATCTCTTCTGTATGTATTTAAATATTTCTTGGTCGAAGTTTCCTTGTTATTTTTAGCTGGCATCTCTGGGAAATTAATTATCATACACCAATAGTAATTACTCTCTGTATGTCTGCCTGTTTCTTTGCATTGTAAATTAAAAAGAAAACACATTTCCATCCTCCCAATCAATGTCATTTGGTGTTAACTTTGTGTATAAACATATTTTAGTTGGTATCTGAGAAATGAATTATCATGCACCAATACTAATTAATCTCAGTATGTCTGTCTGCTTCTTTGCTATTAATTTTTTTTTTTAAAAATACATCGCCATCCTCCCAATCAATATCATTTGGTGGTACCTGGACGCTTCGCCTCACCTGATACATGGATATTTTCGATGAACATTTCATTTCATACCCCATAATATTCTCTCTCTCTCTCTCTCTCTCTCTCTCGTTATTTAGACTTAATTACAGCCATGTAAGTTGTAACTTATTTCATCTTCATAGTTAAATAATCTGCTAAATGTCATATCAAGTTAATTACGCCGCAGCCAGGGTTTTTGAGCAAGTCATGGAAGCTTTTATGAAAAGAAAATTACAATTTAGTACAGATCATCTGGCATAATATCAAATGCAATTACATAATTAAAACAACATATATCACTGTAATTTAAGTGTAAACAATATAATAATTTTCTGATCAGTCTTATTACATAAATGAAGAAATAGGTGAAAATATTGTCTGATATGACAGCATGCTGAATGTAATTGAAATACATGTATGAGAGAGAGTGATATAGGATTATGGGGTATGCAATGAAATCTTAACGATAGGCGCCTAAAGTAAAATGAAGACAATGGTGTAATGCTGATGAATTTATATAAATGTCCAATATTTTCATTGATGTGTGGCGAAATGTCCATGTACCAGATGGGGCGAAATCTCCATTGAAGTGTGGTGAAATATTCATTAAAGTGGGCCAAAATGTCCATAATTCCATTTGGTATTATAAATTAACATATCAAAACATTTTTTGGTCAAACAAAACAACAAAATGTGCTCACAAAGTTAAAACATAAATTTCTACAACCTGAAGATCGCAATCTATAATTTTAAAAAATAAATAACGTACAATTTTGATTAATATTTTAACAATATTTAAGTTTCAAACTGTGGAAGAAAAAAATAAAGTTTCCCAAATATTGCACTGGTCTTATAAATTATTAACTGAGCTGTTTTGCACTTTTACAGAGAATGGGGACTTCCACCATATGTCTAGATGGTTGATTAAAAAGGGCAAAAGGAGAAAAATAGCCCTTGAGTATCAAGAGTAAGATGTCATCAGCTATAAGTTTTTGATCCAGCTCCATCAGATATAAAGTAAATTTCCTGTCACTTCAGATCAAACTAAAGAACTTTTTAAAAAGAGTTGCTCAGCCTCGTGTCAAGATGATCTTAGGCATACATATTTGCAAAAGGAGATGCATCGTGTGCTGAGAGCTGCTGCTGGAGCAAATTTAGAATCTATTTCTGAATCAGATGCTTTGTTATTTCTTAACCGCAGTGCAACCCATGACTTGGAGAGACGTAATGTCAGACCTTTTCTTCAGCAGTTGAACTTAAAGTGGCATCATATTGAGATCTTGATATGTAAAGCTGATGGGGGATTTTCCACACAGACATGACACTTTGTTATTGAATTTGCTATATAACATGTCTTTTTCATTTCAATAAAATATTTTTCTTGCTTGTGCTCTTCTGCACAGTGCAGATTTTACATTTTTTTGTTGTTGTATGTTGACATCATGCATGTTTTGCACATGGGGTGGGGAGATGTTAAAAATAAAAAGTGTTTTAAATCCTCAGTATATAGAATTAGATAGTTTACAGCAATCTGAACACAATACACTTTAAATTTTAAAAATTGATAAATAAATGGCCAAGATATTGAATTTTTAATATTTGCGGCTGTATTTGCCGTCGACCAAGTTGGTCAAGATCATTAATTTTGGAGGTCTGCTACATCGTTATTTCAGAGAATGGAGTTCCCAGAAAAATTGAGCAAAGTCTCTGTATAGAATGCAAGAGATCTGGAAAGTTACAGACCTAAACTACAGTTAGTTTCAATAATATCAACTACTGAATATGGCCATTTGTGCAATTTGACAATTTTCAAGAAAATCATGCCATTTTATGAAGAAGATTTTTACCCATAACTTTTGAACCAGATGAGGTAGACATATAATCTTTTTTTTTTGTTCTTTTAGTTTCATAAAGATCTATCTATTGGTTATAAAATCCACACAGAATTTCCAAGTTAAAATTTTGGCTGCCGGTACATAACACAGGAGGCAAATCTAGCACACTAATTCAAATGACGAAATAGGCCGTCTATTGGACGAGTGAAAGACAAGTGAAAGGGTTTTAATTTAAATTTTATTTGAGACATGACTTTTATTGCATTATCTTAAATTGTTATTTGAATTTCACACACTGTGAATTCATTAATTTAACTGTTGGCATCGCTGGCTGCGGGGCTCGTAGCTTTGCATATCTCTATCACTACTTCAATTTCTGACAAAAACTAGCCAGAGTGGGTCTTCTGTATTAATTTAAACAATATTGGGAGCACCAGCCCCAACCTAAATAAGGCTAACCTCTACAACTCGTAAACAACAGGAAGCAGTAATGTAATAATACACAATGTGGGATCCATTATCCTGAAGAAGCCATCTTAAAACTTGGTGCCAAATACAAGAAATGACTAGGGACAAGCAACTCTGCTTTGTTACTTGATAAAGTCTTTCATTGCTGCTGACTGAAATACTAATGCTGCCATATCCGAGCAAGAAATAATGTTTAGAAGATACCTTCACAATAAGAACTATAAAATTTAACCATCTGTGAAAATAAAAGTTGCATGTTTTTTTGTTGTTTTTTACATGGGATTAATTGCATAAATCTTATCAAACCAAGGCAAGAGATTGAAACTTAGGGGCAAGTGAAAATGTGGGTAGAACAAGTGAATTTTCTGAAAATGTGTTTTCAGCCATGGTGACTTAAATTTTATTTTCAATTTCTTATCCTTCTTACCATTATCACACCAATTTTATTAAGAAATTTAATTGGTCAAAATAAGATACTTTTAAAGAATCGTGGAAAATATTACATTTAAAGACAAACTGCTTTTTCATCAGATATATTGTTTTCATCCATTCTTTATTCTGCTGCATTTTCAGACCTCATTGAAATATTCCGAAAATAACATAAAGGGAAAAGAACTTTTTGGGAACAAGGGAAGAAACGATTTTGAAAAATGTCAGATTAAAAGACTGAAAAATTGCCAAAAATCAAACCTAAAGTCTTATTACTTAAAATACTTTTATTTTTGGCATTCAACCTTGTGCAAGTTTTGCACTGTGCAGTTGTTGCTTCTTTTTATTTTTTTTAAACCTCATATTACGGAAAAAAATTATATATAATGAGCTTTTCTGATATTCTTGTAATTTCTTTGTAATCTGGACATATAATACTCGACCTATGGTCGGCTCAATTTTCGCGCTGCGACATAATTCCATACAACACTGACAATAAATTAACAGGTCTCTGAAATTCGAGTCACCTATTTTCGATTATATCGTTTATTTGCGAATATTAAAGAGACAAACTGTGCGCGAGCATTGGAGACAATCAGATATTTCAAATGTCTAAATTTACTTCATTTCAGTATCACGATATACATATAGATATAGTAACAGGTGTAAACGTAATATAACGTAAATGAAAACAAAACGGCCCTTGGCATGATCAAGAAAAGGCGCAAAAACATTTATTCTATCAAGTAATCAGTCTGAAAAGTCAATTTTGAATATATTCAATACTTACTGTCCATGCTAAATACAATCGTTTGAGTCTTCTGAAGAAAGCATCTTTATCAACATGCAAACTTGCCATGTTAAGCGATATTAATGCGCCTACTTCAAAACACCTATGGCGGATTTATCGCGGGATTGTGGTCACGTGTATTTATTATGTGACAACTTGAAATAATGACACAGTTTGATATTGGTCTAATGATCACACTCCTTCTAAAGAAATTGCGAGACTGTGTGACCGAATAATTAGACCCAGTCGCGAAAGTTACGATAATTTGCACTGACAAATATATTAATAGGGGAGAGCACATGTTGCACAGTCTTACATGAATTCCGTATTTAATATTCTTTGGGGAAAAAAGTTTAATTCTCAGCTCCAATTTGAAGACAAAGCTTTGAAATAAAAGCACAAGTTTAGTGGCCTTTCATTCCATATTCATTGAATTCGAATGAGTTTTATGATAGGTTATGGTGTTTAATTTAAGTTTTTTCTTATATTACTAAAAAAAATTAAATGAAAATTATTAAATGAGGATATTTGAAGCCGAAGCCTGATTGATTGATTGATTGATTGATTGATTGATTGATTGATTGATTGATTACTTGGATTTACGTCGCGTGAACCCAAAAGGGCATGTGCGAAGTGTTTATTCATATTTTGCAAAGGGTGCTCTCTCCCGGTTGATCTTTTAAGACTATATGGGGAGGCCCTCCTGACCTAATAGTAAGTGTTTGATATATAGTTATGTGTAGTTTTAATTATTTCTTTGTTTAAAATATATATTATTTTTGTATTTTGTTTTATTTTAAATTTTTTAAATTTTGTTTCCTTTCTTCTTTTTTATAAATGATAAATATTCATCGTGGTCAAAAGTCTTCTGCCATTCGTGTTTCTCTCTCTCTCTCTCTCTCTCTCTCTCTCTCTCTCTCTCTCTCTCTCTCTCTCTCTCTCTCTCTCTCTCTCTCTCTCATTTCTGATGTTTCTGTTTCCCCATATGCTATAGTCGTCATTTTTAATGTTTTTTCTCCGATTGTAGTTGCCTGGTGTTTCTCCATTTCTGCATTTCCCTTCTGTCTTCTCTCTATTATTTGTTTTCCTTTGGACACGGCTGTTTGGGTCACTATTGATATTGGTTCTACTTTTGTTGTTTTCTTTTTTCGTTATATTTGAACCTTGTTGTCATGTCTTTTTTTGGTGAAATTTGTTTGACCTTTGGGCTGTGACTTGCTTGTTTCTTGATTTACTACTGTTATCACATGCTGTTGTTCTATTTGTGGTACTGCCCTGCTGTTATTTTTTATGGCTTTTCTTTTTTGGGGTGGTGCGGGTGGTGTTGTACACTCCTTTTAACGTTTCCGTCGGCTGTTGTTTTTCTTGTGGTTGTTCCACTGTATTTTGTTGTTGCTGCTGTTACCTATGTCCTTGCATATTGTTAGAGGGGAATTTATATGGTGTGTGTCCTGTCTGTCTACATCTGTTGCATTTTCTACTGTAAATACCGCCCCCCCCCTCCCCCCGTACCATGTTTTTGCCTGGAAACTGTATATTAAGTATGATCATTTTACTTTTTGTAGTTTCATTTTTTCTATTTCAATTATTCTTATCCCATCTAAGACTGTAGTTGTTGTGATTGTAGACATTCTTGAAGATATTGCTTTTATCTTAAATTTCTGTTCAAAATGTTGTATTACCGCTTTTAGCGCAGTTTCTATCGAGATGTCTGATATTCCTAACTCTCCGGGTCTTTTCTTTATTCTTCTGAGTATTGGAGTAGGTTCTTTGACTGTTATTGTACCTTTCACAATCTGCATGTCTCGATATGGTAATGTTGGTTGATTCCCTCTTGGTCTGATTACGTAGCCTTTATATCCCACCGGGTTAATTGAATATAGGTCCTTAGTATTCCCCGGGTTTATAATTTTTTTTAGCCCTACCATTATTTCTGATGTACTGGGAAAATCTTCTCTAGGTATCCTTGTCATGTCCAGTTCTTGTGCTCCTTTTTTGTATTCACAGTGTAAAAAAAATCCCATCTTTTGTCTCAATTCGTTGTACCTTGAAAACTTTCTGTAGGTTTTGCACTTCTTTCATACTGGCTACAATTTCCTTGCTTTTTCAGTGAACATAATTCACTCAATTATATATGTATTTTCTTTTTTTCAAATATCCTTATTAATTATATGTCATTTCAGCTCAGTTCAACGCTGTTATTTTCATTAGCAGATATTCAAGTTGTTCATTCTATGTTGACTTTCTTGTTGGGGGGGGGGACACCTACAAGGCGTTTGTGTGCCCAAGGAGCACTGCTAATTAAGTCGTCAGGTCGAAGGACTCTAGGTCTCTAACGACCTGAACAGATGGCTTTTCATGAGTGTGGATGGGCCCAACACAGACTCTTGTTAACAAAGAGTTGATTTCATTCAGGCAGGCGATGTGTGCGTTTGACATTGATCATCCCACCATGGTACTGATTGTTTGATTTGAGTGTTGTTTTTTGTTTTGTTTTTGTTTGTTGAGGACGGGGATATTTAGGGTATCTGCATTTAGTACAGTATTAATTCCGCTGTCATGGAATATTGTTATATTTAGGTCTTCCAGCTCTTTTGTATTAATTTAGGCTATGGTGTTTCTAAAGTTATCCCAATCAACTTAATCATATCTCCATTTGGGTAGGTCTTCACGAGGGTTATGCTGAATTGATATTTGGAGGGAGATTATAACAGGGAAATGGTCGCTACCTAATGTATTATCTTGATCAACCTACCAATTAAACTAGTTGGGCTAGTTTTTGTTTGCATATAGTAAGATCGCTTGCTGAGAGGGAGCCAATATCAGGATTAAGTTAGGTTTTATACCAATCATTGATTATGGTTCGATTAGATTAAGCAGTCCATTCTTCAATGAATTAGTCTCTTTTATTCTTACACTTCTCCCTATAGTTCATCGTGGGCATTGAAGTCGCCACAAATTATTAGGCTTCCAGACTGTTAGTGGAGATGGTCACACACACACACACACACACATTATATATATATATATATATATATATATATATATATATATATATATATATATATATATATATATATATATATATATATATATATATATATATATATATATATATATATATATATATATATATATGATATTATTATATTGTTCGATTCAATGTTGACTAATATATATATAATATATTATTATATTGTTCGATTCAATGTTGACTAATACAAGCATAAGACAGGGTGAACCCACCAGCTTCCGGAAGATCCATTTCAATATACATGTATAACTAAAGCTTCTTACGAACATGAACATAAAAGGCCAATAACGCCAAAGTGAAGCATCTAAATGACGGGAGTTGCTCTAATTGGGTTAGTTTATTATTTTATTTTTTTACTGTATCGTTGTCCTCTGTATTTTTGAACAAGCGTGCACACACAATTATCCGATGTGACACTTATTTGTGGTAGTGCCTTCTCTCCGGCTGTGAATTAGATCAGTCTCTCATCCAACGATTTGTATCACGTCCAATAGGATATCGTGATCGGGGATCATGTAAATGTATTTTTATACATCCGTGTGAGGTTAGCTGTGCTCGCGAAAATAAGTTTTTCAATTTAATTATGTCCAGTTCTCCGCTACACCAAGTTTGGTGAATATTTCTCAGAGTATGTGTATCAACTCTATTAAATACAACTAAAATATTACAGTTGTCTCTGATCACATTTTGGTATTTGTGTATATCGGTGAGTAACAATAATCACGTCCGTGTTTTTATATAAATTTGTCTCTGTGACAAAAAAGGTGATGATATACCTATTTCATTAGACACATTACCAGGAACTCCATGGGGAAATACCCAGGCGAATAAATATTCCTGGGTATAATTACCAGTTGAATATCCGATTAATAAAATCGATAAAGCGTGTCATATTCATGATGTTGCTTATAAAAGTAAAGATTTACAACAAAGACATATTGCAGATGTGAAATTAATTCATACATTAAATTCTACAAAACATAAATCTTTCAGAGATTCATAGCTGATTGGTTATTAAGATCCGCGACGAAACGTAAACTAGCATAGGACGCTGGTAATTAATCAACCGATTATTATTATAATGGAGTCGATTTATTATAGCCCAAGAGGATATTTGAGGGGTAGATCAGCAATTAGTAAACTCGCTGATGTAGCAAATGTTAGACGTGCTGTTGCTGAAGATTGGTTAGCACGACAGGAATATGGCAAATACAGCTGCCACCGCATAAACGAAATGAGTACGCACATTTTGATGTCAGCGTTCCGAATGAAGTTCATCAGGCGGATTTATAATTTTGACCACAAGATAATATACAAAAATAGAGTATGGCATGAGGCATTATGGGCCACAATGAAGAAGTACAACATGGTTTAAAAGTTGACTAATACCATCAAGTAGCTGTACGCCAATGTTACCAGTGCAGTAATTGCTCAAGTTTCTGTGGGGGACTGGTTCAAGACAACAGCTGGAGTACACCAATGATGTCTCCTGTCACCCACGCTTTTCAACATCTACTTAGAGCGCATCATGAGCGAAGTCCTGGAAAACCACTGTGGGACAGTCAACATTAAAGGGCGCAATATCACCAACCTCTGCTTTGCAGACGACATTGATGGACTGGCAGACAATGAAGACTAGTGCAGAACCTGGATGAAACATCTTCCAGATTTGACATGGAGAAAAGCGCTGAGAAGACAAAGCTGATGACAAATAGTGGCAAACAAATCTCAGCCAAGATTAAAGTCAGAGCACAGGAACTGGAAACAGTGGGCCAGTTCAAATATTTCAATTTCATAATCACTGAAGATGGATCAAGAGCAGAATTTTTGTCAGGAGCTGCACAAACAACGGCAACTGTCATTAGAGCCAACGGTCAATCCACAGCAATACTGCAGGGCAGCGTCCAGGGTGGGAGAAGGATAGGTAGACAGAGAAAAAAGTGGACTGATAACATCACAGAATGGGCCAGGAAAGGTTTTTGCGGAAACACAGGCATTATGGTTCTTTAAATCGGAAGCACATCGGACGTGCGGATGAACCGAACTCACTATATAGTAATACAACTCCGTGAATATACATACCCCTTTAAAAAAGTGCTAACACTTTAAGAAAAATCGCGGAATGTGAACATAACACTTATTACAATATTCAATTTCGAATATTGAATGAATATGATCTGCTAATTACACACTACTTAAAAATCAGCACCACATTTCCTGATCTCATGCGCGACTTTATGACGTGGTTTGATTGATTTTGATACAGCGTCGAGTACAGGAATTGCTTCTCATCGGCATATGGGTGGACCAGTAATTGTCTATGTTTGTAATGTTGAATACCAGATCTGAATGGATTTTGTATATAACATAAGAATTCCGTACGAATCAAAATAAACGGATTCACGTGGAATATTCACGTATGCAACCCAATGAGTACATGGATCAGAATTATTATCGAGATTAAAATACCGGTTTCAACTTCTTTGTACTGGTTAAGAAATTGATCGTGCATTAAAACACCTCTAAAGTTTTTTTTATTTTAATTTTTCAGCAGCATAATTTGATTCAAATTTTGACATTGGAAGAAGACGTTTTACATCTAATGAAGAGTCTCTGGAAGTCTCAGACCTTTTCTGTTCCATGAGTGCGCATTTGTTCATGGAAGTCGTAGACCCTTTACCCTTTATTAAAATTCTTTTCCTGTTGCTTTCTTTTTTGACATTCAGGCAGCGGCTATTAACGCTGGTATAGCTTTTTATACGTGATCGGAAGCGTATATCAAATATTGATTGTCTAACTAAATCCAGATGTCCAGCGACATGTACTAAATCGGATACAGACTTGTAAAATCTAGTTGTGATATTTGCAAACCAGTTTCTATATTTTGATCACGTCCCACAAATGTCATCAAACGCTGATATACACATGCTACATTATTTTGATTTCCATTTATTCTTAATGGCACTTCAGAAAGATTGAGTTTTTCAAATATCATTGGACTTAGTTCTTGATTATTTACTCGTGCAACATTTTGTGAAGCAATGAAGATATGCCTTGGCGCAGAAAAACCTTGTTGTGATGATATATTCTATGTGAATATACCATCGACAGAACTTTGAATACTATCTGTTGGCATCGTAAATCATAATAACATCGATTTACCAACTGAATCCGTAAAAGAAGTAACTTTTGTTCTTAAGCGAGCGATGGAGTCATCACCGGCATGCACAAAGAAAATTTAAATAATATTAAATCGCCACCTTCGCTTCAGATAGCATCGTAACCGCTCTGGTGGCCTAGTGGTTAGAGCGTCCGCCGCGGAAGCGAGATGTCGTACGTTCGATCCCCGGCCGAGTCATACCAAAGACGCACAATACTGGTACTAACAGCTGCCTCGCTTGGCGCTCAGGCTCAGCATTAAAATGTTAGTGTTAGGACTGGTTGGCCTGGTGTCAGGATAATGTGACTGGGTGGCTCATCATGCTACATGTCTGTGGTATGATGCCCCATTGCTATACATCACTATAAACTGCCTCAATGCAGACATCGTAGCGATAAGACTGAAAAATTGTTGAAGCTGCGTTAAAAATCCCAATCAATCAAACAAACAAACCAGATTGCATTGCTATCATTGCCATTTCTTACAAGTACAATTGTATGTTTGGCTCCAAAATAACGTTTCTAACATTTCTACAAAATCCAAAAATATGTGACAGTGGAATTTGCACATGAAAATCTTGTACATATTTTTTAACATTAACTGACGTGGTCTAAAACCTAAATTGTAATTTGGATTACCATCAATAAATAATCATGTATTTTATAGCATCGCCTTTTATTATACAGACTGACATAAGGAAAGTCAGAATTATCCATAGTAAACATCATTGACGGACCAGCTGATCTAGTAATAATCATCTGAATATCTTGCTAGACCCAAAATCGTTGTGTTAACGTCAACATTATCCTGAATTGTTTCAATTTGCCTTCCATCAGTCAGCACTTTTGAATAACACCATATTGCCATTATTAACAAAACCAACTCTGAATTTAGCTCCGCATTCTGTGTTAGCGACAGCGTCTGTTACAACTTCATCTTCTATTTTAATAAAGAAATATCTACTTATATCCTGAACTTGTACATAGATTCGTCCACTCTGATTTGATTTGACATGCAGATAAACGGTGAGAAGACAAAGCTGGTGACACATAGAGGCAAACAAATCGCAGCCATGATTAAAGTCAGAGGACTGGAACTGGAAATAGTGGGCCAGTTCAAATTTCTTATTTCCATAATCACCGAACAGGGATCAAGAGCAGAAATTGTCACGAGCAGCACAAACAACGGCAACGATGTCAAAGCTATGATCCATCTTTGTAGACAAGAATATCTGTCTGAAAACTAAAATCAGACTATTAAGAGCACTAGTCATCTCAATCTTTCTGTATTCATGTGAGGTCTCGACCATGATAGCAGAATTACAACGAAGTATCCATGCACTTGAAATGAGATATTACAGAACCATCCTTGGCATCTCTTTCTCTTACATGGACCACATCACAAATGAAGAAGTGCGTAACATCATCAGGGACAACGTAGGCCATTATGAAGACCTTCACCAATGTCAACAAGTGAAAGCTGAAATGGTATGGCCATGTCACTAGAGCCAACAGTCTATGCACAACAGATGGGTCAGACCCTGTCATATGATGTGTGGGGCCCAAGGTTACAGGCGATAAGCGGGGCCAAAGCAAAAAATATGTTCAGTTTCACCACATATTTTTTTTATATTGTTTGCTATTTTGTCTTCAGAGAGAGAGAGAGAGAGAGAGAGAGAGAGAGAGAGAGAGAGAGAGAGAGAGAGAGAGAGAGAGAGAGAGAGAGAGAGTACAAATAATGTTAACTAACGTACATTCAGAGAAATGGTATGCAGGTTACAATGACTACTTTCAGGCTGGGCCCTAAGATGTGCGGGACCCAAGGCAGCAAGCAATGAGCGGGGCCCCAAACAAATAAAAAATAAATATATATATATATATATATATATATATATATATATATATATATATATATATATATATATATATATATATATATATATATATATATATATATATATATACTCTTTCAAAAAGTAAACCCTTTCTATTTTCTTTATTCTTTTTATTTCATTGATAAGTAGTTTTGGTTAGGCTATCAATGGAGTTTCACATGTCTACATTAGAAGGCTGCTAAAGGATGTATGTTGAATACGTTCTTTACTCTTGTACCTAATGGCATGTTCAAAGAATACATCAATCACGAAAAACAGCAATATGTAAAAATCTGTATGCATCTGACATTATATATTTCTTTCGTAATAGACGTAAACGATACGTTACTTCGCAAAACAAGCTTTCTGATAAATTTTAACTTTAAAACTCACTGGAAATGTGACTGTCCTTTTTTTCTGGATTGTGTACAACAATTTAGAATTCTATATTATTGCCAATTATTTCTCAGAAACTACTGTTTTCAAATTGGTCGTAACACGTTTTGGAATAGTTCTAAAGATGAGTATGTAAACTAAATGTCGCCAAATGTTTCTCTAAAATTTGATTGGCTGAGTTAAGGCGACTTTCCAAGATGGCGGTGTGTGTGGCTGTTATCGCGAAAGAGGTACAAATAACAGGCTCAACAACCCTGAAAGTTTTTGTTAAGAAGGAGTATTTTCAATATATGCTTTATTAAAAGTGTTTTGTGACTTCATTAGCGCATAAATTTATTCCAATTTTGAGTTTGGGGTCCACACATGATTTGCTCTATATGAGAATTTATCCGGGTCTCACCACAGTAGTCTGATGTTTTATCAATAAAGTACGGCAAAATCTATGAAAACATGAAATCACCTTATCGGTTAAATAAACGAACAAGGAGTGCAACGGTTACTACAACCCTCCGCTCGATCCGACGTTTCTCACGCGTCTTTTATCGCTTCAGAATCGCAACGATACCGAAAAACTACACATATACATTCAAAAGACAGTAACGTACCAACGGATAACTCTCAGACGACAATGTCATTAATCCAATCCAGCGAATTAACCTTTATTTTCACCACAGCGTTAAAAATACTTACATATAAAATTGATCTGATTGAAGTAGACACGGTACTATAGAAATTCAACTTTATTATTTTTATTATCCGAATCGGTCGTTCCTGCCTTGTCCGACTCCGATTAATCGGAAGTTCATACTATCCGGTGGAATCCGATTTCCGGACCATAGGTCGGTTATGCCCTACTTACCAGGTGGCAACCTCTCGAAAATCGATGAACATTTCTTTAAATCTACCAGTTCCAGCATCCGTCGGTAATATTTCAGGTGTGATGATGTCATCAACCGTTATTTCTACTATCCAAACTTTAAGTACATATTTCTGTCTGCAGATTTATATAAAATTATACAATCTGAAATAAAAAGCAAGCTAAACACTTGTGTTCTTGTGAAATTACTTTCACAAGAATGGGCTACTTCAATCAGATCAATTTTATATTTTTTTTTTTTTAACGCTGTGGTGAAAATAAAGGTTAATTCGCTGGATTGGATTAATGACATGGTCGTCTGAGAGTTTTGCATTGGTACGTCACTATCTTTTGAATGTATATGTGTAATTTTTTGGTCTCCTTGCGATTCTGAAGCGATAAAAGATGCGTGAGAAAAGTCGGATCGAACGGAGGACTGTGGTCACCATTGCACTCTTTGTGTTCATTTATATAATAGATAAGGTGATTTCATGTTTTTAGAGATTTTGCCGTACTTTCTTGATAAAACATCAGACTCTTGTGGTCTCACTAAACACCCCTCCAAGAACACCTGAGGACTTTACAAAATATTGACTTTAAATTTCAACAAAAACAAACAAAAAGTGAATATTTAGCGATTGTTAGTGTAACAGTAAGAGTAGTGAGGTCAAGAGTTGCCAAGGGAAATAACTCCAGTTTTTATGAAGAGTGTTTGGGTACAATAACATGACTATTTATAAAAAAAATTAAATAAGTAGCAATACCACAAGGGAGCGAGTCATTTCGATTCCAAGAAAACTCCCAAGACATTTCAACTCCAGCCATGGGACAATTGGACCTCGATTCATGCGTTTGTAAAACAAAATTTAGCACATTGCTAATGTTATTTCCACTAATTACACGATTATTCATTGACGTCTGCAATAAAAAATACTAAGATATCTAAAAGTCGCCGAAAAGGTGTAAACAGTTAATTATCATTGAAGTCACTTTTTTATATTCATTTTAAGAATGCACAATAAGTTGAATGAAAAGAAGTCAAATTTACCCCACAATGTAAATGTGTATATAAAAGATCCAATTTTTAAAAGTAATTTGCCCACTGCTATTGGTCATTCCCACTAATCACACGGTTATTCATCGATGTCTTCAATTAAAGAATTTATATAAAAACACTAAATCATCAAAAAAGATGCAATCGGTTAATTATAATTAATGTCACATTTATTAATTTAATCAGTGCACATTAACTTGAATGAAACAAAAAGGAATGAAAATTACATGTACCACATGCTGTAAATTTGTATAAAAGAGCCAAAAGTTTTCACTGCATGCCAGTTTTTATCCCAAGCATTAATAAAGATGTTTAGTATACTTCTGTGTAAATTTTATAATAGTTGATTGCAAATACAGTTTATATTGTGACACTTTTGATCAGATATATTTTGGTATAATACAAACTGAACTGTATTAAGAGTGACAATGGCATTTTATCCTTGTGTAAAATGCCATAGGCATGTCAGTCCTTGCCAGCTTGCTTTACTTGTCAAAAGTGCAGGAAATGGCAGTTCAACTTTGAGCAGCATATATGTTGCTTGTATATTCAGGCATTTTTTATATAAAAATTCCTATAAAATGATCATATTTGTTCAAGCTTCAAGCTTACCAACATCATACAGTTCTAGATTTTATTTAGTTTTAGAACATAATAGATAATGTAAATAATTAAATATTAAATAATTTAATGATTAGCAAAAATATCTTACTGATTTAAATACTTCAGATTGACACCAAACTTGTTTGAAGTACATGTAATTGAAAAGTATTAAATGTTTGACTTTAGATAAGATATATTAGGGGGCAGTCACCAGTTATTATGGACTTTTCAGAGAGTGACATGTAAGGTGGAAGTTGTTTGCATTTGTAACATGCACAACAGAGATCATGTTTGGCATATCTCTATGCTACTTTTATGTAATGTGGCTGACATTTATTTGGATACTATACTTGTGGACTTTGTACATTATCGTAAGCACATGGTATAACAAAATGGATGCTCCCATGTGCTTGACAAATTAATCAGAATTAATCAAAAGTACACTAACTTTAACAGTTATTAAAATAGGGAAAATGAATTTCACTGAAATAGGCAATAACACCCTTCTGTAAGTGCAATGAATGAATTACAAAATATCTGAAAAATAAAAAAAAGTTATCGGCTCTTTTTTTACAATTTACTTCCAGGAAGTGAAAATGACCATGTAGAGCTAGCAGGTTTTTAAAAAATTTATATGAGCACATCTTAAGTGAGCCTAAGCTGTATACTCTAGAACCTAAATTATACCGATCAATCATATATCCAAATAAAGCAAATTAAAAGTTCTTCTTACAACACCTAAGATATGCAATGTCTTTATTATAAGGCCAGTATAACCAGTGAAGAAATACTGGGAAATTCTTGTTAAAATTCTAAACCTATGCAAAATATGAAACTGTAGAGTACCACCTTATGTTCTGTAGCTTCAAAGGGTTTTATTATATATATATACAGTCCTACCTGTTTATATCGACATCACTTATATCAACAAGCTGCCTATGACATAGGCTATGTCGACAAAAAAGTCCCAGTCTCTTGGTATACTATTACTACCAAATTGTAATGCTTATGTCGACGTCGAGATAAAAGATAAATGTACATGTCAACAGAAGCCCTTGGTCCCAGCTTGAACAAATCCTTTGTTTTCTAATCATTTATGTTGACAAGCTGCCAGTTCCAACCCATACTTTGTTCAACAATTAGTTGATCTTGCCACCAGGCTTTAATGTCATGGTCGGATATAAAAAAAGAACAACCACCCTAGGCTTTTGTTTGGGCCTATGAAGCTGGTCTCTTGTGGCAACTTAAAAAAAGTGAAATCTGATCAGTTAAACACCGCTCTGGTGGCCAAGTGGTTAGAGTGTCTGCCGTGGAAGTGGGAGGTTGTGGATTTGATCCCCGGCCGAGTCATACCAAAGACTTACAAAAATGGTACTAATAGCTGCCTCGCTTGACACTCATCATTAAGAGGTTAGTGTTAGGACTGGTCGGCCTGGTGTCAGGATAATGTGACTGGGTGTGACATCATGCTACATGTCAGTGGCATGCTGTCCCAGTGTTAGACATCAATATAAACTGCCTCACTGCAGACACTGTATTGATAAGACTGAAAAATTGTTAAAGCTACATTAAAAATCCTTGTCAAACAAACAAATAAACATTTGTATAATCAGATTTCTTGATATATACATCTGACAGCCTTTTCATAAAGTTTTTGTATCCAGTTTATTTAACATTTGTCTTTTTTTTTTTTTTAAATTATATTTACCGTACACGCCACTGTGGTCATATATTTTAAAATTTACGTTGTCATATGCCAGGACAAGTTCTTATTCTTGGTGTCAATAGTGACCTTTAAAACATGACATAATTTGGGGTTTCACACAAATATTTCCATACATGTTGTCATTATGCTTGTAAAAAAAAACCCATCTCCACTCTAATTCAAAAGCAGGCGTAAGTGAGCTTATATGTTCATTTTTCTGCATTTTGAAATTTTTTGCTGTCATTTGTTTCCAATGAACATGTTGTGGAAAATCCCCAAAGTCATATATGCTAAATATGGACAGTTAACCTTTCAACATTCAGATGTATTAATGTCTGCTTTTTACATATGAAAGCAGAGAAAGTACAAGATGTAATGAGGTTGCCATTTTGAGAAAATGTTAATCTTGTTCATTGTGCTGTATAATGGCAGCACCTGTTGGTAATGAGAGACAAAATTTTCAGGAACATCTCACACTAAGCAACCCATTTTTAGACTTTCTCCACAAAGTCCAATTGGTTTAGTTGAACTATACTTTGATGCCTTTTTCCCAATGGAATCAAATTTTGACAAAATCAAATGGACATATTTTCAAGTTTCGTTGTTCTACATTTCATTTTGGCTTGAATAAAAGGGATGAGTAGTATTTCTAACAAAGCAAAGCTATTAAGTCACTTTCTTCAAAATCAGTATTTGTTTATTTTTTTTGCTAAAGAAACATACTGCAAGTTAAACTGACTTAGGGATTCTGTGGTTCACATCGCATTTCAACAAGTTATCATTTTATTTTTCCATTTCAGAATTATCCTCTTTATATTAAGACCATCCCTACAGACAATGAACTTAAGTTCTACTATACAGTACACACTTCTTTAGATGTGGTTGAAGAGAAAGTGTCAGTTGTTGGAAAGAACAGCAATGAGCTCAGAGAGCTTTACCTTGGTCTTCTTTACCCCACAGAAGACTACAAAGTGTATCCTTTGGAATACTTACGAATGTACCATAGTTTAAAAAAAATTGGATACCATAATTTTCCCTTTTTAAGTCTATGCTTGATATTATTTCCACCCTTATATTATGACGCTTCTTGCAAATGTTTATATAAGAAAACTGGTACAGTGGGACCCCGCTATAACGTGCACCGTTATAACACGAATTCGGATATAATGCGGTCGTGGCATGGCTCCCGAAATTTCAGGTAATTTATTACAGGTATTTTTCTCAAAAACCCAAAAAAAAATCTTTTAAGTATAAAAAATAAAATACGTCAAGAGTTTAATTATCATTCTCATACTCTTCTAAAAAGTGCAAAAAAGAAAGTGTAAAAAATGTATTATCATTTTGGGGAGGAAATCACACAAATTCGAATATATAATAATCGTTGTATGGCTCCTAAAATTTAAAAAATTAACAAATTTCTTCCAGTTTTGTGCCAAAATAAACATCGGAAATATGAACCAATTGCTGGGCCTACTGAGAACTTTGATCTTTGTTTATTATTGAAAAATGACAGCTCATAAGTGTCAATATTATTATTACTGATCCCTGAGCAATGAAGCCATCTACTTTGTGTTTGTCTTGAATGCATTCCGAATACAATCGTTGCTCTAATAATCTCCGATATATGTTCTCTTAATTTTATACACAACTAAGCAACAGCCAATGCGGCGGTTGATAAAAGATTCTCACCAGAATGTATAAATCAGTTAATTTAGTACATTGTTTATCATCAAAGTGAACTGCCGAGCTAAACTTGTTCAAATCAGGGGGCAACAATGTATGCAGCATCAAAGAAACAAAAGCCGCCAACATGTGCGCGTGGCTTGGCAGTGTTGTTTTATGCAATTTGTTGACTAGTAAATTCGAATTCTGCAACTGAGAACTATAATTGACTTTGCCAAGAGCAAACATGACATTAGCAGAAAGCAGGTAAAATCACAGAGTTTTTAAAAAAAATAATAACTATTAACAGATGAGAAATGTAGTGGTATAAAATGTATACAGACACCGTTCATTAATGTTCAGACATAGGAGTCTGACGATTTATCAAGAAATTGCAGCAAAATGTCTGACAACATGAATTACCCTTATCAATAATGTATATATGTGTTTATATATGTATTATTGATAAGGGTAATTCATGTTGTCAGACATTTCGCTGTACTTTATTGATAAAACGTCAGACTCCTGTGGATATACTATTTCATCATTCATTACGTACACCCGTTACGTAATTTTTGTTATTTTCTTTTCATTGAATTCAGTCACATAATGATTTGTGACAAAATTATTGATTACATCCGTGTGTGGATATTTTCGATGTAAATATTTATATTATGGATTCAATGTATGTTACAAGATTCGCTGGTGAGTACATGGTGTTGATACTCTTTTCATGCAATAGATTATACATGTATATATAAATTAGACACATGTATGTACCAATGCATGGTTCTCTGAATAAGGTAATATATTATATCTGCAATTTCTGTTACCACAGCAAATGTTTTTTTCATTTAATATATATTGATCAAAAATGGTAATTGTGCCATGCATTTTCACACCCGTCTTTATGTACCCCCCCCCCCATTAAATCCAAAAATGTGTTGGTATTGTACATGGTTGCTTATAACATGGTTCGGTTCATAACACAGTCTGATTCTATGGCTCCCAACTACTGTGTTATAGCAGGGTCCCACTGTACAATTAAAACACCACCACCTTCATTTAGAAGGTCTGGCCTGCTGAGTTTATAACAGAAGAAATACTGTAATTCTGGTTTGCATAGTATAATATGCATACCTAACTGTAAATAGCATAGACAAGGATGTAATTTTGCATAATGTGTTGGCAAATCAGGGTCTGTGTTGTTTATTCTATTAATGACTCCTAACAAAATGAATAGATCCAGATCTGCCAGCAGATTATTTAACGGTGTCTTGGTGTGTGTTTATACATGGTAGCTTAGATTCTTGTGTACCTGCTCATGTACATGTCAGCAATTATACTGGCTTTATCTTGTCATGTGCTGAAGTAGAAGCAACGACAAGACTTACCTGTCTTGATTTCCAGACCAGGATCTACAATGACTGCATTTGTATGTATTTCATGTTGTAAGGGCATATGACAGTCTTCATGCCCACCTCCCAATCTGGGTACATTCAATATTTCAGAGAGAGGATTATTTAATAAAATATGTGAGTTACTAGTCTTGGTTTATTTTATGAGCTTTTGTGATTTTGTCATCTTCATTGTCTGGTTTAGCTCAGAGAAAATGAATTGTTTAATTATCAGTTGTTGTGACCTACCTTATTCCTCAGCATTTTTCTTCCTCTGTTTTATTAAATAGCTCCCCATTTCATTGAGCTATTTTTTATATTCAGAATAATCACTTCTTTAATTAAATATCAAAATTATGTATTTCTGGAACTTTGTTCCATCAGAAATTGAATCTGTTAGTTTGTCTTAGAAAATACTGCACTGTTGGATAGCCATGACATTGCACTGAAACAACAAGAATCAGCCAAAGAAACCTTAAATATATTAACTGGAATGATATACCATCTGAAAATTTTAATTGCTTTTGGCAACTACTGGCTCCAACGTAGATGTGCAAGTGATACAAACAAGTTACATGTATTAATTACATGAATCTGTGCAATACATAAAAGAATTAATCAGTAGTTTTGTTGATTTTATTTTTCGTCATTTCTCCCTTAAGTTAGTAAACTTGTGATAACAAAATGCTTGTCCTTGCTCTAGGGTCAAAAGTTTGAGTGATGAAGAATTAAAAATGGGGGAAATCCACAATCCAGTGCTCCATGGGTAACATTTTATAAAAGTACATAGTTCATGAAATACAAAAGTACATATTACATGAAATGGTTTATCATTTTGTTTTCTTTTAGCAGAAATGTTTGTATCATATAAACAAGATTACACTAAACACATGTAATGGCATTACATATTCATTAGCTAGTTAGATTTTATATTATTATTAAACTAAAAGATTTTTTAGAACATACAAGTAAATTTATATGATTTATTTTCATTAAAATGGTCACAAATTTGAACAATTTAATATGATTTCAGATTTATATTTTAATGTACACTATTTATACTTGCTTATGAGTCAAGTCCAGTTACAGAAAACATAGACCCTTATTTGCTACTTCATTATCCATTGTCAGGACTGGGTCTGTGTTGTTTGTTCTACTGATGCCTTCTGGAAAACTGTGTAGACCCAGATCTGCTAGTGCATTATTCAGCTGTAGATTTGGGTCTGTACAGTTTGCAGTTGGATTCCACTTATAAGTGCATACATATGGTACTTGATATTGTTTTAATTGTGCTGTATACATGACATTGGTTGCAAATGTTAAGTAGCAAGAAAATATTTGAAGTTTTTGTTTGTGAAGCACTATTCTTAACCCTCTGACAGATATGGTTATGTGACAAATACCAAAGTGAAATTTGTAATAGTGGTAGAATCTTCGAATACATCCCTAAGAGATAACGAGATAAGATCGGTAAGTATATGATGCTTATACTGTAGGTACTTGCTTAACAATTGAGTAAAACTGCATAATGTGCTGGCAGATCAGGGTCTGTGTTAATTGTTCTAATAATTACTTCACACAAACTTCATATACACTGACCTGCTAGTGTTTTATGTGACAGTAGAACTGGATCTCTGCAGTTGGACTTGCCTTAGATGGAATGTATTATGTTTTATGTGACAGTAGAACTGGATCTCTGCAGTTGGACTTGCCTTAGATGGAATGTATTATGTTTTATGTGACAGTAGAACTGGATCTCTGCAGTTGGACTTGCCTTAGATGGAATGTATTATGTTTTATGTGACAGTAGAACTGGATCTCTGCAGTTGGACTTGCCTTAGATAGAATGTATTATGTTTTATGTGACAGTAGAACTGGATCTCTGCAGTTGGACTTGCCTTAGATGGAATGTATTATGTTTTATGTGACAGTAGAACTGGATCTCTGCAGGTGGACTTGCCTTAGATGGAATGTATTATGTTTTATGTGACAGTAGAACTGGATCTCTGCAGTTGGACTTGCCTTAGATGGAATGTATTATGTTTTATGTGACAGTAGAACTGGATCTCTGCAGTTGGACTTGCCTTAGATGGAATGTATTATGTTTTATGTGACAGTAGAACTGGATCTCTGCAGTTGGACTTGCCTTAGATGGAATGTATTATGTTTATGAACACTGAGCCTAATATTTGAAGTCTGCCATCACAGAAGCTTGGCCTAGTGATTCATTTTGTAACCAGGTGAATGTTCACCATCTGTACATTTTCCACAACCTAGATTAACATGAATGATCAAATGTTTTATTTACCTTTTATTTTGACTTTTTATTCCTCCCTCTTGGAATTTTTGCATTAAGATTGAGAGACGGGTTTATATGCAGGCCTTGATCAGACAGTAAATGAATGCATTTTGGTAATACCATAGATGGCAATAAATCAAGTAAGCTTATGGATATATTCCATCATCCATAATCTATTGTCTATTGAATGACTTTTCAAACACTGCTCAACAAATTGAAAGAAAGCATCCAGAAATAAAGGTCGTTTTGTACCAACAGTGCCAATCCACCATGAAATATGGAAGCATTTGTATATATAAAAAAAGAACCTCAAACAGTTTTCACAAAAACCGTCAAATCAAATTGCACCAAATTTGACAAAAAGCATCCTGGCTTTGTGGTCTTTCATTTTTTTTATCTGATGCTGATCCACCATCAGATGTAGCCATCATTACTAAATATGGTCTAACCTTCAGGCAAGCAACATCTTGGCCTAAGGCTTTTAAATTGTATGCAAATGATTCTGAATTACTCTTTAATATAGCTGCCATTACTAAAAATAGAAAACTTTTAAATGTCTTCCCTCCAATCTATACAGAATTTGAGAAAAAGCATCTTTTGTATAAAATCGTTAGAAATGAGCATGTTGAAAAGAGATAAAAGGGCAGAATGCAGTTTTCAAACCTCTCCATATATTTCTTCTCATTGATGTGTCAATCTATAAATTATTCACCAGTGATGATTAAAATATAGTTATCATTTTTATGCCATGATGCTGTATATGAAGAGTTAATAAGAAAACAGACTTGCTCCAAGGAGTCAGCAATGGGTATCCCCAACAAATCAGTCAACATTATTACAATGGTAGTTTCATTGCAGAATTAAAGCTGTTATTAAGTTTACATAAAAGCAAACATTGTTTTGTTTTAAGTTGCATCCTGCTGCATGGTAGGCAGCCACATTACCAACTGAGCTGATAAGCCTATTTGAACCTTTCATTCTTGGATAAATATTGAGTTCACAGTATAACTTGATGCAGGGGTTCTAAAAACAATAGTAGCTTTATATATAACAGGAGTCATGAATTATCTCCCATACCTAATGATGGAATAGACTCCTCACAAAATTGAGCATAACATTCTTCAAGATTAAATTATATTCATCTTATTGTAATAACCTGCATTTAGTTAGTGAGGTTTGCATGCATGCATACAGTAAACACTATTCACACAAGCCACACAATTTGGTCTCGATATTTTTTAAAAAAATCAGTGCATTTCCAGTGAATTTCTTAAATAAGTTGACATTAGTAGTTTCTAAGATCCTGTTTTATTTAGTTCATTGATTAATTGAAAGCTGGTATAGTCTACATGGTTTGAGTTAGCGAAAATAGGGAGTATCAATGTCAAGAACTCTCATCCTTGATAATTTGATTAATGACTATATCTAGTTAACTGTTTAAGACTACGATCCATACTCTATGTATTTATAGCCTTATATGTTTCGTTTGTATACATCATCACATTGAAGTTTATTTTTCTCTTTGTTTCTTTGGTACGTGTTGACTGCCCTGTCATGCGGTGAACCTCTGTATTATTGTAACAGTGCATAATACAGTTTCTGAGTCATTGCTATGATTGACAGCATTACATGACGTGCTGCGAAATGCAAATCTGATTTTTTTCCTTCTTCTTTTCTTGGGGCAATAAAATCACAATGTAGCAATGTGTACAATGTGGAGTTGATAATTTCTATAAATAATCATTGTGAAAATTGACTAAATAAACACGTGCAATACTAGTTCATGTGGGTTTTAGGTTTTTTGTTAGAACTGTTGGCTCTGTTGATTGTAGGTTTTGTCAGGAGTTTATAAGGCTTTGTGGCTTGTACACCCATTGGTGGAACTTACACAATAGGGTAAATCTTTTCAGTTGACACCATTATGTGTCCAGCTACAAGAAGAGGATGAAGATATTGGACCTATCATATAGGCAAAACAAGAAATAAAACAACAATCAAGTGCAGCAATTACTGCTTCAAGTCCAGCAACTCGACATTATTGGTTACTATGGGATGTCTTAGAAGTGCAGGATGGGGTTCTGTTTAAGAAGTTCATCAGGAAAGATGGTACTGGAAAACATTTACAATTCATTGTTCCTTGGGTATTGAGGAGTGATATCATGTTTCAAATGCATGTTATCTAGACAATTAAGAATAAAGGAGACACATGAGAAAATTCGTCAAAGATTTTATTGATATGAAATGCATGAAGACATTATGAACTGGGTAATAAAATTTGATATTTGTACTGCAAATGAGAAACCCAACAAGAACACAAGAGTACCATTGGGTAATATAGCAGATGAGGCACTCATGGATAGGTTGGCAAAACAACTTTGGGGGTCTTTACCTCATAAACCTAGGGGAAAACAGTACAGTTTGGTTGCAACTGATAATTTTACCAAATGGGTTGAAATTTATGCAGTACCTGACCAGACTGCTGAAATGTGCTTAGAAAATATTGGAGGAGGTTATTAGCAGATTTGGATGTCTGTTGACGATACATTCTGATCAAGGTCAGAATTAAAGTAAAATTCTCAAACTGTTGTGCCAGATGCTAGAAATACAGAAAACTAGAAAGAGTGTTAGAAATCCAAGATGTAACGATCTATAGTAGAGAGGTTCTACCATATTCTTTTAAGGATGATCAAAGCCAGTTTGAGGGGACAGCAAAATAACTGGGATTTGCACTTACGTTGTTTAGCTGCTTTCTGCTTATAGAGCAACAACAAATGAGTCAACAGGTTGAACACCAAACTGACTGATGTTAGGAGAGAAGTAAGGTTGTCTGCAGAACATGCATTTGGATATGTGCGGAACCAGAGGAAATTTATAGTGAGCATGTAGAGATAGGATGCATCATGCTCATCAGGTTGCAAGAAAACATTTACAGTCTGCAGCAAGACACCAGAAAGATTTGTATGATGCCAAGGTGTCTCCGAGTACTTACCAGCAGGGAGATTTAATATGGTTAATGGAAGATACATAATAGGAAGATAGATACATCCCCAAAGTTGCAGAACATGTATGATAAGTCTTATTGATTTAATTGGTGAAACATGTATCTTACAGAAATAGTCCCCTATTTCAAAAAATGTCTTCATGGACTAACAAGATAAAGGAATACAACCATGCAAGTGGCCATGTCTATCAATGCTGGTGATGTAATGGGTTTGGGAAAGGAGTGGTTGGAGAAAAGAGACATACAGTGGCCTATTTCTACAAACACCATGTCTCTTTAAATAAAGTTCTATACGATTGCAGTTGGTGCAACTTTCAATGCATTCAGCAGAGGGACCTAGAGCATCATGTCAGACACTATCCAGACTATAAAGTGGCTGTGCAAAAATCAGTGGACCGGGGACAGAGCATTGAACAAGCATCTGAGGAGTTGAGTTTAATAGAAAATGCAGACCCCTACCAGTGGACAGAGGAGGATATTTTAATTTTAACCAAAGAGGACTTAGAACAGATTTGGAGAGATAGGTTAGGATGTAGAGTTTAATAGGGTGGGTCACCAGTTCATATGCAGCCTAACCTAAAAGTAATTGGTTCTGTCACCAATAAAGCTGTGACTTCCACCTTAACACCAGCAGTTCTCTGCAAATGTGTGCACCCTTGCAAATTCAACTGAAACTATCAGAAACAAGCCAGTCCTGAAGGAGAAATAGGGAAGGAATGAAGAGAGAACAGATAACAAGGAGAACAAGAAGAGTGATAGAAGGAGGAAGAACAACAGTGTAAAAGAAACAGCTTAGACAGGACCGCAGGCATCACCCATACTGTGATATTTATTGTAAGTTGTATTCTATGGTATAATACTTGAAAGGCTACCATGCATTTAGGACATTTTGTTTAGATAATGGCTGTCCCTTTTGGTATTGTATCAGATGATTCTCATTATGATATTAGCTTTTTAGGGTGACATCCAAAATAGTCCACCTCACACAAATACTGTTCAACAAAAATTACTACCATGTTATTGGATGTCCATATTCTTATGATATCATTATAACTTTTCCTGGGCTTGCCTCTTTGATGACACATTATCAGTTGGCAATGTCAAACTTCACACCACTCACAATATTTTTGTATGTGTGGCTTGTACAGACATGTACCTAATGTTTCATGTAGACATGTGCTCTTAATATCATTTTTTTCCTGATCTATAGTCAAAAAATGTGTAAAATGTAGAGTTAGTAATTTCTATAAATAATCATTGTAAAAATAGACAAAATATGCACATTCAATACTAGCTCATGCTTGTTTGAATATTCCAACCTAAAATTGTGGGTTTTGTGGGCTCTGTTGGTTGTGGGTTTTGTAAGAACTGTGGGGTTTGTTGGATTTGTGGGTTTTGTAAGGATTATATAAGGCTTTGCGGGCTACTTGTTCAGTCAGCTAGCAGCGATTAAACTAGTGTGTCACAGCTTTTGTGAATTTTTTTCAGTTTTTATTTTGTTGATTTTGTTTTAATTTATTATAGAGCTATGTAACTTTGGACATTATTTTGGACCATAATTTTTTTGTAAAACTTTATTTAAGCACAAAGCAATAATTACTTAAGGAATTGTTAATTTTTATTTTTAATATCTTTCTCTCTTCCCGATTAAATACATTCTAGTCATTTCTAATTTACCTTTACATTGTTATATCATTTGTTATTTGAAACTCAGTTATATGGTCGATTGTGTGTTGTCCTCACAGACCAGTACTTTATTTATTTATTTATTTATTTATTTATTTATTTATTTGTTTAGTTAGTTAGTTAGTTAGTTAGTTAGTTAGTTAGTTAGTTAGTTAGTTAGTAAAACCAGTAATGAGAAACCACACCTTATGCCAACAAAAAGTGGTCTCTAAATATAGGTTGTCTCTCATAGTAGGTTTGTATAAAAATACATTTCCAAGGTCCATTTTCAGAACAATTTCAAGAAAAATAACTACAGTTACTGTACATATATTCTGTTATTTATTTATTTATGCATGCATCTAAAAATAAAATTATATAGCAATCAAGATATACTTCTATCATGAAATCACATTTACATTTGAATATCACACATATTAGCAGATGAAAAGATTTCTGAATTACTCCTTTTCCTTTATAACAATCTAAATTTGTTTTACCAATGTTTAAACCACTTTTATGCAAGTGGTCTGCTTTTTTCTCTTCTTTCAGTTACACTAAGTATTTTCTCCAGCCTTAAAAGTTGTCTTTTTAGTTCATTCATTGTTATTAAGGTTGTATGTGTTAATATTATTAGTACTCAGATGTAATATCGAACATAAAGATGGTTTTCACTGGGTCTGGGAAAATATTAAAATCTATGCATGTGCATTGCATATCTAATAATTAATGAATAAAAGAAACAAATATCTAATCCCGAAACATAACCTTTTACTCAGAGACAAAGTCAACAGCCTCATTCAAAGATGACATAAAGGGATTAACTCAAAAGTCCTGTAACCTGGCTGAACTAGCTTAAATAGATTACAGCATTGTAATTGGGATGTAATCACCTAACAAGGGGTTGGAAACAACAAGCATCATAAGTCTTGAACACTATCAGTTGAATCCCACAAACAATTTTCTCTTGCTGGTTTAAAAGGCAATGACCTTATTTACCCCCCCTGGCAATACAGATTAACTCTGAAGACAAACAGTATACTCAACCACTACATCATCTTTGGCACTACAGCATCAATACATGATATCTTTACTAATCAAGCAGTCGTTGTTACAATTGATTACATATAGGTCAGTGGTGTCTGTCTGTTCTCACAATATGGTCATTCATATAGATGCCAAGGCCTATAATAAGGTGGGGGAAGCAGACTAAGTGTGGAAATAATTAGTCTGGTTCCCTACTTTGTTTGCTCCTGTGTTGCTCACCCCTATATGAATAGCGGAGAACAACGGAGGGAGCATATGAAGCAGGGAACCAGACTAGGAAATAATATACATATACTTTAGTCTGGTGTACAACAGAAACTATAAAACACTATAAGCATAGCTAAAATAATTCAGACATCGGTAGCCAGCCTATTTTTTAAAAAAAAAGTTATATTTAGAACGGTATGAGCTATCATTCTTACAGGGATTAAATAAAGTTCAGTGGAGTTTATCCTTGTTGCTCATTGCAGTTTTTACTGTGTTTGTTTATTTTGTTTTTTTTAAATTGGTTTTATGAAGCTAAAGACATACAGAGAAGTTACTCTATGTTACAAAAATATGATTCCTTTTATTAACTTATAAATCCAACAAAGTTCTTAGAGAAATAGAATGTCTAAGTCATTGTGAGTGTTTTCCTCACCGATTTGACAGCTGATTACTTGAATCTATATTAATTCTCTTCAAACAAGTATTAATCTATAGTTGAAGTGTCAAGTCAAGCAAGTGTTTTTACATGCAGATTTTATATTTTACATATTTCAATCAAGTATTATTTTCTGTTCTGTAGTAAACTTTATTGAAAATAAATCCAAATATAGTAACTCTTAAACAATTTTCATTCATCAAAAGAAGTAATATTATAATGAACTAATAGTATAGTGTTAATGTGTACCCAGACCTTGTGTAAAATTATCAAAATACCAATATACCATGACGGATGTCATGAGATGTTATTATACAATCTGATATTGGTGTATTAAGTAAAATATTATTTTCTGCCCTCAGCAGTGACAGTGACAGCAGCACTGTCATCAATATAATGTGGCAGATCTTTGTATCAGAGTTTTGTACTGTGTAGCAGGCGAGACTCTAGATTGTGAGGAAACTAGATTTCAGTGAAAATATAATCTTGGGATCATAAATATAAGTACTTTGGATTGATAATAATTAATTACGTCATTTTTGGCAAAGCATTCAATGGATTAATATTTCATATTCTATTTCCAGATGTTCAGGAAATTACACAATTCTTATGTAGATATGCTGTGTAACCCATTCTACACACCAGGGGAACCAATAACTTCCAAGTAAGTCAGACTCTTAACAGTCCATAGGGAATCATGTAAAATGTTGGTCTTGTTGTATTCATTGATGTGGGAGTACCATATATACATGCTTATAATCCTGGTCCACTGCAGATAATGTGGATCTTGATCTGCCATTACAATAGTCAATGTTGTTTTCTTGTACTGATTACTACTAACAAAAGGCATAAACCCAGATCTCTCTGTGCAGTATATAATGACAGATCTGGATATAGTTAGTTTGTATATGGACCCAACAGTCAATATGTCTCGCATCCATTTGTTCTTCCATCTAGCACCATCGAATGATGACCCAGTGCTCGACATCATTATAAACTGCCACACTGCAGCCATTGTAGAAATATGACTGATTTTGTTTTAAAGCTAAATTCATTAATCCTAATCACATACACACTTATTTGGAATTGCAGAGGAAATTCTAAGGAATTATGAATACACAGTGTTTGTGCCCATTGGATGCCATGATTGCTTGACAAAAAACAAATTGGTTTAAGGGTAAATATTTGCTGGGAATTTTTATACATGTACAGAGTAATTTCTTAAATAGGATCATTACATGAGATGTAACTTCGATAGGCTACTTTCAACCCAAGAGTTTAAAGATTGAGCAGACAAGTTTGCTGTTACCTATAAAATGTCTTTTCCAATTTGCTGGAAAGATTATGTTCTTCAAGTGATTTTGTAAACATTTCATATGTGTATTATATGAACACCTTTTAATAGGACATACGATTCTAGATTGGGATTTAAGATTAAATAGAGATCAGGCCTTATTCTGTGTGTACTCAATTTTACGGCAGTATTTCATTAATTTTCTCAGGGAAATCTATTACTTATATTTTAAATGTGCACACAACATATCCATAGTTTACATTAATAGGTACATAATGTACAGAACTTATCCAGATTGCATAGTTATATTAATAGGTCAGATATGTACAGAACACATCCAGATTGCATAGTTACATTAATGGGTCAGATATGTACAGAACACATCCAGATTGCATAGTTACATTAGGGCATAACCGATTAGCATTTTTCTACCGATTTCTGATTCCGGATTTTGGGCATGAAATTTTTCAGATTCCGGATACGATTCGATTAATCGGCAATGCTAAATCCGTATTTTTTTTTCTAAAAAAATGTCATCTTCCGTTACTGGGTTTCTGGTATCTGGTTTTGCCGTGTCTAGCATGTTACTTAGTACGTAACCATATCCGGCTTCATTTCCGGTTTTGACCCGTCGGTTCAAATAGATTGTCTCACAGCGTGGTTGTGTTGACCATATTGGACTTTTCTGTCTTCTTATTTAACTTAGACACGGTGCTATAGAAATTCAACATTATTATTTTTATTATCCGAATCGGTCGTTCCTGCCTTGTCCGACTTCGATTAATCGGAAGTTCATACTATCCGGTGGAATCCGATTTCCGGATCAAAAGTCGGTTATGCCCTAGTTACATTAATAGGTCAGATATGCACAGAACACATACAGATTGCATAGTTACAGTAATAGGTCAGATATGCACAGAACACATCCAGATTGCATAGTTACATTAATAGGTCAGATATGTACAGAACACATCCAGATTGCATAGTTACATTAATGGGTCAGATATGTACAGAACACATCCAGACTGCATAGTTACAGTAATAGGTCAGATATGCACAGAACACATCCAGATTGCATAGTTACATTAATAGGTCAGATATGTACAGAACACATCCAGATTGTATAGTTACATTAATGGGTCAGATATGTACAGAACACATCCAGACTGCATAGTTACATTAATGGGTTAGATATGTACAGAACACATCCAGATTGCATAGTTACATTAATAGGTCAGATATGTACAGAACACATCCAGACTGCATAGTTACATTAATGGATCAGATATGCACAGAACACATCCAGATTGCATAGTTACATTAATAGGTATGATATGTACAGAACACATCCAGATTGCATAGTTACATTAATAGGTCAGATATGTACAAAACACATCCAGATTGCATAGTTACATTAATATAGTTACATTAATATCAGATATGCACAGAATACATCCAGATTGCATAGTTACATTAATGGGTCATATATGTACAGAACACATCCAGACTACATAGTTGCATTAATGGGTCAGATATATACAGAACACATCCAGATTGCATAGTTACATTAATAGGTCAGATATGTACAGAACTTATCCAGATTGCA
Organism: Unio delphinus; assembly: GCA_029339505.1. Taxonomy (NCBI): domain Eukaryota; kingdom Metazoa; phylum Mollusca; class Bivalvia; order Unionida; family Unionidae; genus Unio; species Unio delphinus. The sequence continues at coordinate 6,578,412 of JAQISU010001238.1, forward strand.
TAGTTACCTTAATGGATCAGTTATGCACAGAACACATCCAGATTGCATAGTTACATTAATGGGTCAGATATGTACAGAACACATCCAGCTTGCATAGTTACAATAATGGATCAGATATGTACAGAACACATCCAGACTGCATAGTTACATTAATGGATCAGATATGCACAGAACACATCCAGATTGCATAGTTACATTAATGGGTCAGATATGTACAGAACACATCCAGATTGCATAGTTACATTAATATAGTTACATTAATATCAGATATGTACAGAACACATCCAGATTGCATAGTTACATTAATGGGTCATATATGTACAGAACACATCCAGCTTGCATAGTTACATTAATAGGTCAGATATGTACAGAACACATCCAGCTTGCATAGTTACATTAATGGGTCAGATATGTACAGAACACATCCAGCTTGCATAGTTACAATAATAGGTCAGATATGTACAGAACACATCCAGACTGCATAGTTACATTAATGGGTCAGATATGCACAGAACACATCCAGATTGCATAGTTACATTAATGGGTCAGATATGTACAGAACACATCCAGATTGCATAGTTACATTAATGGATCAGATATGTACAGAACACATCCAGATTGCATAGTTACATTAATATAGTTACATTAATATCAGATATGTACAGAACACATCCAGATTGCATAGTTACATTAATGGGTCAGATATGTACAGAACACATCCAGCTTGCATAGTTACATTAATAGGTCAGATATGTACAGAACACATCCAGACTGCATAGTTATATTAATCGGTCAGATATGTACAGAACACATCCAGATTGCATAGTTACATTAATGGGTCAGATATGTACAGAACACATCCAGACTGCATAGTTATATTAATCGGTCAGATATGTACAGAACACATCCAGATTGCATAGTTTACATTAATGGATCAAATGTGCACAGAATGTGCATAACTTGTCCTCATCTCATAGTTAACATTAATAGGTCAGATGTGGCATATTGAAACAGGCTGAAAATTTTTTGCAATTTAAAAAAAAACTATTGCATACTTTTCATATATTCTTTATGCATCTTTGGTTATATTATTCAATTTGTCAGATAAAGAAATAAACTGCTTTGCTATATCTGTAGTACAAGTTTAATGTTACACCGCAGTTAGATGATGTTAAAACGTTGTGTTATAAAGTTCAGAGTATATCATTATTTTTCTTCTCATTTTTAGGACATTTGAGAATATGGTACTGTCAATGATGTAACAGAATTGATCTAGAGAGGAAGCGTGCAACTAAAATTAAAATAAATTGAAGCTGAAAATCCTTTAGTCTGTGGTCAGTGCATATTTAGACAAAATGATTACAGATGGTAAAAAAAGTTTATTTTTGGGTGGATGTGAGAAACAGAAGAGATTGTGCAATAATAGAATCAAATATTACAGTTCCTGTACAGATTCCTTGTTGTTACACTTAAATAGAGATAGAAAGAGCAACTGTTTATTTATTTACATGTTTGATCATTGCTGTATGAAAGACTTTTGTTCAAATTCCTCAGTTCTGTAATTATATGGTCCATATATTAAGGTAGGAACTAATATGTACTTAAGAAAATAGTACATTGATAAAATTGATGCAGAAATTAAGAAATGAATGCTCACAAATAAATAGGTTACTCATGGCTCCAGTGAAAACTTCTCTATCCATGCATTATATTAGAAGAAGAACCTTTGAATAAAAGTAAGCAGATTTTGTGCAAGACTGTATTTTTGGCTATTTGCCCAAGTCTGTGTCATTGAATTCATTACTTTGTACATGTATAGCATTTATTGGAACACTAAACTCATATGTCAGTTATATATTGTGCATTGTAATTTCTAAAGATGTATTTCTTCTAATATTTGACCAGTTATATATTGTGCATTGTAATTTCTAAAGATGTATTTCTTCTAATATTTGACCAGTTATATATTGTGCATTGTAATTTCTAAAGATGTATTTCTTCTAATATTTGACCAGTTATATATTGTGTATTGTAATTTCTAAAGATGTATTTCTTCTAATATTTGACCAGTTATATATTGTGTATTGTAATTTCTAAAGATGTATTTCTTCTAATATTTGACCAGTTTGTATGGTACTTCCATAGACAAAAAGTAATTACAGAAAAATGTATAGTTTTTTTCTGTTGTCTGTTAAATTTAGTTTGTAAAAGAGAAAAAAAAAGTCAAAGCATGCTGCTTGTTATTAATGTTCTACATTGTAAAAGAGAAATAAAAACATGCAGTAGTGTTGCTTTTTATTAATGTTTTTCTATATTATGCTTTAGTAATAACTTTATGCAGTTCAATTAATCTATATTTCCCCCTTAACATAAATTTGAATCGTCAGAGGTGGACATTTTGTTTTTCATATTTGTTGTTTTCTGGCTTGATGATTGTCTTTTATTTAACAGTTTTAAAGTTTTTTGCTCTTAAGAAAAAGTTGCAGAGAATTTGATTGTCAGTTCAATGACAGCAGTTCCCAAAGGATAAACATAATTTTGACTTGCCAAATGTGATGAATGTCACAAGAAGCAAAATGTATGTGTCACAATATCTCTCTGCCTGTTCATTTATCCATCATTCCATCAGACTAAAAAATTATATTTGTTGTTTGCCTTTTCAAAAGCGATATTGTATAAACATGATCTTCTCTTTTAATCTGGAGAAAAGTATTCTATTTAGTTGGCTCCTATGTTAAATTGGTTTCAAAAATATTAAAAGGGGATATACAGCAGCCAAACCTGCCTTGTAGACATCCAGCAACCAGAGCTGCCCTGCAGTCATCCATTTCCAAATGGAAGATTCCATATACTAACTAAAGATTATATATGAGTTTGCATGTTCTATATATCTGGCAAAAAATATAGAGAATTATAAACTCCACAAATTTTCTTAATAACATCAGACTGATTATATTAAACAAATCAAAGATGAGGTAGTATAGTCCCATAACTTGTACACATCCTGAAGATTGAACTTTAACAGAATGCATACCTTGTCAATATGCACTGGCGGTGGAACTAATTCTTGTCAAGTTTATCAAGTTACACATTGTGAGATAGAAGTTATGAGCAGCCCTGGTTATCAGATAAAGTGAGCTGATTGTATGTTCCTTTGTTCTTTGTGCATCATTCATTCATATTTGCTATGTACTTAAAACCTCTCAAAAGAAATCAATCAACTTTGATGGAATGCATCTTGAAATGAAGGTCTTGAAAGTGTTTTAAAGTTATGCCAATCTTATCAAATATGGCCAGTGTTGCTAACAATAGAAAAATATTTAAATGGCTTTGTATGCATTCAGGAATGAATGTCCTTACATTTTTTTTTTTATGATGCTGATCAACAAAAAATGGAGCTGCTATTTTTATTAAAAATGGAAAGTCACTTAAATAACTTGTCAAAAATTAATCGGGATTTAAATTTAACAAAGCATTCTGCCATAAAGTGCTTTTAATTGGATGTAAATTATATTAATCTGCCATTGATTGCTTCAATTAAAAGGCTGTTGATCAAATTGCTAGTGGTGGTCCAAACAAAATATCATTAACTAAAACTCAGCTCAAACATTTTAACAAAGCTTTAGAAGCAAAAACAGGAGTTCAACTTTATCTTCCTCCGAGTTCCATTAAAGATTCAGTTAAAGCATGTGGAATATTTCCAGCTTTAATAGCAGCTGCAGCCGCAACCATTGCAAAAACAGCTACACTTGGCGTTTTAAGTAGTACGGCCGGAAACCTAATATGTTTATTGAAACAAACACAGGAAAGGGATTTTTTTAAGTAGGAAAAGGGCTAAGATAAATGTTTTATTTTGATTCAATTAATGCTGCTGAAAAAATTAAAAATAAAAACTTTAGAGGTGTTTTTATGCGTGATCAGTTACTAAAACAACCAAATAATGTTTAAACCGGTATCATTGATCTTGACAATACTTTCTGGTCCATTAAGAGTTAAAACGAGGCAATGACTATATCTGATTTAGAAAATGCTAATACTAATAATAATAATGTCGCCATCGCAAGTACTGTAATAAATTATTGTTAATACAACTCCGTCAAAAACAACGATGATATCAGCAGGTTTGACTTATCCTAAATTTATCATCAACTCTCAACTGCAATTCCAGTAAAATAAATTGCGTGTGCACACTTACTAGTATATCGCAATTGGCCAAATATTAGATCAAAGACATTTGATGGGTTGAAGGCAAACAATACTCATTTCTTCACCCCCCCCCACCCCCCGATATTCTTGTTTATTGTACTCCATTGCCCCTATTGTGTCTCTGGTGTTGTTTAGGTCTCTTAGGGAATCACACAACTTCAGAATCTCTACTGTAACCCATGTATTTTTCCTTTGGGCGATGGAGCTCAATGATGTCCTTGTCAGCTACTATCATGACTGTGTAGAAAGTGTCTGTCATCACTTTAACATCAACATCCATCACAATGATTCTCTACTCCTAGTATAGTTACCACATATAAAACATCAGATTAAATAATTCTATATTCTAACCCGACTTTGTCTAGGAAAAATAAATACATTTTTGTGTAACAAAAAGACCTAAAAGTAGATATGGCTGATTTGCTGTTGTTTTTTTCTTAATTATTACCGATGACAAAATCTAGAATATCAAGATATCTGACGAATTCAGAAAAATAAGGACAAAGTTTATTTAAAAATGCAAAATCATAAACAATGTTCATCAATAAATATAAAAATTACAAGCTCTACTTAAACAATAGTTATATCTCCTGAATCGGCCAAGGATTAGCCACGGGACATAATCCAATGAGTGGTATTGCCATTGAAGTTCTCTGTCTTATAATAAAGTTCTTCTTCGGAAGTAAGATACTTTTGTATTTCTTTAAAAATACCGATTTGTTTGTATTATTTGTAACACGATGGGGATTCGCCGAATCTAGGATACAAGCTTTAAAATGATAAATGACATTTTATATAATAATATTTCACCGCGACATATATTTATTTTGTGATTGGGGAAGTGTACAATTATCTATAATAATATTAATTTTGTACAATTTTCCTCAGTGACGATAGAAGTATCAGAATAACAAAATAATTTGTTGTATCTCGATATTTGTGCACACAGATATACCACCCATTTTTTGTGACTGGAAATCAAACAATTATCATATAATTATATTAATCTTGGCGTATTTCAACACTGACGATAGAAGTCTCAGAATTATTAAAAAAAATATTTATAAACGAACACTTTTATAAAGTACAAGCGAGGTAGCTCTTTAACATCTCTATCTTTGACAAAGTCATCTTTTTCTTTATTTGTTTCTATCTAACAATATTGCAATATAATTTTTTGTTTATATTTTTTGAAAAACACTTACCTCGTTATAAATTGCGTTATACTGAACACCTGCAAATATCAAAATATTTACCAGGTGCATACATTGATTTAAATATTTTTTTTAAAACCTATTTCTAGATACAACTGATCTGGCGCTCGTATCATTATAACCAACATTTCCAAAACTTGTTATTCTGACTCTGTGTAGCAACACGTAAATTGATCAACGAGTTTTCGACCTTTTCATTGCTGATATGATTGAAACATTAAAATCCGAACCTATAATAAAGATACATTTTATTTCCAGCACTGGAAACGCGATAACCAGTATTAATTACAACACTAATTCTATTTTTTTTTTTTTAATATAAAAGTCGACACAGCATGAGTACACCAGCACGAGATGCTTCATAATTCTTGACGCGATATGTGGAAACGGTTTAAAGGATCTAAGGCGTAAGAAAAATAAAGGGTGGGCTGAAATTAAAGATACCGGAGCGTCTATCAAAGACGTTGCTAATCTTGGAAAGACACTACAATTTCCCATAATAAAAAAAGATAACTAGAGAGACTTTCTAGAATGCAAAATATAAATCGAAGGGAGCTTTGATTGAAATTAATAATCACATTGCGCATGCGTGGACTAATGCTGTAGCAATATTTCCACGAAATCGAACCATACGATTTTATGACGGTGATTTGTTTGATTTTATTAAAAATATATGTAAAGCGATCATGTATCCATGTGGTGGTTTTCAAGTTTCGATAATGAAAACTATGATCAATTTGTACGACCTAATGGAGATATTTATAGCTCAGAATCTCTCCACGAAGAAATTACAATAGTGATCAATTAATGAATAATTGCTTTACCGTTCCGTCAGTTGCTGCTCACTTTGTAAGAGAAAAAAATACGTGGAAGCAAACACGATTTGATTTTCTTGAACATATACAATGTAGTTGTATCGAATATCGACACGGCAGAATGTGGAATACTAAATACGACTATAAAGATGTAGTTCGGTTGATATGGCAGTGTTATCCAGGAAAAAAAAGTTTTCTTGGAATGGGTGAATGTCGTGGATTTGGACATCCAGCACACAAGATGACCAGAGTAGCGATAAACAGACCTTTGCTGGATTTTGACTTGACTGGATTCATCCAATTTTATTATCCATGGTTTGGTAGACACTTTTAAGAAAAGATGTGCGTGGTGATTGTAATGTTACGATATATGATTGACGAAAAAATATTAATATTTCACGAAATAAGCGAAACAATTATATCATATCGTACACAGAAGAAAGTTTGGTTCCCACAACAAAAGAAATATTCTGATGATGAAAATCCTGACATAACCGATTTTGAAGAAAAAAAAAGGCAAAAGTTTTTGGCAGAAGAATAATCGGTAAATTTACGCAAGGAGGAGGCTATGATCATAAACGACACTATACAGGATTAATTATGGACGATGCTGAACTTGACTTTATAATTGCTGGTGCAATGAAGAGAAATGTATTTGTAAGTTTAAAAAAAAACGCTTACTTCTCTCATGGAACTAAATTACGTACAATCGCTAGTTATATTGATGGCGAGTCACCTCATTTTAGACATTTAAGATTTTCAGTGCTCGCGTATCTTTCCATAAATTAATTAATAAAAAGGTTTCCTAAAACTGCTATTCGAGTCGCTATGGATTCATTTTATATGGAAAGAAAATATTCAGAATTGCTGACTCAATGTTATATAAGTACTGCTTACATGTATCATAGGGCGAATGGAGAATAAAACAAGAAAAGTTACATAATTTATTTTGAATCTGCCGACACTGAAATAAAGGATATTTGCTGCAGAAAATATGAAACATTAAAATTATCAACTGTTACATCAGTGTATATCCTGTGACTAGACACAAGACATTTTATCTAAGAGGTTCTGGTAAAACAGCTTGTGAATCAAATTATTTCTATACAGTTCGTCAAACTGCATTTATAAAAGAAAAAAAAATTCAACGGAAATTAGTTAAATGAACGAATGGGTGAAATATACATTTCGAGGATCATCATTTGGCATAAAATATGCACAGTATCTAAAGATATATTTAAAACATTTATTGACTGGTTGTTGAGAAAAAGTACTGCTGTGATAATATGTGGCGATCATGGTCAACCACCACCCTTTGTTGGATTGTCTGTGCATGAATGGTGAAGGGTTTTTATAGATTATTATGAAGAAATAACTGACCATAGAGCGCTTGATCTAAAATTAAGAGAGCTTAACAAATTAAGCAGACTAAAGTTCATTGTTAAATAATGCCTGATATAAATTCAGAAACAAATATAAACGATTTTTGGAATTTGTGGAGACCAGATGGTTTGATAGTTGCAAGTAGATAGTACGTGATACACTTCAACAACTATTTTTGTTACATAAGGAACAAATTTCAAATACACCTGTCCAGTTATGTAATTGCCCAGCAGATACACGCAAACAAAATATTGAAGCTGATATCCCAGGATCATCAGAGAAATGAAATCTTGTGTAAAATGATATTGTTTTAGTTCCTGTTAGTGTTTTTGAGAACGCATTTAACTACAGACAAAACTATGGAATCTAGGATACGCAGTGACATTTCATTCATCTCAAGGATTAACCATCACTGATATGGTTATTTGGATTGTTGATGATCGTATCAAACGGTCCAATTTAGTTTATCCCGCAGCGTCTCGATTTAGAAGAATATCTCATCTGTGGAAGATTATTGAAACTACTGACACAATGTTGTTAGCGATAATATAAAGAAAGAAAATATCAGGTTATGTGACAAAAAATAAATAATAAATAAATAAATAAACGCAACATTGATCTTGACGCTAAATTTATAATGATATTAAAACAACAACAGAATAATCGTTGTGTGAGCTGTAACACAATAATGTTTTGGTAGCATTCAAATAATGATCCATGACAATATACCGTTGACAGAATTAGTAGTAGTCTTAGTCACACACGCGAAAATGTAATGCTGACCTGTCTTGAGTGTAATTGACGTCGATGGGCTAGTTAAGTGAAGATGGTGATAATTGTGTATCTTCTAGAATTACTTGTAATTGTTCATACACAAATCCTCTTTGAGGAGCACTTGATTCTAATCTATTGATTGCAGGTCTACCTGTAGATCTTACAACACTTGAAATTTTATGTATAGTTACACCCCAAATAGGAACAGTTGCTCATTTTCTTTACCGCTTCACCAGGTTCATATAAATATCTTACAGTCACAATTTCTAATACTGGTTCTTTTGAAAAATCATGTCGTTGTCTTTTGTGTGATTGATTAAAATTGCACGAGTTAACTCACTATTTAATGAAGCTATCACGCTTGGTAATCCTGCAACCCATTCATGAGATCTTATATCTTTTTGAACTATTTCTTTTGCATATTGATTTCCAAATAACCGCTCAAGCAAGTGTTCCATTAAATCGTTCAATGATTGTCTGATCACGAAGAATTGTGACATGTCCTCGTCTGATTTTGACGTGTTTTCGTTAATAACGGCGCTGCTTCTTTTGTTCTACTCGCAACGTCAATGACAGTTAATGCATATTTGTATGTGTATTGACGTATACCAGAGCAATAAATAAAACTTGCATATTAAAAATGCAACTTTGGTCCTATCAAATCAATACAATAACTTATATCAATTGCATATGTCTATATTCAGATAATTTTGTCGACCTCATAATAATTATGAAAAAGAAAATGATAACATGATGAAAATGGTGGTTTGGTATCTATTGAAACATGCAATATATTTTATGAATCTTTGCTTAATAAAACTTATGGTATTTTTCTCTCTGAATTCATAATATTTCAATTAATTTGATACTATCTACTACTACTATTACTACTATAATAATGCTTTATTTCTAGAGGGAGACTCATTAGTCAAGGACTATTCTCCCTTGAGGCCCTCTAAGTAACATACTAACATTGAATTGACTGATGAAACTATAATTAAACATCATACTATTACTGTCTGTTTAATTCTTTGTTTTATCAGTACATTCTTAATATATTTCATATTTACTTGTCAGCAATGTGAGATTAAATTCTGCAAAACTTGTTTGTTGTATTAAAGCTTTCTTGTTGTCATTTTCCAATTCAATGATTTTAAAACAATTCTAGAATACAGAATAGAAGCTGACTTAATAACTTGTTATCGTTGATGAGATGGAAATGTTAATATATATGTATGATAAATATCTATTCTGAAATCAAGATATAATGGATTTAATTTGTGTTTTAATGAAATATTTGCAACATGGAACTAAAATAAGTTGGTTTACTGCTTAGATGTTATACACATAAAAATTCAATGATAACATTAAAGCATGTTGAATATTGTGTTACTAATCAAAACTTATTTACACAATATTTATTGGGTAATATATTATGCAATAATAATAATAATAATAATAATAATAATAATAATAATAATAATGATAATGAGGACTTTGTACAGCGCCTAATCTTTAGAAACTCTAGGCACTTTACAACATATATAATGATATGATTACAAAAAACAAAAAACAAAACAAACACCATGAAATAAAATAAAATAAAAAATGCCGATTATATTTAAGGTAGGAAAAATTATTAGGTCTTTAAGTTTGTTCTTGCAGTCGAAAAAGGTGAGTTTTAAGTGCACTCTTGAAAGGGATCACTGTGTCTTTCTGTCTAATTTCAATGGGCAATTCATTCCACATTGCTGGACCCTGACATGCAAAAGAATGTTGTCCATATGGCTTCGTTTTCATAGTGGGAATAATGAGTACATGATTGTCAGAAGAGGAGTGTCAGCATCTTGCTGGTGTGTACACATGGGTGAGGACATATAGGATCATCCAAGCAGCTGTGTTTTGAACTTTTTGAAGTTTCTGGAGTAGATATTGTGACAAACCAGACAGAAAAATTGAGTTACAATAGTCTAGTCTTGAAAGTACTAATGAACACACAAGTGTTTTAGTGTCATCCACTGAAAGATAATTGTGAATGGAGCTGATGCGTCTCAGCTCAAGATATGCAGCCTTATATATGTTCATGACATGTTAGTGCCAATACTAATTGCGTGAATTTAATGTTGGTGTTGCTGATATTTATTGTTTTAGCTCAAGGATGTTAACCCTTTGAACCCAACAGGCTGGTTTACCGGCCAGTTGTAACGGTGTATATACCCGAAAGGCCGGTATACCGGCCTAGCTATCTACCGTCAAAACCCGAAAGGCCGGTATACCGGCCTAGCTATCTACCGTCATAACCCGAAAGTCTGGTATACCGGCCTGTGTTATGTTATTCGATAGATGGTCAGTGAAATATAGAATAAATATGAAAAATATGAAATATGAAGAAATTTCGAGACAGTTTGTTACATAGTCATAGTAATAAAAAGCATTTTACAAGCATGTTTGAAAAGAGACAATTTGATATTTGCTGTTATATCATAGTGGATTATCATTCTAAGGCATAATATTACTTTTATTTTGCAAAATTTTACTTTTTATATAATTGTCAAAAAATGCCGGGGAGGCTTGGGTTATTGTGCCGAAATATGGGGGAGATTAGGGTTCAAAGGGTTAATGAGAAAGATTTTGTGTTGTGATCAGAATGGCCTCAGTTTTGTATATTTGGGTGTCATGAGCGTACACTGGGTGGGACACTGGATGATGATCTATGACACTTGAGAGCGACAGAGTATAAAGAATGAAGAGAACAGATCCAAGAATAGACTCCTGTGGAACACCACAATATAGATCAACTGGGCTGCATGGTATTCCATTTGCAGATACAATTTGTGTCCTGTTTACTAAGTAGGACTTGAACCACAGTAAAGCTGTATTATGAATGCCAAATATATGCTGGAGACAGTGAAGTAATAATCATGGCCTATTGTGTCAAATGCTGCTGATAAATCAAGGAGGGTGAGGGCTGTAATCTTTCCGCTATCCAAAGCAGAGAGAAAATGTCTTTAACTAATTTCAAAAGAGTAGTTTCAGTACTGTGACAAGCAACGTTCCCTATAAGCTGCACGCACAGCTGCTCAGACATCCCCGCGCAGCTAAATTGTCAATGCAACATTAAAGTTTGCTCATCTCCGTAATGCTCGCACAGTGCAGCGAGCATTGTGCGCACATCTACCATTCGCTTAAAGGGAACGTTGGTGACAAGTGTGATATGCAGACTGTACATTGCTAAAAGACTGATCAAGTGTTGTTTTTTTCAGCAGAGGCTTTACAATGGTAGTTTTGAAAAATGATGAGAATTCCCCAGATGATAGAGAGATATTAATAACATCAGTTATCATATCATGCAGAGGTGATCTGATGCAAGTTCGTGGGGATACAAGGGTGGACTGAAAAATATTATCATTAGGTCAATGAAGAATCCAGCCTAAAATGTGACCATGTCTATGTGTGGGTTGGTTAAGTGACTGTTTAAGGTTGAAAACATGAATGGACTCTAGGAGCATTGATAGATCTTAAATGTATGCAACTATATAATGCATGTATCTTGGGATTCAAAATTATATGATCTCAGAGCTAAACACATTATCAATAATCACAATGACCTAGGTTACTAAAAAGAGTTTATACTCAAGATGCTGGAACTGACATAATAAGAACAGTATCAGGTTAGGACTGCACAAATTATTTCCCCATTGGAAAGCAATAACTCCAGCATCGCCTAACACAACAGAAAAGGAATTTAATTTGACTTAAGGATTTACAGCAACATAAACAAATAAAACTTAAAAATAGTAAGCATTTCTATCTAAATGTATTTGCCTACCATGGTCAAAATTGTATATTTTTTTAAAAACAAATAGCTTGGTTCACAAATTTAAAAAGTATTAAAAACATCTTTCCCAGAAATGCACAGATACAGTAAACAGTTTGACTTTTATCATGTATATTTTTCATTCAATTCTGGATCCATGGCATATAGCTTTAGATGAGTATATATGCTAATTCTTATTGGTTTAAAATTTCATACTATAGCCATTAGATAAAAAAAAATGTATATCTTACATTAACAATTGCTGAAACTTAAGTAAAAGAGCTAACATAAGCATTTACGTTTTTTTAAAAACAGCAAACAAATGTTTGGCAATAGTGAAACATGGTTATAAACTGCTTTTGATGACATAACAGTAGATTGCAGTTTACACAACAAGGATTATCAAACTAAATTTAATGAATTAACTGGGTATGCAGAGGACTCGCTCCATGGAGAACTTGCCCTGGGAGAACTCACCCCAACGTATCTGGAGAAGTCGCCCCAAAACCCAGATAACCTTTTAATAGCAGAATTAAAACATCTTTTACGTGATTCATTTTTAGATTTTTATTTATATGTGATCACAAAAAAGATATTAACTGGTAATCATAAAAAGCAATATCATAGTAATATTTCTAAGACGAAATTCCTAAATGACGACAGTATAGTGATTAGAAAGGATGATTAGTCAAACACACATATTATTATGAATCAAGATTATTTTAAATAAGTTGAACGTCAATTAAATGATGAAAACTACTACAAACATATTGGCGAAGATCAGTCAATAGAAATTAAATAAAAAATTTCAACATGCATTACTGAGATGGCTAAAAAAAATCCATATATGAGGAATTTGATACTTTCCCTCTTAACATGCGTACACCTCAGTTCTCTTTCATTAAAAAGTTGAAGTCTATTACACAGCTATCTGTTAATTTTAATCCTGGTAACATCACTATATACCAACTTTCCGCATGCAGTTGGTATTGAAGTGTGTACAAATTTTCTTGATAACAATCGTAATAACAGCCCACTATCTTGTGAAGATATTTGCAAAATATTAAAACTTATCTTGGAAAATAATTATTTTCAATTTAATAATACGAAATACATATACATGATGGGTACGGCAATGTGAATTAATATGGTTCCTTCATACGCTTTCCTTTCATGGGTACATTTGAGCAGCAGAGGGGGCGAATCAGACAACTTTTTTTTGTTTTTATTTTTGATTATACCCCCTCCAAAATAACACTAGACCCTTCTCGCGAAAAAATAAGTCTCCGACCCTTGTCTGAAAACATTCGCGTCGCAACGTCGTTGTCACTCACCCCCTCTGCTGCTAGAACTTTCAGTTCTAGGTTAACCGAATATTTGATCCAGTCCTTAGGACGAAAATCATTTATGATTTCACAAATAGACTAATTTGTAAAACCTCCTCTTGTAAATCAATCAGATTATTAGACTGGTCAGTGAGTTTGAAATTAATTCTGGTTAATGAATTATTATGACATCGCATATAGACTGGATTCACCGGGGACTCAATTATTAAAAATCCTGGAGGGGCTGTTGGTGCAAATGAATACAAAATATATCCTTGCTGAGCTTGATTTGATCGTTCTAAATTTATTTGATAGCTTCTAAATTTATTTGATAGCTTCCTTCGATCACATCACATACTAAATTGAGCGCAATCACCGATGAAATATTCACGTTGAACGGAGCAATATGCCTGCCACCACCATCTGGGTCATTATTATGTTTGAGGATAGTTGTTTGTGGTTGTGGTTGTGTTTTTTTCCACGTATCATGGATTTTTTTGAAACCTTCATCGATGGCATCACTGAGAGATTTTTGTAATTCTGAGATATTATATCCTGGTAGTTTGAATGTGGGGATATCTTTGACGCGTATATTATACTTCGTTGCAAATGTTGTTCTCGTTTGGGGGTTATTGTGATCTAATATATCCTGAATAATTTTTAGGTTAAATGTTTCCATGTCATTGATGATTTTGTTACATGTTTCTACAACGCTGATAAATTCATCTCGAGTGAGAGTACCGGATTTAAGGGGTATTAACAACAATGAAAAATCTTTATTCATTGCTGTGAAATTGTCAATGATTTTAGGTTCGTTAACAAAAAAATGATGATGCTCCTTTACTTCCTCCTCTTCTCCAATTGGTCGATATACTAAACTAAAAAACTCTATAGTAAATCTATGATCTTTATAACTCTTTACTGGATTATCAGATTTTGTCCTGTCGGTGATATAATCAGTTTTTTGTGGTTCTGGTAATTTAACGGTTTTTCCACCGGGTGGTAATTCAGGCCATCCCAGTACGGTTCTAATAGAACTTTGATAGATATCTACGACATAACCCTCTGTGCTTATTTCAATGGCAGATGATAGTGTTGGCTCATGAACTGTTATAGCGATTTTTGACTCTACTCCAGTAATCGATTTTATTCTACGCGCGAATTCGTTATTGATTTGTTCGATTTGGTATGATCCGGTTGGTATGGAAACAACGTTCCAGTCTGGGGTACCGTCGGGTTTATTCTTATTTGCAAATACCAGGGAATTATTCGGTTGTTGACCACCAAATGATTTTGACCTAATATTTGGCCAACTGTGGTATACTCGTAATTTTGCTAGCGCTATCTCCTTCACTGGGACTGGAGAGGGGAAATTGACATTGAATTCTGGATTCGTTGAGGTTATTGAGATCATGCTTGTTTGTACTGGGTTCGTGTTCTCCACTATTTGTTGAAGTAATTCCATCTGTGTTGTCATTGTTATTATACTCATGTTGTATTTTTAATTTTGACATCGCAGAATCATATATATCTACCATCGCTGAAAACTCACTCTCTGATATAATTGTATCATCGAGCGATGACGATTTCAATGAGTATAATTGCGAGTATGCAGTGGACACAACATGAAATTGAATTATGTAGTCTTGTAGTTTCCGTTGGCTGCATGAGGATATTTTTTTTGTGATTATTGAAATTATTCCAGCGATTGTTGTTGCCGCAGAAATGCAAATTGGAACAGCTATCGGAGCCATCATTGTCACTGAAGACAGTATAATACCAGCTCCGGTGATTACACCACTCACAGCGTACACAGTAACATCAATTGCGGTAATTCTCCTGTGATATTTTTTAATTTTCAATTCATACTCCTCAGACAAGGTTTTGAGTCTAGTTTGATACTCTCTGACCTGATCATAGCGATATTGCGATGATGAAATCATTTTTTATTTTAAATACGCTAGCGTTTTCAATTGAAACCGTTAGTGAAATTGCTTTGCAATTTTCAACTTAAATCCGCTACGAATTCCACATACCACGTTGTTGTAACCCTAACCAAATTTTTATCAGTAGCTATTAACGTGAACTGTTCAGTTGTATCCTTGTCGATGATCGTTGAAATCGTATTATTGACCCCGGATGAACTGGACGATGAAATATTAAATTGAGTCGTTCTCACTATTGTTAATCGATAAAAACCCTTAACTGTTGCAGTGATGTCTAATTTGTTGTTTTCAGGTGTCCACTCAAATGATCCGTGTTGGATTGTGTATACCACGTTGTTGGTTTTCTCATGAGGAATTTTTGTTTTTTCAATAACTGTTATCATCCTCGAAAGATCACCTTTGACGGCTTCGATGAAGTTTTTCGTCTCATCGATGGATTTTTTAATATCAGGGAGTTTTAGTTCAATTTTATCGAATGTAGTTCCAATAAATTTATCAATGATATTTCTACGAAATGCGGTAAACTGTTTTATGTGTTCTTCGGTTTTAGATTGAAGTGTTGCTAGTTCTAACGCAGAATCGTTAAGAGTTTTAAATCGATCTGTAATCGTCGAAAAAAGTACACCCGGTTTGAGTTTACCCTGATCGGAAAATAACGCGATAGTATCCTCGATTGCATTTTGTTGTTTAACTAAAATATCATCCAGAGAAATATTACTGGTTTTCAATTTACCCTGATCGGAAAATAACGCAACGGTGTCCTCGATTGCATTTTGTTGTTTAACCAAAATATCATCCAGAGAAATATTACTGGTTTTCAATTTACCCTGATCGGAAAATAACGCAACGGTGTTCTCGATTGCGTTTTGTTGTTTAACCAAAATATCATCCAGAGAAATATTACTGGATTTCAATTTACCCTGTTTGTCTTGAAATACAACTATTTCATTCGGGTCAACACTTGTTAAGTTCAACGTCTCAGCGATTTCATCTTTAATTTTTTTTTGTATATCCTTGATAGAATCAGGAGTTGCAGTGTCATCGGGTTTGGGTTTCAGAGGTCTTCCCCAAATATCAATCATGATATTTTATATATCTCTCTCTAAAAAGCGATTACTAGTGTAGTCATTTACGACAATGTGTGGTGATTTTCTAGATGCTGAAATAGCGTCAAGGACATTTAATACTTCACTGCCGCATATTGGTGGGTCATTGATTTGTTGTGTTGGTAGCGTAGAATACCAAGTCTTCATTGGAAGGGTTTTTATGTAACGCATAAATTCTTTTGGTGGGGCTAATCCATATGAATCAAAATAGACAATCCCACGTGGATCAATAGCGTATGCAACCCAGTGAGTTCCAGGTCCGGTGCTGTTATCGAGATTAATAATACCTGTTTCAGTTTTGTTTGGTTGATGTGGTAATTGATCTTTCATAAAAACACCTCTGAAATTTTTAATCACTAGTTTTTAGCAGCATCCATTAAATCAAAATTGGACATTGGAACCATAGATTTCTGAATTAATAAACCGTTCCTGGTAGTCTCAGGCCTGATCCGTGAACGGATCTCCCGCTGTACCATGAATACGGGGTTCCTGGTAGTCTTAGACCCTTTCCGCTGTACCATGAATACGGGGTTCCTGGTAGTCTTAGACCCTTTCCGCTGTACCATGAATACGGGGTTCCTGGTAGTCTTAGACCCTTTCCCTTTTTTTTATACCCTTGACCTTTCTTCGGTTCATATGATTCAGCAATGCTCTGTACCGCTTTTGTTCCCAAGCCTCCAACTACCCCCAATGCGGCCGCTTTTGCTACTGCTGGGGCTGCTGCCGCAACCAATGCTGGTATTGCAGCAAACAACGGAAATATACCACCTGTTTTTATCATATTTTTGATAGCAGCCGCAGAAAGAGTAATCTGAACACCTTTTTTATCCTTGAAAGCATCATTGAAATGTTTCACTTGACGTGTTGTCAGCGATAATTTATTTGCCCCGCCATTCATTTGATTAGGTTTCAACGTGATTGTGGTTCCACATTGTTTAGCGGATTTTGATTGCAATTTTTTTAACTGACCAGGTGTCAATGACACATTGATATTACTATATGACATTATACAAATACAGATTGATTCTAAATCGTAAAACGATTCAATGGAAATATCCTTCGGATTTTCAATTACATATTTTCCACTGGTGCATCTACCACTCTCATTCTTCCACCAACACCTTCAAGTAGCATTGATTTATCACTGAGAATGACAGCAACCGCTCTATAATTAGCAACAGCACCAGCACGGGTTACACGGGCTCTGAAGTGTATATCAACGACAGATTGTCTTGTTAAATCAAGATGTTCCAGCGAAAAGTAATAAATCGGATAGAGGCTTTTGAAATCCCATTGTGATATTTGCAAACCGGTATCCACATTTTGATCACGTGCCATAAATGACAACAGGTTATGATAGACACGTGCAATATGATTTTGACCGTAATCAAGTTGCACATCTTCAGATGGTTCCTGTTGTCCGTTTATTCTCAGTGAGACTTCATTAACACCTAACTGATCAAATATCATATGACTTCGTTGTTGATTACCAACTCGCGCAGCATTCTGTAATGCAATAAATATATGACGTGGAGCTGAAACCCCTTGTTTTGATGCCAGGTGCCATGTGAATGTACCATCAACATTGTCTTGTTTAGTATCCGTAGTCACTGATAACCAACTCAATAACGACTTTCCTCCTTGGTCCATAAATGATAACAATTTTCCTTCTGCTGTGATTGATGGAGTTAACACTGGCATCCACAATGATAGTTTTGTTAAAACGACTTTACCATCAGGAACAGCAGCATCACGCCATATTGCATCATTATCAGTACCCTTTCGTACAAGCGCTACTGTGTGTTTAGCTCCATAAATAACTTTTCGGACGTTTCTACAGAATCCAAAAATATGATGCAGTGGAATTGCACATGAAAATTGTCGACGCTGTCCTTGTAATGTTGATACACGTTTTGCAAATCCTAGATTGAAAGTAGTAATAGTATTTATGACATCAAAAGTATCAGCTGGTCTTGTATATCCGGCTGGTGCTGGATTAACTGCAGCAGCATTAGCTGCCTTGACTCTAGAATACTGGTTGTGTTCAGGGTTATCAGTAATATCCTTAGAAAACATCATAGATGGACCCGCTGATCTTGTATAATCATCAGAATATCTTGCTAACCCTATGATTGTTGTAGCCACATCAACTTCACGGTCAATGGATTCAATTTCTTTTCCATCAATGAGATATCTAGCGCTTTCAAATAACGCCATGATACCGTTATTAACAAAACCAACTCGGGTAGTTGGGCTAATGTCATATGGAGGATCATTATGTGCAGCATCATTTGTTACAAGTTCTCCTTCTACTTCAATAAACGCTTCACAAGGCAAAAAGTATTTACTGGTATCATGAACTTGAAGTTCAATTCGTGATCGGAGATCTGGTTGTACTGCGTGATAAGAATAAAATTGAAAATCGCGTACAGAATCATCTTTACGCACTGGGGCATCCATATCAAATGCTGGATCAGATGACCTTTTGAACATTTTATTCTATTTATCAGAGTCTAAATCGGATTTTCCATTTCATCGTGAAAAACGCTAGCGCTTTCTACGTGGTTTTTTAAAGCCACTTCCTGCTATCATGTTTGCTGTCATGTTATTTTGGTCCTCTTGATTTACCATCGACGCTAGTTTTTCATCTACTGCGTTATTTATAATTTTACTAACACTTGCAGGCATTTCTTCTGTAGACGGTAACGGTTTCTTTTTTCGACTCACTAATGATGTTATTTTATCCTTCGCAGTTGAAAACGCTTTCCCGGCAAGATCTCCAACAGTACTAATACCCTTATCACGAATAACATCAATGGCTTTCATTCCTAGTTGTTTAGCTAACGGCATCACTTTTGGGGCTGTTCTTGAAAAGAATCCTAAAATGGTCTTGCCGAGGCCATCTCCGTAGTATGCTCTATAAACTGGAAACCGTGAATTAACTACATAGACGAGGGTTGGTTTATCATGATTGTAGTGTATAATCATTATTATAAAAACAATAGTGTTTTCAATTGTTATTTAATCGCTATGATACCCATTTGCTAACTCGTCAATGAAATCTCGATATGTTTTGATATCCATGATACCGCCGGCAAATAACCGTTTACAGATATCAGCTGCTTCATTAATTATTTCTGGAGAGTTATTTCCAGCTCGTTTTCCTCCGATGAGAACATCTAATCGTGATATATCATTGATAACACTATCAGGACAAGTGTTTCCAATCCTTGGATTTCCTAATCCACTTCCGCTATAACCAGCTGCTTCATCTAGTTTGTCTGTATCCGTGGTTTGTAAATAATCAAGAGTATCATCATCATCATCAGGTGGTAGTTGTTGTTTTTTAGGTGAAAAAGATATTTTCTTTGCAGGTTGCTGTCGCTTTCTTTGCAATCTTGGCGGTTTTTGTTGTTGTTTAAACTCTTCGTATTGATTATACACGTGATCCACCATCCTGATATATTCAATGTATGATGCACTATCTGTCTTTTTTTGACTTTTTCCAGTTTTGATTTTATAGAATATATCAGCCCAGTGAGTGAAATTCTTAACAAACTTATGATGTTCTGGTTTCAACATTTTTTTTCTGTCTTCATAGGACGTAACAACAAGCGTAGGAATTTCTGTTGGATCAGTCTCATCAATTGCTGCTAACCCTTCTTCGTTAAATCTCATGCGTAAATCATCTACTGTTCTCTTTGATTCTATTTGTTTTGTTTGTTCAGTTTTCGCTGCTATTTTTTCAAGTTCACCAATAACAGATTTTCCCGTCTCGGGACCATCTCCCAGTAAAGCACGCTCTACCCCCTTCGTTGCTGTGGTTACTGGTTTAAACAATTCTTCAGACCCCAGAGCAAAATCAGTTTGTAAACTCTGTCGTTGTTGCAGTTTATTCCTGACAGAGTCGCGAATTGGTATAAATTTCTTAATTGCATCCAGTCGTTCACGAGCCAATCGGGTCGTTAATGCTTCATTGACCATTATTTGAAATCAGAAACCATTTTTCAATTGTAAAACAATTTTTCCCATCGATGATTCCATCCTTAACGGTCCAATTTTTTATTGCTGTGAAATATTTTTATTTTCGCAGTGTGAAATATTTTCACTGATTCAATCAAAAAATGACAAAAAAAAAATGAAAATCTCAAGGAGATTTTACTGTCTGACAAAATCTTTTGAGGGGCCGGTCAATCAAAATAGTTCATTTTCTTGAATTAACGCTCGTAAGTTTCTAATTTTAGAATTAACTTCCTTTTTCAATTCATATTCGTTACCCAATTCTTTTCGTATTCCTTCCACGATAGTATATAACGGAACAAACACATCTACTTCACTGGAAAATGCAAGAGAGTCTCGAATAGAATTTTGAATTTTTTTGATGAGTGCATATTTCTTTGGCAACATATACTTGTTAGTGCTAACTCCGTATTCTATATCCTGAAAATCCGACTTGATTTGATCAGGATTTAACCCATCTGACAATTTAATATTCTGATTTTTCAATTTTGCAATTTCAACTATGATGCTATTCATAATTTCAGAATTCATATATGATAATACATATTTCTAATTCATTTTTCAAAAATAAATGAGCCGTTAATATTTTAAAAATTCAGTCTGTATATATAAATATCTTTTTTAAAAATTCAGTCTGTATATATAAATATCTTTTTTAAAAATTCAGTCTGTATATATAAATCTCTTTTTTAAAAATTCAGTCTGTATATATAAATATCTTTTTCAAAAATTCAGTCTGTATATATAAATATCTTTTTTAAAAATTCAGTCTGTATATATAAATATCTTTTTTAAAAATTCAGTCTGTATATATAAATATCTTTTTTAAAATTAATTCTGTATATATAAATATATTTTTTAAAATTAATTCTGTATATATAAATATATTTTTTAAAATTAATTCTGTATATATAAATATATTTTTTAAAATTAATTCTGTATATATAAATATATTTTTTAAAATTCAGTCTGTATATATAAATATATTTTTTAAAATTCAGTCTGTATATATAAATATATATTTTTAAAATTCAGTCTGTATATATAAATATATTTTTAAAATTAATTCTGTATATATAAATATATTTTTTAAAATTAATTCTGTATATATAAATATAAATGCAGACAAAAATAAATATCAACCATGATGAGCGATTATCAGTCATTTGGCCCCCTTGATATAGGCCGTTGTGGTTCTATTTGCATTGATTGGGTCCCTTATTAGGCCTTTGTGTCTTTCATAGTGTTCCTTTGTTAGAGCATTTTTCTGTTTCTGTTTTATATCAGAATGTTTTTGCTCTTTCAGATATGACCCTATGACCGTTTCTTTTAGCCTATAATTCATTCTGGGTTTACCCAATGTGCATCCACGAACCTTTTTTTGGCCGGTAATTCATTTTGAACACCATACGGGGCTACCCAAATGTGATGGAGAGCTAATTACATCCATGGATGGTATTTATTTTAGGTCATTTATATTTACATTCACCGGAAACATATTCCCCTAAGAGTGAATCTAACTCGTCAAATAACGGGTTATAATCACAAGAGGGTATGTTTACGTGAAATGACCTAGAGGTTACATATATACGACAACACATCTTTGGAACTCCTTGGTTGCCTTCACATCCAAGTAAGCCCAAGGGAAACCCGAAACATACATCTCTGAAAGGGGAGGCCTAACGTGGCAAACGCCATCTTAGACCGCCCAGAAGATATGCTTGGGGTGACGTCACAACATATACTTAATTAAGGACAGCACAAATACCGTATATATTTCCACTGAGTGTTGTGGCAAATTGTAGGTATACATATACTTAATTAACTTAATTAAGGATGGATTATAATTCAATGATGATGTAATGTAGGGCATTTATGTGTTTACATTCACATAACATGCAACCCATGAAATCAAATTCATGGTTGCGTAAGTTGTCAAAAACCGACAACCCACCGCTACCGTAAATTTGATAGCATGGGTTTTGCATGTTATGTGAATGTAAACACAGAGGGGGCGCCTTCCTCCCCTCAATTAAATAGAAAAAAAAACATCCAACCGTTTCACCATCAGACAATTGTCTGCTATGGGGCGCGAACATGTGAAGAATAATTGTCTGGGTTTACGAGCCAAACACGATACCGTTAGACCACTGTTCACGTCTATAAAGAATAACGTTTTTTAACGTATATATGTTGTAACTATTCATATGGTATATAAAGGGAATTAATACATCAATCCTCAAGTATGCTATTTTATTTTCTTGAATTACTTATTAATGGTGTTTCACAGTATTTAAATGAGACAGCATATTTGACTTAAACACTAGAACAAAGAATATAATTGTTTGAAAACATGTCTTTTCTTACAAAACAATGCCCAGCGCTGAATCACAATACCCATTAAACAAGTTAACACAATCTAAGGGAGAAAGTATACACGTGTGTTATCCTGTAACGCCTGCATCTCCGGATCACATCCTATGTTTATGAAATACGCATTAATCGCACGTGAGACAGAATATTTGACTTAAACACTAAAAAAAAAGAAAATATTTCTTTACCTATAAAACAATACTCAGAAGCTAAATCACAATGATAACTCCCTTGGTTATATCATTTAAGAGTGGCCTCCCTTGGGGTTATAGACGTACGCGTGTACTGTATTTTGACACGCGAAAATCGAATTTTCTGATAATACCATTACGGAATGCTTCATAATTAACAAGCACGGAGGGGTGAGGTCTGAATTCTTGGTTCATTTGTATAATAACACTATTTTTCTAATTCATTGTTTGGTTTAATTATAAGTCTCTGTATATAATCTTGAGCAGTCTTTATTATTTTGTCATCGTTGGGGTCAATGGCAGTATTTTTTATTCTTTTATCATAATAGCGTTTTAGTTCCCTGTATCGTCTGCCTCCACACATAACGCATAATTGCGACCTCCCCCTGACCCCAACCCCACATTGAATACAGGGTAACGGACCAAGGCTTCCACGACGAAAGCTTTGCATATGATACCAACAGAATTCATTTCTGCATGATTTGTTACACGGTGTCACTGATCCAATCATAAGCCATTTGCAATGATTCATTATACTTAAATCTTTCATTTAAATGCTTGTTTTAATTATAGTATGGAGGAGTTCGAGAGATTATCGAAAATTAAACCCTGGAAAAGTGTTCAATTCAATCTTGATAGAGTTTCTGATACACCAAAGAATACAATTCTTGATAGAACCTTGATTAGTAAAATCAGAGACTGTTTTAATGAATTCAAGCGTGATGGGGCAGCTCATTGTTGGTCAACATTTCGAATTGATGGTGTTGTTGACGCTACCATGAATGATGAAAAAGCAGCAGTGATAATCTCACGTCTTGGGGAAGAAAGAAATTTTTTTCGAATAAAATTCCTTATCCATGATAATGGAAAATGGATCATTAGGGACAAATACGAGCCTATTCTTAAGGACAAAAAAACTGTCACTGTGACTCAGGATTCAAAACCAGGAATTTTGACTGGACTTGATAAACCCTACTACGAAAGATCTTATCCTGTCACAGTAGTTGTTTACGGGATATATCCGCTCAATGAAAAACCTGATATTTCAAAACTAGCACCCATGAAATATTCGACAGGGCTCAATTGTGTAGCAACACGAATAATAGAACACTTCACAAATGCGTCCCGGGGAAATAAACTAACTGATCTAAGACGAAAAAAAATAACCGAGTGGGAACTGACAGTGAAACAGCATGGGGCAACAATTCAAGATATAGCCAAATTAGAAACATCATTGAGATTTCCAATATCGGTAAGGACAATCACCGGAGAAGTATTATACGAATCGAAATATAAATCACAGGGAGCTCCCATTGAAATTATTGATCATAACGCACACGCGTGGTCATCTGCAGTAACAATATTCCCACGGGATAGAACCGTAAAATATCTGTTTGGAACCGAAGAGTTTTTTTCAGAGCAGAAATTATTTGATGCTATTTACCATTTGAGTAAAAACGATTCTGTGTCAGTGTGGCTATTTCATAGTACTTCAGACGAAGAATGTAGATTTGATCAGTTTGTAAGGCCTAACGGAGAATTGTACCGTACTGAAGAACTGCATAATCAAATGAAACAACTAGCTAGTGAGTTTTCTCCCCAGAGTTCTGGGGGGGAAGACAACGATCAATTATTAGCAAACTGTTTCACAGTACCATCAGTTGCAGCACATTTTGCTAGAAAGAAAAACGCGTGGAAACCAACCCGAAGTGAGTTCTTATCAGATGTCAAATTGTCCTGTCTTGAATACAGCCATGGAGGATTATGGAACACAAAATACACCGCTGATACCGTTATTTCAGTTGATATGATTGCATGTTATCTAGGAAGTTTTCTTGGGTATGGAGAGTGTGAGAAATATTTCAAACGATTTGGACACCCTACACACGAAATGACCCGTGTTGCTATTAATGGACCACTGCCACATTTCGATTTAACCGGATTCGCTTGTGTAGCATCATTTGAAATGGCTGAAGGACTTCATCCGTGTAGTTATCTTTGGATTGGTA
This sequence comes from Unio delphinus, assembly GCA_029339505.1. Classification (NCBI taxonomy): domain Eukaryota; kingdom Metazoa; phylum Mollusca; class Bivalvia; order Unionida; family Unionidae; genus Unio; species Unio delphinus. The sequence goes on from JAQISU010001238.1 coordinate 6,603,591, forward strand.
AACACATGTCTGAAAAACACTGGATGCCAATAGTGTTATTACGGTATATGCTTGATTGTAAGATGTTAAAATCATTAATTGTCAGTGAAGCAATTATATCCTATCGAGCACAGAAATCAGTCTGGTTACCACAACCTGATCTTGAAAAAATAATTAGCGAAGAGCGAAAACTGTTTCCTGATTTTAATGAACAACAAATCATGGATTGGTCCAGACAGTTATTTGAAATCAGAAACAATGAAGCAAAAGATCTTGGACGAAGAATAATCGGTAAATTTACCCAAGGTGGCAAAGATGATAATACGAGATATTCTTCACGATTGATTATAGACAATGCTGAATACGATTTTGTAATCAAAGATTTAACGAATAGGGGCTTATATGTCAATCGTAAGGACGCATTTATGTCCGATGGAACCAAATTGGGTACAATTGTTACTTACACTGATGGTATCCATCAGCAGTACACATATTTGAGAGCTTCTATGCTTGGTTATGCTTCTATCAATCTGTTTTCAATGATCAATAGATTTCCTACCACCGCAGTTAGAGTTGCTACTGACTCATTTTACATAAATAGCAAAATGGCTGATTTTAAGGCTACTGGCAACGAGAATTGGGGGTCATGGAGAATTAAGAAGGAAATGCTTCATGATTATATTCCATCAGCAGATGTTACCATTGAAAATAATTACTTAGAAAGCAATAAGTGTTCAGAATTTTCTAGTGCACCACCGATTTCTGATCCAATCTGTAGATATAAAACAGTTTATTTAAACGGCTGTGGTGGGTCAGGAAAAACAACCCGGGCAATTGAGTTATATCGTGGGAAATCAAACATGATTGTGCTAACACCGACTCACAGACTCGCCAGAGAGATGAAACAACGAGGGGTAAATGCCTGCACTTATCATAGTTTCTTTAGATGGAAGGGAGATAAATGGACTCCTGAGCGCATGGGAGAGAAATTTATTCCTGAAATTATCATGTGGGATGAAATAGACACAGTGTCCGAAGATGTCTTAAAAATATTTCTTGAGTGGTTGTTATTGAAGAATACGAAAGTCGTAATGTGCGGTGATCACGGCCAACCTCCACCATTTGTCGGTGCATCCCCCCATGAATGGCTAAAGGGTTTTGTAGACTATTATGAAGAAATTGATACCGATCATAGATCACTTGATAATGAATTAAAAGAATTTAAGAAACTAATTAGATTACAACCGGATAGAATCCAGTGTGAAATAGCCCGTGAAATAATTTCGGAAACTCCCATGAATGAGTTTTGGGAAGCGTGGAGACCAAATGATTTAATCATTGCAAGTAGAAAAATAGTCAGGGATACACTTCAGATGAAGTTATTTGAATTGCATAAACAAAAATTTGCAACACTTCCAGTACCGTTATGTTATAGGCCATCGGATACACGAAAACAGAACATCGAAGTTGATATTCCAGGACCAAAATCCGAAGGATTTCAAAGACAGATTCTCGTATTAAATGATATTGTGCTGGTTGATATCAATGTCGTTGAAGATGCATTGCGTGCTAATAAATCCCCATGGACGCTAGGTTATGCAGCAACAATACACTCTTCACAGGGATTGACTATATCGGATACAACTGTTTGGATGGTAGATAATCGCATAGAATGGTCGAATTTAGTCTATCTCGCAGTGTCTAGAGTACGAAAAATAAATCAACTTCGAAGAATTGTCTTCGATGATGAAATCATTGGCGATGATAATGACACCACAATAGATGATATTATTGATAAAAAAACTCTCCGGTTACAAACAACAAGACAAAAAAAAAACAACGAGAATTTGATATTGATGCTGAATTAATAATTACTCTGAAGCAACAACAGAATAATCACTGCGCGAGTTGCAATTGTATAATGCGTTGGCAGTATTCGGATAAGGATCCTCGCCAATTTACCGTGGACAGAAAAAATAACAATCTCGGTCATGTCAGAAATAATGTGATGTTGACTTGTCTTGAGTGCAATAGACGCAAGGGTGCTAGTTAAGCCCATGCGGTGGTAATTGAGTATCCTCAGGTATCACTTGTAATTGTTGTCTAGTAAAACCCCGTTGAGGGGCAGTTGAATCCAGTTTATAGATTGGAAGTCTACCCGTAGATCGTGTTATACTAGATATCTTGTGTGCAGTAACACTCCAAATAGGATCAGTAGCCCTTTTTGTGCCACCCTCAAGCTCTCCTGGTTCGTATAAGTACCTCACAATGACATTACTACCAAGAATTGGTTGGGAAACGCTAAAATCTTTTTGAATTTCCATTTCAGGTATTGACTTCTTTTTAATCGCATTGATAGGTTTCATGTTGATGGTTCTAGTAATCTCGTTATTCAGTGCAGTAATCACAGCTGGTAACCTTTTAACCCATTCACGGGATCTTTTTTCTTGGATGAATTCTTTTGCGTATTGATATCCAAATAACCGCTCAGCAAGGGTTTTATTAAATCGTTCTACAATGGCCTGATCACGATGCAGTGCAGTATGCCCTCGTCTGATAGCGACATTGTGATATTTCATTGTAGATAACACTGCACCCTGAAATTCCTTGCCAGGATCAACTTGTAATAGATTTGGCCAGTGCAGAGGACTCCTTCGATAAATCCTTTCAAATGCAGAAGCCACTTCAGTGGCTGATTTTGTTTTTAACGGTTCTGCTTCTTTGTATCGACTTGCAATATCAACTACGGTTAATGCGTATTTGTAACCACGATCATGTGGCAGAAATAATAGATCAGCCTGATGAACTTCATTGGGTCCGGTCACATCAAAATGCGAGAAATTGATTTGTTTAGGCGGTGGTAGATAAATTTGCCATAGTGCCTGTTTGGATAACCAATGAGCCGCAGTGGTTTTTTTCACTTTTGCAGCACTAGCGAGTTTATGGATTGCTGATTTACCCCTCCAGTATCCTCTTGGGGAATAATAAATAGATTCCATGTTGTTATTAATTACCAGCACCTAACATCAATTTACTTTTCATAGCCGATTTTATCAAAAAGGAAGCCAATTTTTCTTTGAAAGATTTATCAGAAATAGCATTTAACGCATGAATTAATTTCACATCTGCTAGATGCCTGTGCTGCAGATTACTGCTTTTATAAGATACATCATGAAGGTGACAGGCCTTATCAATGGCGTTTATTGGTTCTTCACCGGGGTTGGGCTGATTTTGATCATTGAGTCTGATATCAAGTCTGGTTCCTGGTCCACAGTAGCTATATCCTGGAAGGTGCTTTTCTCCAGGGTATTTTGCCCATGGGGTTCCAGGGAGTTTTGCTAATTTGGCTGCGATATCACCTCCTCGTTTTTTTTTTAAAGGTTCCTTGAGTTCCTTGGGTTTAGAAACAAATCTAAATTTCTTTGTACTACATTGTACGCATTTACCAGAAAGCGCTGATCGGTTATTTTTAGTTGTAATCGTCGTCAAGTCATCTGTGCCAGTACGCGCCTTACACTTCACGGAATATAGATCCATAATTTATGTATAGAGATATGAATATAATTGATTTTTCAGCGACTAAAACAAGAGAACCAGTGAAGCATCATGCAGCGCTACCAAACTCTATCCGCGCAATTATAATCGGACCATCTGGATCCGGTAAAACGCAATTGTTGCTCAATTTAATAATGAGATGGATGAAGTGGGATAAGTTGTATTTAATTGCTCCTAGCGTAGATGATCAACGATGCTATGAAGTGCTAAAAGATTTTAATGAAAACGCTTCAGAGATTGCCGCCGAGGATGTTATTGAATTTATAACCGATATTGACGAGGCGCCATCCGTGAATGACCTCGATGGAAGTATCAACAATTTAGTTGTATACGACGATGTCATGTTAGATAATCAAAAAAATCCTGCTAGAATATTTTCCAGAGGCAGGCATAAAAACACTGATGTGATCTATGTCACTCAACGCTACACTCAGATTCCAAAAGTGATTAGAGATAACTGTAATATGCTTGCTGTATTCAACGGCGTTGATACACATACGCTACGAAATATTTGGCAGACATGGTGTTCTGATATGGACTTCAATCAATTTAGAAATTTCTTTAGTCATGCTCAGTCTACCCCACACGGATTTGTAACAATAAATTTACATGACCCTCGAACACGATATCGTATCGGACTGGATCAAATATTCGGTTAACCTAGAACTGAAAGTTCTAGCAGCAGAGGGGGTGAGTGACAACGACGTTGCGACGCGAATGTTTTCAGACAAGGGTCGGAGACTTATTTTTTCGCGAGAAGGGTCTAGTGTTATTTTGGAGGGGGTATAATCAAAAATAAAAACAAAAAAAAGTTGTCTGATTCGCCCCCTCTGCTGCTATTTGAAACGGACTTTCTTCAAAACGAAAAGTTTAATCCATCTCTTAGGTTCAGCATTTTCCATCACATATTTATATCTTGAAGCATTCAACCGAAGAACTAAAATTGTATTGATCGCCTAAATCATTTTCACCTGACAATTAAAGTTACTTATACTGCATGTAGTACGCATGTTTCATTTTCAGATGTAAATGTGATATAAAATATTGATAACACTATCTTTGTAAATATTCATATCAAGGAAACTAATATCCACCAATATGTGGAATAATCTTCATGTCATCACATGTCATGTAAAAATGGTATACCACATAGCCAGTTGAAAAGATGCTGACGTATTATTTCAAATGATTGTCAATTACAAAATTCGTTCAATAAATTCCAAACATATTTACAAAACAGAAATTATCCTACACATATAATTGATTCTGTGCTGAACAATGCATGTAATTTTACTCAACATTGGGCTTTAAAAAAGCAGAATGTACAATAGAGAGATGTAATTCCTTTCACAATACAATCAAATCCTTCATTATCTAATCTACGTCGTATAATTAATAAATTTTAGTCTCCTAAATGTATCAAATTACCAGCGTAAAAACACTTTACAAAAAAAAAAAATCAGTCGATTTCGGGTTATAAAAGTCGATGTCATAACATCATCTCAGGATGACTTATGTTATAATGTTTAAACCATTTTATATCTAAAACTGCAGACATCCCATCATGCTTTAAAAAAAACCCCGCATCTAATGATTTGAAGAGCAGAGCGAAAGGGACAGATAACACTTATTTTTCGTTAATTACAGAAGTGGAGTTGATCAAATGGAAAAGTTCAAGAAAAAAGATTGCAAATTTTATAGATTTAATAAGTTACTAAGTAGAAGAAAAAAAAATAAATAAAGTCTTGACAACCATGTGGCTAAATCTCAGAATTATTGTATATTAATATTATTATCCTTGGGGCGACTTCTCCAGGCAAAGTGGGGCGACTTCTCCGACCACTATGGGGCGACTTCTCCTGACACCTGCGATAAGTTTTTCCAGGGCGAGTTCTCCCTGGGAGAGTTCACCATGTGGTGAGTTCTCCGCTATTCAATTAACTGCATTACCTTATATAAGTAGAGCAATATAAATACGCCGAAAACTTATAAATATTTACATATTCCAGTGAAATTCGGTCTTTCTAATAATCGCACAAGTCTTTCTAATAGCTTCGTAGCTCTGGATATATTCTATAGAAAGAGGAAACTGCTTTGCATCGCAGAAAATTGCCCCGTGTTTAATTAAAATAGATGCATCACTGTGTTTACTTAAATTTAGAAATTTGATAGTCAAAAAAATTTCTGTATGTATATATATTTTTTTTAACTATGTCCCACTTTTAGACTTTATGCCACCCAAAATATGTTCGTGGAACACATCATTTCCGTATTTTAATAAGGACATTGTTCTGCAGTACGATAACATGGGATGTATTTCGAATATTAGACTGGTTCGAGGTAGTCTTTTAATAAAAATGAATATGAATAGCACGATTGATAACTACCATCAATTTAGCGGGAAAACGTCGGGAAATATCTGTTGTTGACAGCACATTGTTGCAAAACGACGTGATCATTTTCCTTCTGCTATTTTAAGAAGTGTTATATCAGATATGGGTATACAAGGTTTGGCAAAGTTATTGGGCGACCATGCCCCATCATCTATGAAAGAGAATGAGATCAAGAACTACTTTGGTACGGAATCTCGTAATTCTCTTCTCGGGGAGATTTAATTTTTAAAAAAATAATTTTTATACAAACACCCCTTCGCCAAACCACAACACTAATTATGCATATAACAATATCATATTGCCAATTTTGCGGAACGTTGTGTGGAACACAGCCCATCCATTGGGATTACCGGTGTGACTTCAGACGGGTGATGCTATGACTGCAAAAGTGAATAATCCTTTCATGACAAGTTTTATGAATTGTTAAAAATCTGCCCTTGTTCACCACACAATATCTGGAGAACACATTATCACCCATAACATTCTTTCACGGCAAAGAAATCAGTACATTTGTATAGACAAATGCATTATTTGGATTACAAAATCAGGAGGTTATTATTAATTTTATTGGTTTTTAAACTTGCTGCAATAAAAGAAGGATCTAAAAGTTCAATAAAAGAAAGATCTAAAAGTTCAAGTGTAACTTAATAAAGACAACATGAATCATTAACTGCTTTGATTTTTTAAATAAATCTGTTTTAAGATGAATTACAATGAAACCGATGATAGTACACATTATATGACAGGCAGTAAATTAACTGCCATTTAGTTAGAAAGATTTATTTGGTTTTTTGTAATATATATGATATGCTATGTAATGTGTTGGTCTGTAATATTGATACAGAAAGATTATAAGGAGGTTGTTGAAAGTACGACTTTAAACTAAAAGAACAATGAACGAATAAAATTATTCTTTGAATGGACAATACATTTGTGTTAATTGTGTGTTGGTTTATTTGTATTTTTAGAGAGTATGTTGTGTTTTTTATTTGAGCCCCCAGTTTTGACACCAAAGGTTTTGTTAAATTTTACACCATTGGCAAATACACTGGCAGACTGCAGTCATGGTATGGTCAGCTGTGTAAATGTGCATTATCAAATTTATGTCTATTGAGGGGTACCTTTTTCACTGGGATAGTCAGAATGATTAAAATCAGATCTTCACAAAGTCCTACATGAAGATATGATGGCAACCATTTAGTGACTTTATAGTGACCTTGAATTATCCAATAGAAATACAGCTATAATCGGAAAGTGAATCATATCGTTCAGTATATATTCATGCACTTCATCCACACTGCTTAGTCTGGAAACGCAAAGGTGCAAGAAACTGCTCCAGTGGCATAGTGGTTTGAGCGTCCGCTGCTGAAACTGGAGGTCATGGGTTCGATCCCTGACTGAGTCATACCAAAGACTTACAAAAATGGTACTAACAGCTGCCTCGCTTGATGCTCAGCATTAAGAGGTTAGTGTTAGGACTGGTAGGCCTGGTGTCAGGATAATGTAACTGGGTGGGACACATCATGCTACATGTCTGTGGCATGATGCCCCAGTGCTAGACATCACTGTAGACTGCCTCACTGCAGACATCATAGTGATATGACTGAAAAATTGTTAAAGCTGTTAAAAATCCTAATCAAACAAACAAAGATGTAAGACTTTCTTCTGATTGGATACTTTCACTTGTTTTATCCAGCTTCATGTGTTATACTGTTGTCTTATCTTTTTTTGATATATATGTTTTAATTTAATATTGCTTGTTAGTGAAAATTATTTTTGTTTCATTACATGCTATTGTAATGTAAATTTATTCACTAGAGATGTTTTTTCAGAAAATTGGTTGACTGAATTATTCTTTGGTAAACAAGTAATGTTGACCTAGATCCTGACCTTGATTCTAGGTTAGTGGAAACCATGTAGACAAGTTTTATATTTATTTATAAATGATTGTTGGTTGGCAAGGTAAAACTGGGACTAGTGAATTATGGTAGAAGTAGACAACTTTTTATTCTAAAAGTAAATGAATGTTTCTCATCAGGGTCATGTTAGGATTATGTGATATAAACAATCATGTGACCCCCTCCCCTTTTTTGATTTCACAATTTGGGGATTTTAAAAAAAAAACAAAAACTCTCAGTTTATGGTTTAACCTTTGTTTTAGTGAAATACTTTTAAATCGGGGCTTTTACAAATGACATTAAGTAATTTTCTTTTGTTATTGCACAGTTTTTGAATCCATGTTGACTTTCCTTCAGTTCATGTGGAGTTTTAATGATTAATTTGTATCTCTGGAAATATTTAAAGTTTTCATATGTAAGTTTTGGATAAAGACAGTTTTATCAAAATATTTGGATTTCCAACACTGGAGTGTTAAATCTTGTGATTCTACAAGGAACTATAAAAAAACACAAAACAGACTTCAGCATACGTCATCGTCTTCCATCTTGGATTTTCCAACAGACTCAAACTATGTCAGTATCTTCCATATTGGATTTTCCAACAGGACTTGAACTTGAATCTATTAGATCATTTCTTTACTAGGACTTTTGTAATTTAATTTGTGGATTATTGGAGTATTTTTTGGATTTGATTCTTAAAACTAAGTTTTTTAAAATCCATTTTTACAATCTTTTTCCAGGGAAATTAATTACTTGTTAAATTTTATAAAGTTTGTTTTCACTCTATCTTTGTTACTGTTTATTAGCAGTGTTCTTATGTTGCATCCACTTGTCACAGTGGAGCTCTCACAAGTTATGTCCAAAAGAAGAAGTCACTTTTCCCTAAAATTCAAATCTAGCTTGACAACTACTTAGCTGATTACTTCCTAAATTGGCTTAAAAAATTAATTACACTTCGTCCGTAGATAATGCATTGATACTGCCTGACACCCTTAAATGAAGTTGCAGACTTCTCATTTTCCATGGAAAGAGACAGTTTTGTCCACTATTAAGGGATTTCTTGCTTTGTCAAGTTTACCCTCATCTTTTATGTGATCTTGGAGCATTGTCAAAACTCTTGTGAACCTTAATAGGAAGAGAATCTTACCTGTAAGACTGTTCTTGCTTGCCCAACATCAGAGAGAAGGAGCAAGCTTCATTTCTCATTAGTAAAAAGGGTTGTTTGTGATTAAGTGATACCTTATTTGATTTTTTTGTAGTACTGGTTTTTTTGCTTAAACTCAGCTGCCTTCAGCCACTCCACTTCATATTTCAATCCTCAGTCACAAGCATTTCTTTGATGCAGATGATGAAGTACATGTAGTGGTAACAAATATTGACCCAGTTGGGGCTTGCGTTTTTTTTCTATTTGGTTTCCTATAAATGGGCAAGGAGAAGGTCAGAATCATCTCTTTTTACTTTGCAAAGATTCCTTATAATTTGGTGGCCACCAAATTATTTTTTTTTCTCCTGGTGGATTGTCATCACTTCCAATGACACATCAATTTGAAGTCATTTTTGGATTAGGTTCTAAAGTGACAGCACAGCACATTGCCAACCTTACACTAGAGAATGCTTCAAAATGAAGGTTAATTACAGTTCTAGCAGTGTAGTAGTAGCAGGTAATGTATTATGTCAGTTGGTCATGCACTACTGTTGTAGTTTCTTCCAGGGCAAAACTAATTTTACTTTGTAATACTTGTATCCTAGTGTTGAAGTGATATTCGCTGTCATGTTTTGTCTGAGTTCTTTTCAAAAGAAAAGGATATTCAATATGTTGGCTGTGACAGTCCAGTCAGATTGCAATCCTGTTAATTTCCTTTCTGCTTTCTGACCCATTAATACTAATTGTAGGAGGGGATATTTAGCTTGGACTAGAAATAAAGTCTGGGAAAAGGAAAGCAGAGAATTAGTAGCAGGTATTATGTAACATACAAGTAATTAACATTTGTTTTACCCCAAAGCTCCTAATATTTAACAATTTAATGCTCACACCTCTTAATCTTCTCAGTGTTGATCTTTATTCCTTTCTTAAATTTTCAGGAGGAACATGCATTGTAGCTTTTGCTGATGTCTCTTCTTTCTACCACATTGTGTACTAGTTACTAAAAGATGTGTATTTGCATATATATATGTATTTGGGAAAATCTTTCCTTTGTAATTCGTGCATCGCCTTAATGTGAGATTCAAACTTGCTTTTTCAGGCCGTAAAGTTGCAGTTGATGCATCAATGAGTATTTATCAATTTCTTATTGCTGTACGCCAAGATGGAAGCCAGCTGATGAATGAGGAAGGGGAGACAACCAGGTAAATATTTTTTTTTTTTTTTTTTAAACTATAGATCAGTTTAATTAAAAAGAGATTTGATTTTATAAATATATATGAAATACTTCTGATTTCCCAAATTTATTTGTCGGCAAAAGGAGAAAAAAAAACTCATCACTGTAGATTTTTCTGACCAATTCTTAGCTCAAATATTGTCTTGGTCTGTACAGTAAAGTAACTTTGCACAAAACTTCGCTGTTTTTGTGCTTTACTGATCATATGTAAGGCAGCTTTATTAAAATAATTCCGTAACTTGGGAAAGGTATTTTTAAATGAGTTTAATTTTCAACTTAAATTATTGTTATTTACCTATACACACACAATAAGACAGCATATATGTTGTTATGCAGTGTGTAAGTATGTACATTAATCCTATATCCTTTTTGTTTCCAAATAATATCCATCTGCTTTTTTAAATTATGTTGATGGCTTGCGCTTTGGTATGAGCTGTGTAAGAAGAAACATTTTGCCACCACAAAGCTAATTTGAAAAAATATCAGATATGGTTTCAACACAGCATTTTAAAGGAAAGATATGGTCTTAACTTGAATTCCATTCAATTCTTGTCCTCTAAAAATGTGTCAGACCTTTTGAAGGATGGTTTTTAAAGGTTGACTCAGATGGGTGTGATGTCTCTGTATACTGTCTTGGAGTCATGACATTATCCTACTTTATTATTAATTTCAGCAATAAATTTAATTCAGTGATCATTATCAGTTAATTAGTAAATTTGTGTCATAAACTGTTTGGACTACAATTTTCGTCAGTTACACACAATGATACAAGTCATGTGGCTTTATTTAGTATGGGTGACATCTATCCCAAGATAATTGGAGATATCACAGGTGGTAAACTGTACACCTGATGATATAGATGTTTTCTTTCTTATGTTAAGCAAACTCTAATCATAATGACTGCTTCTTTCTTTGTAGTCACTTGATGGGAATATTTTACCGCACAATCAGAATGATTGAGAATGGAATCAAGCCTGTCTATGTGTTTGATGGCAAACCACCAGAAATGAAATCAGGAGAGGTAGTATAAGATGTATGAAAAATATAATTAGTTCCTAGAGTTGCTTAGATGTCTTGTTTACTTGTAGTTGGCAACATTAATTTGTAAGTGCCTACCTTCCAATTTACTAAACATCCACCTTAAGGCAGAGCACATTATATTAGTATGTTTTCAGTCAATCTTTCACTAAGTTAGTTTCAAAACTATACCTTTAGTTGTTGACAATTTACACTTACCAAACTTTGTGACTGGCTTTTAATTGGGCAAGGAAGAACCCTATCAATTGGGGGTTGGGGGTTTAAAATGTCAAAGATCAGTGTGACACAGAGAACTAAAATGGATTTTACACAGAAACTAAAGTTTTTCTACATGTAACGTTAACAGACTGCGAATAGCTTGGATTTTTGGAAGGAAAAACCCTATCAATTTGGTGCTCAGAGATTAATGTCATTGACTGAAAGAAGAAAAATGGTTTTCCACCCAAGAAGTTGAATTGTCTATATTCTATGCAGGGTTCCCACGTTATCAGGAAAAAGTTGGGAGTAATTATCATTTTTTTTCTGAAAAATCAGGGAGTTTTCTGCCACCACATGATGCCAGAAACGATCACGTAATTGAGTCATAACTAAACTGAGTTAAATTGGTCACGTTCCAACCAGAATATTCGGAGGGTGCATTATTGATCATTTAGATGCTTGCAATAAACATACATGCTGAGTAAATCCAATTGCCCCGTGGATTAGATTCATCTCATCATCATAAGTCTCTTGACCTAGTGTGATCATTGAATCACTGTGCTGCTGAACATCTGACCAGTTCCCTCCACTTGTCTTGCCAATGCCTGTCTCCGCAAAACTTTTCCTGGTCCATTCTGTGATGTCAGTCCACTTTTCTGTTTACCTCTCCTTCTGCCACCCTGGACACTGCCCTGCGTTACTGTTGTGGATAGACTGTTGGATCTAGTGACATGACCATACCATTTCAGCTCTCTCTTTTTGACAGTGGTGAGGTCTTCAGATTGGCCTACTTTATGCCTGATGTTGTTACACGCTTCTTTATTTGTGATGTGGTACATGTAAGAGATGCCAAGGATGGTTCTGTAGCATCTCATTTCAAGTGCCTGGATTCTTTGTTGTAATTCTGCTGTTAGGGTCCCGGCCTCACATTAATGCAAAAAGATTGAGATGACTAGTGCTCTCAATAGACTGAATTTAGCTTTCAGACAGATATTCTTGTCTCTCCAGATGGGTCTTAGCTTTGACATAGCTGCCATTGTTTGTGCTGCTAGTGAAAAAATTTCTGCTCTTGATCCCATGCTATTTGAACTGGCTCACTGTTTCCAGTTCCTGTCCTCTGACTTTAATCTTGACTGAGATTTGTTTGCCAATTTGTCATCAGCTTTGTCTTCTCAGCGCTTATCTCCATGTCAGTTTTGGAAGAGGTTTCATCCAGGTTCTTCACTAAGTTGGCAAGCTCGTCTTCACTGCCTGCCAGCATATCAATGTTGTCTGCTAAGTGAAGGCTGGTGATGTAATGCCCTCCAATGCTGACTGTCCCACAGTGGTTTTCCAGGGCTTCGCTCATGATGCGCTCTAAGTAGCCCTCCACATACATGCCAACCATTATCCTTTTGATGTAATCTTTGTGCTTTTTATCACTAAATTGTGCATTACACGTAAACGTATATGGATTACGTTTTTTTTCAGTAAATCCACCTTCCCAAAAAATCAATTATTTGTTTTCTTGCTTTTATTAACATTCCATTAATTCCACAGACTATATTTTAAAAAAGACTTCTACATAACTACAATATACAAGTACACGTGTCCATGGACTTGAGTGCATGTTCCTAACATTATCATGTTCTTTTTATAGCAACTATTCTATTACCAAGAAACATCCTGGTTCTACTTTCAAACTTTCGACCTCGAATTCTATTCATAGCATTTGTATGTCTTAGTGAGGAGAGAACAGACTGGTTTTCTAATTTTAATTTTTATGCGCATATTCTTTGTTCTTATTCATATTAAGTGATGAACCAGTCTAAAGGTATTTGGCGCTAAATAGTATATTTTATTTTAGTCGATGCGTATATGAGAGCAAAAATATCTCCTTTCAAATAATTTCACAGATGGATTAGAAAAAGGCACAAACAAAAACCAAAACAGAATCCTCCAAATATGAAGACATTGAGTGCAGGATCATGTGACGTCTATTTCATGCCATGTGGAAAGAATTTTAATATTTAGCTCTAAACGCCTTAAGATGGATTCTAGTCGATGTGTGTGTGTACAGCTAAAAGTGCTACATATGAAAACTTTAAGCAATAAAGGATATTGAAAGACAAGACGGGCAAAGAAATCATTGTTTATTGAAATATTAGCATGTTATATTTGGATTACACTTTCTGCCTGGATTTTGCTTTTTGACCACTTGGATTGCGCTTTTTCCTCATTAGGGGTTGGCATGTATGCCTCAATTCTGACTGTCCCATGGTTGTTTTCTAGGCCTTTGTTTATGATGTGCTCTTTGTCGATGTTGAAAAGTGGGTGACAGGAGACAGCCTTGGCATACTCCACTGTTGTCAGGAACCAGTCTCTCACATAACCTTGAGCAATTACTGCACTGGTAGCCTTGGCGTACAGCTGCTTAATGGTAGTGGTACTTTTGATTCGTGTTGTACTTCTGTAGACTTTTATTTTCAAGGTCATCTTGATATCCATATTTTTTCTTACATGGATGGTATAAAAGCCACTGTTGCATCACAAGAGGACAACATTGTGGTGGCAGAATGTAGTTGCTTACCAAATGGCCTAGCAAATTTTGTTTAAATGTTGTTAGATCAAGTGATACATGCATAAAATCGATATGAACATTGCTTATTTTCTCAGATATTGTGACTATTTTAATTGATATGTCTTTAATCTACTGAAGGACAAGACAAAACTATGGCATTGATTAAATGTGACATGCTACTCATGATTTGCGCTGCTTGTTGCATGAGTACACAAATCTAACAACCCACATTTTAAAATGTTGTAGAGAAGAAAAGAAGAAAAAAATAAATAAAAGTTGTATACTGGTTGTAATAAAATTCTCCGTATTGATATATTTAGAGAACAACTTCTGGAGTTCTGTTGTATCATGTGACTACCATGTTGACATGTGCTCTCTGCTTGATAAATCAGATTGGCCAGATTGCTGGTTTTTACAAAAAGTAACTGACTTTCATTTAATATAATTAAATTTTTGTACAACAACATTATAAAGGAGTTTATTGTTGATATAACGTGACTATTTTACTTCAGATGTTGTTTTTTGAGATTTGTGAGGTCATGTGACTAGTAATATAAATGATGAGTACTGTTGTCAGGTTTTATGTACGTCATAGTTTTGTCTTATCTCTCAGCAGATTAACAACATAACAATTATAATACCAGTTATTTCTGAGAAAATAAATAATTTTCCTATTGATTTTTTATGAGTCTATATATCCTAAAGTTAAATTTTCTAGGTTGCTACTGTACAGTGATGGCAAATTCCAAATTTTTGATACACAATTGCAATGACCCCACATTCCAGCCTAAATGTCCAAATATTAAAAAAATGGGGTGGGAATATTCGGAGGAAACCCAGATTACAAAATATACAGCTATTTGTTTTAAGCCGAATTTGTAATCCAAATTATTGAATCTTATAGCTGAAATAAGAAATTGTTGTCCCTTATATTATATGATATAATATTATATTATATATTAAAAGACAATAAGAGCCCCTGTTTCAATACAGACTTATTGACTGGTTTAACAAATTCCAAGAAGAGAAGTTGACTTTATAGAATATTTAGTCTTTTTGTATACATGTATACAATTTTAAAGGTCTTTTGACAAAATTTAAATCAGCCCTTTTTTAAAATGTTTTTTTTAAAGTGAATCTATACTATTACTATTATAGGAAACATTACTTTCTATGAGATGCATATTAAAAAAAAATTGCTATTTAATTCTTTAGAATTAAAGGATTGAAAGGAAACAAAACATAATTTATGTTCGTTATGTTGTTCCCACTTTCCATCATAATGGCCACAAAATAAATTTAGAATTTTTATTCAGTACATTGAAATGACTTTACATGCCAATTTATAGGAATATAATCAAACTTGGATTGCACATGGGTTAGTGAAGGAAGCTATTGATTTTGTGGTCAGGGTCACTGACTATTTCTTTATCACTTACATAGACCAAACTTTGTGGATGTCATACATATCGGATAAGGAAGATAAAGTAGTTTCTGCGCAATAACAATCATTCAGTATGTAAGACTGGAACAAATTTTGTATGTCAGACTAAAATAATTCTGTTGTAAGACTGGAAGAATTTTTTATGTCATTTTGGACCAAATTCGGCACGTCAGACTAGACAAAATTTGATGATGACTTGTACTAAGGAAGATGCCTATTTATTTGGAGGTGAAAAACAATGAAAGGTCATGGTTAGCATGAAAGAAGAAAGATGGTTTCTTCACCAAATTTCAGTTGATCTGCATAGAAGACTATAAAATGATGTTCTTTGTAAGTTAATATCATAAAGCATGACAAAGAATGTATGTAGAACATAGCCATTGAATTAGAATCCTTTTTTAATATAAAATTTGGGCTACTTAGCCAAAAATTTCACTTGCCTCTCAATTTTTTTTTAGTTGCTTGTGCTTGTAAATCTTGGGAATTGTTGTTTCCAGCATAGCAGACAAAATTGCAGTTCAAGTCACAGTTGTTTCAGACTGGTTAATTTTATTGTAGGAAATGACAGTCTTAGGAACAAGCTTGGAATTATTAGATAAGCTAATTACAGCAATTTTACTTGAATTGAGTGAATTGTTACGTAAGTTAATTACCACAAAGTTTTACATGAATTGAGTGAATTATTACATAGGCTAATTACCACAAAGTTTTACATGAATTGAGTGAAGGTATTGGAATTGACGGGATAAAAAAATCTAAATTATCTCGGAATAGGATTGAATTATATTGTGTATTTCCATCCCTGCTATACTTGTTTGTTTTGTTTTGTTTTTAGGGTTTAACATCATTTTTCAGCACACAATAGGCTATACATGGCAGCCAGTATTATTGGTGGAGGAAGAACCCCCGACCCACGAGAAGCTACTGGCAAGCTTTCTCACATAACTACATTAGCCAAATCTTAGACTTGAACCCACGCAGACAGGTGAGATGGCTGTGATCCGTAACAGAGAGTGCTTTAGGCCACTCGGTGCCCCTCCCTGCTATACTTGTAATTTCCCAGCAGTAAATGCAATTGCATACAAACTAATTTCATATAACACTTCAGATGTTGTTATTCCTGATCAGAGATAATCTTATGTATGAATTGGTGTTTTCAAAAGCTTCATTGCTGATTTTTTTACACCTTAATGTCAGCTGAATGTTTTATGAAATGATGAGGGTTTTGTCCATGTATCCAAAGCTGCACAATAATGAAGTTGTGGCAAGTGATAAAAAAAATAAACATAATAGGAAAATAAGATATGTGCCAGAAACTTTGTCAGGTACAAATTCCTACCTAGTATTCTTTCCAGCCTCTCAAATGTCATCAAACCTTACATGCTTAAAAATTTAATCCTGTTAAGGGAAACCTCTCAAATTTTGTGACAGTCTTGTGAATCAGTGCATGAAAAGTTCACTCATCCACTAGTATTTACAAGTGGGGACAGACTAAGGGTATTGTAACTTTTTCAAGATGCTTGCCTGTCAAGGTAAATAGTATTCTAAGCAGTTTCAGTATTATAGTTAAGATGTTTCAAATTTTTTGCAGGACACAAAAGTTCGAAGTTATTTACACGCAGGACATGTAGCTAAAATGAAGTTTTTAAGTTTTTTTTAATGTTTGAAAAATTCAGCGAACTATTTCCTGTGCAGGTCATTTTATTTTGTGCCTGCTCTTGTTCATATAATGAGGTATAGAGGTGGAAGTCTAATTGATGTGCTCTTGTTCATATAATGAAGTATAGAGATGGAAGTCTAATTGAAGTGCTCTTGTTCATATGAGGTATAGCGGTGGAAGTCTAATTGAAGTGCTCTTGTTCATATGAGGTATAGCAATGGAAGTCTAATTGAAGTGCTCTTGTTCATATAATGAGGTATAGAGGTGGAAGTCTAATTGAAGTGCTCTTGTTCATATAATGAGGTATAGAGGTGGAAGTCTAATTGAAGTGCTCTTGTTCATATAATGAGGTATAGAGGTGGAAGTCTAATTGAAGTGCTCTTGTTCATACATGTATAATGAGGTATAGAGGTGGAAGTCTAATTGAAGTGCTCTTGTTCATATAATGAGGTATAGAGGTGACAATTGATAAGAGTCAGCAATTGCTTTTCAGTGTTATTTAGGGGTTTGTCATAGTGATTATATGAAGGACAACCTCAAAATAAGTTACATACTTCACACAATTGGCAAACTTTGTTAATTGCTTGCATTTGAAACCAGAAAGACACTTTGTTTTTGAGGTAAGTAGAACAAAGGTCAAGATCACATATAATGAAAGAAGGAAAATGGTAAATTTCTTACATTTAAGACAAGGAATTCACACTATTGATAGGGTGGAGTATATAATTAAACATTTTAATACCAGAGTATCAGAAATTAAATGGTTTTATATAATACTATTTATATATCACATTTTTGTTGTCAAATATTCTGTTTGCAATTCTGTTCATCATTATGTATTATAGCTGGAGAAGAGGAAGGAGAGAAGAGAGGAAGCACAGAAAGCCCTTGAGAAAGCAGAGGAAGCTGGTAGGATTGAATTGATTGTTATACTTTTTCTCATTTGTAAAAAATGTTAAATTTTATAATAGAGACATGTAAGCCTGGCACTGTGTTCTCATTATATACTGGACTGTGTAATTAATAAACTTCATAAATTGCAAAATCGCTTTAAACTCATTTGATTTAAAATCCATCATAAATGCTACCTCTTCGGCATAGTCATAAATTTCATAATCTCAGAAAAATCCACCTTTTACTTGCAGAAATTGTTTTGCTTGTACTCGGATTTGTTCTTTATTGATACTGTTTGATAAATGCTAAAATACAACTAATGCTGAATTTTGAACTTTATCACAGTGGACTCCTTGCAACTTTCTATGTTAATTTCACCAGTAACCACAACATTGATAGCATTAACATTGTCTGTCTCCAGTCCAAGACCATTATTCCTAGTAGCATAGCTAGTCTCCAGTCCAAGACCATTATTCCTAGTAGCATTGCTAGTCTCCAGTCCAAGACCATTATTCCTAGTAGCATTGCTAGTCTCCAGTCCAAGACCATTATTCCTAGTAGCATTGCTAGTCTCCAGTCCAATACCATTATTCCTAGTAACATTGCTAGTCTCCAGTCCAAGACCATTATTCCTAGTAACATTGTCTGTCTCCAGTCCAAGACCATTATTCCTAGTAGCATAGCTAGTCTCCAGTCCAAGACCATTATTCCTAGTAGCATTGCTTGTCTCCAGTCCAAGACCATTATTCCTAGTAGCATTGCTAGTCTCCAGTCCAAGACCATTATTCCTAGTAGCATAGCTAGTCTCCAGTCCAAGACCATTATTCCTAGTAACATTGCTAGTCTCCAGTCCAAGACCATTATTCCTAGTAATATTGCTAGTCTCCAGTCCAAGACCATTATTCCTAGTAATATTGCTAGTCTCCAGTCCAAGACCATTATTCCTAGTAGCATAGCTAGTCTCCAGTCCAAGACCATTATTCCTAGTAGCATAGCTAGTCTCCAGTCCAAGACCATTATTCCTAGTAACATTGCTAGTCTCCAGTCCAATACCATTATTCCTAGTAGCATAGCTAGTCTCCAGTCATTATTTATAGTAGCATAGCTAGTCTCCAGTCATTATTTCTAGTAGCATAGCTAGTCTCCAGTCATTATTTCTAGTACCATTGCAAGTGTTGAGTCCAAGACCATTATTTATAGTAGTAGCATTGCTAGTCCGCAGTCCAAGACCATTATTACGTCCATTCAGAGATCTTGAATAAACAGAAAGAGAATATCATCTACTTTTCCTTGCACTTTTTTGTGTTTATTAGTTGCTTGGGCACACAGCACTTTGGCCATTAAGTCATCTTTTTGGCATTTCTACTGTCCATATTTTTCATGTATGTATTTCAGATTTCATTTCTCTTTAGGTTTTTATATATTGCTAATGAAATGATGCTTCTTGTGTTTCACCACTCTAATACATCAGATTATTTCCTACCCTGTTAATATTTTGAGAAAATAGTTTTTAGTGGACAGCAGATGACTTGCACGTGAGTCGTCTCCCTTTTACAACATCTTACAATACCTGGGCATACAGAGTATTTTTAATGAATCAAGGGTGTTCATTTATGGGCAGACACCTGTTTTTATAAGAGCCAGAAGGTAAAACAAAGTAACTAGTCAAATGTGAGCTGTCACTATAAACAGGGTTCTTGTTGCTTTCATGAAATATGGCTTGAAAGGGAGGAATATCCAGATTGGCTTCCAAAAAGTGACAGAGCTACTAACAAAGCAGACAGCTTTCCATGTAAGAAGCTTGTATCCCATACAGCATTTTTCCTTGTACTTTTACAGTTATATTTTTACAAGGTACTTGTGTCATATGCCATGTTAGTTTACATTATTGCTTGTAATTTTTATGAACTGTGCCACTGAATTAATGGCAAGTACAACTTGCTTCAAGTAATTATTTTGTCTTATTCTTTTTACTTCACCTGTTTTAGAGGAACTTTAGCTTTTAACTTGATTCAGTGTTACTCCTTGAGAATTGCATTCTATCCTTGAATTGTCCTTTTTCGCCCCACATAAACCTGTATGAACCCACAGACAGACAGAACCGCTCTGACTACAGCGTATGCCACAGGAGCAGGAGGTCATGTGCATTTTTATGGTAAATCAAGTTTGGGAGATAGTTTCCATTGTTTGGGTTTGTACAAGACAACACAATTCAGCTTAGTGCAATTTTAAATTGGTATGTTGTGCAAGCCTCTCAAAAGATGTCATTCCCACTTAGGCCTCTTGTTTTCCAATACTGTACTATTGCTAGAAATTTACTGATAGAACTGTTCTCATCAGATCTGACAATTAGAATATGGTAGCTTAGCTCAGGGTGCATTTATCACTACCATGATACACAGGAATGGATGATTGTAGTGGGGGTACCAAAGTGGCAGTTCATAAAGTGTTTTTTTTTTTCATGCATGATCCAACTCCAGTTGTTACTGTGTTTGCATGAGCTGGTTAAATGTTCACTCTTCATCACTGTATTGAGTAAAATATTTTTTTTTTACAGGCGATGTTGAAAACATGGACAAATTTAATAAGAGACTAGTGAAAGTAACCAAAGATCATAATGATGAATGCAAGCAACTATTGAAATTGATGGGAATCCCCTATGTAGAGGTAAGTACAAAGATCATAATGATGAATGCAAGCAACTATTGAAATTGATGGGAATCCCCTATGTAGAGGTAAGTACAAAGATCATAATGATGAATGCAAGCAACTATTGAAATTGATGGGAATCCCCTATGTAGAGGTAAGTACAAAGCACTCATTTCATAGCATGGTTCATAGAAACCAAAAGGTGTTCCATTTTGTAGATTAGTTTCCATTATACCTAGGTATTTTTCAAGCAAAGCTTGGTTGTAAGAAGGGAATGTTGTTCATGAAACCCAAAGCACACATTATGCTATATGTGAAACCTTTTAATAATTGACTTTAATTAGTTACAACAAAAACCTAGCTAAATGAATTTAGAAGTAGTGTTGGTACTAAATTTAAATTCTTTAAAGGAATAAATGACCATACCTTTTATGCAAGGGATGACTTACAAAGAAGGGCTTCATAGTAACTGTTGTACCAATAACAAAGGAAAACATACAGACCTTTCTTTCCTTACATTTACCTTTATTTTTTGGATGAATTCTGTTCATATATCATTATTAGGTAAAAACTGATAATGTTTATTATGTAGTGTGGTGTTTATAGGAAAATCTAATCTAACGGGATTAGATTTCCA
Organism: Unio delphinus; assembly: GCA_029339505.1. Taxonomy (NCBI): domain Eukaryota; kingdom Metazoa; phylum Mollusca; class Bivalvia; order Unionida; family Unionidae; genus Unio; species Unio delphinus. Next base: position 6,624,874 of record JAQISU010001238.1, read on the forward strand.
AATGGGTGATTTCCCTTTATCATCCATACATGGGGGTATTCTTTTACCCATGCACATCATGTATTGTTTGACAAAACCATTGCAGAGTGACATTTTTTGTACACTCGCATGTAGTATGAGCCATGGTGACTCATTGCCAACCCTTACAATGTGACCACAAGTCTAACAAAAATGACAGTTAAAATATGGACTTAGGGAATAATAGCAAAAATTACAGAAAAAGATCATTGCGGTTAAATTTTGGATACTTGTCTGTGTTTGATTTAGATCTGAGTTTCATGTTATACTCAACAGAGATGGTCAGTGAACTAATGATTTTACAGGAGTATCTAAGACACTTTAAATTGTAGATAAATTTTAATGCCAAAAATCAGCATGGTCAAGTGGTTGCTTGTTGAATTTTCTCAAAATGGTACCATGTTCAAAATGAAAGGGACAATAAACCTCTTAAAATTTTAAACTATTATTACAGAAGAAAAAGGAAAAATTCTAGGGAAAAAGTAGGAAGGACAAAATTGCATTTATTGGACATTGTGTGTTGATTTGGGTATGTTTTATGGCAGGAGGGATGATTACAGTTGCCACTTGAAATTGCAGAGATCAAAAGCCAAGAATTACATCAGGTTAAGAGATAGTAAAACTATCAGAGGTAATCAAGGTCAAACTGTACTTTACAAACTACTTGGTTCAATGTTTACTGTTTCTGTATCAGTCTCAGCTCATACTTCTTAACTTTCTAAATGCATGTTTTCCTACTTGATAATAACAGTACAAGATATTTTATTACATGTTTAAATGCTGAAAATTGCTCAGTTTCAGAAAAATATTGAGATCTGTCTCTGGTTAGCATGCTGCACCTGCTTCAGAAGGGTACAGAATGAATTGAGCCTCCTGATCACAGACATGATTTTTCTCCATTTTAAAGCAGAATTTCACTTTTCTCTTGACCTTAAATAGATTTTTCTAGATAAAGTTTGTTTTTTATATTATCTCAAATCCGGTTTTTTAAAAACGGTCTGTTTGGTCCCATTCTGCAACTACCCTTGTAAATTATTTGAAGGCATCTGAAAAAGTGAAATTAATACTACTCTAAGAAGAAAGCTTTCTTGAATGAGAGAACAGATGTGGCCGTCTGTCAGAATATGCACACTGCATGTTGCCAATACAAGCCATAGCTGCCAACTGTCCCGTTTTTTCCGTATTTGTCCCGTATTTTGGACCTGAATACGGGTGTACGTTTTTTTGTGCAAAAATACGTTTTTTAATTAAAAAAAATAATAATAAAATTTCTTTGGAATTGTCAGTTTAGAATGCGCTCCCGGTTCCATTTTGACAGAATATATCACATGTATATACAAATAAAGTTCTACAATACGATTGGTTCATTCGAAAACGAGGCTACCAGGCCTGTCGTTATCCACCATATTGGATTTTGCAATAGTTACCGCTGTTGCTGTATCTAGTCTAAGTAATATTCAGCTTTTAATCATGATAAATTGGAAAGCAGAATATTCAAAATTTTCTCCAGAAGAAATAGGAGACAACGGGAAGGATATTTGTGCCGTCTTGTATAGATTTGTGAAACCATATAGTACAGGAGAAAAACTGACGTTTTGTGAATTGTGTAACGTGATTTCGCTATTGGACACGGAGGCGCCCATGCAATGCAAGAGCACGAAAAAGTTAATAAACATCAGCTTCCTGCTTCATCACACACAATTCAGCCTGAACTTACGACGTAGATAAATGACAGAGAGAACCTTAATGTACATCGATCAAAATTTTATTTTTAAATTTCTTTTAGAAATAAAACTTCCTTTTTCAGTTACTAGTGTTGTTGGCGATTTATTTTGCACAAGTTTTTCAGACATTAAAATGGCAAAAGATAATTTTTATGATTGAACGAAAACATTTCAATACGAAAATTACAGAATTGAGATAATAAAATGAAAATTGGTACATTCGAATCAATGATTTAAAAAAAATAAGGTGTGGAAAGGGCTCCTATCAATAGCTTGTGTTTAAGTGTGTTGCACTCTTGCACCTTTTGAATGGGCACCTATATGGAACACGTGCAACTCCAGAAGGTACAAATGTGCAACATGTGCATCTTTAACATTAAATAATTATGTTAGGCACTGTCCAACTTTACTGTTGGTTATATATATTGTAAATAGATACGTATGCATTGAAATTTAAAAATCAGTATTTGTTCCTGAAAATCAGTATTTTTGTCACAAGTAATCAGTATTTTTGCACTCGGGGGTTGGCAGCTATGACAAGCACCATCTTAAAAGGAAAAAAGTTTTCACTGAGAAGGAAAAGAAAAGATTGCACATTGAGCCAAAAGAGTCATTGGTGACAAAAGAGAAGGCCAAAAAATATCTTTGCCAAAACCGCAAAAAGAGCTTGAATGGCATATCAACAGGTTGTGTCTTTTGGAGAAAAAGGCGAGTGAATGTACGAGATTATTTGTATATAGGTAATTTAATTGGGTGTTTATTTTACAGATGTGTTATGAAAAAAGAGAAGTATAGTATTATTTGCTTCAAAAATAGACAAATTATTGTGACTTAATTATGATGTGAACGCCGACATGTGAATGACTTCAGCATCAATAGTATTGGAGAACAAATGTGACATGTGACTATAAATACTGTGAAATAGTCAAGTTGAACATGTTTGGGAAGTTTATTAGTTTTTCAAATGATTATTTTGGTTTATTTCATGATCATAAGTTGCACCAGGAGCAATTTTTTTATGAGTGTAATATGCATTTGTTATGAGTGTAAAATGCATCTTTGGCCAGGGGCCTTTGGTCACCTGGATCCCTGGATCAGGGGCAAAGCCCCTCAAGACCCCGTTAGAGGCAGATCCCCCAAAACCCGTTAAAATTGTTTCAGCTTTTTTTTATTGAAGACCAGATCATGTCTGTGAATAGTCTTGGTTAGCTGTTCAGAAGATTACAGATTGAATTGAGCCTTCTGATCTGCCTTGGTTAGCCACTATTGTAATTCGATGAACGATGCATTTCTCATTATCTTTTATGTGTTGATGTACATTAAAATATTGCCATTATAAAATGATCTGCATGTTACAAGATGTGTACCAGTGACATAAAGTAAACAATGTCTTTGTTTTTGTTTTGTTTTAGGGTTTAACGCCATTTTTCAGCACACGATAGGCTATACATGGCGGCCAGTATTATTGGTGGAGGAAGAACCTGGGAAAACCCCCGGAAAGAACCACCGACCCATAAGAAGCTACTGGCAAGCTTTCTCACATAACAATATTAACCGAATCTTAGATTCTAACCCATGCAGACAGGTGAGACGGCAGTGATCCGTAATAGAAAGCGCTTTAGACCACTCAGGGCCCCTAAACAATGTCACAAAGGTAGTACATAAATATTTTGTAAAAGATTATTGACCTCAGTAAGAGATAATGATAATTCTGTTCTTTGGGCAAGCAAAAAAAATGTGTTCTACAACAAACTTGCTCAACCCTTTGATTCAGTATGGAAGACTTGTTTCAGTTTTGCAACTTTTTTGTCTGTGTATACATGTATATTCTTTTCCTCTTAAATTCTTTTCATCCTTAAGATGTACAAATAGAAATTCAATTTATTTTGTAACTTGGTAACTTTCAGAAAGAAATATTTATAATAATGCATTCAGAGTAAGTTTAATATGAAATCAATACCCTTCACCATTTTAAGATTTGTGTTGAGTTCACATGTCCAAGAGAACATACACTAATGACATGTGTCATGCATAATATCTTAGGGGTCACTGTCAGCAATTGTACATTTCAGCTTCTTAGAAACTGCCATAACTAATTACGGCCAAACTTGGTATAAATGTTATTCAAGTTTGAACAAGGGATGCTAAATATGGCCACCATTACTAAAAATAGATTCCCTTTAAATAACTTTTCAAAAATTGCTCATCATTACTGTGATCTTTAAGTTATGTGTAATTCATGGTGATGAACAATCATATATGAATGATGATAATAAACAGAAAAATGGAAGTTATTTTCATAATGATTGCCTTCAACAGCATTCTACAGAAAGCATCCTATGAACTCTGATCTTTTTGTCATTGTCTTTAAAATTATTCTGTTTGTCACTCAGCTGAATTATCTTAGGCCAAATTGAATCTTACAAATATTTCCAGGCCCCATGTGAGGCAGAGGCCCAGTGTGCAGCACTTGTGAAGGCAGGGAAGGTTTGGGCAACAGGAACAGAAGATATGGACTCCCTTACATTTGGATCCCCCGTTGTTTTGAGGCATCTCACATTTAGTGAAGCCAGGTAACTTGTCAATACAAAGAATATTTGGGAAAAAAATCATAAGCCAGGTAACTTGTCAATACAAAGAATATTGGGGATAAAAATCATAAGGATTACATTTTTGCAAATCTAGCAGAATAATTTGCAAAGGGATCATGTGAAAGGCTATTTTTGGATAAAATATGCATACTTTCGTTTGCCAGATTACCAAAATTCTCTAAAGTGAATAGGAAGAATTCACAAAACGTTCAAGAACTTTCTTTTGTACAGTTGTTTCAGACAGCAACAAAATAATTACTTTTTTTGTTTGATTACATATTAAATTCTTTAATTAGGATGTCTGAAAACATACAGGTGAAGATAAATTTATGTCTCCTCCCCACGTCTGTAACGGATTTACCTGTAGCTCATAACAATGTGCTTCTGTGAAGTAAAACAAGTAATTTGTCTAACATCACGGAATGATAATGAATGGAAGACAGGCATTACTTGCTATTTTGTCTATTTGATACATGTCCATCCATCAGAAAATACAGCTATATGTGTATTAGAGCCACGATTGTGGGCATATTTTCGAAAAGAACCGCCATATTAGTAATCTTGCAATGCAGTTTAACCCTCTGCTAATCAGTGATCATTAATATCCACATTACAAACACGCAAGTTTTATTTCTGTGTAATTAAGATATTAATACAAACTAAATAAAAGATTTTGGAAACGTTTTAGGATCGAGAGTAGAAATACCTGTACATTTATGATGGCTAATCTTAGAGGACCATCAGTGAGAGGCTTCATACAGGGTGAGTGTTGTATGCATGCTTAGGAAGGGTTTAAAAAAAGCAAGCAAGCTGCAAATACAAGTCGACGTGATTAATATGTTGGGATTTATTTTTAAAAAGGCCAAAAATCTATTTGTTATGGTTCTCTTTTTTTTTTTTTTTCTCACCTACCCGAGGGTAGCTTCAAAATGAGCAGAGCAAGCCGACTCGTAACAATCGACTGCTCAAAGAGTGTCTAGGTGAAAATTGTTAATAATATAACGTGGGATTTCTTTGACTAGTGTGTTCGGAAATAAAAGACAGCCATCTAGATTTCATTAAAAGAGCACACTTATATCTAACATTTACTACCCACAATCAATATTTATCATCTACAGAGAGGCTTATTACCTGTAGAACAATAACTATGTTTAAACCTTGGTATATAATGCCTCAGGGAAAAGTTGTGTTGCACAATGCCAATGAATTTTACTAATCCATACCAACTCTCTGATGTATTGTTTAATGATATAAAGCAGGGGTCCTGGTTTCTAATCTAAGCCATAACTGTCACACCTGTTTGAAGTGGTTTTGTGTGTAACAATTCTACACTGACAACCAATCATATTTTTGTTAGCTGAATCAAGCTATTAAAATACAAAGTTTAATTAAAATACACACCACTATCAAAAGTTTATATACTGGATAGCTGTCATTGTGAAGCATAATATTGTTAGTACTGTAATAATTTTAATGGATAGGTTTATTATACGTTAATACGACAAGTGAGGAGGCACTGCCTAGTTCTTGAAGGAACTCTTCCTTGCCAAAATTGTCTCCAAATAGGACAGTAGGCCGTCCACAGAAGTGCCCATGAATTAATAATTCTGAGAATGCATCACAAAAAGAACCGACTATAAAGAAAGCTGCTCTAGATGATGGGTGTGATTATCTTGAACCTGAGAGTGCTCTACCCGGGTTCAGTATGTGGTCACTATAAACATTATACATTAAAGCAAAAGCAGGATATCATTAACAATGCAAAACTTCTAGGAATAAGACCTACAGCAGACAAATTCAAGATTCTGAAATCCACAGTGAGTACTTGGATGCAAATTTACTTTTTTGCAGCTCTGAACTTGAATGGACATTTGCCTAAGTGTGTTCATATGGTCAAGCTATGGATGATACGATAGCTCAATGGGTACTCACTCAGCGTGACTTACAAGTCAGTGTTGAGGGAATATGTACAATGCCAAGGAGCTTGTCTCATTAGAATTTTAGGAGAGAAAATTTCATGCCAGTCATTCTTGGTGAGAGTTTTATGAAAAGACATGGCTTTGTGCTTAGAAGGACCTCTATTGCTCAACGTTTACCCAAGGAATTGGAAGAAAAGATTGCTTCGTTCCACAAGTTTGTGATGGATAGATGTGAGGAGGACGAGTTTGGTGATAAGTTTATTATTAATATGGATGAGACACCGATGTACTTTCATCTTGTGCCAGGGAAAACGATGGACAAAGAAGGAACAAAAAGCATTTGATTTGTACAACTGGAGCAGAGAAGAGACACATTACTGTCGTATAGAAAATTATGGAAAACAATCACTTTCCCCATTGAGAAGGTCTTGTTTGGGTTGACAGGTCTGACATCAGCACAATCTAGACCAGGGGTGGGCAAAATACAACCTATGGCTGCATCTGGCCAGTGACCAGGTTTTATCCAATAATTTACATCATAGGGTGTAGTTTAAAAAAAATTTTTGTCCAGCCCACACCTTGGAGAAAGTTGTCCGAGCTTAATCTAGCCTGTAATACCCAGTAAATACCTAAAACTTGTGGAAATAAACATAATATGGATGTATTTGTATGGTGCAACAGTACAGTCGAGATTATTTAGTGCCCCGTAATTTAAGATATCCCCAGAAAGATATACAAGCAAGGAAAACAAGAAAATCCATAAAATACAATAAGTAAAAGTTTTCTATAAACCTAACTTTTAAAAATATAAAATTGCATGACTGTTAAAACAGGATGCATTTTAGGGCAAATAAGTTTCCTACATCAGTCTTTTGTGACATGCGTGGAGGATGAATAGGTCCCATTTTGCAGCTGCATGTCTGCTGGAAAAGGGGGTCTATGTACACAAATAGAAAATTGTAATTATAAAAAGTATTGAAAATATACTGATGGGTGAGGAAAATTGATGAAGAATGGTTATATCACACTGGATAAATACTATTCCTTTTCTTTTATTAGTCCAGATCATGTGACTTGTCTCCAATTGAGAAAGCAAATATGGAAGTAAGAAGAATTGATAAAAAATGTGTGAAAGCATCACACTTTGTAAGGATAAATTCTGGGCTCATGGTCTGATCATGTGATAAATTGACAAGAACTTATCCGTATGTATCCATGGGCAACACGATCCTCTTTTTGCTGATCTAGCTTGAAAAGTTCCAGGAATAATATGACATTATTTAAAAATGTAATTTTATTTTCACATGTTGTCCCTAGAAGATATTATTTATTTGACCCATACAGTCAGTAATTGTTTTAAACTCGATATATGACTTAACTAGATACTTCTATCCAACCAAATTGACTCTACCATAAATATGTATTGTGCAAGCATGCATCTATTTTTAAAAAGAGGGATTTTCTTAACATTATCACTCACTTTCTAGTTTCATTCCAGCAGTCTATTGATAGAACTGCAAATGTTTGATTTTATTTTTTGCCTATGTACTAATAGTAACGACATGCATTGGTTAAATAGTATTTGTTTCAATATCTTAATCATAGTTTCTCAAAAATGAATGATGTCAGTAAACATCTTTGACCTTACAACATTCAGTCCAATTCTACAACATAGCATTGTTTTCACTCTGACCTATATTATTAAATACTAAATATTTAGAGAAAATCTTCTGTCACATAGTATTTAGACTTTGCTTTCATTGAATTATATCTTTACTCTAATCTCTTTACCCTATCAGTTAAATCAATCAAATGAAGTGGTATTTCATAGACACATTGATGTCTGCCATTACATGTTCATTTCCAGTTTCAAACTGATTTTATAAAGAAAATAACATAACATGGCAGATAAAATCTTCATTAAAAAAAATTAAATATTAGGAAGTGCTCATCAAGATATGTGTATGTGTGTGCGGAACTTTAATAAGATAGATTGGTTTAAATATACTTTTAATTTTTTCTTCTAGAAAAATGCCCATAAAGGAGTATCACCATGCAAAAATTTTGGAAGAGCTGAACTTGACACAAGATGAGGTAGAATTAAAAATTTAAAATAGATTTTATTTTGTATGTTGCTTTGTTACACAAACCTGTCAATAGAAGTCACCCCCATTGTACACAGGCGACCACAGTACATAGGTTCACCTTTCTAAATTATGTTTTGATCAAACATCATACACCATATATCATCCTTATTATTGTTGTTGTTATTATTATTTTTATTATTTAGATTGTTTGATGTGCACTATTCATCATATCATAAATTATACATAGATGTTTATTTGTCCCAAATTTGTGTTCCACACTAGATTACTGTACTTAAAATAAAATAATCAAATTAGTTTATTTTGTGCACTAAGACGTAAATATTATTTCACTGCTGATTGACAGCTTACATTGAATGATATTGACAACTTACTTTTCTTTGTTGGCCAGCTTGTATAAGTTAGGCTTCAAGCAGCCATTTATGCTTTACAAATAATATTTGCATAGCGCAATTTTCTCTGATCAAAAGACAGCTTATTGGAAAAACATCACTATCATCTTGTAGTGATCTACTTACTTAAGTGAAATTGAAACCACCTCGACATTCGATGTCTACTAGCAGATTATCAGCAAGTCCTTATGATGAACTTAACATTGGGCAAGGTTATCAGCATATCCCTATGATGGACTTGGGCAAGGTTATCAGCATGTCCCTATGATGGACTTGACACAGGGCCAGGTTATCAGCATGTCCCTATGATGGACTTGGGCCAGGTTATCGGAAAGTCCCTATGATGGACTTGACACAGTGCCAGGTTATCAGCACATCACTATGATGAACTTGACATTGGGTCAGGGTATCAGCAAGTCCCTTTGATGGACTTGACATTGGACCAGATTATCAGCAAGTCCCTATGATGGACTTAACATCAGGCTAGGTTATCAGCAAGTCCCTCTGATGGACTTGGCATTGGGCCAGGTTATCTGCAAGTAATAGATGGTTGGTTATGTGTGATCTGTTGAGCAGGGTCAATAAGGCACCAAAAACCAATCCTAATCTTCTATATCATGATTTACAAGATGATACCCAAGTCGATTGATGTGTTATGTGTTTGTATATGTGTATGTGTTTGGTTCTTTAGTTAAAAAAAATTTAACGTGTCAGACGACAGATGTTTGTGTAATTTTATTTGATTGAAGTGTAATGGTTTTTAGCTTATTCAGAGTCCAGAAGTACTTTTGAGATAATCTTCCATCCAGCCATTTATTAGCTCAAATTTGTTATTGCTACTTTGCTTCTACTAAACTACTTGGTAGATTGCTATAAAACTTAGCACACACATTCATCCCATGGAAATGTTGGTTCAAAATATATTTTAAAGAAAGGATGCTACTTGGACATCCAACTTCTTTCAAATCTTTTTATCGCTACTTCTCCTGAATGGATGGTCATGTCAGAATGGGTTTTTCACTGAAAGACTTCTTATGTCTTTTTGGTCCTAAATGAAAATGGTATGATATGGTCACTATGGTATCCATATTTAAACTTAATGTTAACACATCTGTCCTGAACAGAAAGTCTTAAAAATGGAATTGTTTGCCAGAAGCTTGTTGATATAACCATGGGATTTTCACTAAAAGAGTTCATACTTTGTCTAGTTTACGTAAACCCATTATGTCTTGAGTCTGACTACGGTCCTAATATCTCATTCTATACTGAATACACTTGCGGTCATAATATTCTATTTTATCCTGAATATGACTCTAGCACGTATGTGTGTAGTGTCTCTAGAAACATATGTTATACATCACAAATGTTTGTGTACTTCTTAACTGAAACAGGAAATGTTTAAAGCTTGCATGCACAGTAGGGCATAACCGGCTTTTGATCCGAAAATCGGATTCCACCGGATAGCATGAACTTCCGATTAATCGGAGTCGGACAAGGCAGGAACGACCGATTCGGATAATAAAAATAATAAAGTTGAATTTCTATAGCACCGTGTCTAACACTGCGTGTCATTCGATAGTGCGTTAATAAAGTTAAATAAGAAGTCAGAAAAGTCCAATATGGTCAACACAACCATGCTGTGAGACAATCTATTTGAACTGACGGGTGAAAACCGGAAATGAAGCCGGATATGGTAAAGTACTAAGTAACATGCTAGACACGGCAAAACCAGATACCAGAAACCCGGAAACGGAAGATGAACTTTTTTAGAAAAAAAATACGGATTTAGCATTTCCGATTAATCGAATCGTATCCGGAATCGGAAAAATTTCATGCCCAAAATCCGGAATCGGAAATCGGTAGAAAAATGCTAATCGGTTATGCCCTAATGCACAGTGAAATGTTTTTTAAAAAATGTGGTTGGAAATGAAATTATTAGCTTGAAAATTGATGGATGAAAACTTGGATGTAAACAGAGATGTTGACAACTAGAGTAGCAACATTGAAGCTGACGATTTAGATGACTCTGATGATAATACTGACTCAAATGATTGGTTAGAATGGAATAAAGTAGATGAAAGAGATTATGCATAGCTCCATGCATTTTTTGATTCAGAGAATGAAGCTGACTTTGAAGGCTTTCAAGAACAATGGGTCCAGGATTATTTTTCACATGGAGGCATTTTTATTGACCATTCAAATAATATTGTTGTTACTGACATAGTGATGATAAGGACTTTAAAATTTGGACAAAAATTGTATTAATTACCTTTATTTTATTGAAAGATTTCTGGTAATAATTTGTGACAAGTTTTCATGAAAAACTGAACATCATGGTAAGTTCTTTTAATGTTTTTTTCTTTCAAGTCATATTTCGAAATTCAGTTGTGAGCATGTACAGTGGTAAATGATAACAAAACATATATCACTGTGTTGCAGATTTTATTACCTTTTCAGAGTTAATTAGTTTTATATACTTCAAACAAGAAATAATGTTACAACATTTTTAATAACCATGATGAAGGTCATCACAATTTCTGCCACTGCTGTATGATGTTCAGTTTTACCACAATGTATTTAGAAATTATTTCTCAGGAATGGGCACTGCTGTTGAAATGGTGCCTGTCTGACATCCGATATGGCCACCTTGGCAGCCATTTTCAGCATCTTGATTTTTCACCCGAAGACTTCCAGCCTTGTTGGTCTGAAATTAAAATGGTACCAATCTAATGGCTGTTATGGCCCTCTTAAATGGAAAGTTATTTTGACATGGGATTTTCACCAAAAGATTTCTGATGGTGTTTAGTTTGTTGTACAAAAAATTATGCTACCACAAAGCCATCAATTTGGCCAAGGTTGTCATCTTGAAAATATTTTTTATACTCCATCCCAATGGATAAGCATATCAGCATGGGGTTTTCATCAAAGACTTCTGATTCCTAGTTGTTTCTAAATGATAGTGGTGCCAATCATACTTCCAATAGGCTGGCCATGACAACTATCTTGAAATCTTGTCACTAAAGCTGTCAAAATTTTAGAAAATTTCTACCAAGTACCCAACAATACTAATGATCAGAAACACAGGTACCAGATGAAATGGAAATTGTATTAAATGCTTACATACCTCTAGGTTCAGTCCACATTTTTTAAAAATTCATAGTATCTGATAAATATCACCACCTAACGTTGTCTGCTACTAAGTCCAAGAATTCATCCTCTTTGATAAAATTCACAGTATCTGATAAATATCACCAGCTAATGTTGTCTGCTACTAAGTCCAAGAATTCATCCTTTTTGTCTGAAATCGTCCTTCATCATCTAGTAAATCATCATGGTTTAATCCTAGTAAATATTGTCTGGCTTCTTTTTTTCCTCACTGTCATATGTGGATGCTTATTTAGACATTGAACTTGTGAATAACACTTTGATCATTTTGTGTGGCAAGATCAATCAACCACCCTCTGTTCCATGCTACTGTACCACTTGTGGAACGGAGTGAAATGGGGTTGCATCCTAGCCCCCATGCTCTTTGGCTTCTTCACTGTCCTGCTCAAGTGTGCATTTGGGATGTCCACATAAGGGATCTACCGGCACACACGATCAGATGGCAAACTATTCAACCTGGCACGACTAAAGGCAAAGAGCAAAGTGTGTAAAGCAACCATCAGGGGCATGATCTTCACAGACGATGCTGCCCTAGCCACTTACGCAGAAACTGAGTTACAGCACCTGATAGACCGCTTTGCTAAAGCATGCAGTGAGTTTGGGTTGACCATCAGCCTAAAGAAAACAAATGTGATAGCTCAGAATGCAGACCTGCCCAAGCATCATCATCAACAACTGCAAACTTGAGGTAGTCCATGTACCTTGGCTCTACCATCACCAACAACCTATCTCTCGATGCTGAGCTCAACAAGCGGATTGAAAAGGCATCAACAACTCTCTCCAGGTTGTTGCAGAAAGTGTGGAACAACAGCATGCTGACTTTGAACATGAAGATTTCCAGGTACTGTGCCTGTGTGCTAAGCTATCTCCTGTTAGTGTGAAACCTGGACTCTGTATGACTAACAAGTGAAAACAGTGAGCGTCTTTCACATGCAATGTCTCCAACTGATACTCTGGATCACTTTGATCGAGTAACAAACAGTGAGGTGCTTGAAAGTGTCAAGAATCTCAGCATGGTCATACTCCTTCATCAACGTTGCATCATGTTCGTCGGATGGATGACATTCGGATCCCCAAAGACCTTCTTCATAAAAGCCCTTGACATCAACACAAGGAAAGAGCTTGCTTTAGGTGGGCCCAGCTGGCGACACGCTCTGATCACTGGTTTCAAAGCTGGTGAGGACAAGCTATGCTTGGTAGCTGATGAAAAGTGATCTTGGAGGAAAAAGAAGCAGCTCCAATACAAACCAGACTCAACTTTCAAGCGCAGCAAGGACTGCCATTCCCGTGTTGGGTTACATAGCCACTACAGATGCTGCACAACCACCAACCAGAACATCTCTCATGGGCATACTTCCATTGTCTCTTGAGACTAACGGATGCCAACAATTGACATTCAACAAAAACTTGTAAAGATGTCTACTATTTCTTAAATGAAAATGGTGCCAATGCAAGATCTAAAAGGTATATGGCAGATTTAGTACTGTAATAAACCTTTTTCATAAAAATTAAATGCATAAAATGATATCATTGACAAATAGCTGACTCCCATGTCAGACCATACTGAGTAGAAGCAAGGCACAAGAACATTTATATTTGTTTTTATTTCAGTTTATTGATTTGTGTATATTATTGGGATGTGACTACTGTGATTCCATTCGAGGTATAGGACCAAAGAGGGCCATTGAGTTGATCAAGCAACACAGGTCCATTGAAGAAATACTGAAGCACATTGACACAAAGGTAAAGAGTTGATTAGCCTAGGGCACCAGACCAGGTTTGGTTTTCATCCCATTGTGATAGATTGTCAAGCCAAGGCCTGGGGCAAAACAAAGTGAGACTAAAATGAGTTGCCCCAAGTTATTAGTAATAGATGTTGCAAGTATTTAGTACAAATAATGAAAATAAAATATTCCAATTCACACCTTTATATTAAAGAAAAGTATTTAAAAAAATTATCAGCAAGGAAGAATGTTGTCAAAACAATTTATTTTTATTTGCGTCTTTTTCATGTCATGTACATTTTCTCATAATCACGAGGATGTCAACATTTCTCCTTTGAATACGTTCCCCGATCACATTACTTTAGGATATTAGCCTGCTACCTCGCGAATCCAGCCTTACCAAAAGACGAAAATTCGTCTTTCCTGTCTATGTCATATAGACAAAGGGCAATAACTCTTGCCCCTTACCTCCCCTTGCTACCCGCTAGGTGTCGCTTCTTTAGTTTTTTAGCTTCGCTGTACGCGAAAACACGTACAATTAGACCTCCAATGAATCCAAGCCATCTTAGTGTAAATTCTGACCATCCGAAGTTAAATTTGGAATTACTGTGTTGGATAATCATTCCTCTACATGTTGTATACATTATTTTACAATATTTTCCAATTTGAGTGACTTTGTCACCTTTTCTAGACTTCGGACCAGGTTGCAACGTGGTCAAGCACGCTTATGGCGGTACTAGCATGTAATACATGTAGCACTCAATAATTTCGCTTATTCCGTATGTAACGTTTACGATATTAGCGACTTAATAACGTGCTGCATTGATAATTTGTGCTTTATTTACCTTCTTTGTAGTTTCAGTAGACTTCAAAAAAGTCTTTGAACGACCAAGTTGTGACTATTTAATGGCGGACTTCGTGTTGTAGTCACGAGTTCACGCGACACTTAATCCTTTCGCTTCCTCCGTTAGTTACGGTTATGGTAATAGCGACTTAATAGCGTGCTGAATTGCTAATTGTGCTTTGTTTATCATCTTTTTCGTTTCAGTAGACTTCGTCTTGAACGAACCATTGCAACACGCTCACGGCGATAACTAGTGTTGTCATTAAGAGTTAACATGGCACGGAATAATTTGACTACTCCGTTAGTAACGGTTATAGTATTATCGAATTAATAATATGCTGAATTTTTTAATTTGTGCTTTGTTCTCTTCTTTTGTCGTTTCAGTAGCAAAGTCGACAACGAAGGCATGAATGGCAAAATGGGTGCTGGCAATGTGGAAATGGAGGAAATTATGTTGACATGGTTTAGGCTGCCCAGTGGGTGTAAATTTCACCGCAGGTCCGTGCATGGCTTTCGGGCCTGTAAGTCCGGACGCATGGAGTCTATGCTGGATCGATTGGATCCATTTTAGTATGCACTTTCGCCGTCCGTCCAGCCGACACCGTCAGTTCAGCCGGCACTTCAGCAGGCACCAACCGGCACTAGCCGTCCATCCGGCACCGTCCGTTAAGCCCAAATGGCACCGGACGGCCAGCCGACCTTCCAGCTTGCATCAACAGGCACCGGCTGTTCAGCCCAAATGGCACCGGCCGGTCAGCTGACCTTCCAGCCTGCGTCAACAGGCACCGGTCGTCCCGCCGACCTTCCAGCCGGCATGGCTTTCGGGCCTGTAAGTCCGGACGCATGGAGTCTATGCTGGATCGATTGGATCCATTTTAGTATGCACTTTCGCCGGCCGTCCAGCCGTCACCGTCAGTTCAGCCGGCACTTCAGCAGGCACCAACCGGCACTAGCCGTCCATCCGGCACCGTCTGTTAAGCCCAAATGGCACCGGACGGCCAGCCGACCTTCCAGCTTGCATCAACAGGCACCGGCTGTTCAGCCCAAATGGCACCGGCCGGCCAGCCGACCTTCCAGCCTGCGTCAACAGGCACCGGTCGTCCCGCCGACCTTCCAGCCGGCATCAACCGGCACCGGCCGGCCAGCCGGCAACGACCGTTCAACCCAAATGGCACCGGTCTTCCAGCCGGCACCAGCCGACCATCCGGCAACGACCGTTCAGCCCAAATGGCACCAGTCTTCCAGCCGACCTTCCAGCCTGCATCAATAGGCACCGGCCGTCCACCCGGCAACGACCGTTCAGCCCAAATGGCACCGGTCGTCCAGCCGGCACCGGCCGTCCATCCGGCAACGACCGTTCAGCCCAGATGGCACCGGTCGTCCAGCCGACCTTCCAGCCGGCATCAACCGGCACCGGCCGTCCATCCGGCAACGACCGTTCAGCCCAAATGGCACCGGTCGTCCAGCCAACCTTCCAGCCGGCATCAACCTGTACCAACCGTCCTTCCGGCAACGACCGTTCAGCCCAAATGGCACCGGTCTTCCAGCCGGCATCAACCTGCACCGGCTGTACATCGGATTTACAGAGATTATAGTGATGTACCTGTCAGTCAATCTGTACTACTGGTTTCATATCACTACCATGAGAGAGATGTTATAGATGAATCTCCGTCCAATCAGACCATTCGAGAGGCAGGTGCTGGTCATAGCCGGACCTTCGCCGACATTCCGGCCGACCATATACCAGACAAATCAGTCGGTATTGCCGGAGTACACCTCCCGTCACGTCAAATATGTGACGGTGTGATTTTAAAACAAGGGAGAATTAGTGACATTATCAGAGATGACGGAATTGAGTTATCTATGCCACTTGGTATGCGCTACCCAGATATGGCAGCTTTACCAGAACAGGACTTTCAGGCCGACCATTCGCCAGTTCAATTAGCCGTTAGTGCCGGCCGTCCATATGTTCACGGCTTCTCCACAAGGGAGATTTAGTGAAAGTGTCAATTATGACAGAATTGCGTCATCTAGGTCACCTGGTATGCTGTACAGATATGCAAGCTGTACCAGAACCAACATTCCCTCTGAGCGAATGGTAGATGGGCGCGCAGTGCTGGCCGCACTGTACAAGCATTATGGAGATTGATATTAAAAAGGATGACAATTCTGCTGCGAATGGATGCTTGAGTTGACCAGAACACGACTCAGCACACAGTGAGTGTGACGAAACACTTTCAGCCGTCCACAGATCAGGTCATGGACCGGACTGAGCTTAGCGCCACGGCCGCAGAATAAAAGATTTATAGGTTGTTGGGAACTTCAGAATGCCCAAAACCTCCTACTGCCACTCAAGACTACACAATTCAGGCACCTGTAGATCTTGAATGAGGAGGAAGAGACGATGTCCTTCCTGCTTCTTTGCCAGTCGGGGAAAAAAAAAAAATTCAGGAAGCTAACTTCCAGCGACGTTCTAGTGTAGCTGGTACGAAAACTCCATCAGACGCCTTCAGTACTGATCTCAAATGCCACGTCAAATCTAGTCCGAAACGTAGTCGATACGTCTTCATTGTTAGACTTAACTTCACTAGCCATTTTTATTCCAACTCCCTAGGCAAATCCAGCCATGACCACGCTTGTGAAGTGAAGGCCTGGATTGCTAGAGTTGTTAACAGGGCAGCTCACCATTCTATGACCAATGCGTTGACTGCTTCTGCCAACTTCGACCTGCTACGATGTGACGTCTGTAGGTGGTCCACGTCGCGCAGGCCCCATTGTACTTGGGTTTTACGGATGTCTCAGTTTGGGACACCTTTACACTGTGGGGGAAAATTGAAAAAGTTTGGAGGCAGGCAGCTCAGAACTGCCCCTCCAATTCGTCGCCCAACTTTCGCAGGCGTTTCGAAACAATCATCCCCTGATACAGCGGAGGGATGATGGTCGGACCGGGGAAAAGGGATCCTTATAATCAAATGTGTAATATAGATCCCAACCCAATGCTGGGAGTCAACAGTCTAATCAAGCTAGACGGCAACCATACAGAGGCGGCAAGAACCAAAGTTTCTCCGCCTTCACGCCTCCTAACTCTAGACGTTGACATACCCTGCCCACCGCCAGCGGACTGCCTACCTGTGGGTAGCCGCCACCTGCAATTTCAGGACCACTAGACCACTTTATTACCTTAGAACATTTGGGTGATTCAGGTCATTTCGGAGGGACTTGGGACTTCATTTATCCATCCCCTCCTCTGTCCTCTCCCTTCTTCATGGATGTATCGTCAGACCGGGAGAAGGATGCCTTTATATATATATATATTTATATCTTAATAAACCTGCAATAGCTGGGGTTTTATTCATGGCTGTTTCTTATCCAGAGGCGGTTCATCGACCTGAGCCGCCTCAACCACCCTGAAAGTCAATGTGGCGATGGCGTGATCAAACCATCCGACGGGTATGCTGTCAGTCTAGATATGACCGACGCACATTTCACGTCCCTATCCCACGAGTAGCGGACATTTCTCCGTTGTGCTTGTCGGGACTCGGTTTATCAGTCCAGGTCATACCTTTTGGCCTCAACTTAAGCCCTTGGGCTAGTACCAAGGTTATGGATTATGTCGTCACTCTGTTCCGCTCGACTTCATCTATGGCGTCGGCAGTATATTTGGACGACATCCTCCAGAAACATCTGTCAAGTTCTACTCTGCTCAAAGGCAGAAACGATCTTATATCACTTTACATCATATAGGCTTTCTCGTGAACTGGATAAAGTCTGATCTCTGTCCAATCCGGATTTTTGGTCCATCTGGGTGTGGAGTTTCTCCCGATCTGAATCTGGTAAGGCTTCCTCGAGTTTGCGATCATCCAGATAATTGCACTCGTAGAGTCCGTTTCCAACAGGATGCGCATTTAGCAAGAGAGTTGCAGATCCTCGGATTATTCAATGCGGCAGCAGACTTGATTCCGCTCAGCCGTCCTTATATGCGCCCTTTACAAAGAACGTTGCTAGCGTAATTTCGCCCTTTTCAAGTCCCTTCGATCCCACAGTCATGCTCACGCCAGAGATACGATCATTCTTGAGTCAGTGGCACAACCCCTGTGGGCTGTCCACAGGGATTACTCTGGAGATACCCCAAGCGGGGATAACGGTATGTTCCGCCACTAGTACCTACGGTTGGGGTGCCCACCTGTTGCCAGACTTCGATACTGTCAGCGGCACGTGGGTGCCAGGGGCGAGCCCTTTCCACATCAACCTTTCAGAAATAACGGCTGTCATCAACGCCTTTCATTTCGGGCAGGATCAACTCTTATTACAAACTGCCCTCATTATGTCAGACAACTTTGTGGTGGTGCCTTGCCTTAAAAACATGGGGACACCAATCACCAGACCTGTGCAATCTGAGCTGGCAGTTTCTACATTGGTTCGACAATCTCCACCTCAATGTACAATTCCGGCACATTCTTGACAGACTCAATGTCTTGGCTGACACTCTATCTAGTCATTCACACAGAATGGTCACTCCATCAATCCGACTTTCTTCCAATTGACACACTTTGGGGACGTCCGATGATTGATCTTTTGCAACAAGGCGAAATCGCAAGTTGTCCACCTTTCATCTCACAGGTTCCAGACCCAGAAGCTTGGGTCGTGAATGCTTGATCAATCAGCTGGGAAGGGTTGTGGTCATTCTCCTACCCTCCCACGGTCTTGGTACTGAAATTAATCCAGAAGTTAAGGGGTCAGAACTGTCAGATGGTTCTGATTGCCCTTCTCAGATGGAACAACTCCTGGGTCTCCGATCTACTCAATCTAGGCGATAGATCTACCCAGGAAGATTACAGTCAGCACAAGTATTCGCAAGCAACCGCGGCCAGGGGTGTTCCACCCCTGTCCAGACCGTCTTTATGTTCAAGCCTGGCTCTTGTCCAGACAGCCTTGCAAGACAAACAATTTAAATCTTTGATTGCGGAGAGAATTTCGAGAGCAAGAAGGCCCTCTACTCTGAAGGTTTACGAGGGCAAGTGGCATGTTTTCAGGGACTGGTACCACATCATTCACATTGTTCCTCTGAGTGTCACAATCCCTCAACGGGCCATTTTTTCTCTGGCTTTTCGAGGAGAAACAGCTGGCTCCAGTTATTATCAAATGCTACCGCTCCATGATATCAGACACATTCCGCCATTCTGGTACATGTGCTATCAGCCATGACAAAGATTTGTCAGATCTTTTAGACACTTTAAAAAATTCAATCGACTTATATCCCTCACCCTGTTTCCAAATGGAATCTGTCCTGGGTTTTAACATGACTCAATTCAGACAGTATTGAACCCACGATTAGTTAAAGCTACTATCATACAAATTGGGTTTCTTGATAGTCTTAGCTTCAGCATGCAGGGTGAGCGAGTTACATGTCCTTTCTAGTGACCCGAACTCTCTTCCGTTCCGATCAGAGGGTTTGATGGTCCTCTTGACGCAGCCAGGCTTCGTAGTCCAAAATAGATTACCGTACATTGGCGATCAACGAGTCGTCATTAGCTCGCTTCTTTATAGATAAGTCAGGATCAACAGCCATGTAAGATCCTGTTTGTGCACTCTAGCACCATTTCAATGCATAGAGGTGAGTCAGGTCACATACAAGCACCTCTTTCTTCTGGTGATAGCTGGGACATGAGATATCTCCATTCAAGCCCTTGCTTCATGGCTGAAGTGGGTTATATGCTCGGCGTACTCTGAGGATTCGCAAATCAGTCACCTTATAGAAGCTGTTGGCTGACATGCAGAGTCAACCTTCTACAGTTTTATCTTCAAGTTTGTACTCGCAGAGGCAAACATTGATTCTAGTAGGTCCGGTGTTGAGCAGCCCAGACGCCCACCAGACACATGTGCAACAATCAGCACAGCCTATTAGCTTCGCTGGATTTGCCAGATAAATTTTCGTAGGTAAGAAGATTTCAATAACTATCTTCTTAACCGTATAAAGGGGTCACATATCACGTGACCCTGGGCTGTGTTGCTGATTGAAAATTAGGAGACCGGGTTATCATTCACATGGGGAATCCAACCATCATTCCCTAGAGGATACCCGGGGTGGAGGTCGGATGCTCCGCATTCCCTCCTCCTATTACTTATTCTCCTAAAGTAATGTGATCGGGGAACGTATTCAAAGGAGAAAGCAAATTTTGTAGTAAATTATGTTTCTCCGAGAATACTTACCCGATCACATTACTAAGAAACCCTCCCAACCACCCCGCCATGCGAGCATCCTCGTGTTTTATATACCGCTCAGCTTAAAAACTAAAGAAGCGACACCTAGCGGGTAGCAAGGGGAGGTAAGGGGCAAGAGTTATTGCCCTTTGTCTATATGACATAGACAGGAAAGACGAATTTTCGTCTTTTGGTAGGGCTGGATTCGCAAGGTAGCAGGCTAATATCCTAAAGTAATGTGATCGGGTAAGTATTCTCGGAGAAACATAATTTACTACAAAATTTGCTTTTCTTGAGGAATGAGATCAAATCATATCCATCTGATGTAAACAAAGGGAGCATCATTTTTGCTATTTTTACCCCAGTATTGTATCTGCTATTTTCATATGACTATAGTCTGGGCAGACCAAGACTAAGACCTGATATGAAATCTCTTGATATACAGATTACCTTACCTGCATACTCCAACATAGATGGTCATATCAAGATGAGATTTGTAATTATCTTGTAAATCGTTTTATTGTTACTCCAACATGGATGGTCATATCAACATGAGATTTGTAATGATCTTTAAAATCATTTTATTGTTACTCCAACATTTATGGTCATGTCAACATGAGATTTTCAGTGAAAGACTTCTTATCATGTCTAGCTGGACTATGTGTTTCCCTTTACCCTCATTTGCGCTTCAGAGACCCTCAAATTTTTAATTTGACCCACAGTTTTGATACCAAAGTTTGTTTTTTACTCTGTCTGAGCCCTAGTTTTTACACCAAGGAGACTTTTGACTCTCGGTCTTGCACTCCTGAGGGATACACTTATGGTCTTAAAGATGTTGCTGATCTGACATCCAGTATGACCACCATGGCAGCCATCTTAAAATTCTTATCACATATGCCTGGACAAAAAGTTATTTTGTAGGATTTTCATCAAACAACTAAATATCTCTAATTGCTCTTAAATGAAATGAATCCATGTTGAAAAATCACGTAATCTAAATGGAAGGTTGTTGTTGGAAAATATTATGTCTTCTTCCAAATGGATGGCTATGTGAACATGGTTTTATGCAGTTGTTTTATGATACCTGCTTTGACCTAAATGAAAATAGTAAATTATACATAAGATTTGGCTGCCATGACAACTGTTTTAATAATCTTATGTCACTAATCCCCCAGAATGGATCATTATTATGACATGGTGTTTTGACCAAGTACAAATTAATGAGGTGCCAATTGTACAGTATGGCTGCCTTAAAAAATCTTATTGTCTGTACTCCTTGATTAGATGATCAATTATAACATGGGATTGTCACCTAGAGACATGACATGATATCTGCTTTGTCCTAAATGAAAATGGTGCCAAACTGACATTCAGTATGTGTACCACAGGAGCAAATATAAACAAAATTTTATCTCTGAAGAATATCAGAGATGTTTTCAAAACTTGACAGTGTACAGGAAGAAATCGTTTTATCTTGAATTCCTAGAAATTCTTTTCACCCAGTTGAGTATAAGCAATTTGAGAGACTCTTGTTTATTAGTGTAGATAAAAGCAAAGCCCTATGTGATAACAAACACAAGAGTACAGTTTTGTATCGTGATGTTCTAGAATCATTTAATAAAATGAAAAATAATAAAAGCAATTCAAGATTTTGAAGTGTAAGTATTGTTAAAAATGTGTACAATATTGATGGATAATTGCTGTTTACTCAATAAATTTCAGAATGAGCACTTATTTCTTTGCTTTAAAAAAATGAACTATAGCTGTCATACCAATATAGCCTGGTAAAATTTGCTTTCGAGAAACTTTTGTTTTGCAGTTGAGTTGATCAGTGAATTGGTTTATAATTTTGCTTGATTGGGATTCATTTTTTATTCAACTATAAAGAATTTAATATTTTATTTACAGAAATACACCATACCAGAAAATTGGATGTACAGGGTATGTAAATATGATATCTTTTCACAAAGTTTTTGTCTTACTAGCATTAATTGTCACAAAATGTTTGATATAGTAATTACACTATCTGAGGGAGATCAAAGGTCAAGGTAACAAATCATGTTTTAGGTGGGTCATTGTTGGTTAAAATGTTTTGGGTATAGTGTAATTATCTATTGTTGTCATGAATGAATTATGCTCGAATGTAGTTACCGTATTTTCTTGCATTTAAGACGCACCTAATTATAAGACGCACCCATATAAAAGACACGGGTTTTGACAATTTGTGTAAAAAATATTTTAAATAAGATGCCCACAAATATAAGACGCATGCGGCCTAGCCATCTGCCGAACTGAGCAATTTATCTCCAGTGGTTACCTTTCATTTGTCATAAATGAAAATTTGTCCCATGTTCCATCACCCGTCGGATGTAAACAAGGCTTCATTACCATTTTTAGTTGAGATCAAAGGCCAATAGCGGATGGGTTTAGTACCTGGTATCTAGATTCTAGAACAATAAACGCCGGATGTAAAGGCGGCTTCATTGATTTGCTTGGCCAAGTCTTCAGCAGGTGGGATTAGTACATAGAATAATAAACGCCCGATGTATGTGGTTAGCATATATAAACGTGGGAACAGTCTCTTGTTATGTATAAAAGAGTGATCAATTTGCTTAGCATTTTTAAAATTTATAAAATTGTCACGATGCCGAAGTGAAAATCATATACAGCCGACTTTAAATTAGACATCAAGTTTGCCAAGGAGCGTGGCAATGAGCTTGTAGAGGTAGAAAGGCAAGATGGCCGAACTTGGAAGAAAATATAGCCAACTGGGTGCGTTCGCAACGTGACAGTAACCGTGCCGTTTCAACGATAGCGATCAAACTGAAGGCTCGAATTATTAATAATCGTCCTTCAATATCACACACTGTACTGTTTGTTCATGTTAAAAAATACTTAGATAAAACGGACATTAATATAAGATGCACCCTGGGTGCGGGCTACGTAAAATTTTGTATAAGACACGGTAGTGGTATGTAAAGTGTGGATACTTGTCATTAAGTAGTATGTAAATTGACAGTGCTACAGAATAAAGTTCTTTCAGTACGAGTCATTCCCCAAGTATGGGACTAGATTGAGTGGGTCTGTGTGATTTCAAAATGACTAATGTAAATTTGTTTCATTTTGAATATCATGGAGATTACATAGATTTTGCATTAAGTGTCTTGTGAATTGCTTTTCATTGGATATTTTATGAATGGGTTGATTAAATTGAATTTAGTATGGTTTGGTTTTGTGTAACTGAGCACAAGTTTTCAGCACATGATACTCTGCAGACAGCATTTTTGGTGGAGGAAGAACCACCAACCCACTGGAATCTCTGATAAGCTTTCTCATGTTGGTCCAGCTGAGACTTTGACACAAGTGAGATGTGTAAATGGTCTGTAACAGTGAGCACCTTCAGCCATTTTGCAAACCAGAGCTCTATAAAATGTAGAACTTGTATTTATATGAATGCTGTTCAGATTGAATTTTGCATTTAACATTTCTTTGTCAAATTTTTAATGTAGGCTTCAAGTCCCTGTTTGACCGAGACTTAGGATATAAATGTTTACTAATATTTTGCTTTGGCACTTTATTATAGCTGTCTAGTTGTTGTCAGTTCATCAGTGAGCTGTCTAGTTGTTGTCAGGTCATCAAAAGCTGTCTAGGCATTGTCAGGTTATCAATGAGCTGTCTAGTAGTTGTCAGGTTATCAGTGAGCTGTCTAGTTGTCATGTTATCAATGAGCTATCTAGTAGTTGTCAGGTTATCAGTGAGCTGTCTAGTTGTCAGGTTATCAATGAGCTGTCTAGTAGTTGTCAGGTTATCAGTGAGCTGTCTGGTTGTCATGTTATCAATGAGCTGTCTAGTAGTTGTCAGGTTATCAAGGATCTTACTATTCACATTTAAAAGCATTTACATTTTCAGGAGGCAAGACAACTTTTTAAGGAACCTGAGGTGGCAGATCCTGCAACAGTTGAAGTAAGTCCTCAAATCAACTTATATGTGACAAGATACTACTAACTTTCTTGTTACTGGTTTCTCATAAAATTTGTTTCAAATTGTTTTACTTAAGTCAAGGGGTATATAGCATCCCTTTCTAACATGCAAATTCTCCATGGTTTTCCCATTGGGTCTGACCCTTATTTTTCTGATTTAATCAGTATTTTGAGCTTCGGCAACCAGTGTCATTAAAGTCTGGATGGAAACTTGTACATGTGTAATGTAATCGAGCTGACATCCTTTGAGACTGGGCTGGGTTTCAAGAAATAACAAACACATATGCAAGTGACAATGAAAATGTATTACACTCTCACACTAATGAGTAGGAAACACGAGAATAACATAAATACAAAGGTACATAATATGAATATAAAACAAAAAATTGGACTCAAAGACTGCTATACTAAACTCATGTAGTCAAACACTACTGTATGGAATTCATGTAGTCAAACACTACTGTTATTAAATTCATGTAGTCAAACACTACTGTTACTAAATTCATGTAGTCAAACATTACTGTTATTAAATTCATGTAGTCAAACACTACTGTTGGTAAATTCATGTAGTCAAACACTAGTTAATAAATTCATGTAGTCAAACACTACTGTTACTAAATTCATGTAGTCAAACATTACTGTTATTAAATTCATGTAGTCAAACACTACTGTTACGAAATTCATGTAGTCAAACATTACTGTTATTAAATTCATGTAGTCAAACACTACTGTTACTAAATTCATGTAGTCAAACACTACTGTTATTAAATTCATGAAGCACTGCGTCGACATCACCACATGCGTATCCAATGTTGACTCGGCCTGCTTTCTGGCACGGTCACTCCCACCCTCCAGACTTTCATGTACCTAAATGTGTGCACTTAACTGGTGGTCTAACATCGTAATGGTGCACCAGATATCTTCTTATTCACTCACTCATTTGGTTATTCACATCTAGTGAGCTAAATATGGAAAAGAAACAACTTTCTGAGGTCTGCTTTAATTGTAACTACATTAAAATATATGACGGTTACGAATGGGTTAATATAATCCGCCTGAAATATTCCTCATGTACGACTGTGACATAAGAATGGTATGCCATTAAAATGGAAATACGATATACTTAAACATTAATACATACATTGTACATTTTCAACATTAGTTCTAATAGCGACCAGATAAAATTATGAACCAGAGTATACACATGTGTCCATATCCCTGTTATTAATCCAAGTCGTATCATCTCACTACCAAATTACATAGGTCATACCTCTTAATAAATTAAATTACAAGTACAATAAAATAACGCAACCATATAATACAACATTGAACATGTTTTACAAAACTGAATATTAGTTTTTTTTACAAAGAGTTGATTAAAAAGCATGCAACTCACTCAACTCTTGGGCTCAAACTAAGTGAAAATGGCAATCCTGCCCAGACAGCTAAATACATTTAGAGCTTCTCTCTAGTGGCTGTCCCAGTCAAAATGTCTACATTATATATATATATATATATATATATATATATATATATATATATATATATATATATATATATATATATATATATATATATATATATATATATATATATATATATACATATACATATACATATATATATATATATATATACATATATATATACATATACATATATATATATATACATATATATATACATATACATATATATATATATATATATATATATATATATATATATATATACATATATACATATATATATATATATATATATACATATATATATATATATATATACATATATATATATACATATATATATATATATATATGGATATTAACAGTTCAAATGTTCAGTTACATTCAAATTATCCTTTATTTACTGAATACGTGTTTTGACAGTAAATGGAGAATGTGTACACATAAGAGTGCTAAAAAGGCTTGTGAGTGTGATAAATACAACGTTTAAGTGAGTGATAAATACAACGTTTAAGTGAGTGTGATAAATACAACGTTTAAGTGAGTGTGATAAATACAACGTTTAAGTGAGTGTGATAAATACAACGTTAAGTGAGTGTGATAAATACAACGTTAAGTGAGTGATAAATACGTTAAGTGTGATAAATACAACGTTAAGTGAGTGTGATAAACACGTTTAAGTGAGTGTTGTAAAATTATTTGGTAAATTGATGCAAGCTAGTTTAAATTACAATTGACTTGGCAAACAATACATGTACACTATTCTGTCATATATTCAATTGCACTGAACACGTAAATAGCATAATTAAGTTATAGTAGGTCAAAGCTACGTTAGTATGCAATAGGATCTCATTCCTGTAGTGATGACCTTGAAATTGCTGGTGCTGGTACGTAGGTAGACTTGTTTCCAATATAGATTTTACACATGAATGTATAAATGTATCATGTGCATTTAGGGGCCGTCCATAAATGACGTCACGCGATTTTGGCCGATTTTTTTACCCCCTCCCACCCCCTCGTCACATGTCGTCACAAAAAGTTAGGCCCCCCCTCAAATATGACGTCACAAATCTTTGGACCCCCCCCCCCCTCTAAAGAGAGAGAGAGAGAGAAGAATTATAGCAATCATTATGCATTCCACAAAATGAAAAGCTCTGGTAGAATCACTGGAATTATATTTTTAAAAATTTAATAACAATTTATAAGTCAAAAAATACAAAATTTAAGCTTCTCCATTTTCCCATGGTGAAGCAAAATGTTCCTTCATGGAATAAATAGGGAGAGCTTGGATCTCTTCATCCTGTGGAATGGATATTCCATTCAGATCAAGATCTTCTTCGTCCATCCAATCTGCACTCTCTCCATTTTCTTCGTTTGCGATTACAACCATTAGTTCACATTGTCGACGTGCAGCAACTCTCTGTGGCCTGATGCGTTTGGGTGGAATTATTGATTCCACCTTGTGTGTTAAAGAATGACTACGTAGCATGACTAACGACGCGAAGTATATGTGACATTTCTTGCAAATCCTATCACCAAGCATGGACTGTACTGACGGACAGTACAAATCATACGGAATTTATCTATAAGGATTTGAGGAGCGAGGAAGGATGTCATCCACTTTCAAACTTTGAGTTGCAAACAGAGATGGGAATTTATGTTGCTCCGTCTATTGTTCGTTCTGGAATTTAAGTGGAACTTTTAAAGTTGCGTGTTTTGATGTGACATCACAGTTCTTAAACACCCCCCCTCCCCCTCGTCACACATCGTCACAAATGTGTGACCCCCCCTCCCTCCCCTAGGTGCGTGACGTCATTTATGGACGGCCCCTTAAATCAATGATTATTATTCAACATACAATTTTTCTTTACCATATGAATGTATTACCGGTTGTTATTGTATTGATTAAAACTGGTTTCATATTTTCCAAAATAAGATGTTTATTTATGGTGCTTTGTAGCATATTGAGAGAGCCAGACCAGTTAGATTTAGCGTTTAAGATATCATATAGTGTACAAGAACATTAAAAAATATAAATAAAATCACATGACAGGAATAAGGTAAACTTTGGTCTTTTTACATATAAATGTCATTAAATAATCCACTCATTTGTACATAGCGCTTTAATTTTACTATCAGGAAGCTTGGTCATTTCACCTCAAAGACTTTGTATTTTTGAACTTTGTATCTGTTAAAAATACCCATTTTCTTAATTATAAATTGAAAGTACCAAAAATATTATTTCTTAGATAAGATATTTTCGACTGATGAAAATCTGTATTAATATCTTCGCTGAGGTCGTTCACCGGTAAAGAAATGTTTTGATGGTGCATACCCTTTCTTGAATACTAGTAATGTGACAAAATGATTGCGAGGGCCTCGAGTGGCCAAGTTCTTTGCTTAGCTCATCGTTACGGATCACTGCCATCTCACCTCTGTATGCATCGTTTCGAGTCTCGGATTCGGCAAGTGTGGGTTATGTGACAAAGCTTGCCAGTAGCTTCTCGTGGGTCGGTAGTTCTTTCCGGGGTTTTGCCCAGGTTCTTCCTCCACCATTTATACTGGCCGCCTTGTATAGCCTATCTTGTGCTGAGAAATGGCGTTAAACACTACAACAACAACACCTTAACGATTGCTTTTGTTTAAAGCGTTCGCTTAGTACGTCTGCTGCAATCGATACAGGGGCAGTATAAAGAGCGTTTGTCATTTCGATAATTACCAATCTTAGTCGTATTTGTGCTGGGGATAGGATCCTTTGCTTAGTTAGCCTTAAGCTCTTTTTTTTTGGCTTCCTTTAAATGGAGACAGGGTCAGAAATAGTCTTTTTTCCTCTCAAGCCTTTTTTGATATTTTGATAGCCATCATTCCAAGTTGATTGTTATCCCTATCAGGAGAGCTTATCAGTCAATCACCAAGAGTGTCCTTTCTTTCGTGAGAATGAGAGCTTATGAGGTTAGAGCATTTTCTTGGATCTATTGGACTCACTCCGCTTTTTGTTCTTTTTAATTTGAGGCCATCAACTTTCCTCTTGACTGGTAAATTGAGGAATGCAGGGAATGTACCACTGCTATTAAAATGTACATGGAAGAGGGGGTGGGTAAAACTAATTTGAATTATGTAATTCTTACCTACTACTGTTGTAAAGATTCCCTCATGTGTTCTGATGACTTCTAGCCTTGGTCAAAGTCAGGAGAGGAAGGTGTCATATGTTAGCTATAGCTAACAAATCAGAGTTGGAGCATGTTCTTTTAATTCTGGGCTACCAATTACTAATTGGACGAGTGAGTATTTAACCTGGACTGGGCACTTGTCCTCCAGGGAGAGGTAAGCAGTTCAGTAGTAGAAGGCAAGTATTAGAAAATTTAAAATTAGTCCCCTCACATTACATATTGCTAACTGCAAAGAACAGTATAATGCACTAGCAGATCAATGTCTATGTTATTTGTTCTGCTGAATGCCACTAACAAACTGCATCAATCCAGATCTCCTGGCACATTATGCAGTGGCAGATCTGGGTCTTTGTAGTTTATAGTTGGACTCTGCTTATAAGCAAGTATATTTCAAGCTCTTTATTGTATGAGTGATAGTTCATGCAAAGTTTATACATGTATGTTTCCTGGCAAAAATCATGCAGGTTATTATTCATTTGTGCTGGTCTTACTCGTGGTTTATTTTCCTCCCTGTTTATGTCTTATTTTAAACAAAAGTTTATGTCTATGTATATATTAGAATTTATATTTTTGGTAACTTCTAAAATGTGAACATGTCAGCAATAGTTACTGTTTAATGGTGACGATGGTTTTATATTTCAGATCAAGTGGGATGAACCAGATGAAGAAGGGATTGTTGAATTCATGGTTAAACAGAAAAGCTTTAAGTAAATATGAATGTTTTATTAATTTTTACACAGAGGCTCTTGTGCAAGTTTTCAGTATCTATATATGAAATAGCTTCAGTTATATCATTTGCCACAAACTACTTGCAGTAATTGGTTAGAAGTACAATTCTGATATTTTGTAAAGGGAAATAATTGTGCAGTTCTACTTTTTTTCCTGGTCATTTTCTCACAGATGCAATTTTTAAATTTTTCTTTTCCTTATGACCTCCATGTAACAGCCACTCAGTGGAATGTTGTAAGCGGTCTTGAGTTTTCTGTATTCATTATATGCTGATATAACAGGGCTAAATAAAATCATTTCCTGTCCATATTCCTCTCAAACTTGCGTGTAAGTAGTTCATTGTGCGGACATTACTGCTATATAATGTATATTCAGTCAAAATTTTAAAAATGGCGTTAGAAAGTCGTGATTCATACTTTTTTATCCTTTTTTTGTAACATCAGCAACTTGGAGAAAGATTCATAAAGAACAGAGCAATGGTCAATGATGTTTATTTTGTATCACATGACTACAATGTTGACATATGCTCTCTGTTTGATGAATCTGGTTTTGTCAAGATTGCCACAACAGCTGGATTGTGGTCACTTTCTAGGAATGAATATGTTGAGAATTATGTATCCTTTTGTTCTTTTACAGTTTGTGACTTTTAGTTAAAATATTGGAAAGGCAGTTTATTGTTGACATCATGTGATCATTGGACATCATGGACATGAATGTTGTGAGATTTGTATAGTCATGTGACTAACAATGCAAATGGCAGGTACCAAGTCAGATGTCAGCAGCATCGTAGTTCAATGCATCCATCAGCAGATTAAAGACATAATGAATTTAATACTCACAATTCTCAAAAAAATAAAGTTTCCTAATGATTTCATGCAGGTATGATTCAATGTAACCATGTTACGTTTACAACCACATGATGGTGGTGAATTCCAACTTTTTGATAGGTAATTGACTCTGACCCTACACCCCATTACAAAATTTCTCAATACAAACAATGCAGTGGTACAGGTACATAATTTTTTCCCCAGACAGTGAAAATTCTTTGAATTTCGCAAATATTGATTTAGTCTGGAAAAACCTGAGAATGTTTTGCCAGCACTTGATGCCTGAAACTATCGAATAATTGAGTCTTAACTAATTTACATGGAAGGTATAAATACCAGTCTAGCATCACAAGAAGCCAACATGGTGGTGGCAAAGCATTGCCACTTACCTGATGGCCTAGTAAACTTTAAATGTTGTTAGATCGAGTGACACATGCATGAAATCAATATGAAAATTACTTATTTCTCAGAAATTGTGGAATTATAATCGTTATGTCTTTAATCACCTGAAGGACAAGACAAAACTGGGGCATTGATGATATGAGACCGGGTACTCACGATTTGCATTGCTAGTTGCACAAGAACACAAATCTAACAACCACATTTTCAAATGTTGTAGCAAATGTTTTTGAAAACAATTATTAATTGAAAGTCGTATACTGGTTGTAATAATAATACAAAACCAAATGAACACAATTTTCCATTGTATTATATTCTGAGAACAACTTCTGGAGTTGTATCATGTGACTACCATGTTGACATGTGCTCTCTGCTTGATAAATCAGACTGGCCAGAATGCTGGTTTTTACAAAAAGTATCTGACTTTCATTTATTATTATTGAACTTCTGTACAACAACATTAAAAAGGAGTTTGTTGTTGATATAACGTGACTATTGGACTTCCGATGTCATCATTTGAGATTTATGAAGTCCTTGACTATTAATGCAAATGGTGTTTACTGGGTCAGGTTTCATCTATGCCATAGTTTTGTCTGGTCTGTCTACAGATTTTGAAAATGTTTTTTAAATGATGGAATTTTTAACCAGCTCGTCTGAAGGAGATTAGGTTGTTTGAAAAATCTTGTTTAGGATTTTATTGGCACAGATAAATTTTAAGGTTACACTCTTTTTCTTTACAAGACAAGATACTAATTATTTGTGTTTTATATTTTTTTAAATACTGTAATAGGTTTACTTTATACAACATGCATATATATATATATATATATATATATATATATATATATATATATATATATATATATATATATATATATATATATATATATATATAATTTAGAATGAAAGGAAACGAAACTAATTTATGTTTATGATGTTGTTCCCACTTAGCAACATAATGCAGGTTAGCAAAGTAAAGTTAGAATTTGTATTCTGTACATTTAAATGACTTTACTTGCCAATTATAGGAATATAATCAAACTTGTTTCGTGTGATACATTTTGTGGCTTTGTACATGATCATCTTTTCTGACATAATTTTGGAGAGTCTTCAAAGAGAAACTTCCTTAGATCTAGATGCATGTTTTATAATCTGAAATGGTCTTTAATTCCATTCAGTAATGGTTATATGTGAACCTTAAATAATTAATTTCATCCTGGAAGAAACCTGGAAATTTATCTTTTGAAAAGTGTGAGAACCATATCAGAGGAAACTAAAACTGACTATACATATGTACCTTTAAATTACATGCATTCATATTTGCATAGATAAATATTTAGACTGATGTAATGTAATTTGCCCAATTTTGACAGAAAGCATCCTGGCATAGAGGGAAAAACAGTAAACATGTATTTAAAAAATATTGCTGAATAGAATTTGGCAATTGACATCTTGGCCTGTAGGACTTATACAAATTATGATGTGTCATCAAATATAGCCACATTTTCTAAGAAGAAAAGAAAAAGAAACACACCTTCAAAAGACTTTTAAGAAAATGCTAACAGAAAGTGACCAAATTTAAGACAATGTATTCTGGTATTTAGGGCAGACACAAATGATGCCGGTCAAGCTTCAGATATGACCACCTTTACTAAAACTAGAAAATCTTTTCAACAACTTTTCAAAAACCAAATAACAGAATTTTGGCCAAATTTAACAGAATTCTTTCGAGGGTTTTCAATTTTATACATATGATGCCAGTCTACCATTAAATATGGATGCTGTTACTACAAATGTAAAAACCTGTTATAATTCATTTTTCCAATAAAAAGAAACTGTAAACAGAAACTTCTTTAAAACAATTCATATTTAGAATGTGACCAAATCTAAAAATGTGTCCTTGATAAAAGCCTTTCAGATTTATTCAAGTGATGTCATTCTGCAAAAGGATGAATGCCACTACTAAATATAGAAATCCATTCACATAACTTCATTTCCAAAAGCCTTTCAGCAGAAAATGACTAAATTTGTCAGAAAAAACACTGGCATAATGGTCTTTCTATATTGAGCGAATGTTACTGACATACCATCAAATATTGATAAAAATACAACATCAAAAACCTTGGAAACATTTGTTATCACAATGACCCAGATTTCTTTGCTAATTACTCTTGCATGTGATCATTAGGTAGATTTGAGTTAAGTGAGCAATCTCAAGTCCACTTGCCCCTCCTGCTACCTTTACTGGCATGTGAGCAAGACAGCATAAGAATGAATGGATTTTGTCGAACCCAGTTTGTGGATAGGAAAAATACCTTGAATGGTGCCAGTTAAATAACGTGTCTGTAAGCAAGGACTGAAATGGTTCATTGATATGATACATTGGCTGTACCAATACACGTATCGATACAAGATGGGGGAGAATCAATACAACACAATACTAATTGTGTGCAAGCTATTTTTGTCTTCAGGTCCTGAGTAATTTATGATTACCTTGTTTTTAAAAAAAATAATTGAGAGTTCATCTGAGACATCTATTATAAGCGCTCATTTTTGTTAGTAAAATGAAAAAGACTACTGAAAAAACTCATTTGCCTTCTAGAAAGTAACACAGAAAGACATGGTTTGTAATTCTGTCCCCCCCCCCCCCCCCCGACCTCCTCGTGCCAATTTGATGCTAATTATTTTATCCTAACAGCATGTTCAGCATAAAGTAGACATTCCAAATGTTTTCCACATGTAAAATATAGTACTTGACTCGTCATTTAATAACCTCTTTTATGCCAAGTTTCTCTTGTTTTGTATATATAGTTCTGTCGAATGTAATAGCTACACTGCAGGTGTATTCCAAAGTGAAATATGCTACATTGATTTTCACATTGGTTTTTAAGTTTTGTTCCTGCCCTGGGTAAATGACAACAAGGAAGTAAAACAACAGAAACACAAAAGTGATTATTGATTAACCAGCACAGTATTTAAACAGAGAGGCTTACAGGGTGCAATGCAAATATGTACAAATTCACACACTTGGAGAGATAATGGTTTCATTCAGAGAAGACTAGCTGATGATAGTGATAATGACAATTTTTTTTTATAGTTATAATGAAGTATATCAGATTATTGGAGCTGGGAAAGTTAATGGAGATTTCAGTGTTTTTGAGCCCAAGAAAGTTGTTAAACGTCCAATTTACATGCTGGTTTGACAAAAATAGGCAGCATGACAATGTCCCTTTCAGCTGTATTTCAAAATTAAATGTTGAAAAGGCAGAATACTAAACATAATTCAAAAGCAGACAATTTAAAAGTAGAATGCAATTGTCATTTCTTTTCTTTGACACTTCAGCAGTGCAGGATTATGTGCTACAGTACTATATGTCCCTATCAGGGTTAAGATAGATTGAATAAATTAAAATGAAATTAAGAATAAATATATTTATTTCATGAAAATAACTCTGAACTAGCAGACTATAGCATTAGTGGACTGAAACCCAAATATGGCGTTATGGAACAGATAAGAAATATGGCATATTTCAAAACACAAATATATGCCCGTGAAAAGAAATTAATTCAAATTTAATGTATCATTTTAGACACAGAAATTTTATCTGGATCAACCAATTTTATTAACTCAAATACATCTATCTTAAATTTAAGCCAGTCTTGAAAATAGACCAAACAAAAACTGCTATTTTGTTATATAATAATATCTTACCGCATACATACATGTCAACCATTACTCTTATACGTATATGGATTACAGTTTTTCGGTATATCCACCTTCCCAAAAAATCTATTGTTTGTTTTCTCGTTTTTTATTAAATTTCAATTAATCCCACAGACCGTATTTTAGAAAAGGTTTCTACATAACTACATTATAAGAGTATGCATGTCCATGGACTTCCCTAACAGTATGATGTTCTATTTACAGCAATTTTCAACCTCTAATTCTTTTTATAGCAGCTGTATTGCTTAGTTAGGAGAGAACAGACTGGTTTTCTGATTTCAATCTTTATGCACAGATTCTTTGTTCTAATTCATATTTAGTGGAGAACCATTCTAAAGGTATTTAGTGCTACAAAGTATATTTTATTTTAGTCGATGCATATATGAGAGCAAAAATATCTTATTTTCAATTAATTTCCAAGATGGATTAGAAACAGGCAAAAAATAAACGAAACAAAAAATAGAATCCTCCAATTATGAAGACATGAGAGCAGCATCATGTGATGGTTATCACAGGCTGTGTGAAAAGAATTTTTATATTTGGTGCTAAAAGGTCTTCATATGGATTTCTAGTCGATGTGTGTGTAAAGCTAAAAGTGCTACAATGAAAACTTGAAGCAGTAAAGGATTTTAAAAGACGAGAGGGGCAAATGAATCATTGTTCATTAAAATTTCAGCATGTTCTATGTGGATTATACAAAGTTTCTTAACAGAAAGGATTTGGTTTATTAACAGTGAAGAAAGGATAAGAAATGGAGTTAAGAAACTGCAGAAATCCAGATCAGGGACAACGCAGGGTCGATTGGATTCCTTCTTCACTGTCACGTCAGCTTCTTCAACCAAAAGAAAGGTGAGTACCTAATAAATTGACATACTCCAGCACTCCATTCATACTTCTTGTAATAACCATAGCTCTACAACTTTTGCGCAAAATTGGGTGCAAGTTGCTTGGTCAATAGCCTAATGCAGGTAGATGTGCCTATTGAAAGTTTTGTTTTTTCAATTAAAAATGTTAAAGAGTTATTGCCCTTTTATATTCTGTCACCCCTATAGCAGATCTCAGTAACCAAAGCAGCTCAGGAACCTTTCACCATATTCTGATATGTGTACCATTTCATAAACATGGAGGTGCCTTTTATGGATTTTGTCTTGTCAACTTCAGTTTCGCATAGTTATGACATTTGACACTCGTCAAGTACATTCTTACCTTTTCATGAAAGTTTGAAATGGATGCTGCTTGAGTTGATGGTACCATGAGAAAGTTGGTTTTCAAACATTCAACCTTATCATTAAGAGGATTCATGACAACTGAATGCTGCTCATCAAGCTTGGGTTTCCCAACATAAATATTTTGTTATGGTCTCTTTTTAATGCACAAATCACCAGTAGATCAACCTAATTTTTGTCTGTCTTTAAATATTGCAACCATTTATGAAATTAAAATAATAAGAAGTCTATGAAATTAACTTTATTTTATGTTTATTTTTTTTATTTTTTTTTAGCAGTTTGTTAATGCTCTTGGTCTTTACTGCACGGAAGATAATCATAATACTTTGTATACAGACAGATCATACCAAGGTCTTGTTGGTCTTAAATGAAAATGGTGTCTATTGAGCAGACAACATGATCATTTTGAAAATTTTGTTATTGTTTCTCCTCAATAAATGGTCATTTTGACAAGGGGTTTCACTAAAAGAATTCTTTTTACATATAGACGGTTCTAAATAATAATGGTGCAGATCTGACATCCATCATGGCAACCATCTTGAAATTGTTTTGTCTCTGTTTTGGAATGGATGGTCATTATTAACATGGAACTTGCAATGAAATACACTTTTTGACATGTAGATGGACTGCAGTGAAATTGGTGCCAATCTATATTCAGCATGGCAGCCATCTTGAAAAATCTTGTGAATGCTACTTTTCAAGGAACAAATAGTTATGTTGAAATAGAGATTTAAAAGTTTTAAAAAATCCTAAATGAAAATGGTACAGATCTGATGTCACTCCCATCAGGGCAGCCATTGTGTCGTCTTGAAAAACTTTTCACTACTTCTGAATGAATGGTTATATTGACATTGTTTTCAAATAAAGACGTGTATTAGATGCTATTGATGCTGAAAGGAAATATGTGGATTTGACCTCTCAGTATGACTTCTATGGTTATGGTGATTATCAGAAAAAAAATATTTTTATAACAACTTGTATTGACATACTATTTATTTTCACATAAAATAAAGCCATTTCTTAAATATCTAATTGATACCAATGTAACCTCCACATAGGTGGCTTGGTGTACATCTTGAAGAGCTTCTGATAAGGCTCCTGTTGTATTATACTTGACTTTATGTCCTCATATGACTTCCACCATGTCAGATATAATGGCCATCTCAAAGTCCTGTTGTCATTATCTGTATTGGCATGTCCTCATATGACTTCCACCATGTCAGACATAATGGCCATCTCAAAGTCCTGTATTGGCATGTCCTCATATAACTTCCACCATGTCAGACATAATGGCCATCTCAAAGTCCTGTATTGGCATGTCCTCATATGACTTCCACCATGTCAGACATAATGGCCATCTCAAAGTCCTGTATTGGCATGTCCTCATATGACTTCCATCATGTCAGACATAATGGTCATCTCAAAGTCCTGTTGTCATTATCATGATGTGAATGCTCTGTATTGGCATGTCCTCATATGACTTCCATCATGTCAGACATAATGGCCATCTCAGTCCTGTTGTCATTATCATGATGTGAATGCTCTGTATTGGCATGTCCTCATATGACTTCCATCATGTCAGACATAATGGCCATCTCAAAGTCCTGTTGTCATTATCATGATGTGAATGCTCTGTATTGGCATGTTCTCATATGACTTCCATCATGTCAGACATAATGGCCATCTCAAAGTCCTGTTGTCATTATCTGTATTGGCATGTCCTCATATGACTTCCACCATGTCAGACATAATGGCCATCTCAAAGTCCTGTTGTCATTATCTGTATTGGCATGTCCTCATATGACTTCCATCATGTCAGACATAATGGCCATCTCAAAGTCCTGTTGTCAGAGGCCCAACTTGATTCGATAACCTGTTCTAGCCTGGATTGTACGCACCGCCCGTTCTGTACTTGATTCATAGTAAGTAGATACCCCCGTGCGACCGTTTGTCACCCGTGCTAAACACTCCGGCCTATTTTAAACCAAGATGGCGACAGCAGAAGAAGACACGTGACATACACATTGCTATCTCCGCCATTTTCGCCGTATTTTTCTTCCTTGATTGGATAACCCGGTCAATACGCCGAATCACGTGATAGCATCATCACGGTCCTCCGGTCGGGCGATAGAATCAAGTTGGGCCCTTATCTGTATTGGCATGTCCTCATATGACTTCCACCATGTCAGACATAATGGCCATCTCAAAGTCCTGTTGTCATTATCATGATGTGAATGTGTTTTAGTGGATGTTTGACTATTAAAAGGCATTTGTTTGACTTTAAAAGAGCATTCTGCATTGTCAGCTGTAACTCGGCTGGGCAGGTTCAACACAGTGACATCTACTTTTGCATGATTATATTGCTGCAACTTTCTAATTGGGGGAAAAAAAACTTAATCCATTCCTGATACTAAGATACACAGTCCATGGTAGATAAGGGGTCGTCCATTTAGTACATACACATGGAGGGGGAGGGGGGTATCCCAAATGTGTGCGCTTGCTTGCGTATGGGGGGGGGTGTCTACTGACACTGTACTTGCACAGCGGCTAGCTTTTGGATCCAAAATTCCTTTTAATGCGTCATTTAATCTGCATTGTCCGTCACTTGCACAATCTGAAATTATCAAGCGCACATGTCCTGTGTGCGGCGTGTATCACTCGTCGCAGGCCAGTGTAAGACGACACCAAAGCGTTCACACTACTGAGTCTACCGACACTGAGAACTTTAATCAAAACGTGGATGATGACGTCAGCGAGGCTGTGGATATTGAGACAGCGGCCCAGCATAGTGCAGCTAATGCTGTTGTGATTCAGCCTGATGTTAAGCTTGTTGCTGAAATTCCTGTTATACGTAACCTGTTTGACTGGGTTCAGTCGGCGTTTGTCTGACCTTTAGCAGACACTGGCGAACTTTTTAAAGGTTTAATAACATGCAACTTGTTTCTTTTATATATACAGCAGCTGAGGACTGTCTGTTTTACTCCATTTCATTAAACATTTGAATATTATTAATCCTGTGTCATTTCTGCGTGGATGAAATATTGGAAGTTCTATATGAGTGAGTGGGGTGGGGGTCATTCATACGTACGTACGCATGGGGGGGGGGATGTAAAAAGTATGCATGCGTACAGGGGGGGAGGGGTCAAGTTTTGTCTTATTTTTGTGTACATACTAAATGGACGACCCCTAACAGAGCACATATTTCCACCTTTAGAAACTGGGTTTTCTGTAATCCATGATTCATGTAATGTAATGTACTTATATTTTTCTGTTATTATTCATAGATAAATATTCAAATTTTTGGAGGTGCATTACAAACTTCCACAACCTATTATGAGTGAAAATATATTTTTTAATAAACAGTAAATTCTGCTTGTTTGTTGTCTCTTCTTTCCTTATATGGACCTTTGACTTGTGGACATAAAAACTTAGAGTAGACTGGCTGTACTATTCAGTCCTTTAACACCGCTTTATGGTGGTGTCTCATTTATACATCATCAATCATTTAAATCATTATATTTAATGTAAGCCAAGAGACTCCAAAAACCATATCTTTACATCTAAATATAGATAGTTTCCAAATAGCAACATCAGCTACCATATTTGTGGTATGCTGGTAGATTTCCGATTGAGTTTATTGACCTGTCTCTTTGGATTTAGTACAAGCAATCATGCTGAAGAGTGCACCAAAGTCATGTGAACTTTACCCAATTCCAAGACCACTGCTGCTTGAATGCTTAGATCCAATATTGCCTTCACTAACTGATGTTATTAATACCTCTCTCTCATCCTGGGAATTCCCATCATTTTTCAAAACTGCCATTGTAAAACCTCTGCTGAAGAAACCAACACTCAACCATAATGATTAAAAGAACTACCACCCAGCTTCTAATCTCCCATGCATATAAAAAAAAAAATTGAAATAGTTGTTTTAACCCAACTTGTATCTCATCTGAATTCAAACAGTCTTTTTAGCAGTGTACAGTCTGCATATTGCCCTTGCCACAGTACTGAAACTACTCATGGGAAAGTAGTTAATGATATTCTCTCTGCTTTGGATAGCGGACAGATTACAGTCCTCACCCTTCTTGATTTGTCTGCAGCATTTGACACAATATACCATGATATATTACTTCACCATCTCCAGCATGTATTTGGCATTCACAATACAGCCTTACAGTGGTTCAAGTAATACTTAGTCAACAGTACACAAATTGTATCTGTAAATGGAATACATTCTAGCTCAGTAGATCTATGTTGTGGTGATCCACTGGTGTCTGTTCTGGACATGTTCACTTAATTCTATACAAGTGTCATAGATCATCATTCAGTGTCTCACCAATTGTATGCTGATGACACCCAAATATACAAGTCTAGCCACACAACTGAAGTTGATGCTACTATTAAAGGTGTAGAGAGATGCATTTTTTATGTGAAATCATGGACGACATGAAACAAGCTGCAGATGAATGATGATAAAACTGAGGCCATTCTGATCACAACACAGACTTTCTCATTCACATCCTTTACCTCAAACAATAAATATCAGCAACACCAATATTAAATTCACACAGTCAGTACGAAACCTAGGTGTTACTCTGGACAATACTATATTTTATGAACATGTCATGAACATATGCAAGGCTGAATATCTTCAGCTGTGATGCATCAGCTTCATTCGCAAATATCTTTCAGTTTATGCCGCTAAAACACCTGTGTGTTCATTAGTCCTTTCAAGACTGGACTATTGTAACTCAGTTCTGTCTGGTTTGTTGCAATATCAACTCCAGAAACTTCAAAACGTTTTAAAGACAGCTGCTCAGATAATCCTTAGAGTACCACGATCAGAGAACACCTCCCCACTGCTCTGTACCCTACACTGGTCCAAAATAAAACACAAAATTTTTTCTCTGTGCTACATTTCATTGATGGACTCCAGTCCAACATACCTATCTGGCCTTACCCATGTGTACACACCAGCAAGATACCTAGGCTCCTCTTCTGACAATCGTATACTCTTTATTCCCACTATGAAAACAAAGTCATATGGACAACATTCTTCTGCATGCCAGGGCTCAGCATCATGGTACGAATTGCCCGTTAAAAAACTGATCCCTTTCATGAGTGCTCTTAAAACACACCTTTTTCGACTGCAAGAACAAACTTAAAAGACCTAATAATTTTTCCTACCTTAACTATTTTCAGAATTTGTGTGTTTTCTAATTTTATGGCTTTTTTTGTTGTTGTATTCATATCATTACAGATGTTGTAAAGTGCTTAGAGCTTTTAAAGATTAGGCGCTATACAAAATCCTCATTATTATTATTATTATTATTATTATTATTATTATTATTATTATTATTATTATGGTGTTTGAAAGTTTAATAAATTCATTGAATTTCAAGATACTGTTACAAAGGATTCATTCGTAACATAATGCAAATCAGGCTTCCTGTTAGTATTTATATGTATAATTTATAAATAGATTTTTATTCAGTGTGCCATGTTCAAAATTGTTATTTTTGATGGTTGTATTTAGGAGAATCTGCCATGTTGCCCATTGTCTGGGTAAAATAGGCAGAATTTTGTCTGCCATTGACCTTATTGGGAAGCATCTATTGTTATAAAAATGGTATAATATTACATAAAAGACCTGAATGGGCCTTGTGATGTGTAACCTAATGTTATATTTTGTTACATCAGTTGCATCGATTCCTCCTCCACCTCCTCATTATTATTATTTCAGGCCGAGGAGCCTAAAGGAAATCAAAAGAAAAAGGCTGCTAAAGGTGGATTCAAGAAACCAAAGTAGAGGAATAAGTTATTTGAACCAATAGAACAAAAAAATAATAAATGTAACATCATGTATTTTGAATGAATTTAATGTCTTCCTACAAGTTTTCAACTTGTATTTTAATTATGTAATTTGACCACAGTCCTCATCTTCTTTTTATAATGTTGATGGAAATCTAGACAACTGTAACCTGAAATGACTATCATGTTTTCTTTCCTTCATTCAATACATTTGTATATTTTACTAGCTGTAAGCAGTGCTCTAATTGAATATATAGCACACATTAGTCTTGTACATGAAACCATCTTGTGATGAAGTTATGAAGAATTCTGTTTTGGTGAGGATGGAAGACCTGTAAGTAAGAAAGCAGTTTTAAGATCCGCCATGTGCAAAAGAAAGAAAAGTATTGGCTGCTACATTTAGCTCAGATTGTGTGAGCTATATATGCATACAGTTTATGGTAATAATTTATGTGTCGTTCAGAATTGGGCAATATATATTTGTATGGTCAGAATAAATTTAAAAACTACACAAAGGAAATAAATGTTTTAATACCATGTAATGATGTTGTATATGTTATCTATAATAATTTTTCTGTTTATAATCGCTGCAGATGCAGTACAATTTGGTTGCCAACATTATTGTTAGATAAGACATCTTTTCATTTACTTTGACCTTTTACTGTTAACCCTATATAAAATGGCCATACTGATAGACCATCAGTTGTTTATTTTTTTTTTTTTTTTTTTTTTTGCTGAATGCCAAGTTTTTCAAGGTAGGTACTACTATATTCCCACCAAAATATTCAAATCTTCCTGGTTAAAAGGCCACTGGAGTCTATGACTCAATATGCAGTGGAAGATATTTCTGTTATAATGGGCATTAATTTGTTAGCAGTTTTCAGCATTATGTAAGCTATTAAAGGTTTAAGATAACTTACAGATTTGATGAAGGCCGATCAAACACAGACTTCGGTTGAAACCATCAAACAGCTTCTTGCCATATTTGCCAAGAACATCCAAAGACTTTTGAATGAGATTGTCACAGGTGATAAAACATGAGAGTTCAACTAGAAAGAAAATATTTAAGTTTGGATAAGAGATAATGAGCAGAGATCACAATTCACTATCATGAGTGTTTTATATGCATTATTTGTTAGCAAAAAGTTAAAATAAATAAAGTTCACCCATGCACTTGTGCCTTCTCTGCTCGTGTCTGGATTTTTATTGCCAATAGTTGTGAAACAAGACTGAACCATCTTTACACTAATTCCCATGAAACACTTCCTGGAACAGAACAGCATCCTAACTTTACCCTATATAGCTCCAAGTGATGTTTGGCTGAATTCTGTTACCAAAGATTTTGGGCAGAAAGCTGCCGTGCTGTTTGATAACAGTTTTCCCGCTTGTGAACAAAATCCAAACAGTGAAAACAAAATAGCATTAAATAATCAAACTTATGTACATGTGCGTACTTTGAGGGCATGCACTGACATACTGCTAACTAGTAAAGAACTTTGTCCTGCAGTGAAAATGATGTTCA
The DNA here is from genome assembly GCA_029339505.1 of Unio delphinus. Taxonomy (NCBI): domain Eukaryota; kingdom Metazoa; phylum Mollusca; class Bivalvia; order Unionida; family Unionidae; genus Unio; species Unio delphinus. The sequence goes on from JAQISU010001238.1 coordinate 6,668,417, forward strand.
TAATGTTTAAAATATCCTGCATCAATAAATTTTTTGAACTAATTTTCTTCCCCCCACCCTTCCCAAACCTAACTTAAAATAAAAGATTCTTTAAAACCAAACAAAAAATATAAATTAGTGGAACCTTTTAAAGGAAGGAACCTTGGACAGCAAATACTTTTGAATGCTTTAAATGGCTTGGTTTAATACAAGTTAAATAGCATCCAAACTATGAATATTAATGAGGAATCAGGGCTATTAGTGGATGAGCAGGAATCTAGTTTTATTAAACATTCTTTAACAAAACTTTATTATTTGTTTATTGGTAGAGACATAAACCCCTGATTTCATTTTTTAAAACTGTTTTGCCTTGAATTAAAAAGGAGAATCATGCTGCTGATATTTCCTGTGTGAATATACATAAAACACAAAAAATGTAGCAGAACACTCACAGATATATATATATATATATATATATATATATATATATATATATATATATATATATATATATATATACACACACATATATATATATATATATATATATATACACACACATTTTCTCTCTCTCTCTCTCTCTCTCTCTCTCTCTCCTTTGAATACATTACCAATTACATTAATATTGGTAAAATGCTCCAGTACCTGATGAATGCGGCTGTCATGAAAGGACAAGAAATCTCTTTCCCGCCTGTTTTCGGTATAGGCAAAGGTAAGAAAGTCGTTCTGATTCGAGGAGGACAACCTGCACAGTGAAGAATCTGCACGACAATCCTACCATGAAGCATATGGAATACAGCTTTAAAGCAACTGTCAAGGACGTTTTTAGTGTTACCGAGTTCTGAGTGCCCAGTCCCATCAACTCTAAGCCAGGTCAGCAAAGAGGCTGATAAGATATGCAACACAGACAATTCAAATGTTTGCATTGCGGAGAACCACCTACCATCTTCGTTAGCACGATTCTCCGACATTAAGCACTGAGCTGTCGTCTCTAGATTAAAAGATTGCAGAGGTCAGTACGATGTACCCTTTGATTTACAAGGTGGAAAAAAGTCAGGATTGCCACCACTCATTTCGGGAGAAAATTGTCGCTACATCTTATATGCTACATTTAGCATCTCTAGCTGTTTTTTAAACTTTCCTAATAAAGCCAGGAGCGATCACGCATGGGAAGCCAGAGCCAGCATTTTCGAAGTAACTAATAGAGCTACGTACAACACAATAGATAACGCCATGACAGTGAAGGCCTGCTAATCTGCACTCTACCGTCCTAAAACCACATGCCTTCGGCACGTTTTGGCATGCCATTGATATTTAGTGATAATATTGAGGAAGTAAAGCACGCATGGTGACAACTGGAGCACGTAGACTGTTTGGGGCAATATGATCCTAATAACACTTACAAGAAAAGATTTCTATCTCGATCCCGTTTCAGGAGACAACACAAATCCTCGATTCCGTAAGCAGTTGTGAAAAGGAAAGGTTTCTCATTCCCCAAAACTCCAAACAGCCGACGTTAACTTGCGATCTCGCCCACTCGCATGTAGTCTTCCTATGAGCCCCAGACTATTTCATTTTCGATCCACGTCGATGGATCTGTTCCCGATAGCGAACGGATGCTCAGTGTTTTTTCGGAGGATCTTTGGATTTATATTATTAAATCCTCTGTACTTTCGACTCATCCTTCCGTCAGAGATTTGTCGTCCGATATGGAAGAAGCAGAAATGTTACACAAAGAGACCTGGTCACTATTTGACATAAGGGCGGAAGAGATATTTCGCAGAATGAACTCACTGGGGCTTTACTCAAGGATGTTCTTGTACCGACGGTCAACTGCTAACTCGGACCAGTCATTAATATCAAATGACTCGGTTCGTATATATCCGAGCCGAGGTTCAAGATGGAGACTGCAAGGTTAACCAGGTTCGGTTTCCAAGGAACCAGTTACCAATTTCCCGTTCTACCTCGATATCAGCCCATGCGGTTTTACCAAGATTGCCAATTGTTTCGACCCTCTCTTTCGGTGGACCGCTTCAGCAGCGAAAGCAGGGTATCTCGACGACATACTTCCAAAATATTTTGTAAGTCTGGCTCTTGTCAAGAACATAAATGAGCATTCCCTTTTGAGTCAGGGTTTTGAATCAGTGTGGGCAAATACCTGATAACATCAGAGTATTTCGTTCACAGTTGGAGTATGCGTTGACTGTATGGGATCAATCTATCAAATCAACCGTTGCCAAACTTGAAGCAGTACAACGAAGAGCGCCATGGTTTACTATTGGCGCCTAACACGCTACAACTTTTCGGATGGGAATAACTAGTCCGACGACGACAAGTAAAAACTCTTATGGTGTACCGGATTGCACACCAAAAAGTTGACATACCAATAACACCATTCCTTTACCAAACAATAACTTACGCCAAAAGCCATTAATCCAGATTTCTTATCGGCTTCACCAGGGTCGACACATACAAGAACTCGTTCTTCCCATCATGAATCCGCCCGTGGAACTCTATCATCCAACCTAGTCCACGCCAATTCCATCGATGCTTCGGAGCAGGGGTTGGAGCGGGGATTGCTTAGCTCCAGACCATTCATATTGTCATAAATTTGGAGTAAGTGTTAGTGAATTTGAACCATGCTTGGGTCGTTAGTAGTGATTTTGGGTACAAGCCGAATGACTGTCCCTGTAGTAACATAGTCCATATTAAAATTCAGTAGTGTATACAAGTAGTGTGATTGAAAAGGCAGCATTTATGGTTGGAAATCAGTAAATTATAGAATGGAATCAATAAGTTGGAACTTGGTAGGTACCGTTTATGTGGCCATAGTGGAAAATTGGCGTATGTATATGAGTGTGATACGCCGGAAATTCTGTGGATGGACTGGCCTAGGGTCGCGCAGTTAAATATTTCCCAGTTAGTAAGGGAATACTGGTGTCATTTCTATGGCACGACAAGCTATCGGTACGGAAAACGGATAATAATGAAGAAAAACCATGTAAAGGTGCAGTTAATGGACGTTTGGGCAAGTTGTCTCCTCTGGGTCGCCCATTGATTACAGCAAAGATTAATAATTATAGCAGACACGTCTTTCTTTCCATTTTACAACTTAAGTTGTATGGAAGTCTTTGGAAATTTGGGGAAAACATATGACTTCCAGCGTGACTCGCGCCAGGGTTTTGACACCGCTCGGTCAAGTGAATACCCCTGTGCGTGTAACAATATTGTTTTTATCTGTTTTAGCTGCACTTGAGCTTTCCGACACATGTACATAGTTCACATCATGTGCGAGCATGTTCCAGAGGAACGCAGCACATTATCGGAAGTAAAAAATTCTGAAAGCCCCTATACATTGGGACAAGTGGTGAGAGAACAATCTGCTTGATAGACGCGAATAGAAAACTAACACTGTAAAACCGAACTTCCGTGGTCACCTGTGCTTCAGCCATGACCCGACAGGTTACTTTTTCAGATATTGCTGTTATAAGGAGAGCCTCCTTTCAGCGTTCTGTCTTAGAGAGAATCTCACAAACTAGAAAGCCACCCTCTTTCATGCTGCGCGACGGGAGATGTGAGTCTTCAATAACTTGTCCAATGGCAACAGTGTTGTAGCTTTGAGAACCTCAGTCCCAGAATCGGGTAAATGACATGAAAAAGCTTACATCATTTTCGATTGATGACTACCGCTCTATCTTTAAAAACAATGCATAATTAGTAAAAGTTTTAGGTAGGAAAAGGGCATCGATTTCTTTTTTCTTACACGCTCTAACGTCACCAATTTGGTTACCGCCAATGGGAATGTTCTTTAGTTAGGATTGCGGTTTACCTTCATACAAGGAAGACTCAGTATCCTTCGCCTGTTTCTCTTTACTATTCTAACGTTAATATGGTTAGGGAATGTATTTAAAGGGAAGAAGAATAAAAAATACCAGAGATGGGTGGGAGTAACTATCTGCGTTTTTTTAAATAACTATCTCTGCATGGTTTGCCTTGTGTGCCCTTTTGAATCATGCAGGACTCTAGCTGAGATGCCCTGTTTTTGTTTTTTTTTTAGCCATAATTTACAGCCTACACATTCTCAAGAGATTAAAAAATATTGATTTAATTATTTTGGGCAATGTTTTTTGCATTCACATTACTTAGAATTGATTGCAAATTAATATGCTCATGGTAGTATGGACATGTCGGTCAAGTACAAATTATCTGAATTGCTCACGGATTCAGTCAAATTTGTATTTTATTATATAGTTCATGCATCGACGGAAACAAATAATTGACAATCGATACTTGTAATTATAGCTTGGTACCTACTTTTTTTTTTTTTTTACTGTATTGCAATTTAATCAATTTTGTATGAACTCGTCTAAAAACAATTTACGTGTTTAATTACAAGGATGCGTTTGGAGACAAATTTACAGAATGACGTCATATCGTAAACACCATTCAAAGCCCCGCATCCTTCACATGCATGTAACTTATTAGATGTAATTTTTACTTTAAAATTATTTCAGTTCTACTCGAAAGAAAAAGCAAAATGGTTCTGCTCAATAACTTGAGTAGCACGTCACAGAACTTGATTTAAAATCCTGGATGTCTTAAACTCGGAGCAAGGAAAACCGCCTATAAAGTTTTGGTTAAAGTTGTGAATCGTAATAGTATGGGTTCCCAAAATTGATCTACAGTCGAACAGAAGAGGCTTATAATTCCTGGTGATTCTCTTAGTTTTTGCTTTCTTCTTCTTGACCGCTCCGGTGCTCTAGTGGTTAGAGCGTCTGCCTCGAATGCTTTCGTGGGTTCGACCCCCAGTCGAGTCATTGTAAAGACTTTTGCAAATGGTACTAACAGCTGCCTCGCTTGGCGTTCAGCATTAAGAGGTTAGTGTTAGGACTGATCGGCCTGGTGTCAGTATAATGTGACTGGGTAGGACATCATGCTATATGTCAGCGGCATGATGCCCCAGAGCTAGACATCACTATAAACTGCCTCACTACAGACATCGTAGCGATATGACTGAAATGTCTTTAAAGCTACGTTAAAAATCCCAAACACATTACTTCTTCTTCTTTGTATTATTATTATTATTATTATTATTATTATTATTATTATTATTTTTATTATTATTTTTATTATTATTATTATTATATTTGTAAATACATAAAATAAAGGCATAGTGTACAATATTACTGGAAGCTAATGGTGAATGTAATAAAATATAATTGCCATAGCTGTAATTATGTAAGTAATAAAAAGCAAGACGAAAATATTACAGTTGTAATTAAAAAAAACTACTGTTGAGTGATCATATATTCTCGACTGAAATTCTTTGGTAGAGATTCAGTTGAATGCTTCGAAGAATCAGTACGAGCGAAGGGAACGTTCGCAGCTAAAAAATTTACTCGGTGGTGTAGCGTACATCTGCAACACATAGTCGAGAACATAACGTGATTTTCTCTGTTCTCATTATACCCATTGCTAGCAAAAAGGCGACTAATTTTCAAGTTTTGTACTATTTGCAGAAGCTAACTTTGTCGGGGAAAACAAGAGCTGTAAGTGCCTGTGCAATTCTGAGGTATAATTTCATTTAAGTATCTTTAATTCGATCGACTGATTTACTTAAAGGATGCCATCCTTAGCGATAATGGGAATTTCTTCGGTATGAAGAAACACTGAATAGCGTCACGTTTGATAATGATGTAAAACGTTCGGCTCCAAAAGCTGAAATCCATGTTGACAGTAGACGACATATAAACGCTCGTATCGTGGCGTTCTGACAAAATGTGCCAGAAATTTGCTTTTCTTCTCATGTGAAAATTGTCAGTGTAGGATAAAGGAGACCATGTCTCGTCTTGCGTCTGTCTTTATTGAGTTTGATCAGACTAAGAAGGTAACTTGACCGTATTCAAATTCATATTCCTTGAAGGTTACGCCTACAGTTCATTGTTTTCATGTTTGCTTTTAAAATCACTTTTACAACTTTATTGGCTGTATTATTCCGAGCAAATGTGATCTTGGTGACTTTCACAAGGACACTATTTTGGTAGTCAATCTAGCGTGTATCGAACTCGCGACCTTAGATTACGAGTTCGACACTCTATCAACTAAGCTGCGGTTCCTTCCCTCCTTGTAAGCAATTATGAAGTTAGTTGGTGGTATATTATATAAATATTTCATTTTTCATATGATAGTTGTGTAAATCATCCTGAGAGAATATATCGTCAAACGTGGCGAAATTGAGATTGACAATGATTTTAGAGGGACAGAAATATGAACTATCACCATCTCTGAAATATTAAAATAGTGGGCATCAGTCTCTTTACACTTGCCAGGTAAAGATCAATCTTTAAATATATATTAACTCTAGTTTTTCCATCATTTTGAGGATCCAAAATGTGATTCTTACCGCTCTTGACGATACAAAATTCAACTAATTCTCCAAATCAAAATCTGCCATCTTGAAAATAACAATCAACATTTGACTCGAGTCACATAAAAGTCGTGATTTATTTCTAGTAGTTTTCTTTTTGTTTCTGTTTACACTATAAGTGCAATAATAATGGATCTAAATGAGACTACTTGTCACAAACTTTCATGTTTAAATCATACATGGCTATGTGTGCTCCAAATCCATGTTTCCTTTAACATGCGTTAAAAAACGTTAATGCCGTTTAACATGACATAAATAATCTCATTTGCCTGTGTTTCTATTTGGTCACAAAAGAATCACTACCAAGTACAGCACATAATGTCTACTCATGAAGCGATTGTCATAATTTGTATCAAGCTGGCAAGACCCTGTTAAACAAAATGCCATTAAAATTCCCACACAATCTCTCAAGGTAATGAAACTCTAGTTCTATCTTACTAGCGATTCAGATTGATCGCATTGTTTCTCTGCCATACCAACGGAAATCTTCCTGCAGCAGCTTCCCTTGAAGGTTATTGCCTGTTTCCGACTTTAACGACTAGGGCTTTTAATTGGAGACGTTGTGTTTCATCTATGATAAGAGTAGTGATAACTTGTTTCTTTGCCAGGGAACCCCATTACATAACCCATCAGCATGGCTGCATCTAATAAAATGGTACGGCTAACAGAACATTCTGCACCGGAGATATGGCAGCATTTAGGTATGTCGGAATTGCACCCGTATGGAATGTTACTAACTGAATTATATTCAGTGCTATATTTAGAGTTATACTAGCAGGAAGTTGTTAATTCCCTAAATTCCAATTTTCCAGCGTTATAAAACCGGTAAAGCTGAAGTCGGATTCGAGGTTTTGTTCTCGTATGATCCTCAAACAACCAGTGAAATTTTGCCTATCATAATTTCCTTTTCGCCAGCTCCATTTTCTCCCCCATTGTAAAGCGTTCTTTTTAAGGTAGGTAAGCTAAAAGAACGAATTCGTCGAGAAACGAAATCGATAGTTATTGAAATTAAACCATTTAAACCAAAGATTTGTATTATTGTCTTACCAAATTATACCAAGCAATGTATGTTTGGTTTGCCTTGGATTCGATTATATATGGCTTGATTCGTTTATTATGGTATTCATTTTTTTTTTAATGTTTTTGAAATGCTACTGTGGACAAGGGCTATCCTTCCGTTGGTGTTTATGAGTAGTTTTGACTCTCCACAAGAGATGGTTCCTATTTGGTGCTTGAGTAATTTTACATACACATACTAATATCATTTAAATGAAATCGAAGTGCTGATTCCATTGCCAAAAAACAGCAGTGCTTTTCCAAATTGTGAACAAAATTGACAACGTATGAATTTATGCACGATAGATTTAACACTAACCCATAGCGAGTCTCGGTTACTGAAACAATAGTGCCATTCTTGTATGATGCTGAGCTTCTTCAAATGGAACGTCGTTCTCCTTTTCAATCGCATGCTAAAATTAAAGTAATTATGTATAAATTTATTCCAATATGCGCTCCCCTTCTCTGCTCTATAGGTATAAAAAAAATGTATTTATGTCTTTTTAAAAGAAAAAAAAGACTGCTGTCAAAAGTTTTTTTTCTTCTGAAAGGAAATTTTTTGTTTTCCTCATTTTTGCGTTGAATGTTGAAAAAACTGCTTTTAACATTGAATTCTTTACGTATATATGGACACAATAAGCTTTAACAAGATACGAAAAAGCCTTGATAAAAAACAACAACAAAGCAATCATGGTCGATGTCAAATGTAACTTTAAAGAAACTAAATGAAATCATTATTTTCAAAGTTAAATAAATGAGAATAAAATCTTTTCAGGTCAGTAAAACTAAATCTTTGACAGCAATACGTTTTAAATAGAAATTTATTAATCTTATAATGGTGTCGCTCTGTAGTTTCGTACTTGCACAGGAGTTTGATATTTAAAGCAAGACCTTTCCATCTCTTCCTCGCTGGTTATCTGTCTGTTTAAAAAAAAGACTGTATATCATAGGCGTGATCTAAGAACTTTTAGTTCTCATTAATTTGGTGTATACTTTATGGGTGAATATTTGGTTATAGATTAAAATACTTGGCTTTACATCAGATGTGCACCTTTAAATAAAACTTAGCTCCTCTTGGTCTTTTTCACTTCCCGGATTGTATAGGTAACTTGTAAGCAAAATACAACCCCACCCCAACCAAAAAGCTAAAACAAAGAAGTGACTTTATATACTTTGTAAATGATTAATTTCTATTTCTTGACTCTGGTATTATCCACTGGGCCAAAAATTTTCCCTTATTTTAGTAACTACTAAACATAGTGTACTTTTGACTAGTTTAGGCTTATTATCCGAACAAACGGAAATATTTTGATCAGCTGTGTACTTAGATCATGCATGATTTCCACAGCCACAACATGTAAGGAAATTTCAACCACAAGTCATGAAAATAACATGTGTGATGCAAACAACTTCACCACGCATCTGTCACTCTGTCGGAAGCACGTAAACTCTGTAGAGTGCAAAATAACTAATATTAGTATACAAATTTTTTTAAATCACAAAACAGCAAATCTTGCTGTAGTTTATAAGGAAACTGATTATAAAAAGAGATATGGCGACTGAGCCGTACTAACCTGTTGTCCAGGTACACTTTACTGCTAGTGTCACTGGACATTCCTATGTTCTGGTAAAGTGTCCTCGTGACGTTCTATCTTAGATGCGATACACATCTTAATACATGTATTATGAGAGCTAGATTACCATACAAACCTTTCTCTACAATCGAATAATCATTGGGTTGTACAGTTTCTTTGAAGGACAAGCGTATCCTTAAAAAGTTCCCTTTGAATGGAATGTACATCTATGAAAATTACGAGGTTAAGAAATGTGACCTTATAAATTTCGGTCCAAATGGAATAAATATTTTAATACAGATACCAATTTGCAAGACAATTTGTCTTTATAATCATCTTCCTAAAATGGAAATAAAGATTTTTTAAAATTTAAAACACGGTTTCTAATGTGGAATTTTATAATTTTAAAGTACACATTGCTACGAGCTTAAGGTGTCTATATAAAGTTTTATCTAAAATGGATACATAATCAAATACATATAACAGTTGTTATGAGTTAATCGGTCTAAAATTGGATGAATATTTTCGTTTATAAATTATTGTGTGTACAGTGTGTAATCATAAAGTTGTCTGTAACATGGAACAACATTATGAAATAAAAAGTTCTTTCTAAAATCGGACAAACATATTGATAAATGATGTTCTTTCCAATATGGGATTTACAATTTAATGTACACATTATTTTGAGGACAAGAAGTCTTTGTAAACTTATCTCTAAATTGTAATCAAAATATAATACCTATCTACATTATTATGAGGAAAATGTGATGTTACGTGTTTAGGCACTTTTAAACAGTATCAATAAAAAAGTGAAATTTCATGAAATTTAATAAATAATTTATTTCCTAGAAAAACAAGGTGAAATTGAGAAAAGAAAACTTACGGTTTTACGAATCAAATTCAGAAATAATTCAAGAATTAAAAAATAGAAGTCCTAGTAATAAAATGTTCTAATGAACCTAGGTTCGAGTCCCGACAAAATCCAAAATGAAAGGCGATGACGTATGCTGTAGTCAGTGTAGTACTGATGCGTCAAGATATCTTTGATGAACCACAGAAAATAACATTCCAGTGTTTTGAATTATTTAAATTTCGATTACAGTCTTTGTCCAAGAATTAATTTTGAGCACTAGTATTTCCAGGGAAAAATAATCTCTTATAATCCAAATAATTTGAAGACAATAAAAGTTAAACTGAAACTGCTCACAACAAAAATACTTCACAACCGCCCAAATTCCCTATATGAAAACTTTATACACTAATGTAAGGCGCAAAACATTTCCGTTTTATGGTCAACCTTCTGGAGGAAACCAGAGTTTTGAAATAATTGCTACATGTTATTTGTCACATGCTTCCAGTAAGGCTTCGATTTCACTCTATGAGTCCCACACTAATAAAGAATTAAAATTTTTTAAAAACGTTGTTTACTTCAAATCAGGAATTAAGGTTAGGAACTAGGTCAGCATTATATAAAAAGTTCCTAATTTTAGGTTTACTAACAACTAAATTCAATTTCCGGAAAATATCAAATCTAGTAAATAAAATTACATTACAATAACATGTAATGGAATAAAACAATTTTTTAAACTAACAAACAAACAAATCGAATCAAATAAACATTAAATCAAATGTACATAACGGTAACTTCATAAAGTTCTCTCTTAAATAGGATGAACGTGTTATGATTTAATTTTTAGGAATTTTTTAAAACGCAATTACTATTCTTATAATTCGAATGCATATTATTTTAATAGAGATTAGTGTTGCTGAGTAAGAGTCGCAATATCTTTTGTATAATTGTTCTTGTTATATTCTAAGTAGCGAATTCAGTCCATCATGAAAAGTGCTACTACAGCTTTTCTTTCTGTGATGACTTCTGTAAATCCGAGAACAGATGTTGGAAAGGTTATGAACTAATAAGTTAAGCCGAACCTAAAAATTCCCATGCAGGCAATCATATTTCGATAAGGGAAATATATTACGATTCGAACATTTTCTAAAACTCTTGAAAACAGGCATTGTAAATTTTCTTAACGCTGATGCATATGTTTAGGTGATGACCTTTTGTTGAAAAAAGTTATGAAACTCCACTCTTCAGAATGGAATTTAATCAGCGCCTATAAAGCTGTGCAGGAGTAGTTTTCCGTTGGATTTCATGGTGATTGTTCACATATCTTTACAGATAAGAACAAAACTTCGTGCCAATATAATTTAAATATTTTCTTTAGGATAGCAATTCGAGACATCAGGATACAATTATTTGGAGACTTTTGGATTCAATATCTCTTTCGAAGCTTTGACATATTTTTGTATTTTTTTATTTATTTAATATGACTTTTTTAAATATTGCGTGTAAAGGTTTATTTCAACCGTACTGAGAATTATGTATTTGTAATAATATAACTGACTACTGTATAAAGATGATCTTGCTACCAACTTCATGCTCCGTAATAAATAATTTAGAAGTTAAATACCTTTAAAGTTACAGAAGATACTACGTAGGTACATAAGGTGAAAAATTCACTAAAATATTTTTCTACACAATGATTGTTATATTAATCTGAAATTGAAATTATACGTACTTTGGCTATCGCTAATTTATTCGATGTTTGATTATTTACGTTACATTCTAAAAGACAGATTTGTATGAAGTTGATAAGCTTGAAGGTATACTGTAATTTTATGTGTAATGTTTTATATCTAAAATGTAACGCCAAATAAATGAATGTATTTGTCCGGAATGTGATTTTATAGACCATTTGTTATATAATTTCAAGACAATTTCGCTTGACAAACACCCCCCAAAACTCTGCTCATCTAATCTGATTTTAAGTTTATTTAACCGCAATTATTAAAACACCCTTACCACTTTTCGTAATAAATTGGTCTGTAAATATTCAACAAGTACAGATGTATGCAACATTTCAAAACTTTTCTCTGTACATAACCAATTCATCTCCTCTTGAACGCTTCATTGACATAAATATCAGACGGAGCCTAATTAAAAATGAGTCGTATTCCCAAAAGACCAATTAAAATTCCATATCCATACAACTGCCGTGGATTTAATTCCGTGACAAATTGCATACATCAACATAAAACGGCTATATATCACAATGACATTTGCAGTAGCTTTCACTCACTTCCGTGCTTTCATGCCATCTACAAAACTCGCTGTTACAAAATGGTACACTTATTCGTTAAAATACGATGGCCGATAGCGGCCGCCAGAATACAACATCAAAGTAACATGAATTTGTACATGTTTGTACATGTACACATTTTATACGTGACGGATCAACATATTATAGTAACAGAGATTTGTCATGTACACATTTTGTTCAAAAGTGTACGTGACGGATCAACATGTTAAAGTAACAGAGATTTGTACATGTACACATTTTGCTCAAATGTGTGCATGTTCAACTCTCAATTATTTCACAAATAAAGCCAATTAACACCCCTTGCGCAGTAATACATTTTAAAGAAAAAAATTCACCTTTCTGATAACCTCTCGGCTTATTTATTTGTTCGTCTGAACCCAATTACAATGATCTCTATGTTAGTAAGAAAGCTACATAATCGATTCAAGAATATTTTATTCTGAATGGAAGAAAATAGAATAGTTTTATTTTTTTGATGACTGAGAAATATGTATTGTACTGGTGCTTTGTGAAATCAGCCCCAATATTGGATCTACATACAGCATGTAATACAATAATTATCATTACCATGAGCAATGGAAAACTATCTGTTCAACAATGCTTGTAATTTTATGAACTTGCATACAGCTTTAGTACTTACATTTGTGATAGACTTAATACCTTTGCATCAATGACTTATGTCTTTACAGTGTCAGCTTTGAGATATAAAAAATCTGATATTAAGTTTTGTGAATATTTGTAAGCTTAAGTTTTTATTCTTCTTGCATAAAATAAATTAAAATAAAATGTTTATCGTCTTGAACTGGACCACATGCCAAACGTTTTTGATTTATATGGAGACTTCTTGACTTATCATTATATACCTCTTTGAATTTTAAGTCATGTACTGTTGATAGCTTCATATTATTATTATTATTATTATTATTATTATTATTATTATTATTATTATTATTATTATAATTATTATTATTATTATTATTATTATTATTATTATTATTATTATTATAATAATATCTTTAGGCCGCACATATCAATAAGAAATTCAGAAGTAACAGAAGACACTGCAGTAATATTGTTTCCCATCCCTGATGGAGAACTTTTATTGGATGATTTACGTAAGCAATCTTTTTATGTTGATGGATACATAGCTCTTTAATTATATATATATATATATATATATATATATATATATATATATATATATATATATATATATATATATATATATATATATATATATATATATATATATATAATAAAAAAAGACAAATTCATAAAATTCTGCGCAAATAGTTTTGCATTTAATATATGCTTTTGCATTTAATATATGCTTCTTCAGGCAAGAAATGTTTTGAAAGAAACGGATGACGTATTTTAATTTATGATGTATGTACCTTTTGTACATTGCAATTATATTGTATTTTATTATGTTTTATTGCATTGCGTTGTATATTACGATATGATATTGTCGTATGGCATTATTTTTCGTTCTGTGCTTTGCAGTCCTGTACCTTAACATTTTTTGTATTTTAGGAAGCGCATTTCCTTCTATTACCTCCCTCCAGTATAAAGATTCTAATGGAGACAAACAACATCACATTCTGTATCGAAACAATGCATTTCTCGAACCTGAAGGTGGATGGAGTAAAGCAGGTCGAATTTTTCTGGCCGTCTGATGCTGCACTGGTGAGGTGTATTCCATGATTTGGTTTACAAACGTGATTAATAATGCTTAAAATAAACATGTGCAAATCTCAGAAATACCGAAAACACCATGCAGCCCAATGCACGAATGAGATTATCCGTGTCTCGCTTGAATTTCAACCTCTGATAATATACACAATTAATAATAAATGTTATTTGTTATAAATGATCATTCCTTCTTTATTTTTTTATATTTATAATTTCCTTCATTTGAAAGACAATTCCTGAACCAAAAAACTAATGGCAGTATAAATGAGATCAATGAGATATATATAATACATCTCGTAAGTAGACTGGAATATGTATTGTTATTATTTTAAATAGCACCTCCATGGCGTCAAATATTTAAAGTCAAAACAAGACCACTATACATATTAGCCCGTATTAGTAGAAGTATATGACCCTGTTCAAAGTCACACACCATGAATAAATCTGTTAAGAGCATTGAAACTACAAATTCTCAACAAGTTTATGCCAATAATTTCAAACATTGTTATGTTCGTCTTACATTTACGACGAAAGATAGGCGTATTGGTAAATACGTCTTGAAATTAATAATGAGATTTGAAATATTGCATCATAGTAAATGCACGCAAATATTACGTCAAGCGCGAACATCATTACTTACGTTCCTATTTCTGTCTATTCAGCTGGAAGACGAGGGCAGGTCACAATAGAGAAAATTCTCAAATTCGCAACAGGTGCATCGAGAGAACCACTTATTGGATTCAGCATAAACACAACCATCCAATTTGCTGAAGTGATGTTTTCATCCGCGAGCACATGTAATAATCAACTAGTACTACCTGTTGAAATTGTTGCTTACGAATTTTTTTATATGGCATTTCTGAACGACTTCTTTGGGCTTGAGTAGAAGTATAGGATTATATAATTGTTATACTTCTCTAACTGTATTGTATCAATAGGTACGTCCTCGATTACTTCTGTGATTCAAGAATATGCCTTGTATGTATGACGGCAAAATAAATTATAGAAGAAATACGAACACTTTTTCCACCGGAAAGTTGTCAGCAAAATAACAACAACAAAGAAGACAAATAAACAACAATCAATGCAGACCATTTCAACAATATCTAAGACTTTATTTGTCTGTATGATAAATAAAGTAATTCCTTGCAGTCCGAACTTTTCTGTCAATCATTGCTTCCTAAAAAAACATAGGTGGTCAGAATAGAAGTAGCTGCATACATTTAACATTTAAAACATGATCCTTAGATGAATTTATTACTGCGCAAGGGATGTCAATTGGCTTTACTTGTGAAATAATAGAATTGTGCATGCACACATTTGAGCAAACTGTGTACATGTACAAATCTCTATTACTATAATATGTTGATCCGTCACGTATAAAATGTGTACATGTACAAACATGTACACATGCATGTTACTTTGATGTTGTATTCTGGCGGCCGCTATCGGCCATCGTATTAAAAATATCAGGTGAAAAGGTATCGTAGTTTTCTAATAATAGAAGTTTTCAGTAAACGCTTCAGAGAAAAAGGAAAATTAAACGTAAAATAAAATAAGATATAGTTAAAGTGACTGGTTATAGCCAAATTTAAACAAAAGCACTTTCGTTTGTTCGTTATCCAGATACAATAAATCCTTTAGTAAATATTGTTTAATTAAAACGGTAGCATTATCGACAATACAGTTACCCTTTCTGTATGGAACATGACTCGTAAGTCCCGTCTCCTTTTTCTTTTTCTGGAACATGGCTCTTCTCTACTTTCTTCGTCTGGAAAGTGACTCGTATTTTCCGTCTCCTTCCCTCCGTCTGGAAAGTGACTCATACGCCCTGACCCTAAATTCATTTTGTACATATTGTAAGTTCTCCTTCCAGAACTGGATACCAAAAGGTTAACGTAAATATGTCATAAAATGTCACTGCCATTGATTTTCATTTTTTACATATGACTTTGACACCCTCTCAGGATCCCCGCAAAGCTATCTAAAAAGAAAAATACAATTTTACTCTTTAAATGGCTTTACTATACCGGCAACTCTTTTAATGGCTTTACCATGCCGAAAACTTCTAAACCGTGTTTATGATTTTCTAGCCAGCGATGTAAGAGGAGACACAATTACATATAGTAATGATGGACGATTAGTATCAGGTTTAATTCATTTTTAGCCTGTAATTATTGGAGAGATAAGGTTAAATATAGAACAGACAGAGGACGAGTATCATATAACCAATTATGAAAAAAATATGATATGATTCTGTTTTAACAAAGTATACACAATTGTCAATATGATTGGACTATGATCGCTATAACTAAGTTGTTTTATTTCTTTCTTTCGCGAAACGTGGCAAGTCAACTAAGCCATGTTGATAGAATTGGGTATGAATATGTTCATGCTTCGAATCTTTCTTATACCGGAACAGGCAATGTAAGTTCATTTTTAGTTAAACATATATTTTACTGTGCCATCTGTTGTCAATTGTAGGTCATTACATTAAAGTCCGATAACATCAGCACATACTGCTGCTAACACTATTCCAGCTTGCATTACGTTAACGTCTTATTTATTTTATCAACGGAGAGATTCCTTACGATAGACGACATGATGAAGTAAATATGGTAGTCACATCTATGCAAATAATAACATCTAAACCCTTACAACTAGTATCTCTCCACGCCTCAAACAAAATAAAACAAACCCATCAATGCTGAACCATCTCTAGAATTAAAAAAATTACTGGACAAAACAAGTATCAATTGAAATATATAAAGATTTCAGAGGATATGGTTCTAATTTCATCGCTTTCAGAGGCCATTAGTTTCCTGTACCATGATTTGAAACAAAGTTTCATGGTTATTTTCTACGTTCATTTCATTTTGAAACGGGCTCAATTTGCAGATGTTGTAACAAATTGTTAATTCTTTTAGTTAGAAAATTGGTCAAAATCGATAAATAAACCATAGTTCAGTGACCAGAACAAAAATCAACCAGGCACAATCCCACCACTCGTCGATGAGATTCGTCACACGACCCCCCCCCCAAAAAAAAACAAAAAAAAACAACAAAGCAACATAAACACGCAGGACTCATTTTGTAAAGCAAAGAAGACAGCAGTTAAGTTTCATTATGTAAGATGTCTCTATTAGGAGTAACAGAGAGCACGTAGAAGTTAAAACCGTCTATAAAGTTCGCTTAAGCAGCCGACTGAGTATTTATTTATGTATGGGCGTACTTGTTCCGTTCAGTAAACTAATGTTAGATAGTTGAAAACTGCATCTCCGATACAGGAGCAAGCCAAACGAATTTGGCAAAATAGTCCGCTTTAATGAACTTCATGATAAAAAAAAGAGTGATTTGCTAATATCAGGGCCGGATCAGGTAGCGGTATCTAGAGTGTCTGGACCACCCTTCCCCATAAACACACACACACACACACACTTTTGAAATTTTACCATCGTTTTATACTTCGGCACGTTTTATGGGTATTATAACACTCTGAGTAAATTGACAAAAAAAAAAAAAAAACGTTTGCTTTTGTACCCTTTCGAGTAACGTCAGGTCCTTTGAATTTTGAATCTACGCCCCACCCCACCCCACCCCCAACAAAACCTGTCCTGATCTGGCCTTTTATACTATACCGTAAACACTGTCTTATAAAGGGATTAAAAGGTTAAATGCATGGACAATCAGATCTGCAGGAGCACACTACGCTGGCAGATCAGGGTCTATGCAATTTGTTAGAAGTAGACAGTAGGACAAATAAAATAGGCCCTAATCTGTTGGCGCTAAAAGGTGAGTATATGCGGTAATATAATTGCATTTGATGCGATCAATAACATCAACTCAGTATCAACGTTAATGGACAGAACTAGATTAAAAGACTATATACAAGGGAGAATAAAACATCCCATCCTTCATATTTGTACGAGCAACTTTAGTTGCGTAGGCTCCGGAGGTTTAAGTGAGTAGAGCGTCTGTCTATGATGCAGGAGGTCGCTTATTCGAACTCTGACCGAGTCATACGAACTGTACTATCAGCTGCCTCGCTTGGTGCTTAGCATTAAGATGTTAACGTTAGGACTGGCTGGCCTGGTGTCAAGATACTGTGATTGTGTGGGACATGATGCTACATATCTGCGGGATGATGCCCCAGTGCTAAACATTACTATAAAGGTATAACGGTACCAATTGCGCAAGTCCAGGTGGGTGGAGTTCAAGGTGTAGGGAACCTTGCATTCAGAAATAAACAACAACACTAGCTATGATTGGTGGATTATGTAAGAGTTGTACTTTCAGTTAGGCTTAAAAAAAAGTTTAGCCTCTTGGTAACATGTAAATTTATGCTAATTCCTATATAGATCATATTTGGTATTTTTTTTTTTTATATCATTTTTTTGAAAATGTGATACACATGACTGAAAATAAGTATGTTGTGACTAGATAACTCATACCCCTGTCTAGTTCCAGCAGAGTTATCTCTCTTAAATGCAATGGAATACCTAGTTCTGTCATTGTCAAATTGACAATCTAACATTGTTCTCTATAACAGTGCGTGACATGCATGTTGAAGTAGGATAGAAAGTATATTTATTTCACAAAACAATAGCATTGAGGTATATGCAAAAACAATTGGTACCGTGATACCTAAAGGAAAGTAGAGACTCACAATGTATCGATAGAAGCGCATACATGTGGGCAGCATTTATGTAATTTTTTAAAAATGTAAAAAAAGAGAAGATTTGTGAAGTATTATATTAGCCCTCTGTCTCAATGCAAATTTAACTAGAAGTACTTTAATAATTTCTCCCAGTAAAGTTTACAAGTTTAGAAACTGATCAAGTATGTTTTGTTTGGTTTAGGTATATTCTACCTAACTGAAGCCTATATTTTGTTAATTTCTTACGTAGAAGAAATATAAATTATACGCATCTATATTATCTACATTATCACCCTTTTATATTAGCAAGGAATAAACACCATTTCACCTGAAATTTTGGTCCCTGTAAGTGATGTTATAGCACAGGTTCCTTTGAACTGTCCTTGCACCTATGGTGCACTACCTCCCTATATTGTCCAATGTAATGTCATCAAGCTCTCACTTCTCATTTTTCTCATTGCTGCTTTTGTCTCCTTTAATTCCATTATCGCAAGCTACATCTCCCATTTAAATACACACTTTCCTCCTGTTTTTAAATCCATTGGACTCACTATACTCATTGTTAAACTTTAGCCTATTTCTGTATTTTAGTCCCCAATTTTCACCCCCAAATCCAACATAACCACTTAGAAAGCTGTTATCTACTTTATTTGGTGTCAGATTGGCTTATTGCATCAATGGTATTCACTACACAAAGGAGGGAAGCTTTCTATTTGTATGATAAAGAGGCTGGGTAGCTTGACCTTTGTGTGAGGACTGGGGGTTAGAGACCTCATGTATATGCAGACAGTGTAACATGTTCAAAGCTTATACTTGATAATTAGATTGGGTTATGTCCACCTGTCCCTGTTGTTACTTTCTGTGTTTATGAAAGTCCTTTATTTTAGATCAAAAGGTCTCTTTAAGAGTAGAACTGGTACATGCTAACTAGTGCATCGACCTTTGACCTTACTATTAAACAATATGACATAATGTGATTTATCCCTTATCACCAAAGTGAAGTTTGATAAGTGCTAACATGAATAAGACACAACTCATAGTTAAAAGAATTCACTTTATTTCAAAAGATGAGTTTGATAGTGAAGCAAAGGTATCGAAACAAGAGTTCAAACAGCTCAATAACATTTCTATACACAATCATATAGAACATAGCTTAGTACTTCATAAAATTGTTTTTGACAAGCAAGACTAAGTACATGTGTTACTTATATTGTCTTGAGCTATTTCACAGATTATTGGAAAAATTAAGGTTTGCTAAACTGCATCACTGCGGACATCGTAATGAAATGACTGAGGCGGACGCTCTAACCACTAAGCCGGAGCGGTTCAGGCGCAGAGAAAAAGATAAATGAAATTTAGATTAAAATATAAGAACTTGAAGACGGAATGCTCCCATCCCTTTTAGACAAAAAAAATCAGGTTTTGTTGCTACCAGAAATATTAGGTTATTACCCTCTTTTCAAGAATAAAGAAGTAAAAAATACTGTCTTTATTTAGTGCAAATTTTGGTTTTGATAGAGTTAAGGAAAGTTGGTACCTGAGTTTGGCATAGGTTTTGGAATTGCAGAAGAGACTCTGGGCAACCCATTTCGAATTTGCAAAAAGAGAAACTATTTATTAGGTAGTTATTACCAAGAAGGTTGATAGAGATTACGATAACCTCAGACAACTAATAATTAATTGAAGAATTCAAGAATTACATCCACAGTGATGTCTAGACATATCTTGATGGAAAAAGTGGAAACTTTCGAAAATACTCCTTGTACAGCACAAAGTTTACGAGTACTTCACATTTCAATGAGGAACAACCTTTAGATATCAACATCTGATAAGACTGATCAGAAATACTTATCTCTTCTTACGTGCACTTAGTGTATAATTAAGGAGTACGTAATTTCTGATTTCTACAGGCTGCAAATAAAACAACAAAATAAAGACAGAGCTGTTCCTGATGCTCCCATTTTAAAAAGGTAAAATGCACGGTACTGTATTGACAGTAATATATTTGTTAGAGCAAACAAACCACATCTAATTCTATTTTGGAGAATCTGTAACATTTATGTCAGAAGGTTTTATATATTTTTGTATTTTTGTCATGCATATCTCCATTACAATATTAAGGGGCACAAGAGATTCTCAGTCTTTTGTTATCAGATGCGTCGCCTTAGTTTGAGAAGTCTGAAGAAAGGAAAAGTATTTTTATTCAGTGAGTAGAGTGGGGCATTGCTGAAACATTGAAGAACATGCTTCGGTTATACTGCTCTGAATCCAGAAATGATTGGGATGAGATTGTTCCTTTACAGCATTTGCAACTCTAGATGGGCTTTATTCGTTTAAAGGGAGGTCACTCAGGATAAAGAATTTTCATTCAACACTCCAGCGTTTGATGAAGATGATAGATAATTGTGATTTAAACATCGATGATGTCTTCTTTACCAGAAACCTGAGAAATTCATTTGGAAATTCTTAAATCGACTCATTGATGCAAATCTTTCGGTTAATTTAGGTCAAGTAAATTTTGCCGTGTTCGTGTAATATTTTAGGACATTGTTGAACAAAATCATGTCATGTTTTTGATCAGTCTGTTAGATACAATTCTAGAGAAATTATTTGTTTCAAATATTGATGGAAATTACTAAAGTTCTCAGTGGATTTATACTCTTTACTTTCTACATTTTGAACTCTTACCCAAATATTTTAAACTGCATTATTGTATTATATCAGGGGCATTCAAGAGGATTGAATTCATTCGAACGATTCTATATTTTCAGACTTGTGTGAAATGACATTTAGAATTAAAGATTTTATTTTGGATACTGTAAGTTTTTATTAAATTGTCACTTTCTTTTGTCCAGAAAATAAATTGCTTGTTGATTTTATTAACATTATTGATTTCAAGTTCTTTCTGTTACATAATTTAAGACCTAGAGTCCTAACTGTATGAAGTGCCTAAGTATGACGTCTGAGGCGTGAAGTGTGCACGTTAAGTGTGAAGCAACTTCGCTAACCAAGGTTCCGAATGAATAACCATATATATATATATATATATATATATATATATATATATATATATATATATATATATATATATATATATATATATACATACATACATACATACATACATACATACATATATACATATATATATATTGCGACAGCGTTTGGATGTCCTAAGTTGCCTCCCTTAGTATGTAATGCCAACTAACTAGTAACGTGGTACATTGAATATCGGCCAAAACTTGTGCACGCAATTGACCTACAAAGGATACTTTGAAAGTTGAACAGCGAAAGTATGTGTGACTGTGTATCAGATGGAAGCTATTACAGGTATGTTTGAGTGAAACGTATATGTGTTGTTACGAGCTTAGCTCTAATAAACGGTAACAAAGAAAGAGTGAAAACAATCTTTTCCAAATTTAACAAATAATCTATATTTCTGGAAACAAATTGTAAAAATGGAAATAGAACTTCCAGTTTTAAGAATCAAATAAAAAATGATCTAAGAATAATCCACAAATTAAATTACAAAAGCCCTAGTAATGAAATGTTCTACTGGATTCACGTTGGAAAATCCAAGATGGAAGAAGAAGAACGTAAGCTGAAGTATGTTTTGTGTTCCTTGTAGAGACACAATATTTAATACTCCGGTGATGGAAATCCGAATAAAATTATAATAAACTGTCTTTGTCCAAACATTCTGGATGAAGTACATCAAATAATTCCAGATATACTAATTAATCCTTTAAAATCCAACTGAATGAAAGTTAACTTGGATTCAAAAATTGGCTACAACAAAAGAAAATGACTTAATGTCATTTATAAAAGCACAAACTAACTAGCTACGAGTAAAACAAAGATTATTTAGTATTATAATACGCAGTTTTGAAAAAATCCCCAATTTTCAAAATCAAGGAGAAGTAGTCACGTGATCGTTTATATCACGTACTCCTAACATGACCCTGACGAGAACCAATCATTCCAACTCCAAAAATAAAACGTTGTTTACTTCTTCATTAGTTCCATCTTGATCTTTACAACAACCAAACATTTATAAATAAAAACAAAACATGTTTACGTAGCTGTTATTAACCTTGAATCAAGGTCAGGACCTAGGTCAACATTGGTTGTTTATCAAATAAAATTCAGGTCAACTGATTCTCTGGAGGAAAAAAAACATTATCTCCTGTGAATAAATTTACATTAAAATAGCATGTAATCAAAAATAAAAAAGAATTAAAAACTGACAAACAATATTCAACACATCCCCCATAAAAAGGAAAGAATAATAAGTTGTTTGCTTTTTCACTAGTAGCATCTTGACCTTGACAACAACCAAATATTTTAAAATAAGAATAAAACCTGTTTACGTAGCTGTTACTAACCTTGAAAGTCAGGATCTAGATCAACATTACTTGTTTACCAAAGAAAATTCAGGTCAGTTGAGTTTCTGTAAAAACATCATCTCCAGTGAATGAATCAACAATTAAAATATCAGGTTATGAAAAATTAAAAAGAATTTATAACTGACAAACAATATTAAACGCTTCCCCATAAAAACGAAATATTTATATGATAAAGCTTTCTTTTCACCATACATTAATGATACATAAGGTTAATAAAACATAAGAAGTATTCTTAAGAATTACAAGCAGCTTACATGAAATAATACATTTCTACATATGGGAAAATGCATCTTCTATTCATTATCTTTTCCCTTAATGTGCCTGATGTCAAGATAATATTCCTGTAATAATAAACTCCACCTTAGTGGCTGAAATTGTATTAACAGACACAGGGAAATCAGATATATTCTCGACCTTAGCATATATAAATTTAACTTTGTCCATTTCCCACGATATGTCATAGAAAATTTATACTAGCAAGGCAGAGCTCACGTTTAGATAAATTAATTGCCGAACTTGCATCTATGAGTGTATTAAAGAATTTCCGACTTGTTAAATTTCTTTTTCCAGGTGTCGTTGTAGATGATGACATCATCGACGTAGGCATCACAATTATCTAGACAAGAATGTAATCATATTCATGAGACATTGAAAGGTACATGGGTACCGTTTCATTCCAAACGGCATTACTTTATATTGGTAAAGTCCATCTGGAGCCACAAATGCCGAAATTTCATTTGCTCTTTATGTTTGTGGAATTTGCCAAAATCCTTTCAGAAGATTGAATTTAGTGACATGCTTAGCATTTCCGATCTTATTAATACAGCAGTCATCGATTCTTGGTAATGGAAATGAATCTGCCTTTATCACAAATATTCACCTTCCTATAATTCGTACACATATAAAAAGTTTTTCTGGTTTTATTACAAGTATGCAAGGTGAACTGAAATCACTTTTACTGTGCTCTATAAAAATCGTTCTCCAGCAAATACTGAATTTCTAATTTCAATTATTCCCGTTTGAGAGGTTTCATACGGGTGTTGTTTCACAGGGTTGCATCTATATTGTATACGTCATAGAGAATATTGTTTGTACTTGTAGGAACATTGGAAATAAGCGTTCATATTCAATTAATAACCGTTTGACTTCTTTCTTTCTTGCTCTTGCAAATATGAGCGTTTCTGGTCTAGATTTTTCATAATTTCTGAATTCCGAAGATTTGTCACTATAATATCAGTAGAATAAAATGATATTCATTCACTTTAATCTTTACTAAGTGGGACAGGTAGAACTAAATTAAATGCATATTTAACCTGACTATTTCAATGTACTTTTGTAGTATGTTTATGTGACAAAGTTAATTTTTGTTTTCGTATCGTATGAGTATGATGTAATTTAAATCACTTACTTTCCTGTCAACTGTGTATGGACCATATTACGTGGCCTGAACAGGATTTTGTGGAACGAGCAAGAGAACCAGGACTATCATCAGGCTGAAAACTACTTTCCTTCCAGCTTTTATCATATCTTGATTTGATTTTCGATTGAGTAGAGTGCATATTTGATCATGCGATCACACAAGCCTTTGACAAATTATACTTCAAATTGGAAACATAATCAAGAAGAGTAATTTCAGTATCTTGATTATAAAGAAGTTTGTCTTTCAATAACGTCAATGGTCCACGTACAGTGTGTCCAAAACATGGTTCTAAAGGACTAAAACCTAGAGATTCTTGAACAGATTCCCCAACAGCAAACAACAGTAAACGATTGCCTTCATTCCAATCTTTACCAGTATCAACAATGATCGAATCATAATTTGCACACAGCTTGCTGGAAAATTCCAGAAATGAAGGTTGAGCCTTGATCAGATTGAACAGATCTGGAAAGGCCTAAATTCAGTATTAAATTTTTTTTTTATCAAAGCTTTTACTATTGTTTTAGATTTTATATGCCTCAAAGGAATTTACTCTGGAAACCTTGTTGACGAACACATAATGGTCAACATGTATTGTTTACCTGACATGATTTTAGGTAATGGATCAACTGAATTTTACCATAATTCAAGTAACTGGTTCGTTAAATACAGGAACAGGTTGCAGATGAGCATTACGTATCTTCCGATTGAGTTTTCCTACCATTTGACAAGTAGGACAAGATCAACAGTAGTTTGCAACATCCATTTTGACTTTTGGCCAATAAAAGTGAGTCAAGATCTTGTGATAAGCCTTATTAATCCTAAATGACCAGCCAAAGCTGTTTCATGGACTAGACTAAATATTTCCGGTCTGTAAGGTTTTGGAACTACAGTTTGATAGTTCACTGACCACTCATCACCAGGATGTACCTTGGCAGGTCTCCATTTTCTTATAAGAATTCCATTTTTAGTAATGTAACAGATAGGCACTTCAGAGGCTTCATTTCAGTAATTGCCCTTTGAAACAAACAGATCTCAGTACAAGTGTTTGCCGTTTATCACCCATTTAGAATAAATAGAATGAGTATTTAAAAGAGGATCATTGAGAACAATACAATCTGGTTGATCCAAACGCGGAGTAAAAGTGACCTCATCAAACGCCTGACCAATAAAGGAATACTTTCCTTATAAAAATCATTCTCAAGAGCTTTCTTTGCCATAGCTCTGATAATTGCACAAGCTGAGAATAAATCAGGGAATTATTTTTCAATTGTATCGACTTTCTGATCTAAACAAGGCCTGTCAGTTATAAGTGTATTAACCACATCCTTGTCTTCAGCTAGGCCGTTGCCTAGTAATAAATGAATGCCCTCTACGGGTAAAACAGAGACTGTTCCAACTGTCACAGGTCTGGACACTAAATCTGATGACATATTTACACAATGGAGAGGTACATTAACAAAGATAGACCAAGAAAACTCTCAATAGAAGAAGACTTCTCAGAAAAAGGCAAAGTACCTGACAATAAAAGACACCGAGAAGCTCCCGTGTCCCTTAAAATAATTTAATAGGGGTGGGATTGTCTGAATCACCCTAAGGTGATATAGAACCCATCGATATGAATCGTTCATAATTCTTCATAATAAAATCAAACTCGAATGTCTTAGATCCAACAAATGTATTGATTTCAATACATGACCATGACCTCTTAGAAATAAGAGCATTTGGAACAGGTCTGTTTTGTTTCTGATGCCTATTTTTCAATTTGTAGCAAACAGAAAGATAACGTGTCCTTTGTTATGCAATAGACGCACGTATGAAGAGACAAGGAACTATACTCAAACTTCTCTGATTTTTAGAAGTTGTGCCAGCTTGAATTTTAGAAGGGCTTGTATTAGGCTGAAATACTTTTGCTGATAAGCTTCATGGACTATCTCATAACCCCTTAATATGTATTCTTTGACCACATCATAGTCACCACTTTGGTGAACTGACAGTGAATGGTAAATATCAATAGCCTTACCACACATTGTAATAATGGAGTCCAATCCTCCTTGGCCATTTAAAACTTTCAGCAACCATTTTAAAACGAGTAAAATACTTGTCAAATTCTCTTTCTCCGATAGGGGACACTAATCTAATATTCCTTGTAAGATCAAAACTTAAATTTGTACTTTTTGCTTGTCAGCTCTATTTCTTTCATTATACATTGCATTGATATTCCCTATCTGCCTTCTCATTTTGCATCCGGATCTGTCTCTCTCTCCTCCTCGTCAAATATCATTTGTTTTTCTTCCTTATCTAACTGCATTTGCATTTGTATTTTTATAATACTTAGAATACGCAATTCATCAATGATTCTTCAATAACACCCTCACCCACCCCATGTATACATTGCATATTTATATAGTTTTCATGTGACGTGGACTCCAAATTTACTCTACTACTCATATGCTATAATCGCTGAATCGCATTTATAGAAAATTCTGTTTTGAAACAGATGCAAGTGCATTTTGATACAAATGCTTTACTAATCTAAAAGCCTCATGCATTATCTCATTTCGTTCCCTTGATTGATGGCAACAAGAAGTTGATTTTTAGTTTCTTTTATCAACTTATGCATCGATAAACAGCCGTGATCCTAACAAAGCGTGGTGGAAGCATTTATTTAATTTAATGAATATCGTCCTGTATTTCAAAGCCATTCTCTCTTACTTCGTAATCACAAAGTATACTGTATTATCTCCTATCTTTACTTGATCGATTTTACTTTACCGCTGCATTATATCCGCTGTATTTATTATATAATAGATGACCAGTTATTTCATGGAATCAAGGACTAGACATTTCTGATTATATCTTAGACAGGACTCTGTTATTTATCCAGCAAATTGATATACAACAGAATGACTTTATGACATAATATCTCCGTTTTGAAGTATTAACTGGAAGACTAGTCAACACACAATTGCCCACATAAAAAAACCAACTAGACGGATCTATCCAAATCAATGCAGTGTGTTGTGCCAGATGTCTATTCAGTATGCTAGTCCTTAGACTGATCTGCCAGCACATACTGAATATATATATATATATATATATATATATATATATATATATATATATATATATATATATATATATATATATATATATATATACACACACACACACACACACACATGCAGGCTAGAGAATGTTTACCTATTTTCCTTGATTTCTTTCACAGGATTCCAGAATGACTGTGTAGATACATTGTAGATGAGAATTAATTACTGGGTCGTCATGTGAGTATGTCGGCTACGCACGAGTGCATATAACACCGACTGAGTAACATCATTTGTTTATGTGTAATTTGGTCGTTGGGTAATATGGGCTCGCGTATGCAGGTAAGGCGATGGGTGCCGATTACCCGCGGACCTGGGTTCTCCGTAGAGCACAAAGTAAAACTTATCTAACCTGCATGTTACTCTATTAATTATGCTTACAATTATCAGGCATTTTTCTAAAGAATCCAGGAAGAGTACTTTACGTTCTGTCTGGTTAATACCTCTCTCTCTCTCTCTCTCTCTCTCTCTCTCTCTCTCTCTCTCTCTCTCTCTCTCTCTCGATGATCGATCGAAGTATTAACCAGACAGAACGTAAAGTATACATATATATGCGTTAAATGGAGACCTTAAGATGCGTAGCGGGGGGTGGGAGAAGAGGACAGAAAACCCGGGCGTCAGAATGGGGGGGGGGGGGGGGCAAAATTGGCTTTGAAATAGGTTGTATAAGGAATTTTGATGAAAATAGTGGGTTTCAGAGTCGGGGGTGGTAGCTTAAAAATAAATATTGTCCTTGGGCTCCAAACACTCTAGCTACGCATCTGAAGACATTCTGCTATTTGTTTTGTTTTTATAATGAACCACTTTGATAATAGTTGTAATATCAATCTTCCAACGAAACATGGTGCGATGGTAATAAAAACATTCTACCTTGAAACATCCGAATTCACTGTGTTCAGTATGATTTTAAACAATAATTTAATGATGATATGTTATATTTCTGGAGCTACAAAACATCTTGAATCAGACTGTCAGTTATGAATAGTAAAGGTTCGATAATGTGAAGATTCTAGGTCCTGAAATAAGTAACATGAAGGGAGTAAAATTAGCAATATAATTTTAAAATTCAACAAATAATTTAGTTTCGTACAATACAAAGTGAAAATTCAAAGCATAAATACGGCATAGTGAATTAAATCCTAATGTTCTATCACAAGGCCAAAAGTACAGAATGTTCCGAATGAATTGCAAAATTCTTGGTTGTAGTATGCTG
The DNA here is from genome assembly GCA_029339505.1 of Unio delphinus. Lineage (NCBI taxonomy): Eukaryota > Metazoa > Mollusca > Bivalvia > Unionida > Unionidae > Unio > Unio delphinus. The sequence continues at coordinate 6,697,109 of JAQISU010001238.1, forward strand.
TGAAGGGGCAAATTTCAGGCGATCTATTAATAAAACATTAGGTGAGGCCAGCTAACAATTAGTTAGATTTGTGAAGACACGCCGTGTCAAATGGGGGATCTGTATAGTAGAGTGCGACCGTTGTACTAATTAAACCATGTTTATTCAGCAATCAAACGGACTGCTAGCGACATTTTAAGGTTCAATTTTTCACGAAAAGTGTCAGACTTGAGAAGACGCAGGGATTCTGTTACTTAAAAACAAGCATGTCATGCTGACCAGACGTAAGCGACTCTTAGAGAAAAGTGGGGAAAATACATTTGATTCTGATTGGTCACGGTTAAATAAGGGATGTGTATTCACACGAAATTTTCTTTGAATATAATATCGGCCTAGCGAAATCAGAAGCTAGTCGTAAAACACTATGCTGAGTTATGAATAGGAAGTGTTACGTTAATTCTTGAATTTGTCATCTTGTTTGTATAATGATTAGGTTTCTAAGAATTATATGTATTATATTAGTTAATGGGTTACGAGAATACATGTGAATTCACCGAATTTTGATTTCATAGATGATTTAGCGACAGTGTATTCAATTTATGTGTTGTGTAAATTAAGGCGGGGTCATAATTCAACGCCTCGCTGTGTAGTGCGTTAATGTATTAGGTCAAGGCATAACGAATTATCAATTTGTTTAACTACAGTCATTTGAGGACATGTGCAGTTAATTATTAGCCGTAAAGTTGTTATCACTGATAGAAATATCTGAGTTTCGAACCATGAATGATGTAAATTCTCAACTGTAACCATTGTAACGTTAGACTTAGGGTTGTTCTAAATTTCTTTTGAAAGGGAGAAAATAGCTTGTTGGAACATCTTGAAGTTACTTAAATTGCGACGTACACTTCGGAAAAGGAATTGGGCAGTGAACGGGATCGAGGATTAACAGGTTATGAAAATCGAACAAGGCATTGACTTCGATTGTCCCACTCAATCCTATGATGATTTAAAGCTACCAGTAATAGATCGGCTAATTTGTTTAAATCTTTTTCAAATTTTATTGTAATTCGGTGAAAGTTTTATTTCTAAACATCGTGTATTCCAAATGAAAGGCAGTTTTCATAATTGTGTATGTACTTGATTAAATTGTTTGTTTATCTTTACGGGGGCTCGGAGTTGTTTGTTCAATATACTTGCTCAGTTTACTCTATCTATTCTCATACTCGAAACGGGCAATTATATCGAGGGCGGTCATCTCTTAGATAATGAGTAACAAAAGGGAGTGGGTTATAGTTATCATTATTATATACTGTACTTTGACAAAGTGGGACTTAACACTTACCCTTAGACAATTGGGGCTTGTACAATACTATAAACGGATAAAGCACCAACTCCGCAACCTGACATATGCTCTCTTTCCCAATGTTCAGGTATGTAGCTATATTTCCATTTGTGTCTTTTCGAGACTCCCCTTTTGTATGCAGCCGAATCTCTCTGGTTCCAGGTCTCTCAAATTCTTTAAGATCCTGTCCCTTGAACAATTTATAAAAAGAGAATAATTACTTGTTAATTTCCACAGAGTCACTTAGACGTCCATTTCGGCAGAACAAACAATCAATGGACTACCGAATTTTACTGGGGAAAGGCCTAAAATTTTATAAATTTCGTCAGGAACATATACCCTCTCGTTTAAACAAGCCAATCAGGACTAACTTTCGCTAACCACCAAAATGTTAACACTCCCATCGAAGTCAGAATAATTATATCTAGTCGGCTTTTATTAATGACTATTTCTGGAGAGTTTAATTTTATGACACTTATTTCAAATGCCCCATGATTGTTTCTTGCTTGTATCAGCTGTGTCATTTTCTACTTGAACTAACGTTAACGTTGATCTCTTCTATCTGTCTGTCCGTTAACGGACTCTAAAATTCAAATCATTCCCCCAAGCAAGCAACGTTAACCATCGCAAGCTACCGATTTATTGCGAGCCTAGTTTGTACATCAAACTTAATGGTTACGTGTCTCGTTCTCCGCGACAAAATGTGCTGCGAGAAGCAACTGAAATGTTTTGCACCATTACAATTTTTAAATGTCACTTGAACTGCGATGTTGTAGAGTATGTGAAAAACTAACAGAATAATCCACTAACTCTTAAGCAAGGTTAGACCTCGAGCTTAAATTTAGTAGACATTGTTTACTCGTTAAAGCATGATTAAGGTCAAGTAGGCTAAACGTTGAAAAAGTCAATCACGAGCATTACAAAAGTGAGGTAAACAATATAAATTAAATATATATAATACAAGACTTCTTTTGGTGAGTTTCATAAGAGATTTTGAAAAGTAGCAAATTATCTTGCTTTTATGTTTAGTCAAGTTTGATTTACATGCATCTCATAGGCTAGAACGTTTATTACATTAGATCGAAACACAAGTTAGAGAAACAGATTGAAAAACATTTACCTTGGATTAGAGCTGAATAATTAGCATTTGATCACCTTGGATTCAATTTTATAGATCATGACTACAATATTTGTAGCTATTATGTCTAGTATTGTGGGCACAGTAACTTGAACAAAATATTAATGGAGTTTATGGAAACTTGGCTTGTTGGTTTTACCTTGGCATGAACGCAGGCGAGTTCCAGAACCAGTCCATATAACCATTAGTTTAAGGTCAAAGGTGACAAATTATACTTTTATCCTTGGGATATTCTTCGAACACAGTAACTAAAGCAAATGAAAAAAAATCTTGTCCTAAATTAGTATGATCTCAGTTATCTAGATCAAATATTATTTTTTTTAAAACTATGATGACCACAATAATATAAAAAACTTGAAACAGATTTTTTTTAATTTTACAAATTGTTCGGTTTGTATATTGTGGCGATATTTCAAATGAATTTTATTAACAGGTTGTGTTTTAGTGTTCTGGACAATGATTTCTGCTCCGAACTAGAAAGAATAAACCAGAAATGCCATATCATTTTACGAGCGAAAATGTACAGTAAGAACAAAAGTTGTGTCATCCTGTTCGCCATTTGCTTAGTTTTATAAACCACGAATACATTAAGCGTTCTCTTAACACGCCATCTTGCTTCTGTACAGTAAGGATAATGTCGTTAGACTTTAATATGAGACGTGACGTCACACGACCACAAACAAAGTAAGCAGCCAAAGCATGCTTTTGGTGATAATTACGTCAAAATACACCAGTCCTCCATTATCTTGCAGTCAGCATAGAACATCGCAATTTTGATTTTTATTGGAACAATAAGCTTATGAGCACAATACATAAGTTTATTGGCCATACTTAGCACGTGAATGTATCCCTAGCACGAGGCATATGCGTTTGATAATTCTTATTGGGTGACCATGGATTCAAAGTCAAGGATCATCGATAACACATGGCTGGTTTACCATGATGCTCCGTTTAAATTTTTTTGTCATGAAATTTATTCTTTCTGAGAATGTATGATTTTGGTTAGCCCAAATTCACTTTTAAATGACATGCAAGCTTTCTTTATTAACTTTCTGTACTGATGATTGACTGGTATTGATTAAATAATCAGAGTATAAAATGTTAAAACCACCAGGTATCCAAAAAGAACATCTTTAAATTGAAGGCAGAACTGTCCAGTTTCGAATGATTGGCCATTGTCAAAGTTTGTATTACTAGAGATATCGGTAAGTTATCCCCCAGTATCTCTATCATTGTTATCACTGGTGCCATAAACGTATATCAAGCTATGAACCCTGTGGAACATAGATTTGTGCCGAGCAACTATGTGCCCATCGGGTTTGAGATAAGTTCAAAGGTCAGATTTTAATGGATGGCTGTCTAGCAAGGATTCATTCTGATTGGAAACCTGATTGACAATTCAGAAAGTAAGTAAAAAAAAAATTATTATGTACGTTCCTCTTTCTTTTGATTTTGTTTTACGTATTTTTGTCACACCTGATAAGCCATTAGTGCTGTAATTTCTTTCGTCTTTAATTTTTAATGGCGTGTTAATGCAGTTTTACTAACCATTAGTTACTATTGATGTGTGGGTAAGTGTGAAAATAAAATGGTTGAATATAACGTAGGAATAAGTTGTTAAGAAAAATATTTTACACAGTTTTTTTTCTTCTTTTTTACATGAGAACATACAAGCTTTTGATCATTGCACTGAACTGAATTTTCATCCGATATAGTTGATCCATGCCGTATACCTTACCTGACGCTATTTTTGTGTTTCCTGAATACACTGCACTATTGATGTCGACTGATTCCACTGATTGTCATTAGAGACGCCAAGAGATCTGACGATACTGGATATTGTGAGTTAAGAAAGATTTTCCGGAACAGATATCCATAACTACGAGTTCACTTTCGATGTGTTTCATTTTTGGAGTAATGCACTCCGTAGCGAGCAGGTCTATCACAGCGATAATTTTATAATCACTGTTCGTAGAAAACCTCACGTTCACTGATTAAATTCTTTCGCCATGCATGTCTGGGACAGTAATAACAATACTATCTGATGCTGTTTTTAATGGATGGAAGCATGAATGAGGTGCTGCTCAGTGCTATTATTGTATTCCATCCTCTCTGTCTTCCATATTCAGTTTGCTGAATCCTCCATATGAACCAATTATATACAATGTATCCCCTCCTGCAGCTGTTTTAGTGTTTAACCGATAGTTGCACAACACTATCAAGTTACCGGAACCTGTGCATCTGTATTGGTCTTTATTTTTTCAGTAGATCTCAATGACTTTTTCTGCTTTTAATGAGTATCTGAAGCACAGAATTAATGAAAGTAAGACAAACCAGTCGCACTGTGTACAGAAATAGGACAAATCACTCGCACTTTGTACCGAAAAAGGACAAATCAGTCGCACTGTGTAGCAAAATATGACAAAACAGTCGCACTGTGTAGTAACATATGACAAAACAGTCGCACTGTGTAGCGAAATAGGACAAAACAGTCGCACTGTGTACCGAAATAGGACAAATCACTCGCACTGTGTACAGAAATAGGACAAATTATTCACACTGTGTAGCAAAATATGACAAAACAATTGCACTGTGTAGCAAAATATGACAAAACAGTCGCACTGTGTAGCGAAAAAATAGAAATCACAATGTGTAGCAAAATAGGACAAATCACTCGCTCTGTGTACCACAATAGAACAAAATGAGGAATATGGATTAAAAATTACCGGCACCTGTACATCTGGATTTGTCTTAAAGTTTTCAGTGGATGTCAGTGACTTTTTCTGCTTTTAATGAGAGTACGAAGCACTGAATTAATGACCATGAGACAAATCTGTCACACTGTGTACCGAAATCGGACAAAGCAGTCGTAATGGATAGCAAAAAAGGACAAAGCAGTCGCACCGGGCAGCGAAATAGGACAAATGAGTCGCTCTGTGTACCACAGTTTCTCCTTATATCCATTAAAATTAAATTTCACAGTTCCCATTTATCGTGACTAAATGAGAAGCTACATTTTCTATGCATGATTTTTGTTATAATGACTAGCAGCAGAGAGGGTTAACAAACCTTTTTGCTTGACTCTTTATTATCTATATACATTATCACCTTTTAAATACCGCCACAAACACAAAACGATAATTTCGTACTTTTTTAAAATAATTTTCAAACGTGCAATCGTAAAGAGAAAATATTAGTATATTATCGATGATTTATGTTATTTGATTGCACACGTGGTTTGTTTTTTGCTGTGGTTTGGGGACATAGCAATGGGACATTTTTTTATTTTATAATAGAATTTAGGATATTGTTTCCTTTGACACCTTTCTATCAGAATGAAAACTAAAAAGTTGTGGCTGGAAAAAGCTCACAATAACGTATTTGGACATGTTTTTATTACCACGAACTGAGTGCAAGGAAATTGAAAACAAAATAAAGCATTAATTATGTATTCGTTTTAAGAACCAGTCAATACTTGCATAGGCATTCTCTTTCAAATAATGAGGTTAGTGTTGGGTCTGGTCGATCTGGTGTGAGAATAATGTGACTGGGTGAGACATAATGCAACATGACTGCGGTATGAGGCCCATCACTATAAACTACCACACTGCAGACATCTTAGCGATATGACTTATGTTTTTAAAGCTACGTTAAAAATCTCTCTCTCTCTCTCTCTCTCTCTCTCTCTCTCTCTCTCTCTCTCTTTCTCTCTCTCTCTCTCACACATACACACACACACACACACACACACACACACACACACACACACACACGTTTCAAAATTGCATTAGTAAAATTTAAAAGATTGCATATTGAGTTGCGTTATTGCAATTAATATCTTCTGACGCAGAAAATTGAAATAGAAAAAGAACTTTATTCAAACCCTTTGCTAATTAGTCACCGGAATTATTGTTTACTTCATCCAGTTGAAGATACGTGGCTACACAATTATGAGACCTGGTTGTCAAGAATACGTTATATCAACTATGAGAGCTGGTTGTCAAAAATACCTCATATCAACTATGAGAGCTGGTTATCAAATATACCTCAAATTAACAATGCGAGCAGGTTGTCAAAATGCTCCAATTCAACTATGAGAGATGGTAGTAAAAGATAACTCAAATCAGCTATGAGGGATAGTAGTAAAAAATAAATCAACTATGAGGGATGGTTGTTAAAAAAAAAACAACTCAACTCAACTATGAGATGGTTGTCAAAGATAACTCAAATCCACTATGAGAGATGGTAGTCAAAACTAATTCAAATCAACTGTACGAGCTGGTTGCCAAAATACTTCAAATTAACTATGAGAGATGGTAGTAAAAGATAACTCAAATTAGCTATGAGGGATGGTAGCAAAAATAACTCAAATCAATTATGAGGGATGGTAGTAAAATAACTCAAATTAGCTATGAGGGATGGTAGTAAAAAAATCACTCAAATTAGCTATGAGGGATGGTAGTAAAAAAAAAATAACTCAAATTAGCTATGAGGGATGGTAGTAAAAAGATAACTCAAATCAGCTATGAGGGATGGTAGTAAAAGATAACTCAAATCAGCTATGAGGGATGGTAGTAAAACAATAACTCAAATTAGCTATGAGGGATGGTAGTAAAAGAAAAACTCAATCAGCTATGAGGGATGGTAGTAAAACAATAACTCAAATTAGCTATGAGGGATGGTAGTAAAAAATAACTCAAATTAGCTATGAGGGATGGTAGTAAAAATGACTCAAATCAACTATGAGGGATGGTAGTAAAAATAACTCAAATTAGCTATGAGGGATGGTAGTAAAAATAACTCAAATTAGCTATGAGGGATGATAGTAAAAAAATAATTCAAATTAGATATGAGGGATGGTAGCAAAATAACTCAAATCAACTATGAGGGATGGTAGTAAAAATAACTCAAATTAGCCATGAGGGATGGTAGTAAAAAATAATTCAAATTAGCTATGAGGGATGGTAGTAAAAAAATAACTCAAATTAGCTATGAGGGATGGTAGTAAAAAATAACTCAAAATAGCTATGAGGGATGGTAGTAAAAATAACTCATATCAACTATGAGGGATGGTAGTAAAAATAACTCAAATTAGCTATGAGGGATGGTAGTAAAAAATAACTCAAATTAGCTATGAGGGATGGTAGTAAAAAATAACTCAAATTAGCTATGAGGGATGGTAGTAAAAATAACTCAAATCAACTATGAGGGATGGTAGTAAAAGATAACTCAAATCAACTATGAGGGATGGTAGTAAAGAATAACTCAAATCAACTATGAGGGATGGTAGTAAAAAAAAAAACTGAAATCGTGCAATAACATATGATACACAGTATTTAAAGCTGTATATGAGGGAAAAAAACTTGTATTTTCTGTAGTTTTGAGCAGGCACCTAGATTTCTCAAGAAGGCATCTGTCACGTGCCAAATTTTTCGTCAGTGAAATTCATTAATTAATTCTTAGTCTAGCCGACAATTAACTGTTATCTTGTGGGAGAGTTTGGATGAAGGAATGTTTATTTAACTGGGTCACGATGTTAGAAATGTTTATGGTGCAAGCGGACTGATTATTCCGATTGGTCAAATGTAGAAGGAAGGGGGTGTGTCGAACCCTAGGATCGGGGAAATATATCCTCGGAGTTAATAAGTTTAAATTAGTCTAAAAATTTCTCTGCAAGAGAGAACCGTTACCAAGACTCCGACCGCTCGTTGCAAGAACGACGTCGTAAAATTGTGGTTCCAGGTTAAACTGAATGTGGAACGATTGTGAGACGCTAAAAACACAAGGTATTTAACTCAAATTCACATTTATCATGATGTAATTTATGTGATGTTTTCTTTGTTATAGATACATGATGTATAGATACTATGATACAAATAGTTCAGTATTACATTGATTTAATAACGTACTTTGATATGATGTTTCTTTGTTACAGATGCATGATGTGTTCATACTTTTGTATGGATAGTCGGTATTACAATGATTTAATAATGTATTTTTGAATTCTGAATTAGCATTTTTATCTTATATACTTAGGTAGGTTAATGGGTGGTGTAGGAATCCCCGCCGTGCACATTTATGATTGGAAAGTGTTACATTAATTTGAATTTATCATATTAGTGAATATGGATTGTGTGTTATGATATATTGTCTCATTTTACGTAATGATTTACGGGAATATATGACTTTCCCAAATTCTGATGTCGATAATTAGCAGTATAGCTCTATTGATCTGAAGACTTGTGTAGTATTTGTTAGCCGTATAAATGTTAACACTGATAGTAAGATGTGATTGTTCGAACCAGACAGACGACGGACACTCTCAACTCTTAAAGTATAACAAGATACTTAGGGCGTTTTACCCTTTTCTTTTCAAAGGAAAATAGTTTGCTTGGAAAGAGTGAGAATTAGCGAGAAGTGTAGAAAAGGAGTCACGAAAAGACGAAAAGAAGTCAGAAGTCAGAGTTGCGAAATCCCACGTTCAACCAAAAAGTGCAAGCTAGAGTCGTGACGCACGCAGAAGAAAAAAACCAGTCGACGAACAAGGTCATTGTAAATTTCCCAAGCAGTCCGATGTTAATGAACACTCGATTTCGTGATGAAGTCTACTATCAGCCATTAACGGCTAAATTCATTCATTTTATTTGTGTTTTGAATTTTCAATTAATGTATCCATTATTTTAAAGCTTCGGTTTTGGAGTGCTTCCGAATGAAGAATATTCAGAAGGAAAGAAAAGTGTAATTTACTGTGTCATTCTTCTCTTGATTGTATTGTAATTAAATCCTTATTTTACTTTTACGGGGTCTCGTGTGTTGTCTTGTTCAAAGTACCATCTCAGATTGCCATATCCACTCTATGACCGGGCAAATTACACCGTAGGGGTCATTCCTTAGATAAACGAGTATTAACGGGAGGCGGTGTCGAGTGTTGTTTTTCCAAGTTGCGCAATACCTCTGACCAGGGACTTGTGCAATATTGTACTGATAACACTGATAACCGACGCAGCCCCTTACAGCATCAAATTGTATTCTCAGTGAAACTGAGTGAACTACTTGTGTGAAATTGTTATTTAAAGACTGACAAATATTGAACACATATACAAATGTAATTTGGGTGAGACTGTCAAGCAGTATTTTTTGAAAGCATGATATTTTTATTTTTATTTTGACATATGTCTGACGTCAAGCATTTCAATATTTTCTCTCTTCTCAGTTCAGTTCTAATTTGTAACAGGGAAAAAGAGCACGCAATGCAAATGGGCAGTAGGCAAAGCGTTTTTTTCTAGCCTTTGTATATATCTAACTTGTTCGGGTCGAGTGTCAACACATATCAGAACTGGGCATACTTATTTACAAAAATCTCAAATACAACTGTTGGTGATGTATCGATGTCTCTCGTAGTACAGATACACAGAAACTGTTGGCGCTGAGTAGCTACATTATTCGAAACAGTGCAAAAGAGTTGCTAAGGGCTATTCCATTCAAACATACCACTACCCCACGGACGGCAAAATAAAAAACTTCTATGCATGGTCATCAATAAACAATAATCACTTCTGTGCCATGTCATATCAAAAGATAGTGCCTATTTTATTTTAATATGTTTTTATAATGCTACCGTTGTGATTGTTTCTCTTCTGTCCCTCCCCATTAACATTGCGGATTACTCATCGTACTTCGCGGGATTTCAAGGGAAAAAAACTAAATCGGCAATTTCCGATGGATTGTAACGGAAATACGGAAACAATGGGAACGTGGATATCCGGAAGTCTTCGGATGTAGCCATATATGGTATGGATGCTGCAGCCGAATATATGACTTTGAAATAAACCGGATTGCGCACTTTCTCACACGACCTTTTAAGCTAAATTGCACGTAACATAATAATTTTAGTACCGATGTTTTTGCTCAGGCATTTGACTGTATCATACTAAAACTTTGACGTACTGTTTGTTATACATTTATGGAATGCCAGGTCATTTTCCCCACGCTATAGCTCGACATGGCCATGATCGCACCTACTTAATATGCAAGTGCACCGCACAGAATGGAATGCTGTCTTCTCATTGGTTGACTAAAAATGAGGTACTGAACCTAGGTAGAAACTGATTTTCAGTTGACTATCATGAGGACAGTATTCCATTTTTTGCGTGGCACTAGCATATTAAATGGGCACGACCATGGTCATGTCGAGCGATAGCGTGGGACAATGGTCTGGCATTCCGTAAATTTATAAACACTACGTAAAAGTTTTAGCAAGAGTATGAAGTCGAATGCCTGAGCGAAACATCGGTACCAAATTTACGCGCAGTTTAGCTTAAAGTATCAGCGTTGATTCTTCAATAGTCTGCGTGAGAAGGCAGAGAAATGTCCTCCCTTGTAGTATTTTATAGTGCATGTATGACTGATAATTAAAATGTAAGTAAATATGCGCGCCCCTGTGATTCTTCGTTAGAATGTACGCGATTAGGTCATACCAATCGTAACTAATTGACAATCTCCATATCAACTAGGGAATATTGGCGATGTGATCCGAATGGTTGCATTAAGTGACTTACGGAAGTTAGGTTTGCGTACATTTTTCACAAATGGGTTTATTAATATTTACGACTGTGTGCCAATTTTTCTGTTGATTGGTACCGTCTACCGACTCCCATCTCTTTTTTGTTTAGTCATTTTATTAAAAGCCTCGACTTGTACATATTTAAAATTTCTGTCCATTAGTACAGAATGAAAATACATCATATGGATATAATAGTACTAATATTATAGTCTGTGTCTACATCCCCGTTTGTTTGTACCCCCTGCCGATTTCAGTAACGAAAGGCATAATCAAAAAAAAAAACAACAACACATAAATCTTACTCGGTTCATTCATTGATTTATAATTTCTAAGCCGATTGCGACCAGAGTGTCCATGCTTAATCAACCATGGTCAACCTCGAGATAAATTTCCAGTTCCTGGACAAGTCCATTTTCAGCGAAGGGGCGGATGCATAAATCCGCATGTATGTACATAGAAGGTAGATTTTATAGGTGGCAAAGGGATATAACTCTTAACCTTACCGTAATTGACGGAAGTTTCCGGGAGTAACCAAATAGGAACAATTACGTCACTCTATTTGAGGAAAAAAGACTTGCCTAAATTGTTTGTAATATGGTGTCGTGTTAGTATGAAAACTTCCGTTAAGCATCAGACGCACAGACGATAAAGGTGTTATGGACACCCTGGTCGCAATCGGGTTAGAAATTATAAATCAATGAATGAATTGAGTAAGATTTATTGACTTTTTATCTTGTTTATTCTTTTCATTACTGAAATCGGCAGGGGGGTACAAACAAACGGGGATGTACCCTTACTTGTAGTCCGAGTTTCCTCTGACCCTTGCCACCCCATTTTTTGATGTTTGGACATTCATGTTGGGGTTTAGGGTCATAGCGCATTCCCTATCAAAAAGACGAAATTCGCCGACACCAGGGGTAGCCGCTTACTTGCCGCTCCAGCAAACTTAAACGATCTTTCATCTTTCAGTATTTTAAGTCTGCGATGAAAGTTTCTGCGCAAGATGTTTCATTTGTTCGTGGATAGATTTTGAACGAGAAAAATATCGTACAAATCGATTATATTTGTCATTATTGGAACCTGAAAACAACCACACAGTTAGAGGATCGCTTTTACTTATTTCATTAATAAAATCAAATATATCACCGTTATAAAATCCTACAGTTCACTTTCGTGGAAATATTATTACTGCATTAGTCTAGCATGCGCATTATGATCAATAATATTTGTCGAAGCTCCTTTCGATTTATATATCAATTCGTACAAAATCTCTAACAATTTTAACTTTACTGGAAACTTTAGATATTGTTTAAGCTGATAAAATTCAGTACAGGAATGTGCATAAATCAGACACTGATCTCTATCATACGTTATCATTATTATACGTTCCCGCCGCAGTTCATATAACTGTTCCTGTGTCCAAAAAAAATTCTTCATAGGCGCATTCATCAATAATTATATCAACACTAAATTGTTTTGCCCCGACTGGGAGCAGTGTAGCAATTGTTCTGACAACATTTTTAAGTACCTGTTTGTTGTGTGTAAAAACCTTAACGTGTTGGTACATTATATAATACCCTGTTCATTAATTCGCAACACGCCAACTTCGACTCTACAAAAATATCTTTATGATTAAAAATCGTTCAGATTTACGTAGAGATTAAAAGGTTTTAGTTATATTTCTTAAATCAAGCAAGTTTCCGCTTTGGTCAATAAGTTTCAAATGTATTCTTGATAATAAAGGATTATGACATTGTAGATGAAGCGAATTAATGGGTTCTTGTACAATAAAATAAACAAGAGGTCCATGAGGTGTACATGTATATAAAATATATCCTTCTTGGGCCTATAATGCATGTCCAGCCGCTACTATGTTATCGGTGATCAATTTGTATGTCTGAGAGCTTAATATCAACGACTGTTGTACTTCAAAAATGTTCGTTAATAACTCTATTTGTGTTTGTACGAAAATTCAAGAACTTGTTTACGTGATCATAACAACATCAGGTTTAGTTTTTCCATTATTATCAAACACAGCTATTTTGTTTTCGGTTAATTCTGACGATCAAATCTTGCAATGAAAGATTACTCGTTTTTAATCTTCCTTGCTTATCTTGAAATTTTGTCTACATTTGCAAGATTTAATAAATCGGATATGAATTCGTATGACTTTATTTACATTTTCGTGCGATATTTCATCCATTGTGTGTTTTTATTAAAGAGATCTTTCGTAAATATCAACCATTATATATTTAATAATTGTTTAATGTGTATTTATTACAACATTTTGGGGTAGTTTGGTTGATAAAGATAAGGCGTTAAGTGCAACAATTACTTCACGACCACATATAGGTGGATCGGTTATTGTCTGTGTTGGTAATGTTGAATACAAGATTTGAGTTTAAAGTCCGCTGCATACTTGAAAAATTCGTTTTGAGTTTAAAGTCCGCTGCATACTTGAAAAATTCTTTTGTTGCCGCCAGTCCATAAAAATCAAAATAAAAAATTCCACATGAATCAATCGCGTATGCAACCCAGTCAGTACCTGTAGCAGAACTTTAATCGAGATTATTGATACCGGTGTCAAAATCGTTTGGTTGTTTTGATAATTGATCACGCATAAAAAAGCCTCTAAAGTTTTTATTTTTAATTTAATTCAATTAAATTTGGACATTGGAAGAAGATTATTTGCGTCTAATGAGGCATTGTCCCGGGAAGTCCTTATCCGTATCGTGAGGCCGACAATCTTAGAAGACCCGGTTGAGTCATATTTTCCTTTTTTGGACGTTTTCCGTGTGTTCTGTACGTGATATGTTTTAAAGTTTTTTGCGTGCAAAATTACTTGTCCTGTTGATCCGGCAGAGGTACCAACACCACAATAGTGCTGCTGCTTTTGCAACAGCTGGAGCGGCATCATGTATTAAAGCGGTTATAGCTGCGATAAGTGGAAATATTCTACCTTTTTTTTTAAAGAATCTTTAATGAAACTTGAACTAAGGTTAATTTAAACTGCTGTATTTGATTCTAAAGCTTTGTTAAATTATTTTAAGCTCAAGTTTAGTTAATGATAATTGTTTGGACCACCACTAGAAATTTGATCTTTCTTTAATGTTTTTTGTTTGTTCCGTATTTACTTGCAAGGTTTGATTATAATTGAAAAGTGAGAGTATCTTTAACGTGTCAATATTACATATTTATATCATGAGCGATTTAATTACATGTATTCGACTGTGGCATAAATAACTCTCATTCGTCAACCAGTACCCTCAAGTAACATTGACTAGTCACTGAGTATGACAGCAATTGCTTTGTAACCAACAGCTGGTACATCATTTACGCGACCCCGGAAGTATATATCAAGGACGGTTTGTTGTGTTAAATCAAGATGTTCTAATGAAAAAAAATTGGATATAACTTTTGTAAAATCTACTTGTGGTATTTGTAAACTTATATCTATATTCTGATCACGTCTCATAAATATCATCAAACGATTATGAGATTCTGCAACACGATTTGTGGTATAACGCAGAAACGCCCTGATGCAATGCTACATGCCATGTAAAGAACTTCCATAAACATAGCCGCTATCGCTTAAACGGCTTGAAGAAGCTGTTCCGTTGTTGTGTTGCTTTTTGTGACATACGTGCATACGTGCTTGTTATCTATCTTCGTCTACATTATTGTGCTTCATCATGCATTGGCTGTTCAGTTCATACGTGTTTCTTCATCTCCTTGTTTGGAAACGAGAACAATTAAAAATTTTCTCAGCTGTTTTGCTCCACTTCTAGAACGTCCTTTGTTCTTGAATAAACCGCCATCACGTGATCGCCAGTCAACCCGTTTACGATATGATGGACCCTCATCAATTGTTTTAAATGACCACTCTTTTGCTCTCCATACTACACTGTGTTCAAGACTAAACGAACTGGGACAACATTCATCATTATTTAAATGTAAATGGGAGCGAAAAAAGATATGTTGTTTCAATGCTGGCCTGCGTAAAACAGGAAAAATAATCCCAGTTATCTACCTTTCCAGCTTAACAATTAACAAATTCGGCCTATAAGTTAGATAACCTGGTGCAAATCACTAATATATCGCCAACATTTGTGAAAACTATCCAAGAAATACCACTGCGTATTGCATATTCAACGCCCAGTCAGTAGGACAACCGGAAACACGCACAGAAATAGTTAATTTTATCAACGATTAGAATATGGACGTCTACTTCCTGACAGAAACAGGACTAAAACATTAGGCGAAAAGCCCAAGTGCGCTGATCTAACATGCACCGGTTACTCCATCAAGCTGTTTCCCCGCCACTCTCAAGGAGGTGGAATTGCCGTCGTCGCAAAGACTTTCATGATAAAATGTCTTAAACACAACACAACCTTCAATGAACTAGTCCAAACAACACTCATACTAGAACAAAGGTCAGTCCTCTACCAACCTCCTCCGAGTGGAAAGAAACAAGCTGACTAAATCTCTCTTTCTGGAGCAGTTTCCTAATCTTCTGGATTATGGAAACTCGGTAGGTGGCAACCTGATTATTCTTGGAAATATCAACTTTCACTTTGACTGTTCAGGAAACACCTCCACATCAAACTTCCAGATTCCATTCATGTTTTCAACCAAAAACAGCCAGTTAACCAACATACCCATAAACATTGTCACATTTTAGACTCTATTCTTCATAGACCTGATGATAATATTCTACGGTCCACCCTTGTATCCCACGAACTTGCATCAGATCACCTCTGTATTAAATGGCATCTGGACGTATCAGTCCCTAACCCTCCATCTTTATTTACTACTAAGAGAAACCTCCATATGATGAATAGAACCAAACTAATGCATGATATCCAAGCAAACCTAACAATTTGCTTATATCCTACAGCAGAACAACTCGATAACTACCTACGTTCATTGCTTGAAAAACATGCCCCACCACGAAGTGCAGAGTATCAATTCAAAAGTGTTCTCCGTGGTATGGCAGTGTTAAGGATCAGCTTCGCACTGCTAAAAGAGACCGCCTAAAGCAGAAAGGCTTTAGCTTTTCTGCAGACTCACTATTCATAAATAAATCTATGAAGCCGCTAAGATGAACGCCACAAACATAGTTCATTTAGCCAAATTATCACACTACAGTACTAAGATCATGGAGAGATCCAGCTACAAAGAGTTCATTGAGAACAAACTAATGTCAAGAAACAAATGCACACCACTTCCAACTGCCTTCTCTCCAGTAGACCTTCTGGACCTGTACAAAACCTAGGTGTTACTCACGAAAATACTCTCACATTGCACCCACATGTCATGAACATATGCAATGCTGCATATCTTGAGGCGACACGCATCAACTCATTTCGCAAATATCTTTCAGTCGATGCCATTAAAACACTTGTGTTTTCATTAATACTTTCACGACTGGACTACAGCAACTCCATTCTGGCTGGATTGTCTCAATATCTACTCCAGAAACTTCAAAACACAGCTGATCGGATCATCCTTAGAGTACCCGATCAGAGCACACCTACTTGCTGCTCTGTACACTATACTGGCTATCCATTCGATCCAGAATAACGGTGACATGTTGGAACAATTGCGGTTGTTGCAGTAAAGTTCGTCATCCCATCTAAGACGCACATCCCAGAAACAAAATGTGTTTTGTCGAAAATCCGTCTCTACATACAAGATTACCCATGACCGCTAGATGAGAAACATAATGTTCACATTTTCAAAACCACTTCATTTCATATTGTTAAACTGTCAAGAAATGTTCAAATATTACATGTTTTAGTTAGTATTGTTTCGTAGGACTCCATATCAGCCAAGCATCTTTGACATCAGCATGGTAAAAACTTGTTTATTAATTTTAAAATATATAATGGAAATTAAAGTCAAGCTTTAGAAATTAAAGAAATGTTTCTGTTTATAGTATCATGTCATTATCGTGGCGGTCATACAGCAAACTGTGCTTAAAGAACATGTCTGTCCAGATGGTTTTGTTCTATTAATCTTAGATTGTGAAGGATGTTTAATTGTCAGATCAGTCTTTGCCCAATTGATCTGTGTTAGGGTGTTCGACAATGCTGTGTTCCATGCCCATGTCTCTTCATTTTGTACACTCAGCCGCTCTCAAGTGTCATAGATCGACATCCTGTTTCTCGCCAGTTGACACTCAAATATGCAAATCTAACTGACCAACTGAAGCTGAGGCTACCATCCATGACGCAGAGAGGTGCATTTACGATGTTAAGTCATGGATGACATGCAACAAGCTGCAGACGTAATGTAAAGCGCTCAGAACATTCTAAGATTAGGCGCCGAACTATTATTATTATTTACTTTGTCCGTCTGTATCTGTAGATCGCCTTCTTTCATGATAATCTAAAGCATCACGCATTATATTAGAATTCCAATGCATGTGAATTTGTGATAATAATGTTGGTGCACCATATAAATAAATAGTTAGGTGGCTCATCCTTTAATTATTTTACGAGAACGAGGGAGATTACTACGTACACTTTCAATTCGTAACACTTTTGAGATATCTATATGTTCTCGTTACAAAAGAAGTACCTGCTATATTCACTGTTCTAAAACTGCATCATATAACTGCTATTCGTAAACTTTTTCGACAATACATATCAGAGAAATTGAATGCAAAAGTTATATTTTAAAAGTTTATATAGGAGAGCAACTTTAAACTTGCATCTAAACTTCTCTACTGTAAACAATACGTGTCCATCGTAAAAAGTATTTTCGTTTGCCGTATGGCACTGAACTGAAAGTGCCATCTAACAGTGTACATCTAACAGTGTACATCTAACAGTGTACATCTAACAGTGTACATCTAACAGTGTACATCTAACAGTGTACATCGATTGCAGCTTTTGTTTAGTGACTATCGAATCTGGGAATGAATTCGTCTTGGCAAGTTAAAGGTTGTGCCTTTGAATTTTGGGCGACATTTTAAGCTTTCAAAAGATTAATAAAAATAGTAAAATAATGAAAAACCGCACATGACTGAATTAAAACAACTCAAACACTCTGAATAAAACAAATCAGATTCTTATAGACAAGACTTCGAGTTCAAAGACTGGTGTATTTAACTTTTAAGTAATATGGTGTATTTAACTTTTTAGCAATATTACCTTTTTTAAAATATAAAAATGGTAATCTTATAGAATAACAAATATAAAAATAACAACGACGACTGCCGAAATGATGTGAATTTTGCATAATTATATTAATTTCTCGAAATAAAATTGCGTTTAAATATTAAATGTTCAGCAGAAAAGATTGTTTAAAACAACATCTAAGTATCGATGCTGACATTGAAACTATCCAAGACAACAGTCACAAAACTTCAATATTAAATTTTACGACATAAAACGGACAATAAATTTCATCAGAGAAATAGTACCATAATGAAACAGCTTTTAGAAACTCAAAGATGATTGGTCCGAATCCTACCAATGTAAGCACTCTGTAGTAGTTTGTGATGATGTGTGTCTGGCCAATCACTTTATTCCCATTGACTCTGCACCATATAGCATTTATTATATCGATGTGATTTTAACATCAAACAAACAAGATTGGTTGCGCTATACTGAAAAGCGGGTTAAACACCACTATCAAATCCCTCGCAAATTAAAATAAAACATGTTTGTAATTATAGCTGAATGACCTTGTATTTATTATACGACCCTTGTAGTAACTGTATACTGGAAAAAAACTAAAATATGTAATCCCTTCCTATTATAGGTAACTCTTTTAGTTTTGCAAACCGCATGCCGAAGACCTCAAAGAAAAAGATACCCAAACACTGAAAATCAAAACTTTAACTTAATTAATTTTCTGAAGGGCAAGATATATAAAATAAAAGATGTGAATAAACAAAATTCCATCGAATAGATGAAGACTCTACTGTCCAAAAAAGAATTTAAAAAATTTAAGACCATTTCTTCGTTTAAATAGCTGTGTGCAGAAAACATCCATAATATTATTGAACAATTGCATTTTCAGTTTAGCCTCTGACTAATAAAATGAACGTTTGGCACCATTTTCATTTACGATAAGAAAGACATCTTTAAAAGACTTTGTACATCCCATGCCAATGTTACCTTAGTATCATCATATTTATTGTCAACAAGATTTTCAGCGTGTTCTTTGTGTCATTTACGACCAACTATATTCCATACTTTGTCCGTTTGAGAAAAATCTGTATCGATATGACCATCAATTCTAAACTAGCAATAAAAATTTTAAGATGACCGCATTGTTCGCCATATTGGATGTCAGATTGACTTTATTCTAATTTAAAACCAACTAACACCATCAGAGGCCTTCTGGTGAAAACCCTTTGTTGAGATGGTTTCCCATGTTGAAAAAATAGCTCGACGAAGATTTTCAAAATGACTTTCATGATAGTCATATTTAACATCAGATCAGCACGGTTTTGATTTGGGACTAACTGGATGTCATAATTAGTCTTTTGGTGAGACCCCACGTCAACTCATCACTGCGTTTTTGAGAACTGATAACAAAATCTTCAAGATGACTATCATGGTGACCATAGTGGATATTAAATAGGTACCATTTTCCTTTCGAACCATGTAGACTTTATCTTAGGATGAATGTGTGTGTGTGTGTGTATGTGTAAAGTTGCATGGCAATCTTCCATGTAGTATTGGAGTAGCGATAATAAACCTATGCTAATGAATGGATGGACAACGGACAATAGACCATCCCATAAGCTTTTCTGGTTTAAGACGAGTTGTGGTAATAGAACGAAAAAACATTTCCCACGCAAAACGTTCCCAGACTTTTTCTACCCTTTAAAATGGTATACGATGGCAACATTTTGCGTAAAATTCTTCATTAGGAACCGTCCTTCTTTTGAAATCTCGCTCTTACAACCACCATTCCAAGGTCCGCGTATGTTTTCTCCATTGGAAGAACATGTATTATATCGTGCTCTATGTTATGGTTTTCTCTATCCTGTTAATTGTAAGAAAGCCATTAGAATCACAGGAACCCAATCGATATTTGTTTTCTTCAACGCACCACACACATTTTCATAATGCTAGACCCTATACCAACAACTGAATGGTCCTGTGATCTTAAACTGACACGTGTTCTTCAACCAATCTCTTGTATAAAAACCGCATTTCGGCTCTAAATTCCCCAATCCGGGATTGCACCAACTTCATCTGCAGTGAAGAATCCTAACGTGAACAGAATTCTTCACCACGAAACATTACAAAAACCGTCTTCAAGAAAACATGTACTCCTTCATTCCCGATTTTATGAACTCTCTTGCAAGTTTTTCTGCGTGATCCATCTTATAAATCAAGACATTCATGATGGCGCTTTCTGTCATGGCTAAAGCTGCTTTCCCCAGAAAAGGCTCAAGTAGTGTGAGACTTTTCAATCCCACGTTAACGTCCATTCCTGAAAATAATGATACAACAACCAGTAAATAAACACAGTTTACCTTATTTATAGATGTATATTGTACACACAACTTCGGATTCTGTTACTCCAGCTCTATTGTCGCACACTGTAGTGATTTCAAGAAAATTACCCTAAGCTGATGGCACAATATAATATATAATATATGTATATATATATACATATGTTTGTTTGTTTGATTAGGATTTTTAACGTAGCTTTAACAATTTTTCAGTCATATCGCTACGATGTCTGCAGTGAGGCAGTTTATAGTGATGTCTAGCACTGAGACATCATGCCGCAGACATGTAGCATGATGTCTCACCCAGTCACATTATCCTGAAACCAGGCCGACCAGTCCTAACACTAACCTCTTAATGCTGAGCGTCAAGCGAGGCAGCTGTTAGTACCATTTTTGTAAGTCTTTGGTATGACTCGGCCGGGGATCGAACCTACGACCTCCCGCTTCCGGGGCGGACGCTCTAACCACTAGGCCACCGGAGCGGTTATATATACATATGTATATATATATATATACATATGTATATATATATATATATATATATATATATATACATACATATGTGTGTATATATATATATATATATATATATATATATATATATATATATATATATATATATATATATATATATATATATATATATATTGAACTTTTTTTCTCTTCTTTTATTTTTGATAGCATTGAGAAACAAGTTACGAACAACACAATTTGGCAACAAAACCTTAGTCGAATTAATTA
Organism: Unio delphinus; assembly: GCA_029339505.1. NCBI lineage: Eukaryota > Metazoa > Mollusca > Bivalvia > Unionida > Unionidae > Unio > Unio delphinus. Next base: position 6,718,353 of record JAQISU010001238.1, read on the forward strand.
GATCAGAAAGCGTGCTACATAAAACATGCACGAGAAAATGTGACCTTGGATAATAAAGTTCCACCATAATATATCTCAACAATCTATGTTCTCGTGAAACATTTTCACATTTCTGGGACACTAATGAAAGTATAAGAATACAACCATGTTTATCACTGTACTTAATCAGAAACAAACAAGTTGCAAAACGTTTAGGTCAACGTCCTACGCACTGTTTCTAAATTCAATTTGCTTTCACATAATGTTTTTGGATGAGGTGATGAACGATAGGAAGCAAGGTAAAGATTATATGAAAAAGCATTATAATAAACGTAGACTTTACATACAAATTTCACTAATACTTTTTGATCATCTGAGACATACCGTCTCAAATCAAACATCATGGAACTGATTTTTTTGGAATACGATTTTCTTTAAACTTACCAGTGTTAAAGTTACATGATCTACACGACTCCCCTTCGGCCACCACAAACATATCACAGTCAACTATGTATGCCACGCTCTCCAGTCTCTGAGACAATTTAATCTCAAACAGCCTGGGACTAAACTTAATGTTGTTTAGGGCATAAGAGTCGCTTATATTGGGCTCATCCTCTGTCTTGTACGTATTATAGCACTTTAGAAATATATTTCTCATCACCTGTAATGATAAAATTGGAGTTATAGGTTTGACCTAGATATGGTACTAAACATATTCCTGACGACGAAAAATGTGTCAATTAACTTACTTTCACAAACATCTGTACCCTGACTGATTAGTGCTATAAATAAATTATTTTATGATATAGAATCTCTGCCTTACCCGTGTGTGAAGGCCTTTTTATCTGAGTGTATAATCCAGAACTGTACTTAACTGAGCATGTGTTGTTTGAAGATCGAATCGATTTATAAGCTAGTATATACGGTAAATGACTGGATGGGCAGCTGCGGACAAATAAGGAAAATAAATATAATATTTATCGTTAACTGAGACTTGTTTAGCATGCAGAATATATGAATTATGCACTATTAAAGACGTTATATTAGATAATGTTAGGAAAAACATCGAGGTAATTAAATAGGTAAAGTTGGAAAACCCTAAATTCATGTTACCTATTTATGTTGGAAAACCCTCAATTCATGTTACCTATTTATGTTGGAAAACCCTCAATTCATGTTACCTATTTATGTTGAAGAAACCGGGGAATATACAGACTTAGGTACATGTAAAGTTAGGTCATTAGTATAACTAGATACTTAGGTCCCTGTACAGTTATGTCATTAGTATGACTAAATATACTAGTAAGCATTCTAAAATCTAAACACTTTCATAAACGGTTCCACCTATCGAGCCGTTTGAGAAGCATACATTTTTAGCCAAAGGAATCAAACTAAAAAAAATTATTTCAAGAAAACTTGTCGTTTGAATACAATACTCATGACTAATCAGTATTATATAGAAATCTGCTGGTAAGAAGGGCACATCGTATTCTAAATGGTAATATATGAAATAAATTAATATTCGTATTCTAAATGGTAATATATGAAATAAATTAATATTCGTGGACATGACAAGTCTGTAGAATTACTGAAAGTGATAAGCGCAAGGGTGAACATTAAGGTGTTCCATTTGTTTATTTTTTAAAATAGAGTTATTAAAATCTTACATATCACTTCCATTTCTTGCTTAATAGTTTACATGGGGACAAAATCAGCAACATAACTCATGCAGTTTGAAACTCTATACGTCTTTTCGTTTTAAATATATCTTGTTTGGGGTGGGGGTGTTGAAACTGTATAGGTCTTCTTGCTTTAAATATATCTTGTTTGGCTTGGTGTTCGAAACTGTATACGTCTTTTCGTTTTAAATATCTTGTTTGGCTTGTTGTTTGAAACTGTATACGTCTTTTCGTTTTAAATATATCTTGTGTTTGGCTTGTTCTTTGAAACTGTATATGTCTTTTCGTTTTAAATATATATTGTTTGACTTGGTATTTGAACGTACAGCATCACAAGTAGGAAATTAATTGTAGAAGCTGATTCGAAAGGCATGAATCGATGACACATACTTTATATCGCCCGTACGGCATGAATCGATTACACATACTTATATCGCCTGTACGGCATGAATCGATTACACATACTTTATATCGCCAGTACGTACAAAAACCACTTTACAAATACTCATTTTAAATGCACAGATTAAACTACCTTCGTTAACACGATCGGCATATATGTGTATGTGTGTCTATGTTTGTGTGTGTGTGTGATTTGGTTTTTTAACAGTTGTACAGTCATATCGTTACGATGTCTGCATTGTGGCAGTTTATAGTGATGTCTAGCACTGGGGAATCATGCTACAGACATTTAGCATCAGGTTCCAAGGAATCCCATTATCCTCACACACGGCCGAACATTGACCTCTTAACGTCTGGCGCCAAGCGAGGCAGCTGCAAGTACAATTGTTATCAGTCTTTGGTATAACTCGACCGGGGTTCGAACCCGTGACCTTCATTATTGGCGGCTTACGCTCTGATCACATAAGCCACCGGAGCAGTGATCGCATTTGTAAAAAAAAAAAAAAAAAAAGTTTACTTGCAAGAAAAACGTAATTGCACAAGCTTAGTTACAATAAACAATTTACTTCCTTTTATTTTAGAGACATAACTTTATTTTCTTCAGTTTGTAAAATATTTATGGTTTTTATTACTGCTGGGCGTGCATTTTGACAGAATCACAAAGAAACATGTCTCTAACATATCGTATCAAAATTGGTGCACAGATACGAAATATACAAATACTTTTGTACACATTTCTAATATGCAATATTTTATGCAGGAACAAAGTTGACGCTTATCAAGCTAATCCGAGTCCAATGAATTTACAGATTGATCACTCAGTTCCCACGTCTGTCACGATCAAACTTTAACAAGGGGACATGCGTGTCTAATGAAACAGGTGATGACGAGCCCTTTGGTGGTTATTGTGTCAAGTGAGTACCTGCCGCTACCATGCACTTGGCAAAGGGCAATTTATGCCAGCGGCAGCTATTTCCAGGTGTCCTTTCACTCATTAATTAAATTAACGTGCCGATTGTCAAAACAGTATATAAACCAAAACTAGACTTAGACACACAAAAACTTTCCACTACTTTCCGTACTGTTGACAAAACTTATCCCATCGGAGAGGTCATGTTGGTGACTCAGCGAATATGTAGAATCAAATGGCATATTAAGTTTCATTTAAAACATTGTTCATATAAAATATTCTCTGCCATGTGAGGTGACGACTGGAAAGATTGGAAAGACTTCTAAATTATTGTACGGTGTGCAGCTGCTACTGAAACATAACCGAAATAGATCAAAGCAACCAAGAACATAATGGTAAATACAATCGAGAGATGTCACAAAGTACCACATATCATGGAAAAAAGAACACGAATGCCGGAAATATCACACGGAAAAGGATGTGATGTGCGATTTCCAAACTGAGTTTTAAGAGAAATACAATATTTTTGGATCAGCGGCATTTATATGGGGTCATACAAAATGTTGTAATTCTGATCCTGAAGACCAGTACAATAACTTTTTTTAAAATACTTTTAAGCCCTGGTCTGACGTGATTGATAACATCAGAATCGACTTCTTAAAAAGTAAATCATATCTAACAAATCTTTAGTTCAAACCGCAGCCATAAAGTTATATGTAACCTCACGGACAATCTCTTTATTGCCGGTTGGAATTCTACCATAAAATCTGACCAGGTCGGATACGGTGGTATGTACTTGAGTAAGGTCCTTGATTCCAATCGCCTAACATTACCTGAACTGATGTGCCGTAAAATTTTAAGGAAACACATTGCAAACATCAATATAACATTAAAAAAATAAAACATTATATCGCAACGAACCTCACAAAGCAGATAACAAAGAACAGAAGAAAATATTAAGGTGTAAGGTATGTTTTATCTTTTGCAATAATTCTTAAGCTAGTGTACTATTTGGACTAGTTCAGGGTGATCTTTCCAAGATACGGGGGCAGCCGTTTTCGTCAGATCATGCACGATTTCCACAGCTACAACATGTGAATACATTTCAGCCACAGCAAATCTGTATAGAAATATGCCAAGATTTTCAGTTCAAACAACCTCACCATACACGTGTTTGAAGTATCTCAAAACTGTGGAGCACTAACGTAAGGCCATAACCACCTAGACGAGCCAATGTAAGTGATTGGTACGTAAGAACATTAAAGGAGGACGAACTTAGGGGGAGGCTGTGTAAGTAATTGGTATAAATGTACAATAACCAACAGGAGGAGGTTGTAACCGATTAGTACGAATGCACGATCAAGGAGGATGAGGCTATGTAAGTAATTGGTATGAATATACAATAAAGGAAAACGAGGCTGTGTAACTTTATATATATATATATATATATATATATATATATATATATATATATATATATATATATATATATATATATATGAGAATGTACGATAACCACCAGGAGGACATATGCCGGAACAATGCCCAGATGGAAGAAGAGGTGATGTAAGTGACGTATAGATGAACAATAACCACCAGGTAGACGAGTATGTAAGTAATTGGTATAAATATACAACAACCATCATAAAGAAGAGGCTATGTAACTGATTTGCATGAGTGTACAATAAATGAGGATGAGACTGTGTACATGATTGTTATAGCTGTGTATTATAGTTCCACTCAACTGTTACCATGTACTTCTGAAAAAAAAAGGACCGGAATAATGTGAAGTTGTTTGCCCTGGAAACATGCGCAATGGAGTAAATGTTGGCAAACTTCAACGCTACTTGCATGTACTGTTTCTGAAATGTGGTAACTATAGAAGCAATGCACCATTATCTAAAACTGACAAACTGTGAAATAAAAAGTGAATTAATTAAATTACAAAGTAAATAAAACAAAAATAAGGTATCACCTCGTTTATTTCTAGTTTACTTTTTATGTCCAAAGTGAAACCAACTAAGCAGTGATATCAGATTCTGAGATATGTACATTGTATGCAAATAGCTGCATATCAATATCCGTTCAAAGTTCTATATTAGCTTCTATTATTTTTAATAAGGCATCCCATGATATATATGTGAAATAATGAACTAACGTAAAATTTTCGTCTTTATCAGACTGTTATTCCCCCCCCCCCATTTTTTGGCGTTTTAAGAATCACATTTAATGTTTCTATTTCTTCTGTTAATATTATGAGAAACTGTTCAACTCCCATCTGTATAATTTGTATATGTTATTTCAAAATCATGATGTAAACCGCTTAGAAACTGATTCTTAATGTGCTGTGTATTGCCCAATTTACTAACCCTTTTCTTAACAGTTTCGAATTCGGCATAGATAATAACATGGAGTGTTTTATTCTTGTATTGTTTCAATTTGAGGAAATGTGTACCTGGGTAATGCCGTAGGTTGACCATTTTACTCAATTCCCATACAATAAATTTCCTTTTTTTCAAATACACTTTTCTAAACCTAAACTGCGTAAACATCTTCTACAACTGTGTTTGGTGCCATGACGAATATTTTTATGCACAAGAAACACTGACATGTTTTTAACAACGACGTAAATGACGCATTATTATTTCACCAATTATTACATTTGATACTATTAATAAATCCATAGCCTATATTTTTTTTTCTTTAGTTGACATTTCGACAGAATACAATCCATTTTTCTGGATTAAGCTTTTCGAATTTTGTAATACATTGCAATGATATAAAAATTGTACTAAAATTTAGTTGCTTTTTGTGAAATTCTTATCTGGAATTTATTATTTTTTTCAACTTTTATTTCGAGGAATCAAAGTAGACAAAAACTCCCAATCAAAACAGCGATTACCGGAGTTTTCAATGTTAAAACATGCTACTTTCGTTGATAAATCATCTGGTAATGGGATATAATTATTTCCTTTGAAAGGTGTAAACCTCAATACCTTAATTTCCATATACAATATTTTATCAAGAACCCAGTTCGAACCAGCTACGTAATGAAGGGGGGGGGGGGGGAGGAGGAGGAGAGGCATTTGCTGTAAAATTGCTGTAGCCTATATACGTTGCCCCCCCTCCCGAATCAAGTTCCCCCTCCTTGGAAAAATTGAAATGAACCAAGCTGTGAAAATCCTTACCTCTTTCTCTTAAAATAGCAAAGAATGATAACAAACTACCACTAATTATGTTCATGAACAACAACTTGACTATTAGAAGAAACAAAAACTATCAATACTTTCTATCATATATTTGTATCTTAAATATTACTCACAGGGATATTATATATTTAATTTACCTAATAACTTATATATATATATATATATATATATATATATATATATATATATATATATATATAAGAATGAAATAATTATGAAAGATTAATAATACAAATATTATTCAAAGTAAAGTTTTCTTTTAAAAGTGCCTTGATTTTTGATTATGATTTACATTCATATAACTTTGTAGGTAAATATTAAGCTAGACACGAAAGGAGAACTTCTTACCGATTTGTCCAACAGCGTCCTAAGGGTCTTCACAACACGGCTTTCAGATTTACTGACGGCAAGAGCCATATATCTGTGTCTAGTATTTCCAAAAAGTTTAAAACAGAAGTGTGAAAATCCGTTTTCTTCTGGTGAAGATGGTCCATACGCAGAAAGATCAAATGTTAAATTGTGCACTCTCCGCTCTGGAGTAGGTACCGATGTCTGATTGAGTAGATCCAGTGCAGCAACAGCTCCGTACATGCCACATGAATGTGCCGTACATTCATCACTTAGCCCCAGGATTCTAGCAGACTGTCCATTACTTCCGTCACAACACAAAACTACAACCCGACCAGGAAGGATGTCAATTTCACTGCAAGTGCTTCTTGTGAACTGTAATAAAAGCGTGCTGCACATTTATTTCCTGACTAAGGCAAATGTTTATCCACTGACAAAGCGGACAAAATATTATTGAAAATTTACGATTTTAGACAATATTATTTGAAATTAAATGCCTTATTCCTTATCCCGGGCAATCAAGTTTTGTTGTCTTGTGTTTTTTCTAGGAGGATAACTCGTTTACACTTCAAAACAGCAACATTTTCATAAACAGCTCATAAAAAAAGACTGACACGAGACCAGTGGAAAACCCACTGAGAAAACTTCTTCTATCAATCTATACCTCATTTTTAAATGAATTATATACTACAACTTCAAAGTTGCATTCAAGAATAACAAGAAGCAGTCTTGAGATAATTCAAAACGTAAATGGCAAGTCAGTCAATGGTTACATCTTATTGTGTTAACATTGGAGCTCAACTGCAATATTCAGAAAGTTGCACAGAAATGTAGAAATTTACTAAGAGGATGCAAAAGTCATAATAAAAGGTCTAAATGAATCTTCGTTTGTTCCATCTCTGACCTTACTGTGATATATACATGTAGTTCGTTGGTTTTTTGTTTGTTTGTTTGCCATGTCGATTTTTGTCTTGGTCCTATGTTTGCGACTACTTCAGTTAAATGCATCAGCTGTATCCTTTGTTAAGCAAACAATTACAGTAAAGTTGTGGTAACGTTATAAACGCCCTCATTTGTATCTTTGCGTATACAGTTCTAGAAAACTGAACCAACAGAACACTTGGCTTAATATAACAAAATTTCCGTTCTTACATAAAATTAGTGGTAGCGTTACTTCATTTAGACATAATCAATTACGTTACATACGAAGTACAAGTCACCGTTGGATGAGAAATCTTCCTTGATAACGTTGTTTGTCTGACTTGTCTTAATCTGACTTACATGGTGTATTCATAGTTTTGTTTTCTCGCCCTAGCCAGAGAATACGGACGAGTTTTAAATTAAACCTAGCTTTTCACACTGCGTGCAACAACAAAAAAGCCGGATGTAAATAGCTGTCATTTCGACCCGCTTAAAAGCCCATGGTTGATACTATGTCATAATAACTTAATGTCACGGCGATTCAATGCTCTGTTATCACTAATATCAACGAAAGCAATTGTTTACAACTACTCAAACCCAATTACTTTCTTATTTTTATTTTCGTACAAATTTACATCAATAACGTTAAAAATTAAAAGCACAAAGCAGAGGCGTAGCTAGGGGGGGGGGGGGGTGCAGGGGGGTACATATGTCCCCAGGCGCCAAGGTACTGGGGCGCCAAAATGAGGCTTACAACGTTACATTATAATAAGTAAACAAGGGTAATAAATCGGTCATAGAAAAATGTGATTAAACGGGGAGGGGGCTGGGGCGCCAATTTTATAGTTCGTCCCGGGCGCAAAATATCATAGCTACGCCTCTGGCACAAAGCTAACTTTGTGAGTGATTAGGTAACAAATTACACTTCGATAAATACTCAACCATCATCATTTAACCCCTGTAATTCCAGTTTTCATCCTTTCTAACATCGTCATTTAACCCCTGTAGTTCCAGTTTTAATTTTTTCTGACATCATCATTTAATCCCTATAATTCCAGTTTTCATCCATTGTAACATCATATCATCAGATTGCATCAACAAACATTCACTTTAGGTAGCTTTAAGTTTTCATTAATTAACCTCCTCACTACGCCAGAATACATAGTCACCACTTCGCTAGTCATGTCGTCGACTCTTATATAATATTATAGGATACAATGTTATAGCGGGTGATCTGAGTAACTTGGTATTGTCATTCATACATTTTATTCGGGTTGTTGTTTTTGCTTAAGGCACGTGTTGTTTAAGCATTCGTAGTTCTTGCTTTCTACGCATTTCGATCTTTCAAAAGCAAAATATTGTCTATTTTTAGTGAAAATTCCGGATCTCCTGATCTTTATTAACAGCTGGTGAACATATTGACAAGTAAACCGCAATAGGTTCTGAAGCATGACATGTTAAACCTGCCATATGCTTTCTTTGGCAAAAAGAGTGAGTGTTGGAATGCATGACAGACTGTGCCATTACATTGTTTAAACTTCTAATGGGCGATTTTCATCAGGAAAAACAATTTCTTTTCGAAATCACTGATAGGGATAAAGATTTACATCAAATGACCTGGAAACTGGGAACCAAAAGTAGTCCGCAGAAGTTTCTGATATGTAAAAAGAAGTCATGATCAGTAGCACATGACCCTTTATATCCAATCAGATTGCTCTATCAATTCCTAACAAATGGAATTATATACAAGGACAATTGTATAAAATTAAACCTATCTGAAAATATTTCTAAGTTAAATTATACTCCTGAAGAGTTGCTCCTAGGATTAAAAAAGGCCCACCTGTTATTATTAATGACAGTCAAAAAGAATTTTTTTAAAGGGAGATACATTGGTGAAAATACGAGGGGTATGTGTGTGTGTGTGTGTGTGTGTGTGTGATTTGGATTTTTAACGTAGCTTTAACAATTTTTCAGTCATATTGCTACGATGTCTGCGGTGTGGCAGTTTATAGTGATGTCCAGCACTGGGGCATCGTACTGCAGACATTAGGCATCACGTCCGACCCAGTCAAATTATCCTTACCCCAGGCAGACCAGTCCTAACACTAACCTCTTAATGCTGGGCGCCAATCCATTTTTGTAAGTCTTTTTTATGACTCGGCCGGGGATCGAATCCACGACCTCCAGTATCAGAGGCGGAAGCTCTAACCACTAGACCACCAAAGCGGTGCCGATAATTCTGCATGACTTGAAGCAGCATCTTGAGATTAAAAAAGAGGAATATGGTCTTCACCTGCTGTTAGACTTCAAGAAAGTTTTTGACTCGATTGAATGGGACTTTCTGAAGAATGCCATGAATTCTTTAAACTTTGGGGAATCTATTTGTCAATGGTTTAGAGTAGTTCTGCAATAAATAAAACGTCGTGCCATTAATAATGGTCAGTTGGTGAGTGGTTGTCGCCAGAGAGTCCCTTTATCATCCTTGTCAATCGGTCGAATTCGGTATGAGTTTTGCGTCAATACTGGTGACGGAAATACAGCCATGTATATACAAGGAGGGGAAGAGATGTTGTAAACACATTTGTGATGTACAAGGATCTCTGTTTAATTTTAATGAAATAAAACATATTACACATACTAATAAGTTTATACAGTACTTTGCCAGTATCTAAAAAAAAAATAGCAGTGAAGTGGAAAAAAGAAAATTAAACGCTGTTTTGAAAATGAAATAGTTTCCAAGCAAAACTTCGCTTCTTAGCGTAAGAGCAAGGAATAAATTAATTAATACAGATCTGATAACAACCAAGTTACAAAGGCAAACGTTAAATATGAAACTTGGTCCAGGCAGCCAGGGACAATAACTGGTGTCAAAAAAGCTCCAACTCTTTTGTTTGGCTAAACTTTGCACAAAAGATATAAAACTGGTTAGGATTACTTGTATATATCCACTTAGAAATATTGCCACTAACCAGTTTATGAAAAATATTAATTTCAATGATAATGATAAATGCACCTTCAGTAAGTAGGAAAGAGAACAATTGAGAATGTATTATATATGTGTACAGTTAATGAACATTTCTGGAAGTTATTTGTGAAATGGATCCAAACTTATGATCTAAATTTTAAAATTACACGAAATATTGTCTTTATAGAAAAAAAAAACAACTATGATGATTTCATCAATTTTCTAATTTTGCTTGCAAAATAAGGTACCACATTAAAAATAAACAGGTCTCATCTATTATAAAAATGTTTCATCATACAAATGGCTAGAAAATTATGTCTCTACAGTCAATACAAGTGACGAGTTTAAGAAAAAATGGATTCTTTTGTCATCCTTTGATTTGATTTCTTAGCTTCTCTTTACTTTATCATCAAAGAAAAAAATGGCAATGTAAACACCTTGAGGTTTATATGAATAGTAATAGGTACAATGCTTGCGAGTTACGTGTTTGTGCGAGTACATGTGTGTGTGTGTGTGTGTGTGTGTGTTTAAGTAAGGGAACATATGTAAAGATCAGAATGGAAAATCATTTTAAGGAAATTCCCCATACACCAGGTGGTGATGTAGGGAATATGTAAACATGTTAGATCTTGATAACTTATGTAAAGCTATATTTTAACCCTATTATCGATGATTGGTTGGCAGGTTAGTCGGCGTGCTTAATAAACGCACGATCTTTTTAACTTTTTATGTTTAAGCCCCATCCCATGAAATTGCATATGTTGCAAACATTAAACAAACAAACAAACTAACAAACAAACACACATACACACACAAACAACAAAGGCAATAACCCCCCTCATTCCCAACAAACTCGTTAGATACAGATTAAAATTCCATGAACAAAATAGGAGAGTAGATTGTTGAGACGTCTGTAACACCATCAATCATTCTTACCAGTGAGAAAACCACAATACGCGAAACAATGTGGTGTTAAATAAGTCATTGCAGCTTGTAAAGTTGTGAAAATATTTCTTAGCGAATGTTATCAAAAGAATTGTACGGAGGCCAAACGAATTAGTGGTAGGGGATCTGAGGTCATGCAGGCATCCAGACATGAACCCAACAATTCAAAACAGCAGACGATTCTGATTGCTGGATATCGCAATTGAGTAAATTACACGAAAATCTTTTGACATGACTTGCTAATACGTTATTTAATTTCCAGTGAAAACTGAAAAACACGCAGGTGATTGCTTTTCTTGCATATGCAATATGAAACCGGTCAAAATTCATTTTTAATTTGCGTAACTATCTTGACCGCAGACACGTTGTCATCATTTGAACTACACATTAAAACAAAATAGCGAATGCGAAAGCACATTCTCAATCAGATTTTGATTATTTTCAAGAAAAGAGCAATTAAAAACAAAATTGCTATATATTAAGTTCTTACAAGCTTATTAAAACACCTTGAAGCTGCATGTTGAGAATAATGCGTTGACGTTATATTTTAAAGGTACAAAGTCAGATTTTCACACTTATCTGGTATTTAGTGTTGTTTTACCCGTACTAAATATAAACAACATCATCCCCCATCTGGATATAATCTCAAACTGTTATCAAGGTGACGCAATTGCTTCTCTAGATTCGCTACTGCCGCCACAAAATGAAAACACGATTTCTTGCTAAAAGCCTACTTTTGGTTTTACCTCATTTTCAAAAGGTTTCTCAATAAAGTAGCGCACAAAAAAAAAAACAAACTGTACCAAGTTATCTAGCACCGTTGTTGTTAAAGTTTCAAAATCGATCACTTCTATTTTGGCGTAATAGGAGTGCGGATTGCATGCAATATTTACTTACCTCTGAAATCGAAGAAAATGACAACGTACACAATCAATCACATCCGAAACTGACGATTTGACAAAGGATATTAGTAAAAGAATGTTCTTCAGTAATCCCGTATGTTCACAATAAATTTTATTTAGTTTAATTTACCTTCAAGACATATATTAGCCTTACCTTATCAAGTCATGAAAATATATAAGTAAAGGGGCCAAATATTTGGAACTATTTTGTTCTTCTTAACATACACACATGTCCCCCCCCCCCCAGCTAGTCGAAAAGGTCCTTTGTCGTAGTTACACGTGTATTGCGACAGGTTCGAACATTTTTTGACTTTGACAATATGAAAATTTTGGGTAAAAGCATTACTATCCGAAGGAAAAGCAGACTGAATGAATTTTGGCTTTTTGCAGTGGTGACGTTTTAGTTATTTTGACCAATGGATATTGCAAACCAGGCATTACTTGAGCACTACCATTTCTGACCTCTGCTATTGTAAATAAGTCAATCAAGTCATGTGAACGTTCAGAATCGACTATTTCAGTAATCAGTGTCATTTGTTAGAACTTGATTGCACAAGCCTTTAAATTGCAATTATTTACTTTATTTCGATCTCATATACACATGTTCTTCTGATTATTAAAGAAGATTTAGTAAGATTAAAATTCTTCATTGACCAAATGGTCAACGCATGTTTAAACTGTTAACTTAACTTGAATACTGTACCACTAAGATGATTTAAAGTAAAAATGTGCGTTCTTTTTATGGAAAACCCCAATTATAAGTTTTGTTTGTTTGATTAGAATTGTTAACGTAACTTTAAAAAATTTTCAGTCATATCGCTACGATGTCTGCAGTGAGGCACTTATAGTGATGTCTAGCACTGAGACATCATGCCGCAGACATGTAGCATGATGTCTCACCCAGTCACATTATCCTGACACCAGTCCTAACACTAACCTCTTTATGCTGAGCGTCAAGCGAGGCAGCTGTTAGTACCATTTTTGTAAGTCTTTGGTATGACTCGGCCGGGGATTGAACCGACGACCTCCCGCTTCCGGGGCGGACGCTCTAACCACTAGGCCACCGGAGTGGTTCCAATTATAAGTACATGTATATATAAAAACTCTCAGTGTTATTTTGATGCAATTTTGAAATTAAACGTTATTTCCCTTCAACAAAAATGATTTTTTACAAGGATTTTACATATTGAATCGTTTGCATTTGAATAATTTTTTCTTTGCAAACCAAATGCTTAGCTGTATCTTATACATTTGCACGTGAGGCTAGGAGTAAAATTACGAAAGTCACAGGGTATAGAAGACATTAAACATGTAAGAAAAGCCCGGTCCAAACCGCCCATTGTGATCCTAATAAGGGATACAGAGATTATTTCATTACGACAGATTCCTTACAAAACAATGGGAATGTAAAGCCATCTTATCATGTGCTCAAAAATGGCGTTAAACCCTATACCAACTACAACAACTATAAATGGGACGCCTAAAGTTTCAATCCACGTACGTACGTAAGTATGTATGTATGTATGTATGTATGTATGTATGTATGTATGTATGTATGTATGTATGTATGTATGTATGTATGTATGTATGTACGTTAATAGTCTGTTAAATGTATTCCACACTTAACACTTACACACCGCTCCGGTGTTCTAAGTGGTTAGAGCGTCTGCCTCTAATGCGGATGATCGCGGATTCGAACACCGCCCGAGTCATAGCAAATACATTTAAAACGGCACTAATATCTACCTTGCTTGGCACCCATGATTAAGAGGTTTGTGTTAGGAGTAGTTGGCGAGGTGTCAGGAAAATGTGACTGGGTAGGACAAGATATTATGTCTGCGGCATGATGCCCCATAGCTAGACATCACTATAAACTGCCACAGTACAAACATCGTAGTGATATGACCAAATTGTTTTTTTAACGTTACCCTAACAAAATCAAATTCTCACAAACTTGACATTGACAGTCGCCACAATACTCAATTCTAATAAGATCAGTATTCTTTATGAATGCATTAAACAAAAGATAAATAAGATTATCCCGAAAGAATACCCATTTAATTGATTTGTACGATACAGAAAATTGGCTTTCAGTAATTCTAATTTCATTCCAATAAGATCGAATCTGAAACTAACAATACTACCAGCAGAATCGAATCTGAAATAAACAATATCAGTAGTTTTATTTTCTTATAACAACAACTACTACTACTAATTATTCGATGCAGCGAATTGACCCCCTACAAATTCGTAATGGTATTACCTAGTGACGACGAATAGAGGATATATAATGCTTTAAGTAGACACAAGGAAGTGTTTCACGAGTGAAGAGGACACATTTTATATTGTTACGAGTGACGAAGCCACAAGTGACAATACAAAGTGGTTTCATCTTCACTCGTGAACTAGTATTTCCTAAATGTCATGAAAAATCGAGTTCGCCCGACATAATGTAACAAAAGAGCACAACGTAGACAATATTTAAGAGTCCGCTGAAAAAATAAAGGTATGCAACTACTTGGGGTAATAATTGTTTCCATTTAGTCACTAAAACAATCAGTACCATTCTAAATTTTTAAATCTTGTTTTATAATATTTTTGGAAACGATACATTCCTAATTTTATATTTACAATCCCATCATTTATCCTGTATAAAAAGAAGTACTGGGGGTGGGGTGTGTATGTGTATGTATTTGTGAAAGATTTGGAGGCACGAGAGAAGAAAATAAAAAAAATATTTATGGCGCAATCTTTCTTTCTATCTTTTCTGTGTATATTGGCTTCTTTTCGTGCTACACTTGCTTTGTTTCATACACTGCTTATTGTGCTGGCCAAATAACGTCTTACTCGAGTTCGAGTAATACTTGGGCAAGTATCCTGTCTAACGATTGTCTTGAAGAAGCGGAATATATGACTGACAATAAAACTAAAATATCATCTAGGCTACTTTCCTGTCTTTGACTTGTAGTTCCTTATGTCCTTATTACGCTTAAAAAAATAACGACAGGAGTCTATTTTTCTATACTTGGGAAATTGACTAGAACATTGATATTTAGACAGGCGAATATCATCTTATCTGGCTGGCCGTATTTAGTTTTTCAAGAAAGACGTAAGTGTCATGGTCTTTCACAAAATAATGACGAGACGGCTTAACTGCAGTAAAATATCGATTATCCTTACGCCAGTAAGCTGGGGTATTTCCTCAAATGGGCTACTATCGCGTCCCGTTTTTTGTATCTTCGTGAAGACAAAATCAAATCTACAGAGCACAAAGCTCATTTACTAAGGTTACCATTGCTTGATAAACCAATAGATAATGCTAAATGATTTATGTTATATTCCTCATAACAATCTACACTAGAAATAGAATTATTGTTGAAAACCAGACTAACGTAAAATAGTTACAATGTTATGGTCTAATATAATTTACCACGAGATGTCTGGAATTTACTTCCTGAACTGGGCTGTAGACTAGAAGTAGTTTTGTTTATTTACAAGTCATATAAAGTATTTATTAGAAAGTACGACCGTCTTATTACTCCGAGCAACAACAAAGCGAGACTTTTATATACTGAGATAAATGAATGACATATGCGAACGTTTTCAATGTTGACAAACCTGGCTCGGCTTCAAATATAGGATTAATGATACACGATATTGAACTGAGTCGTTATCTATCCTAATTATCAAGAACAGCAGTGATGACACCTAGAGTTTTTCATTTGTCAAATACATTAAAACGTATCTTTTAAATCATTTGTTTAAACTTGCTGCTTTTGTTCCAGTCTTTGTTTTAGTTATTGTTAACTTTTCCAAAATTATTTCATTACAATCAAGATCAGGTGGGTTCTTTTACCAAATGGGGTATTGCGAAATGTCACGGAGAGAGGATGAGAAAACTGAAAGTTAGCCCCATCTTTGTGTATATAAGGAGAAAAATGAACAATAAATTATTTTTGTTTTAGATTCTTATTTCCAGTGTGTGTGTACCAGTTTCGGTATGTGGATGTGTTTAATGCTGAGTTTAGATATAATTTGTTTAATGTTGTGTTTAGATATAATTTTAGAGGAAACCTTTTAATTATTAATTGAAATTAAACAGGTACAATTGGATTAAAATATTATTATGTGAATTTATTCAAATGAGTTATGGGCAATGCCATTGTGACAGATCATGACTATTGGCAGATCAGAACATTCGCGGATCTGGAATTCAATCGGAACATTTGATGTTTTGGGACATTGACAGACCTTTGGAACTATTTTAAATTGAGTTCAAATACTGTTAGTTCCTCTTTAATTTTCATTTTATAACTCATAATTAAATTAGTTGTTAAGTTTAATAAAATTTGATGGTTTTACTTCTTTCTGTTCTTTAGTGTGTTACCATAAAGTCTTAAAACTACATCTAATTTATTAGACTGATCATCGACATATTATTTTATGATTTGGGCAACACACTTTCTCATCACGTGATATACTAATATTAATAGATTGATAAAAATCGGATAATAAATACGGCTGTCATAGTCGTAATAATTTTAGTCAGATGTATGCAAGATTACCTGAATAATATGCGTGGATCTCGCTCATTACAAGCTCATCTAAGTTCTTGATGACATATGCCCATTTTGCAAGTTGAAACAAAATCGGATCAGAAATGTCTCCCGGAAAGGTCAAGAAGGTCAGCCAACCAGACGCGAAATCACCTCATTAAATAAGTGGATCTCGCTCAATGTCAAACTCATTAGATATCTTTAAAACGAACACTCAGAGATTCGTCAACTGCATTAATATGTACGGATTTCGTTCATTATCGAACTCACTGGATATATTAATGATGAAAACAAATTCCCTAAGTTTATCAAGACTGGTTCAGAAAAAAGGCCTCCTAGCTGATAACAAGGTCAGCCAACCAGCTGCAAGACGCCTAACTCAAAGGCGTTTGGTTCTTATTGAACATGTCACATATTTTAAAGACAGATGACAATATTCTATGTTTGATTTTGACTCTAGAGCGTTAAAGAGAAAGGAGCAGCGAAAAGATTTTTTTTGAGGCTGACATGGTGTCCGTATTATAATATCAGATCGATTCAATTTCATTTAAGGCTATTTAGAAATCGTATTATTATTATTATTATTATTATTATTATTATTATTATTATTATCATTATTATTATTATTATTATTATTATTATTATTATCATTATTATTATTATTATTATTATCATTATTATTATTATTATTATTATTATTATTATTATTATTATTATTATTATATCCTGATCAAACTATGATAATATTTTAATATTTTAGATACGCTAATAAAGTCACTATACTTAAATGAAACAACATCAAAGAACTGCTTAATGTTTCAACCTCTTTGATACGAACTTTATCTAAAATCAGGAACCGAATTACATACTGATCAGCATATCGCATTGTTCTAAGGAAGTGAGTGAAATCGATCGCTTTTGATAACATGGATCTTTAGAGGCATATGGGCAGAAAACCTTTATACATGTTATTTCAGTTTATGTGATGTTGAAAATTTTGTATCAAGGAAGATTTCAACGGCTGAATGTTGCTTAATGCTTCTCTCAAAGGCCTGTCTAATGAAGATTTAACTATTTCTGGCGAGACATTGTTATGGACTCCGCTCCAATGGGAAATTTGCATGGGAATAACATTATTATTTTGGGCAGTTATTTGCAACGGGACTGGTTGGACAGATTGTTGGAGCGTGACGACGCAAATTTGTTACAGAGAATGCTCCTGGTTTCATTTGCATGTCAAGTGAGATCACGGTATGGTCGATCAAGTTTGTTCATTTGTAACGGTAAAACATTGAGGAAAATACATTTCCAGCCTTGTTTGATCTGGATTCAGAAAACAAGAGTATCGTTCTCGTACTGCGAGGAAATGACGTAACATTCTAATATGAAGCCTTCTTGTGAAAACATCATATCTATTTTACTTTCTGTTTTTAGGAGTAACGATAACAAGATTTTCAGGCTAGTAGTCAAACTGGCCATGCTCTATCTCTCGTAGGCCGCTATTATTTTCATTTAGGGCCACACTGACAAAACGAGAAGTCATTTTGGTTAAAATCCAATGTTGTCCATCCTGAGGAGAAACAACAAAATACCCATGATGGATGATGTGGCTGTCATGCTTGATGTTCGAGAGGCACCATTTTCACCTACAGACATCAGAAAATGTCTCCTGGTAAGAACACCGTGTCAATATGTTTTTCTGTTCAAGAGAATTAGCGATGACGAATATTTTTCAAGATGACTGTAATGGTGGCAATATTGTATGTTACATCAAGGTCATTTTTATTTAAGCCAAATTATAAATCATCAGAAGACTTTTAGATACAACACTACATTCATGACGAGAGGCAAAAAAGAATGTTTTGCAGAAAGCCAATATTGTGGCCCGTTTGGGCGTTCAATCGGTACAACGTCCATTTCGGATCACTTACACGTCATTATAAGTCTTCTGGTGAAAATCCCATTGCCAATCTTACCATCTGTTCAAGTCAGAGATAGCAACAACAAGATTTTCAAGAAGGCAACTTTGCGGGCCATATTTTATTTACTGGCAGCACCATAGACCATTTCATACCGGATTTAACCAAGTTTCTCCGTAATTATCCGATTAACCTCCCGAGTCACTTTATACTCTAGCCAATCAAACGCTGGTGGGTACATGTACATACAAAATTGGCGTCCATTGTTGTTTAGAAATATCTCAGAGATAAAACGTCAAGAAAAACCCGCTACTTGTATCGTCAGAGGTTGCAAAAGTCGCTCCAATCAAGGATGTGGCATTAAATTCCATCAGCTGCCATAAAGAGATGATTTTACATCTATTAGTATTGCGACTTAATAAATAGTTTTGTACTTGTCTGTGAACGTTATAGATCGAATATCGGTGAAGCCGATATTTTCAGCTTTTTCCAAATCCAGCAAGTGGAGCTAATTAAATGATTGAAATTTACATGTAAATTATTCACAGACTTTCAAAAACACAATTGTAAATTCACTTATTACAGTGACGTTTCAGATGCATAGGAATAGTTTGAATAACCTGCTCTTTGATTGTCAGGATTAAATTTGTTTACTTCGACACCGTTTACTTACTTATATGTACATGTCCAGATGTAAACAACTCAAAACTACTCTCTCGTATGGCTTTGAAATCCGCCCTGGTTTCGAGAAAATAAGACAGGATGGTTCCAATATTAAATTTCGTCAATATCTGTGGCAGCATCGCTGTTGAATAGGCATTTTCCAACTCGATAAACGATGTTGACGTAGTTTGAAAATTGATGCTGATTCTAAAGCGTCCGCCATATTTTGCCCACCACCAATCGAGTGGCTATTGCGGTCAGCTGACCACCCGTAATAAAATTTCCGAGCAAATTACGAAGTTCGCCAAAGTCTCCATGAAATGGTCTATTTCCCCTTAGGATCAGTCTGAATGATAAGAAGTCTTTTCGTGGCATGTCATACGACTTTTACTTCTGGAGGAGTAGCGATAACTTGATTTCCAAGATGACTGATGCTGCGGCCATAACGGACGTTATATAGGAACCAATTCCATTTAGATTTAAATAGACAGCGAGAAACCAATTTTGAGGTGGCCATCCAAATCGTTTAGCATAGTGATAAAAAGAAGACTTGTGCTAACGGACCGACGGATGGAAGAAGAACAAGAGGCCAACCCAAAAGCTCTTCTGGTTTATGCCCTGTAGAGCTAAAAACATCATGAGGCAAATGCAAAACATTAACGCCAACCACAATAGCAATTTTTGTACGGATGTGTTGCTAAGAAAGATAGATGTACAATTCTTTTACTTAAATACATTAAGCATGAACAGTTAGAGAACACATTTTGTTTTTTAAAAGTGAAGAGTGAACATGGGGTACTAATGACTTATGTTTACGACCAGCATAAAATATTTAATAAGATGCATCCTCTAGCTAAGATATCACAGTATGTTTATAGGAGTTAAACAAGCTCTGGTCATGAGCTTCAACGCAAATAATGCACCTAAGAGCCAGTGCAGTGTGAAATGTCACTCATGTAGGTCACTCATATCTTTGTTCTTAAGGTTGTAATACTAATAACGATTCGCGCAGGCACGGCCCTCGGATGTGTGTGTGTGGGGGGGGGGGAGACGCAAGACAGCACGCGGGGCTCCAAGGAAGCAAGCGATGAGCGGTTGCCTCGTTCGCCCTGCCCTAGGGCTGGCGCTGGATGCATGCAATCATCTAGTTTGAGGAATCTAGCATGGAAAGACAAATAAACTCAAGCCAGTCAAGCGTAAAATGTGAGTAAAAGTGACATACTTTTGGGACAAGGAATCTAGCATGGAAAGACAAATAAACTCAAGCCAGTCAAGCGTAAAATGTGGGTAAAAGTGACATACTTTTGGGACAAGGTTTTAGTACTCGTCAAGATGTATCCCCTCACGACTGATATGCATTGGTGATGAACAGATATAGTTGCTTTCAGCTGTGGGTGGTGATGGTGGTGGTTACGAGTGACGTAGTGGCCTAACCGCGCATCTTTACAGATCACTCAACTCACATCTTACATCTGCCAGCCTGGGTTCGATTCTCGGTTCGACCAAGTTGGGTATGTGAGAAAGATTGCCAGTATCTTCCCGTGGGTCGGTGGTCTTTCCGAGTTTTCTTCTCCAAACATACTGACCAACATACATATTGCCTATCATATCCTAGACGCCGATTCCAAAAGATCTCTTCTGTTTCGTGGAAGTGAGCTAACTGTATAGAGTTCTTTTTCTGGAAGGAGAAATGGTCTATTGATCCGTCAAATCTTTTTGTCTGTTTGCGAAAGTATGTATAAGATAGATGATGACATTTTAGGACTGTCAGTATAAGAACTCTACTACAATGACGTAGAAATACCGTTTTTGTATGCCATGATGTAGAAATACCGTTTTTGTATGCCAAACACTTGATTTAATAAGGTAATGGAAAGAGAAATAATTTTTTAAAAACTTGTCCAAAAACAAACTTGAATTAATTGAAATTGAACTGAAAATTGGAGTCAACGAAATAATTGAATTAATTGAAATTGAACTGAAAATTGGAGTCAAAGAAATAATTGAATTAATTGAAATTGAACTGAAAATTGGAGTCAACGAAATAATTGAATTAATTGAAATTGAACTGAAAATTGGAGTCAACGAAATAATTGAATTAATTGAAATTGAACTGAAAATTGGAGTCAACGAAATAATTGAATTAATTGAAATTGAACTGAAAATTGGAGTCAACGAAATAATTGAATTAATTGAAATTGAACTGAAAATTGGAGTCAACGAAATAATTGAATTAATTGAAATTGAACTGAAAATTGGAGTCAACGAAATAATTGAATTAATTGAAATTGAACTGAAAATTGGAGTCAACGAAATAATTGAATTAATTGAAATTGAACTGAAAATTGGAGTCAACAAAAAATTGTTCAAGCGATAGCAATGTACTTATAGGTCTTAACGCCATTTTTCAGCACAAGACAGGCTATATACATGGAGGCCCGTATAAATAAATGATGGAGGAAGAACCCAGGAAAACCACAAAAAGAACCACCGGCCCGCAAGAAGCTACTGGCAAGCTTTCTCGAGTACCCATATTTTCCGAGCCCGAGACTCGAACCCACGCAGGCATAGGTGAGATGAGAATGATTCGTAACGGTGAGCAATTAAGACCACTCGGCCACTAGGGGCATATTTGACTTGCATATTTCTAGTATGTATTCGAAACATAAACATGTGTTTCGATAATTACAAAGTAGTAAGTAAAAGATGATGATGATGATGATGATGATGATGATGATGATGATGATGATTTATTTTGCATTATGTTCAACAATATAACCTTTCAGTATTTCGCCGATCTACCTTAAACTCAAGATGTGTGGCTCAATAACACTTTCTATTTCATAATGCGATTATGGAAATTTCAATATGATCACGAACGCTAATGTGAATCAAATTACTTAAGTATACTCATCGAAATGGAATGCTTCTGGAATAATGATCACCCTCTTTATTGCTAGAATCGATAATTGCGTCTTCTAGTGAAGATTGTCTGATATCCATAATATAATAATGGACCAAATATTCGATGTTTAGATTTAGTCAGAAATAGTGGTTCGTTCATTGGAACGGTTAATTTTTTTTTGTGTTTATCATTGTTGTTCTGTTAGCTTCAGTGATAAAAGACAATCTTTAAAAAAAAGTGTTGTTTTTTATCGATAACACAGGTTTCATAAAGAACGTTCAAACACGTGTCCCCCTGAATTTCCTGACCTAAGCTTCTAATAACTCATCAATACCTGTGTTAGATTTTGACCGTGGGATTTAGGAATAAATACCAAGTAAGCCGAAAGTGTTCTGTTTTTGAAAACATCCTAAATAACTTTATGGATTGGAGATACAAGCTTTTTGTTCAATGCAAGAGCCACTATTGTTCTATGAGACCATCAGTGAGTTTCGTTAATAAAAACTGGTAAAACTGATAAGAAGATTGCAGACGAGCTTGTAATATTTTACTATTAAGAAAACCCTTAATGTGTATGTGTGCTTGCGTGTGTGTGTTGTTTGTGTGTGTTTGTTTACTATTTATTATACGAATCAACATACAGGTTATTTATTCACAGGCAGATTTTGTGTGCAAATAACAGTGACGTAACAAGAATCATTATCACCAACACCACCACCAGTTGTGTCACCAGTAGCCATCATGCTGGCTAGTAATTAAATATAAATACGTTAACAATATTCACATCAAACCACTCGCATATAATTTCAAAAGAATATTCACTGGTCTTGAAGACTTATTAGACTTTAGCATAATTAAATCATTCTGATGTTAAAAGGCAGTATTTTTACATTGTCAAGTGTGGTTTATCTTATCGTTAAGTAACTTTCAGAGCGCCCCGGTTGCCTAGTGGTCCGAGCGTCCGCCTCAGATACGAGAGGTCGCGGGTTGAACCCGGGCCGAATCATACCAAATATTTATAAAAATGGCACTAGTAGATGCCTAGCTTTGAGCTAAGCATTAAGAGCTACTGTTAGGACTAGTCGATCCTGTGACTGGGTGGGACATAATGCTATATATCTGCGGCATAATGCCCCCGGTGCTAGACATCACTATAAACGGTCACACTGCAGACATTGTAGCGATATGATTGAACAATTGTTAAAGCTACATTAAAAATCTAAGACACACACACACACACACACACACACACACACACACACAACATTCATGCGGCTATTTTAGGCTATAGTCTAGTTTAGGCATTTTGTCGTTTAGCTTTAATATCGATCAAAAGATTATCTGAGCTCTTGTTTGCAAGCCTGTTGTGATCAGCAAAGATATTTGTCAAAAGATAACGTCTAAAAGCTTTCATCACAAATGACAAATTCTTAAGTAACGATTAAATTAGTTTGATAAATCAAGACTTTGGCAATGTTAGGAAAAGATGCATTACCTCTTACAAATGTTGTAGAATCACATAAGATTTCTGTCATATTCTGATATCATTTGCATAAGGTTTCGAAAGGTTAATATAATTGTATTGGAGTAACGTTGTACACATGTATTCTTTGCACACTGACGATTTTTAAGGCCATTTGCAACATATTTTCAAACAAATTCCTTTTACAAATGTTGTCACAGAAGACTACGTACGGTACGTGGTATCGATCTTTATTCACTCGAATATCCTTTCACTAAGGTCGTTCGCAGTAAGGCCCTCGTGGAATAAAGGTCAGGTTAAGAGACAAAATGTCTCTGCATAAGTATGTGACATAATTGTCCCACAAAAGATTCCTTTCTAGAGAAAGAACGCTTTGTTTTTGTTTCCCCATCGTTGAAATGAGAGCTAAAAATACAACAAATAGTTAAATAGTTTATAAAAATCAATCAGTCTGCACTATAAACCATTCTACCAGTTTTGCACAAAATGTCTCTTCGAAGTTAGCCAACATAAAGTGGATGATTTCGTCATCAAGAGATATTCCTGTAAAAATACTAAAACAAGAGGTTGCTTTTTATAAGTAAAAATAGCTTGTTAAAAAAGAAATCCCTTTTGCTTATCTGTAGTATAGATATATATGTTCAGTTTGCTGTCAATAGTTTTGTAAGAATACTCTTGTATGGAAGGAGTTTAAAAAGGTTGATATCACTGCCTACGACATATGTCGTGTGGATGTAGGCAGTGAATGATCTTTCGCAAATGCAGTAAGAGTAATTTCAAGGACAGATTATACAACTACCTTGTCACTGTTATTTTCATACAAAATATGCCTGTGAATAAATAGTCCTTTATGTTGGCACTAGTAAGATATGGTCTATTCTGGAGATTACTGACCAAAGGGTATCGATGACTTCGACCTTTGGTCAAAAGTAAGGCGTCGTTCTTAATGACATTAAAATTCAGAAAGTTCTTGAATTAACTTAATATTCGGAAACTCATTTTATTATCAGGCTTCCCATGACCATGACCTCTGACCTGTATTCCTCAGAATATTACGATTTATCTATTATCTTTAGTGTGAGCCACACATACTGTTTGGTCATTAATCAGACTCCAGAACAATAGTTATTCTTTAAAATAATATTATTATTTTTAGCCACAACAACAATGTCATTGACATTCTGCCCCCAAATCAAGAAACCTCTTCCATACCGTGATTTGCATGCTCTCCCAAAACCTTGATCAATGAACGTTATCTAGAACTAAAATTATTTTCTTCTTCATTCATTATTTACTCCAGTCTGATTTTTACCGTTGACCTTCAAATCATAATTATTTCTTTATTACCCAACGCCGAGACGAATTGTTTTCTTTCAGTGACCAGTACAAGCCGTACATCGAGTTTACTACTGGTAAAATGAAATATAAAATCAAAGCGGAAGAAAGGTGATAATATTTCATTACAAAACAATTAAACCCATAATTAACTTATATTTAACTCACACTAGTCTTTAAGTCTTATCAGAGGTGCATTTCTGATGTGAAATCATGGATGACATGTAACAAGCTGCAGATGAATGATGATAAAACGGAAGCTATTCTGATCACAACACAACGACTTTCTAATTCACATCCTTTAGATCAGACAATAAATATCAGAAACACCAACATTAAATTCTCACAGTCAGTACGAAACTTAGGTGTTACTCTTGACAGTACTCTCACACTGCACCAACATGTCATGAACATACGCAAGGCTGCATATCTTGAATTGAGACGCATCAGTTCCATTCGTAAATATCTTTCAGTTCATGCCCCTAAAACACTTGTGTGTTCATTAATACTTTCAAGACTGGACTATTGTAACTCAATTCTGTCTGGTTCATCACAATATTTACTCCAGAAACTTCAAAAAGTTCAAAACACAGCTGCACGGATCATCTTTAGAGTACCTCGATCAGAGCACACTTCACCACTGCTCTGTACCCTACACTGGCTATCAATTCGATACAGAATCAAACACAAAAGTTGTTCTCTGTGCTATATTTCAATGACAGACTCCAGTCTAACATACCTATCCAACCTCACCCATGTGTATACACCAGCTAGATACTTACGCTCTTCTTCTGACAATCGTATACTCATTGTTTCCACTGTGAAAATGAAGTCATATGGACAACGTTCTTTTGCATACCAGGGCCCGGCGACGTGGAACGAATTGCCCATTGAAATTAGACACAAAGACACAGTGGTCCCTTTTAAGAGTGCTCTTAAGACTCACCTGTTTCGACTGCAGGGACAAACTTAGCGACCTAATCATGTTTTGTATCTTATATGTTTTCAGCATGTTTTTTTTATGTTTTCCACTTTCATTGTTTTTGTTATTATTTTTTTTCTGTAGTGTAGTCATATCATTATAGATAGCGTAAAGAGCTTAGAGCTTCGAAAGATTAGGCGCTGTACAAAGTCCTCATTATTATTATTATTATTGTTATTATTATTATTATCATTATTATTATTATTATTATTATTATTATTATTAATAATTGCGTATCAGCTATCACGTCATTCGATATCAATTATCTGACATTCCATTGACAGCGACTATGTTACAGATGTCTAATCACTTTAATGATGATTGCTTGTCGTGTGTTAGAGTGTTTAATATTTTTTTATATCTCTACATAGCTAAGTACCCAGGTAATCCATAATATTGGAAATATTCTAGCACTACTTGAAGCTATCACAATATGAGGATTTGTACATTGAGAAAACAAAGGAGCAAAAGAAGCATTTTACTCACTGTATATAAAACAATAGCTGAATGAGTATTTAATACAATCATATAATTTTCACACGTTCAAGACCATATATTCCTTATATTAAACACAACGAAAGCGTGTCTCGGTCGGTACATTTTTTCATTATGAAACAGTATGAATCGGTTATCCGCAAATAAATAAATAAATAAATAAATAAATAAATAAATAAATAAATAAATAAATAAATAAATAAATAAAAATGAGAAATGCCTGAGCGGCCTAATAATAGCAGCTCCTTAAAAATCGCCAAGATCTCGAATAGCTTCGCTGATTTTATAATTTTCTTTCATATATTACTGTTCTTTTGATTATTACAGTTTCTTTTTCGTTCCGTAATAGGAGATAGAAGTGGTTATGCCATTATTATTCGTCCAATCTCGCGAGAGTTCATTGTGCTACAAGGTACGTCATCTGTATAAGCTCATAGTGTAATGATCTCGTCATTTCGAGCTGCAGACACAAATTGTGTCTGTAAATGGAATACACTCCAACCCAGTTTATCTTAGTTGTGGTGTTCCTCAGTGAACTGTTCTTTTCATTATATACAATGAGACGCTCTCAAGTGTCATAGATTATCATCCAGTATCTCACCAATTGTACGATGATGGCACCCAAATATACAAATCTAGCCACCCAAATGATCGACGAAAAATTTAAATTACATATATCGTTATAGACGTTGCGTACAACAACTGCAGTCCAGGTATGGCTATGTGGTCGAAAGCGTTCGCTTTTACCGATTACTGCTATTTCACTTCTGTCCATGTGGGTTCAAGTCCCGACCTCGGATGTCCGCTTGACGTTGTTTATGTGTTTTACAGATTAGTAGATGATCTGTTTTGCATTTATGCTTGATGGTGTTTATGTTTTACACTTAAGTAGATGAAAGATTTTTGGATGTACGTTTGACGGTGTTTATGTGTTTTACACGTTAGTAGATGAATGTTTCTCTTAGCGTTCATGCTTGATGATATTTTCGAGTTATAGAAGTATGCGGAGAATATGCTTTGCGGACATGCGTTCTCAGCAATAAACTATATGTTACTACTATCGTGAATTTTCTTTCTTAATGGTTTCATCAATGATCAGCACAATATTTTATAATGTCCGTTAGCATAAGTATTGATTCCATTCTCCCTGATACAAATTTGTTATATATCCAGCGGCAACATGGTTGTTTTAATTATCTTATATAATCCGCGCCGTGGTTTCGATCTTTCATACTTCATCTAATACTTAAAAAAAAATAATGCTTTGATCTTAAGCTCATGGCTTGATTCTTTTCAAACAATTTGCCTTGATATTATTTTAACCTTTTTAATTTGGCTGTTGTTATCAATAATGATGGAATTCATTTTTGACATAAGACTAGAAAATTCGCTAATTTTCTTTTGCACTGTCCTTGAATTTCCTTTTAGCTTTTTTCATTTGCAGCATAGGCTTGCAGATGATTGGTATGCTGCTCACTTGTGACATAATATGGGTAGTTTTTTCATGGCATTGTAATATAGTTCCTTTAATTTCCATTTGCAAGTTGTATGTGTCTACTTAAGAAATATATATCAGATAAGTGTTCATTCCCGGTTTTGTGATATACTGGGCAGGATCGAAGCCATTATGTTTGATTTAAACTTCTCTCAAATTTTCAAGCGTATCTACCAGCAGTTTTAAGTTGGTAGTCAATCAAATTATTAAGAATGCATTTTTACCTGCTCCGGGCATCCCTTCATTTGTTTAGCTCGATTTCGTTAAGGTTTAGTAAAGCGCTTTTTTGACTATATGTTTTCATCTTCAAAACGTTAAAACTATTCATATATGGATACATCCCTTTCCTGGTGAACAGATCAAACTAGCCTGTCTTGATAAATGCTTTTGTTATCTTGAAATAATGTTTTTGAAGTGTTACAGCTAATGTTTGTACTGTTAAATAATTGAAGGTAATCAACGAATTTAAAGTGGCATATGATAAGAGACATATATTATTCCATGTTATTTGGTATGCTAGTTTTATATTCGCTGGTATTTTTCCTAGCAGCTGACGTTATGAGATGGTCATGCCTTGAGATTGCAAAATACCACAAGTACTTTAGCTCTTGTAGGAGAAATGTTTAGTTGTAAATTACAATAAAAATAAATAGGTTCTCCTTTTTACCAGTAATAACGGCAGTGATCTGTTTCTTGATCATCATTTAATTTATTGCTGTAGATTTGACAGGAAGTTGACTTTTCCCTAAGTTTTGTCATTTTACATACTTTTTGAGATGCTATCATCATATTTCTTGTACTTTATAGTCCTGATCACTACGTTTGAAAAGAACAGGCTGTCTAAGATGCAATGTCCCACTCATGAACATCCCATTTCATCGCAAAACAGTATATGTATAACCACAATGAAGTTGTTTGGTTACTTGTTCTGTTCAACTATCCTCGCTAATTTTACCACTTTTGACATAATGTTTCAAAATCGGCATACATAGGAAATGGTACCTACATTTGGTCTTCATGTTTTTTATTTTAGGGTATTTTCTCCGGTTACCATT
Organism: Unio delphinus; assembly: GCA_029339505.1. Lineage (NCBI taxonomy): Eukaryota > Metazoa > Mollusca > Bivalvia > Unionida > Unionidae > Unio > Unio delphinus. Next base: position 6,747,498 of record JAQISU010001238.1, read on the forward strand.
AGCAAAGCAATTTGGTCTTTAGAATCATTATCTTAACAATCATTTTTTAACCGTGATTTTCCAGAAACATTTCTGTGATAAAAAGCGAAGATATGCTCCACATAAATTCAGCTTTTGTTGGTCACTACTCTATATCATTCGGGAAATGTTTTTCTCATCCTTTAATAATAAGAGTCTGTTAAGTGCCAAATTTTTCGTCAGGGAAATCCATTAATTAATTCTTAGTCTAGCCGACAATTAACTGTCTTGGAGTGGAGTTTGGACGAAGGAATGTTTACCTAACTGGGTCACATTGGTACTATGTTTATAGTAAAACCGAACTAAGTGTATGACAGGCTTAAAAAGAGGGAATTTCTCACGTATAGCTGTCAAAGTGATTTGAAACAAATGATAGGATGTTATTTCCACCCCAGGTGGCATTTTTGGCATCTTGATAGGCAGTCTCTAAATGTCTGTAGGAATAGCATTTATTCCGATTGGTCAAATCTGAAATCAGCGGGGTGGGTCGATCCCTAATAGTGAAGGGAATATATACTCCGAACCACATGAATTTTAGCAGTCTAGGAATTACCTCTGCAAGGGAGGGTCAGGATCATTAATTCCAAAAAATACGCAGTAGAAGACTCCGAGCGGATTTTAGGAAAAGAGACTTTCGTAAAATTGGGTTCCAGGAAATAAAACTGAATTTGGAACGATTGTAAGACGCCAAAAACACAAGGTATTTAACTCAAATTCACATTTATCATGATGTATTTTATATGATGTTTTCTTCGTTATAGATGCATGATATATTGATACTATGATACGAATAGTTCGGTATTACATTGATTTAATAACGTACTTTGATATTATGTTTCTTCGTTACAGATGCATGATGTGTTCAAATTTTTGTACGAATAGTTCGGCATTACATTGATTTAGTAAGGTACTTCTGAATCATGAGTTAGAATTTTCAATTTATATACGTAGATAGGTTAATGGGTGGTGTAGAAAACCCGCTGTGTACATTTATGATTGGAAAGTGCTACATTCATTTTGAATTTATCATATTAGTGAATATGGATTGTGTGCTATGATATATTGCCTCACTTTACGTAATGACTTACGGGAGTATATGTGACTTTCCAAAATTCTGATGTCGATAATTAGCGGTATAACTCTATTGATCTGAAGACTTGTGTAGTATTTGTTAGCCGTATAAATGTTAACACTGATAGTAAGATCTGATTGTTCGAACCAGAAAGACGGACGGACAATCTCAACTCTTAAAGCATAACAAGATACTTAGGGCGTTTTACCCTTTTCTTTTCAAAGGAAAATAGTTTGTTTGAAGAGAGAGAGAGAGAAATAGCGAGGAAGTCGGGATTCAAAAGGATGGAAAAGAAGTGAGAAGTTAGAGTTGTGGACTCCCACGTTCAGCCAAAGGGCATGTTAAAGTCGTGACGCACGCAGAAGGAAAAACCAGTCGAGCAGGTCATTGTGAATTTCCCAGGCAGTCCAATGTTAATGAACACTCGATTTCGTGATGAAATTTGCTATCAGCTATTAACGGCTAAATTCATCTATTTTATTAGTGTTTTGAATTTTAATTAATGTATCCATTTTTTTACAGCTTCGGTTAAAGTGCTTCTGAACTAAGAATATTCAGAAGGAAAGAAACTGCAATTTACTGTGTCATTCTTCTCTTGATTGTATTTTAATTAAATTCTTAATTTATCTTTACGGGGGCTCGTGTGATGTCTTTGTTTAAGATACCGTATCAGATTACCATATCCATTCTAACCGGGCAAATCACACCGTAGAGGTCATTCCTTAGATAAACGATTATTAATGGGAGGCGGTTTCGAGTGTTGTTTTCCAAGATGCGCAATACCTCTGACCAGGGACTTGTGCAATACTGTACTAATAGCGCTTGATACCGAAGCACCCCGTTACAGAGTCTAACAATAATATCCTCTTTTATTGCTAGTCCTTAATGGGTATTATGCATCACCCATACATACTGATAGCTAAGTTGTTATCTAGTTTCTGAAATTTATCCATATATTTGTTGAATTTTCGTTTTGTGGGTTTCAACTGCAGATTTAATACATTATTTTTATATCATGCCACTGAAATGTTAGCTAAGTGTTGTTCCCAAAGACACAACGAAGAAGCTGACCCCTCCTGACTTTGTCCGGTATTAATCCCGGAACCTTGGACAGCGAGTCCAATGTTCTATTGCCTCAGCTACCGTCGTTCCCTAAAGTATATTTTAATGAAACTAGGAACTTGACATCATAGAAATTTAACTTATCTACACAATTTGCATGCTTTCATATGTACTTGACTTTGCGACCAGCATTAACCACAGGTGAAAAACAGACTATTGAAAACAATTATTAGCATTATGTTCGACATTTCCGTACCTTTTTCATGCTATTTCTTTGTGTTGAGGAATGTTACTCTTCGCCACAAGTAGATTCCATTGTTAGATGTATATATAAATAACGAGAATACGCCAAATTGCTAAACAGTTCTCCCGTTTCCAAATGCTCCAGAAAGCTTCTTTATTGCTTCAGAAGCATGCAGGATACCGTTATTAACATTATTTATATCTAAAACAGGTGCGGGTTAACTATAACAAAAACATCAATTGTCTCTGCTACATAATTTCGCCATCAAATGTTACCATTTTGTGCATCTGTAGTTTAAAAAATATTAAAGATTATTCCCATGTTACCAATTATTTTATCCTAATAACAGCAACACTTTGTTCCTTCATGTTTGATAAGAATTTATCTAAGTCTATACAATATTCACATTTTTGTTTATCAGTGCCTCGAAATCTTTAAACAAGTATTTGCCTATATTCGTTACAACAAATCCTGACCGATGAACCAGTGTTCATGGAGATGGAACGTGTTTTTCTTTACCTTTTTTAAATGGGTTGTCTTGGAGTTTGTACTGGTTTGGTTCCTGGTGTTGGTACATGTTTAACTATTGGCGATGGAACATGTTTGACAATAGGTGATATCACGTTTTTAATTATTGGCGAATGGGAGGGAGTTGATTATTCGTGATGGTACATGTTTATTTATTGGCGATGGCACACTTAATTATTGGTGATGGCACATGTTTAATTATTGTGGACGGTACAGGCGTGATTATTGGTGATGGGACAGGTTCAGAAACTGTAGATTAAGACACTGTAGCTATTGATACACTCATCGGTGACCAACTAAACAATGGTATTCTAAGAATATTATTTGATGCATTATTAGAGAAACCAGACTATGGTATTCTAAGAATATTATTTGATGCATTATTAGAGAAACCAAACAATGGTATTCTAAGAATATTTTTTGATGCATTATTAGAGAAACCAAACTATGGTATTCTAAGAATATTATTTGATGCATTATTAGAGAAACCAGACTATGGTATTCTAAGAATATTATTTGATGCATTATTAGAGAAACCAAACTATGGTATTCTAAGAATATTATTTGATGCATTATTAGAGAAACCAGACTATGGTATTCTAAGAATATTATTTGATGCATTATTAGAGAAACCAAACAATGGCATTCTAAGAATACTTTTTGATGCATTATTAGAGAAACCAAACTATGGTATTCTAAGAATATTATTTAATGCATTATTAGAGAAACCAGACTATGGTATTCTAAGAATATTATTTGATGCATTATTAGAGAAACCAAACTATGGTATTCTAAGAATATTATTTGATGCATTATTAGAGAAACCAAACTATGGTATTCTAAGAATATTATTTGATGCATTATTAGAGAAACCAGACTATGGTATTCTAAGAATATTATTTGATGCATTATTAGAGAAACCAAACTATGGTATTCTAAGAATATTATTTGATGCATTATTAGAGAAACCAAACTATGGTATTCTAAGAATATTATTTGATGCATTATTAGAGAAACCAAACTATGGTATTCTAAGAATATTATTTGATGCATTATTAGAGAAACCAAACTATGGTATTCTAAGAATATTATTTGATGCATTATTAGAGAAACCAGACTATGGTATTCTAAGAATATTATTTGATGCATTATTAGAGAAACCAAACAATGGTATTCTAAGAATATTATTTGATGCATTATTAGAGAAACCAAACTATGGTATTCTAAGAATATTATTTGATGCATTATTAGAGAAACCAAACTATGGTATTCTAAGAATATTATTTGATGCATTATTAGAGAAACCAAACTATGGTATTCTAAGAATATTATTTGATGCATTATTAGAGAAACCAAACTATGGTATTCTAAGAATATTATTTGATGCATTATTAGAGAAACCAGACTATGGTATTCTAAGAATATTATTTGATGCATTATTAGAGAAACCAAACAATGGTATTCTAAGAATATTATTTGATGCATTATTAGAGAAACAAAACAATGGTATTCTAAGGATATTATTTGATGCATTATTAGAGAAACTAAACAATGGTATTCTAAGAATATTATTTGATGCATTATTAGAGAAACCAAACCATGGTAATCTAAGAATATTATTCTATGCATTATTAGAGAAACTAAACTAACAACTAAATGTTGGGTGTAAGTTCTCCCGGAACGCTACACCAGTTGAAAAGTTAGACAATGATAGTAAAACAATAACTGTATCTGGTGATATTACAATGTTTGATAGTAATAGGAATAAAATCAAATAGTTATTATGAGATATAAACAAATATGGTGTGTTCTTACATTATCCTCGTATTATGACGTACTGAAGCATATAGGACGAAATATAAAATATTTCTTTATTGAATGGGTTGGGTAGGATGGTAGTCAATAATCATCGGTTCGGTGATCCTTGCAAAAACCTATTTTTATATGTATTTGTTATGTACTAATAAACAGTTTAGTTTCATTGCTTTTGTAAATGTAAATGCAGTTTTTCTAAAAACACTTTATAAGATATTTACAAAGGGGCATGTACATGCTGTATTAATGTTATCCTCGGATACATGCACTTAGACTGCCATAGAGCGCTTTAGACCACTCAGCCACTTTGGGCCCCTGAGTGATGAAGAGTGATACGTTTTGGTGTTTGATGAACACCTCGACAATAATTTACTTTGCTTTTAGCAGTGGTCAATGCATGGAGACCAATAAACAGCGTATACTGAGAATCGCTTCATAATTTAAAGTTTGGAAAATATTAATTTTACAATGGGTACTACTGTAATAATGAGAAAAGTGGGATTATCAGAGATATAAGAAGGAATTTATTTTTGTTATTTTAGAAAACGGTTTTTTGTAATTAATGAAAATAATAGTGGTCAACGTGGATATATAAGTATTTAATTTCCGTATCTGGGAAACACCGTTTTGCGGACCAGATCCAAAAACGAATCTGAAAAAGATTTCTTCTACCTGATGAACAGTTTTATTTGGTAAAGCCATAGAGAACTTGACTGAAAGGTTTATGATGAAATGGTTAGAACTTTGAAACTGTAAATGCATGAAATATAATGACGCCTCAAAATTGAATACACGAATAGTGTATCTTAATACTCGCTATTATTTTTAATTGTTAAAGTGGACATTGTGTAATGTTACTTTTAAAACTAACACATCATTTCACCATATCAAAATAACAATTCTGACAAGCACAATAAAATGTCCAACCACCGCTGTGTAATTCAACATATACAATCTGAAAACTCAACATGGAATGTAACTTTCAGCATAATATGATTCAAGATGTTAAATTTAAACTCTCGACATATGACATTAAAATTTCAACAATCGCCGTGTAATTCAGAAGATACAATCCAAAAGCTCGACATTGGACATTGAATTTTAAACTAGCGCTGTGTAATTCAACATAAGAAATCTAAATACACGACATTGGACATTGAATTTTAAACTAGCGCTGTGTAATTCAACATAAGAAATCTAAATACACGACATTGGACATTGAATTTTAAACTAGCGCTGTGTAATTCAACATAAGAAATCTAAATACACGACATTGGACATTGACTTTTAAACTAGCGCTGTGTAATTCAACATAAGAAATCTAAATACACGACATTGGACATTGAATTTTAAACTAGCGCTGTGTAATTCAACATAAGAAATCTAAATACACGACATTGGACATTGAATTTTAAACTAGCGCTGTGTAATTCAACATAAGAAATCTAAATACACGACATTGGACATTGAATTTTAAACTAGCGCTGTGTAATTCAACATAAGAAATCTAAATACACGACATTGGACATTGAATTTTAAACTAGCGCTGTGTAATTCAACATAAGAAATCTAAATACACGACATTGGACATTGAATTTTAAACTAGCGCTGTGTAATTCAACATAAGAAATCTAAATACACGACATTGGACATTGAATTTTAAACTAGCGCTGTGTAATTCAACATAAGAAATCTAAATACACGACATTGGACATTGAATTTTAAACTAGCGCTGTGTAATTCAACATAAGAAATCTAAATACACGACATTGGACATTGAATTTTAAACTAGCGCTGTGTAATTCAACATAAGAAATCTAAATACACGACATTGGACATTGAATTTTAAACTAGCGCTGTGTAATTCAACATAAGAAATCTAAATACACGACATTGGACATTGAATTTTAAACTAGCGCTGTGTAATTCAACATAAGAAATCTAAATACACGACATTGGACATTGAATTTTAAACTAGCGCTGTGTAATTCAACATAAGAAATCTAAATACACGACATTGGACATTGACTTTTAAACTAGCGCTGTGTAATTCAACATAAGAAATCTAAATACACGACATTGGACATTGAATTTTAAACTAGCGCTGTGTAATTCAACATAAGAAATCTAAATACACGACATTGGACATTGAATTTTAAACTAGCGCTGTGTAATTCAACATAAGAAATCTAAATACACGACATTGGACATTGAATTTTAAACTAGCGCTGTGTAATTCAACATAAGAAATCTAAATACACGACATTGGACATTGAATTTTAAACTAGCGCTGTGTAATTCAACATAAGAAATCTAAATACTCGACATTGGACATTGAATTTTAAACTAGCGCTGTGTAATTCAACATAAGAAATCTAAATACACGACATTGGACATTGAATTTTAAACTAGCGCTGTGTAATTCAACATAAGAAATCTAAATACTCGACATTGGACATTGAATTTTAAACTAGCGCTGTGTAATTCAACATAAGAAATCTAAATACACGACATTGGACATTGAATTTTAAACTAGCGCTGTGTAATTCAACATAAGAAATCTAAATACACGACATTGGACATTGAATTTTAAACTAGCGCTGTGTAATTCAACATAAGAAATCTAAATACACGACATTGGACATTGAATTTTAAACTAGCGCTGTGTAATTCAACATAAGAAATCTAAATACACGACATTGGACATTGAATTTTAAACTAGCGCTGTGTAATTCAACATAAGAAATCTAAATACACGACATTGGACATTGACTTTTAAACTAGCGCTGTGTAATTCAACATAAGAAATCTAAATACACGACATTGGACATTGAATTTTAAACTAGCGCTGTGTAATTCAACATAAGAAATCTAAATACACGACATTGGACATTGAATTTTAAACTAGCGCTGTGTAATTCAACATAAGAAATCTAAATACACGACATTGGACATTGAATTTTAAACTAGCGCTGTGTAATTCAACATAAGAAATCTAAATACACGACATTGGACATTGAATTTTAAACTAGCGCTGTGTAATTCAACATAAGAAATCTAAATACTCGACATTGGACATTGAATTTTAAACTAGCGCTGTGTAATTCAACATAAGAAATCTAAATACACGACATTGGACATTGAATTTTAAACTAGCGCTGTGTAATTCAACATAAGAAATCTAAATACTCGACATTGGACATTGAATTTTAAACTAGCGCTGTGTAATTCAACATAAGAAATCTAAATACACGACATTGGACATTGAATTTTAAACTAGCGCTGTGTAATTCAACATAAGAAATCTAAATACTCGACATTGGACATTGAATTTTAAACTAGCGCTGTGTAATTCAACATAAGAAATCTAAATACACGACATTGGACATTGAATTTTAAACTAGCGCTGTGTAATTCAACATAAGAAATCTAAATACACGACATTGGACATTGAATTTTAAACTAGCGCTGTGTAATTCAACATAAGAAATCTAAATACACGACATTGGACATTGAATTTTAAACTAGCGCTGTGTAATTCAAAATAAGAAATCTAAATACACGACATTGGACATTGAATTTTAAACTAGCGCTGTGTAATTCAACATAAGAAATCTAAATACACGACATTGGACATTGAATTTTAAACTAGCGCTGTGTAATTCAACATAAGAAATCTAAATACACGACATTGGACATTGAATTTTAAACTAGCGCTGTGTAATTCAACATAAGAAATCTAAATACTCAACATATGAAATGAAATTTTTAGCATAATCTCTTTGAATCAATACGTAAATGAAGAATTTGTGACGTATGAGATTGAAATTTTAACCACTAATGTGTAATTCAAACGACACAATATAAAACCTCAACATGGAAAGTATAACTTTTAACCGCTACTGTTCACTTCAAGATATACAACCTTAATTTTCTCGACCTAGAAAATAGAACTTTAAGGACAAGCATTTTTGAGACATCACGTGGAATTGGAATTCTTGACATATGACATTAAAGTTTCAAACGGCAACGTTCTGATTGGACAAGCTTTTGTCCGCTACAGCGCTTCATATTAATAAGAGAATTTGTTGGGCTTTTGTCCCAAATGTATTCCATCATTATTGCTAATATCAACCAAAGTAATAACGGAATAGCAAGGTAAATTTTTACAAGAGAAATAAACCATGAGTTTATCTGTTTTTAAAACATAGCTTGAAGGGAAAAATCTCATAAATCACTAAATTCATAAAAGGTGACAAAACCACCACATGGGAATATACAAGATAACAAAAACAATCACGTCGCCACTGGACACAAACATATTTTATTTTTCAGGGAGAAAAGAATCAATACTTATAATTATGGGCATTTTAAAAAAAGGTGCAAACCGTTGTGTTTTTAATTAAACCATTAGGAAAATTCATTCTAGAACTAACACATATCTTTTTGATGAGAACACATTTCCTGAAAGCATATTATCAGCAAAAACGTTAAAATACCATCCACCACCACCACCTTCCAAAACTGTTTGATGGCCTCCTTAAAAGGCAAACTTCACGAAACATCCATAGCATCGCTAGACAAAATGTTAGAGAATCGCCATTTCACACCTAGTGGGCTATGTCATATGCTCAGTGACACAGGGGAGTTGTGAGCTGGCAACAAAACAAATCTCCAATGCAAACAAGTAAATAATCACTATACTACACTAACAAGAAATAATTACATGTACTGGAACTCTTGACAACTTGACAAGAAGGTTACAGCATTGACGCGGCATGTGGATTGCTCAGTCATCATTTCTACAATTAATACATTTCAGTCATCTCTCAAATTTGAAAACCTATGGACCCTCTTGAAACTACTTTCAGATTTTAAAAAAGTTTCGATTCAACCTTCCATGATTCTAATTATAGGTTTCTTCCGAACAATTACAACTGCCACATTAATTGAGACAGTGTCTCGCAGATTGTGGAATCTTGTAGATAAAGTAGCCCCTAGGGCGATTGTCTCCCTTATGTGGTCTTTAGACACACGGAAGGACACAACTGTAACTGGCACCTTCGACGTATACTCAATGACGGATGAGTTTTTGTTAATGTGATTCCTGTCCATTGGGAAAACACGCGCGCGCGCACGTGTGTGTGTGTGTGTGTGTGTGTGTGTGTGTGCTCCAACATATAATGGCAACTCAACCGACACATAATTACACTAAACGACAAATAAAACAAGTTCATAACATAACAAAATCTAGTAATTTTAATTAACAAACTAAGAGAAAATGATCATATTTTAGTATTCGAAGATCACACAAACTTAAAGATTCATATTTAATTGTCTTTAGAAGACCCCTTTCATACACTCTCATTGTTGAAAAGACAATTCAACAACCAAGTTTGCTAAATATAATAGGAGTATCGTGTACGGCTGAGTACATGCTCGTAATCACATAATTACAAAAATGATTTGCGCACAAACCACATTTATTCGTTTAATCAAAGTTATTTTGATTCGCAAATCAAAAAGCTATCTTACTGCAAGTGTACGTTTCGTTCAGATATCTGATGCTCAACTAATGTTATTGTGCGGACACCATACTTTTCAGTCCAGGTGACCTTGACCTTTGATCTCGGAATCGATAGGCGTTTCGTTACACAACATCCAAGCCATCAAGAAAATATGGCAGCCACAGATTAAAGAAAACAAGTTATTATAAAGAAAACATTTTCCTTTTCTCACATACCATGACCTTAATGACCATGACCATGACCTTAATGACCATGACCATGACCTTAATGTTTGACGTTTTCACTAACAAACTGAAATGCTGCTTCTTAACTTACATTCAGAAGGGTTGGTCAATGTTAGTGACGTAAAACAAATATTATTGTGTGACAACACTTTTCTTCTTCAGTCAAAGTGACCTTGACTTTGACTGCAACATCAAATTAATGATTCTTCCTAACTACAAGTTCCAGTTGTCCACATCATTTGGTAACTGTAGATGATGGAGAATCGAAGTTATTATGTAGAAACCAGTGCTAGTCTTTCATTTATAGTGATAATAACATGTAAACTTTTGACTCCAAAATCGATACGGTTCTTTCTTGCCCAATGGTAAAACATCAACGAATTACTGTGCGGAAACCATCGTTTTTTTTTTCAGAAACAGTGACCTTTTCAGCAGGAAAACGTCCTGGTCTTTCTGCCAACGATCGGAAAAAAAACATCTTTTTGCCGGTATCCGGCATTTAGGAAAGCAATCGTCATGCGCCGGTAATGCATCAAAATTCGGACCAATTCGGCTAATTCAGTAACCATGAACAAGCCAGTGCTATAATTTGCGTAAAATGTATACAGCTGATAAACAAGAAATTTCTTCGCCAGAAAAGCGACCGCAATTCATTCTGATCAGCTAGGCTATTTAAACGACAGACGTGACCGTAGGATTGACCATGATGTTGCGAATGAACCAACATTTCGATGGTCAGTCGGAATGTAATTATCAGAGGATCTTAAATGGATAATGATTTAACAATAAATTTATTAAATAAGTTGAACAAAGTTCAGGTATTGAGTGCCTTGACGAGCAAAGCTGGATATTAGTCAAGGAGTTTCATAAATTAAATATTAAATCATTATTCATTTGAGATTATTCTCATCACATATTTTTTTATTTCAGTGAATATTATTTAGATCGAAACTAGTATGAATAATTACGCTCAGCCTGACAGACGATGCACCTTTCATTTGTTGTGCGTAAAAATAGTCTCAAACATAGCTGAACTAGAAAAAGTAGATTATATTATCTTTTTTAAAAATACAAATTATAAATCGTAGAGCAAGCGTCCCTCAGAATAAAACACTATTTTAAATTATTTTTTAAAATTTATTTTCTAACGAATAATCTTCAATGCGTGTGATGTCATCTTATTTCGCCACCATTTTGTGTCACGTAAGAAAAAGAAATTACAGATAAAAATCTTGATGGCGGCGAAATGTAACGAATGTGTTTCTTGACTTGACGAACATGCCAAAGATGTTCCGATCGAGTTACGTTTCACAAGCATCGGAAGTGTGATACAATTACCAGTGAATTTAACATTTCTGAAATAGTAGAGTATCAGCCGTTACTGTTAATGTACCCTCTTCACCAAATGGCAGTATACCTTTACAGAGTTCTTTGCGAGTGACCAGACTCAGACTTCTTAGTCGAAATATGCCCAAGATTTTATTTCAAACACGGACTACTAGAGAAATTTCTTTTTACTAAGCTTGTGCAAAGAAAATAATTTCACACCGTTGCCATTGTGTTTTGCATGGTTATACTGTGCCAAGTGTACAACAATATGCAATTGAGACTCTTCCGATTTGCCCCATTTCTACGCTGTACCAATCCATTGATGTTTTGTTAGATGGAATTTTGTATTATATCCACTAGGAATTCTGATTATAACTGTACCCTAATATGTGTCGAAACCGGGTATTGAATCTGGGGCCACAGAAGTTCAAAGCAATTTTAAAAATTGTTTTTACAGTGTTCCTACTATTATAGATGGAGGTGATTAATTTTTGGTAAACAATTTGGATGCATGCGGAGCTTTACACCTTACTATGCTACACTATAGTTCTTTAAGATTTTATCGAAAGCAGTTCTAGGAAATATCGGTCTACCGTTTGCCGCTTATCTATAATATTGATTTTGTTTTCATTAAAAACTCGTTTACCTTTCCATCATGATAACTGTAGATTTGCTGAATGCCTAACGGGTAGTCAGATACTCTTCTGTAAACATGTTAATGCACATTTCATCAGTATTAACTGATGAATCGATATATTCCAATAAATCTCGCCAAACGTGTCATTTGTAACAAAAATTGCGGTGTATAATTACTACTGGATTGGTAAACTGTAACTTGATTGCCAGAATCCGAACATGAAGAAATCCATGGTACCGAAATGGCTGGAATACTAGATTCTCGGCGATAAGACTGTGCTTTCGAATCCTGCCTAAATCAGGAAGAGTTGTCCAACTCTTCCTGATTTGGGCAGGATTCGAAAGCACAGTCTTATTATTCGAAAGCACAGTCTAACGGAAACCGTTCTTAAATTTGTGACTCAAAGTTATCAAAATGTTCTCCAAATTTATTCACTATTTGTGTTAAATATGCGACTTTTGTTACCTTTTGGCTTTCTCTACTATGTTTAAAATCAATTATTTCAGCTCCTCTAGCTGGAATTTGTTCTTTGATCAAATAACATTTTATGTCTCAGTTTCTGCTTGCCAAGACTGAGCACATCCTCAAGTCTTTCTATATCTTTTAACAACGTTTTCACTTTACATTTAAAACTTGTATATGAAATCCTGATAATAAACTGTGCATGAGAGTTCTTATAATTAACATACTTTACTAACTCGACCATTTTGATTCTCTTTAGAATGACTGGTTAGGTGAAATTTGTTGTTGTAGTTGTAGCAGGGTTTAACGCCATTTGCCAGCACACGATGGGCTATACACGGCGACCAGTATTAATGGTGGAAGAAGAACCCGGAAAAAGCCAGAAAGAACCACTGACCCACGAGAAGCTAATGGCATGCTTTCTCACATACCCACATTGGCCGAATCCGAGACTCGAACCCACGCAGATAGAGGTGAGATGGCAGTGATCCGTAACCGAGAGCACTTGGACCGCTGACCAAAATTTGTAAATGGTAACTTCCACACATACTGAAAGCCAATGCAAGATCTCAGTTAAAGTAATATACAATAAGTACTCCACGAATTTAACCGAAGTCATTGGTAGTCACTGTCGCTGAGATCATATTATAAAAGGTCTTTTTTATATGCCTGCATTCCTACTTGTCCTTCTTATGTTTCTGTCTTTTATAAACTCAGTATTAAAAACAAAAGTTCAGTGTACGTGACAGTTATGTACATTCTATCTCTCCTCTGTGCATAGGGGTACTACACGGGCCTCGAATGGCCGAGTGGTCTTAAGCGCTCGCTTTTACCGATCACTGGATCTCACTTCTGTCTGTCTGGGTTCGAGTTTCAGATACGGCCAAAATGGGTATTTGAGAAAGTTGTCAGAAGTTTCCTGTGAGTCGGTAGATTCTTTCACCACCAGTTACACTGACCAGAATCTATAGCTCATCTTGCATTTTTGGTTATTCTTGGTTGCGTTAAACTCAGAATTGATTTTGAAAACCTGAAACATACCGTATACACACTTTATATCTAAAATTAGGAAACGTGGCGAGGGGATGCAGCTTGAGGAGAACGGCGTCCTCGATACACTCATAGATTTCTACTCTCATGTTTCACGCTTCACTGACTTTGGTTACATTTGTACTTTAATTGTTTTCTTCAGCTTCGTTCATACTAAATACGTGTAACTAAAGACTGCATTCATCTTTAATAGTCTTACATCGTTACAATAAATGTCACTTTGACCTACATTTTACTGGCTTAGGTTAGGTTTCTCCATGAAGTTCATGGTCAAGTAGGTTAATTGCACAATGTATGTATGTATGTATGTATGTATGTATGTATGTATGTATGTATGTATGTATGTATGTATGTATGTATGTATGTATGTGTCCACTAAAGAATGTAGTTTTATGGCTTTTCTTGTTCATATTCAAAATTTTGCCAAATTCATGTGTGTGTGTGTGTGTGTGTGTGTGTGTGTGTGTGTGTAAGTGTGTGATTACAATGGCGTAGCGAGGGGATGGGGGTGGGTGGGGGCAAGTGAAGCAGTCGCCCCGGGCGCCGGTGGCTAGGGGGTTCCAAAATGGGCCCAAAGTATCAACAATGAATTTGTTGGATTATATATTGAACCCTAGGCTATACTTTTTTCTAGCAATTAAATTGTAATAGTTTAATAATTAGATTATGACTGATAATGATTATGTTTCGTTTTAGAAACAAGATACATAACTGCGCATCAGGGGCAGCCGGGGGGCGCAAATTTAGGTGTTTTGCTTTGGGCGCCAAATATCCTCGCTACGCCACTCTGTGATTAGGAAGTTTAACGTAGCTTTAACAATTTGTCAGTCATATCGCTACAATGTCTGCAGTGTCACAGTTTATAGTGCTATCTAGCACTACGGCATCGCGCTGAAGACATATAGAATGATGTCCCACCCAGTCACATTATCCTGACACCATGCCGACCAATCCTAACACTAGCCTTTTAATGCTGAGCGCCAAGCGAGGCAGCTTTTAGTACCAATTTTGTAGGTATGTTTTCTTTTTGAGTATCTATTTATCCACATTGATTAGATCAATTTAAGTTACACCGATTACTTTAACATGAAATATTATTTTTATGAAGAAATTGAGCACAAAAAACACGTTAGTTGCTGGTACATACTGAATGCATATGCATTCACGTACTGGAAGTATTGAAATTAGTGTGGAATAGAAACTAAGGAAAACGAGGAACCATCAAGTGGTAATTAAAAGATTTTAATATATTTACAGATGATTTAAGGCATTATTCTCTTTTGATTAACATTACTCTCTCTCTCTCTCTCTCTCTCTCTCTCTCTCTCTCTCTCTCTCTCTCTCTCTCTCTCTCTCTCTCTCTCTCTCTCACACACACACACACACACATTGATATTCGATTGGACGGTTTGACTTAACTTTACCATCATTCATAGGTCCTGAGACATCGTCCTACGAAACAAGCGAAAATCACCAACCATCGTACATTCAGGGATTTTCGCACGTATTTTGCTACGATGGACCAGAGATACGGGCGAATACCCCTGAATATAGCTGAGAAAAGGACTAACATGTCAAGGTGACATTATTCGCAATTAAAGGACTAATATGTCAAGGTCACGTTATTCGCAATTAAAGTATTTGCGTTATAATTCTTCTTTACAATGGCTGCTAGAAACTACAGTACGCCTTTTATAGATGACTGTATAAAGGTTTATTACTTTCTGGGTTTGAAGGTCCTGTCCATCCTTAATCTGGAAACCACCATTCCAAAACAACTCCTTGACTATTTCATGAAATTTTTATATTTAACTTATTCCCATTAATTATTACACTGTGTAGTTCAGTAGTAGCAGATCCGAATGCATGAATTGTAACTAACTTCTCTATTGTAGAACTTCTTCTACAATAAATAAAACTGAAAGCCACGCGATGACAGCGCGTAGCCCGCGGGCGAAGATGATCGCCAGGCATTAGCTAGAGATAGGAATGCGGTCAAAGACCGCACACGCAACAGATGAAAACAATAACAAAACCCAAATGTATTTGGAACATGGAAGGCTTGTTTAATAAATCTCAATCAAACTTTCCGTTAACATTCGCACTTTCTGTGAACCTTGGAACAAGTCAGAAAGACAGTTTTGAAGAAGTACACTTTATGTTTCGTAAAATAAGAAAGAACACAGACGTTTGGTGGTGTGACTATTTGGGAAATCAAAATGAGTCGAAGAAAATAGTGTGAAACAAATTTACTTAAAACTTAAGGACTGTTAACCTCCACATTAAGAAACGACCATTTAGGTTTAAAGATTTGATACTTTGTTTTGCATATTGAACACTTTTGGTCCACGATATGACTCGATTGATATTGACGCGAATGGTAATTATCTGAAGTAAGAGTTCTGTCTGAAACACAAATTTCCCACCCCGATGTCCTTTTCTTGGCCGAGGACCTCATGCGCAAAACTGATATACTTAATGAGTTTTTATAAAATGATGTTGCTGATTGGAGAAAATGCTTTCTGTGAATCAGACGAGCTTGATACGAAAAGGAAATCGAAAGATTGTATAACGCATTCGGTATTTCGATGATTGATTCATACACTATGCAACTGTAGAAATACAATCAAGATCGAGACAGAAATTTCATATGTATCGCAAATAATGGTACAAGCGTAGTTTCGTAAATGATAGGACAAGCGTAGTTTCGTAAATGATGGGGCTAGCTTGGCAACCGACATCTTCATTGTTCCGATTTTGAACACCGTTACGGTTCATACGCCATCTCACCTCGGTCTGCGTGGGTTCGAGTCGGCCAATGTGGGTGGGTATGTGATAAAGCTTGCCAGTAGCTTGTCGTGGGTTGGTGGTTCTTCCCGAAGTTTTCCTAGGTTCTTCCTCCACTAGTTATACTGCCCGCCATGTATAGCCTATATTATACTGAAAAAATGGCGTTAAACTCTACAATAAATATCAACAAGAAAGATAGTGGTTACTAGGTATTTGTGGTCTCGAGTGTACTCAAAGTGTGAAGTAGTTGTCAGCGAAGTTTTATAAATAGATCTACCTAGGCAGTGTTTTTTTGAGCGCGTGAAAAACGTACGCTTCTTCAATGCAGTCCACTTTCTACGTGAAAATCAGTTGTATCAAGGTGATCATTGCTAATTTTATTATAAGAGCAGGCGTATGGAACAAACTAAATTTACATGCAAAGTATATGAACGCGGACTGTCGACACCTTGTAACATAAGTTGCATAAGTTGATAGAATGTGTGCAACCTATGCAAAATAACAAGTTTGAACTTTAAAAAAAAAAGAGGCTGAAGTTGTCCCAGCGCCGTCATCATTCTTAAATTTTGCAAGATATGTGAAAACATCTGATTTGATTTATTTATATTCCGTCTGTATACTTTATTTATAAAAGTCACTGCACAAGTTGTGTTACAAGTGGATGTTCTTCTATTAAGAAGTTTGCTCTCTCTCTCTCTCTCTCTCTCTCTCTCTCTCTCTCTCTCTCTCTCTCTCTCTCTCTCAGTAACTGTTCCGGTGGCCTAGTGGGAGGTCGTGGGTGTTCGATCCCCGCCATGTTATACCAAAAACTTACAAAATTGGTACTAACAGCTGCCTTGCTTGACGCTCAGCATTAAGAGGTTAGCGTTAGGACTGGTCGCCCTGGTGTCAGGATAATGTGACTGGGTGGGACATCATGCTACATGTCTGCGGCATGATGCCCCAGTGCAAGATATCACTATAAATTGCCCCACTGCAGACATCGTAGCGATATGTCTAAAAATTGTTAAAGCTACGTTAAAAGTCCTAATCAAACAAACAAAATAAACGACAACAAAAAACTCTGTCTCAGTAGCTAGTCTATCAGACCGAATTTAATATGTCTTGATGATCACTTTTATTAAATGGCTAATACGGTCGAGTTTGGATAAGAACATAAATGGCCATACAATAACAACTGGCTTCTAAGACAGAGATGAAAGGTAGTTGAACAAAAAATGATCAGTGTGGAAAATAACACACATTTTTTTATGACGGCAATCGACACATCTTCTCATAGTTTTCTTTACTGTTTGCTCAAATGTATACATATTCTCTTGGTAACTTGTTCTGCATAATGTGTCCTCATATCAAGGTCAGTGGCGTTTGCCCTTTACTGCTTAGTCATACACTGCATATACCCAGATGAAGCCGGTGCATTATGGGACGGAATAACTATGTGTGTACAGTATAATTTGTTATAAGCGAGTATGATGGTGTATATATAGCCCAATGAATGTAGAGGCAAATAAACTCTTGACTGCATCCAGTTCTTATTATTTATTTCCCTTCTATATTGGCCTTTAATATCAACCCTTTTAATGTTGAATTATTTGTAACAAAAATCTACAATCATTGACGATTTTTTAATTTAAAAAAAAAAAACAAAATAATTCCAACAATAATCCAGATGTCAATTGAGAAAATCTGCTTTTTTAATTTAAATGTGCAAGGTCACACAATTTTGAAATACAGATAATTATTAGTCCAACGAGTAAGAAAATAAAAATATAACTGTAAGGTCAATAACTTGTCAAAGAAAAAATAAATTTGTTTCCGTTTACAAACATCGTACTGATGGCTGAACATTATTATGCAAGTTTTCAGTGATATGTGTAAAGCCAATTTTGGGTTCTGTACCAATTGATTGGATTTATCGTAACCAATAACCTTTTGTAAAATGCTGAGATGATCTGTACGGGTAAGATATATTATTAATGTTTGTACCAACAAGGAATGTATGGACGAAGAGCTAGAAAGCTATTCACGTTCCAACACTGAAGCTATGACAAATGAACTAAACGCTTTTTTAAAAATTAAATCGATATTCGAATATTCGTGACAGACGTACGAATTAAGAAGGGATATGAATTCTTAGTGGAGAATCTAAAGAGTTATTTCTATTTAATGGAAGTGTTATTGTTAAAATAAACAAACAACTGCAAGGATAGTCAATAAATTTGATATTCAGTACTTGACAACACGAAAAGGGAACTTTTAAATGCAGTCTCAAGTTATACTTCGAAACTGATTCTTGCTTTAGAAAAACGATCTTTTGGATTCAATTTTTATTGTTGTTGCATGAAAGACCCGTTGTTTATCGAAATGACAGACGCTCTTTATACTGCCGCTGTATCGATTGCAGCAGACGTACTAAGCGAACGCTTTAAACTAAAGCAATCGTTAAGGTGTTGTTGTAGAGTTTAACGCCATTTCTCAGCACAAGATAGGCTATACATGGCGGCCAGTATAAATGGTGGAGGAAGAACCTGGGCAAAACCCCGGAAAGAACCACCGTCCCACGAGAAGCCACTGGCAAGCTTTCTCACATAACCCACATTTGCCGAATCCGAGACTCGAAACGATGCATACAGAGGTGAGATGGCAGTGATTCGTAACGGCGAGCTAAAGCAAAGAACTTGGCCATTCGAGGACCCCCGCAATCGTTTTGTCGCTTTACTAGTATTCAAGAAAACGCATGTACCATCAAGACATTTCTTTACCGGTGAACGACCTCAGCGAAGATATTAATACAGATTTTCATCAGTCGAAAATATCTTACCTAAGAAATAATATTTTTGGTAATTTCAATTTATAATTAATAAAATGGGTATTTTTAACAGATACAAAGTTCGAAAATACAAAGTCTTTGAGGTGATATGACCAAGCTTCCTGATAGTAAAATTAAAGAGCTGTGTACAAATATGAGTGGATTATTTAATGACGTTTATATGTAAAAAGACCAAAGTTTACCTTATTCCTGTCATGTGATTTTTATTTATATTTTTTTAATGTTCTCGTACACTATATGATATCTTAAACGCTAAATCTAACTGGTCTGGCTCTCTCAATATGCTACAAAGCACCGTAAATAAACATATTCTTTTGGAAAATATGAAACCAGTTTTAATCAATACAACAACGACATTCATATGGTAAAGAAAAATTGTATGTTGAATAATAATAATCATTGATTTAAA
This sequence comes from Unio delphinus, assembly GCA_029339505.1. Taxonomy (NCBI): domain Eukaryota; kingdom Metazoa; phylum Mollusca; class Bivalvia; order Unionida; family Unionidae; genus Unio; species Unio delphinus. The sequence continues at coordinate 6,767,496 of JAQISU010001238.1, forward strand.
TGCATATGATGCATTTATACATTCATATGTAAAATCTCTATTGGAAACAAGTCTACCTATTTACCAGCGCCAGCAAAATCAAGGTCATCACTACAGGAATGAGATCCTATTGCCTACTAACGTAGCCTTGACCTACGATAACTTAATCATTGCATACTAACGTAGCCTTGACCTACTATAACTTAATCATGCTATTTACGTGTTCAGTGCAATTGAATATATGACAGAACAGTGTACATGTATTGTTTGCAAAGTCAATTGTAATTTAAACTAGCTTGCATCAATTTACCAAATAATTTTACAACACTCACTTAACGTTGTATTTATCACACTCACTTAAACGTTGTATTTATCACACTCACTTAACGGTGTATTTATCACACTCACTTAACGTTGTATTTATCACACTCACTTAACGTTGTATTTATCACACTCACTTAAACGTTATATTTATCACACTCACTTAACGTTGTATTTATCACACTCAACGTTGTATTTATCACACTCACTTAACGTTGTATTTATCACACTCACTCAACGTTGTATTTATCACACTCACTTAACGTTGTATTTATCACACTCACTTAACGTTGTATTTATCACACTCACTTAAACGTTATATTTATCACACTCACTTAACGTTGTATTTATCACACTCACTTAACATTGTATTTATCACACTCACTTAACGTTGTATTTATCACACTCACAAACCTGTTTAGCACTCTTATGTGTACATATTCCATTTACTGTCAAAACATGTATTCAGTAAATAAAGGATAATTCGAATGTAACTGAACATTTGAAACGATTTTTAGCGCCAAATAATCTAGTGGTTTCGTTGGTTTTAACGTCGCTTAAAACAATGCATATGACGACGAAATGGGAGCTACCTACCAATCCCAAAGTCCCACCTAGGCTGCCGAACCAGACTGGATTGGGCTGATATCAATCCCGCGAACTTTCGACTACAAGTCCGAGGTTCTACCAGCTATTCTGCCGCAGTTCTCAAAAGGAAAGACAGACTCTTACCAAAAGTCTTCTTTGGTTCAGTTGCTTTTGTACAGCTCTTGGTCTTTAGATACGCCTGTAATTACTGCATGTACGTCTGTACCAACGGAACTAAACAATCTTTTTAAGTTGTATGCAACTAATGACTTTCCACACATCACTCCATAACCAACGAAATATCTTTTCGCGACTGAAAACTTCTAACAATAAAATCGTTCCCAACATCCCCCCGTCTCCGTCTCTCTCTCTCTCTCTCTCTCTCTCTCTCTCTCTCTCTCTCTCTCTCTCTCTCTCTCTCTCTCTCTCTCTCTCACACACACACACACACACACAGCAACAATAATAGCAACTTAAGACACTTTTATCAGAAACAAACAATACATGTACACTATAATGTACACTTGACACTTTTATTTATTAGCGAGTACCTTAGGTTGCAGTTTTTTTTAACACTTTGGTTTGCAAGTAAGTGTAGCTATGAATAAAAAATCCTTTACTCTTAAGTCAGCAAGGCAGTTGTGATTGGCCACCAGGTGTTACACATATATTGTGAGTTGTCAAACTCTATGGTTAATCGGTTTTGCATCCCGTATAAAGCAATCAACGCTCAAAGTTTCAAGCGAACTGTTCGAAAAATGCTTCTTCTCTACAGACATCTCCAATTCACGGACAACTCACACTGTTAGTTAAGTCGCATAAAGAACTTCGTTTCTAAATTAGTTTTCTCGTATTTTAAATTTAAATTCGAAATCACAGCCATTGGCAATTAATAATTCAACAAGGTACTGAACTTAGCTGCAAATTAACTTTTTTAATTGAGAATGAACAAGGTAACCTGATAAATCCTGTTCGATTTTCTGCAATTAATTTACAGAGACCTAATCCCCTTGATAATTTGTTGGCAGTTATTAATCATTGGTTGTCAACTTGTCGGGACTAACATTATTCCCAAGATATTAATCCATTTCTAAAGTAAATGAAGTACAGCCAATCTCCTAGACCCTTTGCCATGGTGGAAATAACAATTATTGTCATTCCTGCCGTTAGGTTTTCCTATGCCAAATCAGCAAAACATAATCAGGTATTATTATTATTATTATTATTATTATTATTATTATTATTAAATATGTTATTTTTTAAAATATTAAATACACTGTATGTACATTACAAAAACGTCTGATAAAAGACAAACAAAAAACATTGGTTTCATAACTATTCATCGATGTAATACAGCAAATAACGATTTAATATTTTTCCAAAAATATTAAGATTCAACACTAGTGATTTTAAGTGACTGTGTAAGAACATGAAGCAGAAATACAGCTTGGAATCAAAATCAGTTGACTACAATCATTTCGAGACAATGTTAGTTGCTAGTTTCACGTGTTTTTGTGGCGGGTGTGTGTGTGTTGAAATCCATATTATCCAACGATATTTTGTGTTTTTCCAAGTCTACGCATTGTACATGCTCTTCCTCTAGTTCAGGGGCAAAGACAAACATAGACAAAGGCAAACAAAGGCAAACAAGCACATATAAAAACATTTATATCCACTATATAATTACAAACTAACAAAACTAAGAAAACTACGCAAAACTATTTCAAATGTGGGACGGATCATTTCAGAGAGATTCAACTCTATGTAAAATATTAGACATTTTCCATGGTATCAACAGTCCTGTTTGACTTATACTAGGCGAACTAAAGCAATGTTATCCTTGTATAAGTCGTATTAACCTTTTGTTTGTGAAGGTTTAACGGTACTTTAAACACAAAACTTGCGAAGTCATGTGGAGTAAATGGGAGCCAAGTTCCCTTTTCAAGGGCACACCACACAATGGCAGCCAACCCTGGCTGGCCTAGATAAGTACGACGTTTAAGCAGCTAAGCTACCGCGACTCCACCCACTCCTGAACTAATTCAGTCGGACGTATGTGAATATGCATACCACACAATGGCAGCCAACACTGGCGGGCCTACACCAACCAGTACGACGTTCAAGCAACCATGCTATCGCGACTCCACTCCTGAACTAATTCAGTAGGACGTATGTGAACCAGCACACCACACAATGGCAGCTAACCGTGGCTGGCCTAGACCAGTACGACGTTCAAGCAACCATGCTACCGTGACTCCACTCCTGAACTAATTCAGTAGGACGTATGTGAATAAGCATAGTCACGGCAGCCAGCTACACCTTCAGCAGTATATTATATTTAGATTTCGCAAAATATATAAATAGTAATACGCACGAGATTGTATCAAAGCAAGTTGGACAGTACTGCACTAAAGTAAGTAAACAGAATAATTGTAATGCTCACAAACTGTCAGGTTGTCGGTAAATTATCTATTAGTTTGCTGTTTGCATTGCCAAATCCAAACACAGCCAAACAATTCGTCTAAACGAATATTTCGGAGTGCAAATTAAATGAACCAAACCCACAGATATAACTGTTACGCGAAGAAGCTCCCTTCAAGCAGAAATGTTTATAATTGTATTATTTAAATGTTTAGAAAAGGGAAAAAAATATCGTGAATATTAACAGACAAAAATCGTTTCAATGGATCATACCAGACATTTCTTCATAAGATGTCAAGATTCTATAATATATTATCCGAGCAAGCAATCCGGCGCCGCACATTGCACTAACTCATACCATAGTCCTTCTCGATAAATAGTGTTTAGAGTAATATAGAAAGAGAGACAGAATAAACATATCACTGCTTAGGTGATTTGAACCTTGTGTAATAAATAAATGAAGATCAATTTATTGTTTTCCAGTTAATACTTTTGAAATACAGCTTGAATTATTAGATATACTGTGCGACTGTTGTGGCCAGATAGCCATTAGTTGAATTTACGAGACAACCGCTCCGGTGGCCTAGTAGTTAGAGCGTCCGCCGCGGAAGCGGGAGGTCGTGGGTTCGATCCCCGGCCGAGTCATACCAAAGAATTACAAAAATGGTACTAACAGCTGCCTCGCTTGACGTTCAGCATTAAGAGGTTAGTGTTAGGACTGGTCGGCCTGGTGTCAGGATAATGTGACTGGGTGGGACATCATGCTACATGTCTGTGGCATGATGCCCCAGTGGTAGACATCACTATAAACTGCCTCACTGCAGACATCGTAGCGATATGACTGAAAAATAGTTAAAGCTACGTTAAAAATCCTAATCAAACAAACAAACAAACAAAAATTACGAGACATCGTGCCAGAGAGATTTGTATAGTAGGATGTGGCTGTTGTACTAATTAACCGTATTTGTTCAGAGCTGACTGACCGACTGCGACCTTGTAAAGTTTCATTTTATCACGAAAATGTCAGACTTGAGAGAAAACAGAGATTCTGGTACTTAAAATCAATGCCTGTCATACTGACCATGACGTAAGCGACTTTTGGAGGGAAGCGGGAGGAAATACCTTTGTTTCTGATTGGTCACGGTTAAATAAGGGGTGTGTTTTGCACGAGAAATCTTTAGAACATAATATCGTACTAGCTGAATTAGAATTCAGTCTTTCAAAAAGTTCTCTGCAAGAGAGACCGTGTAGAATTATATTTTGGGTAAAGGCTCCGAATGTTATTTGAGAGAAATACATTCGTACGTTAAGAAGTAGACCAGGGGAAAAACCGCCAAAACCAACGGTTGAATGACGCACCAGACAAGGTTTTGTCTAAATTCCACGTTTATTAATATGCAATTAATATAATGTCGGCTTCGTTTACAGGTCTACATGATTTTGTTGATACATTTGTATGATTAGTTTCATTTGATACATTAATTTAATAATAAGCTTTTATATTATGAATTGGAATTCTTACCTTAATTCTTAGTTAAGAATGACGTAGTGTTAATTTATGTCGTAAAAACACTATATTGAATTATGATAGGAAGTGTTATGTTAATTCTTGAATTTATCATATTGTTTGAATAATGATTGTGTTCTAAGAAGGTGATGCATTACATTAATTAATGATTTACAAGAATACATATGAATTCACCGAATTGTGATGTCATAGATAATTTAGCGACAGTATATAATTCAACGTCTCACTTTGTAGTACGTTAATGTATAAGGTCAAGGCAAAACGAATTAACAAATGGTTAAACTACATTTATTTGAGGACATGTGTAGTTATTTAGTAGCCGTAAAATTGTTATCACTGATAGAAATATCTGATTGTTCGAACCAGGAATAATGTGCAGTTTCAACTGTAACCATTGTAATGAGGGACTTAGGTTGTTTCAATTTTCTTATGGAAGGAAGAAAATAGCTTTTTGGGGAAAGAAAGGAAGTACGGAAAGAAAGGAATTGTGAAGGAGAAATCGCCGTGTATACATTGATACAGTGGACCAGTCCGGATTTAAGCGGAACATCCACGAGGCAGATTAGATATGGAGAGAAACGGACTTCTAAAAGAACATTGGATTGAGCAGAGAACGTGTTTCGAGGACAACAGGTTATGAAAATCGAACAAAAGCATTGACTTCGATTGTGACACTCGATCCTATGATGATTTTTTAAATATCAGTAACAGAACGGCTAATTTGTTAATTCTATTTCAAGTCTATTTGTAATTCGGTGAAAGTTTTTTTTCAAAACCGCGTGTGTTCCTAATAAAAGGAAATTTCATTGTGTATGTATCTGATTAAAATGTTTATTTATCTTTACGGGGGGTCGCAGTTGTTTTGTTCAATATACCCGCTCAGGTTACTATATACATTCTCTTACTCGAACCGGGCAATTATACCGAGGGCGGTCATCTCTTAGATAACGAGTATCAGAAGGGAGTGGGTTATAGTGTTATTATTATATGTTGTGCAATACCCCTTGACAAAGTGGGACGTAATACTTACTCTTTTACAAGTGGGGCTTATACAATATTATACGAGTAACGCTCATGAGAATCTGACATAACTACATTAGCCGAATCTTAGACTCGAACCACGCAGAAAGAGGTGAGATGGCAGTGATCCGTAACGGAGAGCGCTTTAAACCACTCGGTCACTCGGGGCCAGTATGACTCAGTAGGTGTTCAAACCCGTGACCTCTTTGGCGGACGCTCTAACCACTAGGCCACCGGAGCGGGTCCATAAACTGAGACATATAAGGCTATTACAAGACTAGTGAAAATGTGTTAATAATACAATATATATCCTTATATTGTATGACAACATTGCATACAATATTACATGAACCATCGCTTCACTAAAATGAAAAAAAAATATGGAGGATTATTAGATAACGACTTTGACAATCATTAATATAAATTGCTGTGTTCCTGTGACATTGTTTATTTTGACGAACACATGTTACAATGAAGTAATTTTTAAGAAATAAGTTTAATACTCTATTTAAGGAAATTGTAACTTACACCCACGATCTGGTTTACATCATACTGGTACATTTAAATTGCAACTTACACACACGATCTGGTTTACATCATACTGGTACATTTAAATTGTAACTTACACACAAGATCTGGTTTACATCATACTGGTACATTTAAAAAAATTGTCGCCTTGGAGGATGTTGCACATGCCTAACCTATATTAACAGTATTGATGCATGTATCATCGTAACAATAAACAAGATCGATACGGATATAATGTCGATATAAGCTTATGGCTTCGGGCTTGCTTTCCACTCTAGATTAAGACAGACATCTTTCGTGCAGAGAAATCACACTTGGATTAGAAATTGGTCTAAAGAAGAATGGAGTATAATTTGGACAATATTAAAAATGGATACCGTGGCATGAACATCCTGTGATATCAAAAACAATTATTCACAATGCTTACAACAACGCAGCATGTACATGATACAGTACTTGGGTGTAAATTCAATCACGATTGATTATAGACATTACTGGGCAAAACATTGGTTCTTGCCACTTTTTATATATAGTGCTGAAGGGGACAAACGCCTGATAGGAAAGACACGCCTAATATCGGCGCTGTTTATTTGCGTGTGTGGTTTAATCTGAACACATGATAATACATGTAAAAGAAGTGTAGATTTTTTCAATTATCTGGCACACTTCCTTTGATAGAAAGTATCATCTGATATACAAAGATAATTGAGGCCTCTAACTTGAGGAAGGCATATGATGTGGTCCGGTGCAATGGAATTATGTTTACAGTTCGCCGCCCATCATACGTAAGAAAACAAGGTAATCCAAATGAGGATTTTGAAACTTTCAGATCTCAGAACATCCCCAAAGTGCAACGAATCAACATTTGCTGTAACCGCAAGTTGAGTCCCACAACACTTATATGCTGACGTTTAACTGTGCCACTTTATGTGTATCCATCAAAACCGGGGTAGTTGAACTGATCCCTACTACCTTGCAGTACCTCAACAGTTAGAAACAATGTCACCAAAAAGTAGGGTGACCACATTTCTTCTCAGCCATTCCGGGCCACTCACCTTAAAACTCTAAGTTTAACTTGGCAAACAGCAGTTAGGTGCTGGGTTCATCGGGATGCGTGCTATACATAAACTGTGTACGATACACAACGCAATGCCTCAACTAAATACATTATGATTATAGTAAGATTTTAGACCAGAATAAAGCATCTTAGGTATTCTTTTAATTAGAAAGAAGAAGAGCCAAGAATATCACAAATCAGTCAAACTCAAGATCAAAATTACCTAATTTTTTTTTATCAATATTCAAAGCTAGATAGTAAAGACTTGATAACGTGACTTGTTATGGTTTCAACGGTATACTATGTATATAAATCCATAAAATTATTACTGTTTTTTGGGTATGAAGTCACGATTTACTGCAAATTATATACATAATAATAAGTTTTAATACTCATTATTTTTCTTCACAACTTGTGAATAATTATACAATGTAAAATAAATATATACGAAAATGAAATGTTCAACAGATGTTACTGTAAGATTAGACTAACATCACCGAGTGATAGGCAAAAATGTAAAGTACCTGATCAAGCAATGTAGACTAGTGTCGAACTCTAAATCTATATTTTTGTCAATTCCTGCACAACGCAACGACTATTTCTTGCCTTTAACAAATAATAATAATAATAATAATAATAATAATAATAATAATAATAATAATGATAATTGAAAAGTTGTAGTACGGCTTTACGGCGCCATGTTTTAGGCGATAAATCCTGATTGACTTGCCGTCGTTAATAAATAAATTGAGTAAAACTTGCATTCCGGGACGTTTAATTGTCCCGGAATAGGTCCGCCCGAGACGCGGGACATTTTTTTTCATTCTGGGACAGTCCCGGGCATTCCGGGACGCGTGGTCACCCTACCAAGTACTCCTTGCCATCACAACAACGAAAATATTCTTACGTATTTCTGAGCTAAATACTTAGCAAACTAACTTGTATACTATTTACTTTCGAACACTGACGTTGTATTACTTATCAGAATCATTCATTGGTTATTTTGTCTAAGATAAAATTACGTTTATTTGAATGACTTGTAATTTAAGACTGCATGCAAAAGATGTTCGGACTAATGACTTAATGTTATTCTTCTTCTTGATTTGGTATTTTCGTATTAAAGGTATTAATGATATTAACGAGATTGTTTGCACGAGAACATATATATATAGTTTTCTATTTCTGTACAAGACAAAAAGAAAATTAAAAAAAGCAGCTGCGATGTATAGCTTACAGTTAAGAGTTGGAAATACGGGAAAATATGGTTGCTAAAATACCTCAAACTGCGTTCAGTCGAACAATCCAGCTAACTGAGAAAGTGTTTCAGACCCACACCAATAACAATATAAGTTACCACATGTAATAACGTATCAACCAAATTGATGCACAATCTCAGAATTTAAACCTAATGGATGGGTCGTATCCAGACAGTGAATCCAATTTAAACCTAATGGATAGGTCGTATCCAGACAGTGAATCCAATTTAAACCTAATGGATGGGTCGTATCCAGACGGTGAATCCAATTTAAACCTAATGGATGGGTCGTATCCAGACAGTGAATCCAATTTAAACCTTATAGATGGGTCGTATCCAGACAGTGAATCCAATTTAAACCTAATGGATGGGTCGTATCCAGACGGTGAATCCAATATGTTCTTTGTAACCGATGTTACATTCCCGAATATCAGCTGGGCTAAATAAAAACATATTCTTAATTATGGGAGCCGCCATTAATATGTGTGGAACATGAGATTAAAAAGATTAATCAATACAGTTATTTATGTCAAATCAATGCTTTTCCAAGTGTTTTAGATACTTGCTGAGTGTTTTTTTTTCACCCAACATACTTCATTTTACAATGAAAGGAGGGAGCGAACAAATAAATGATTTATACACTTAAAAGGCAACGTAGGTAAGTTACGTATTCCTTCTGGAATTACATTTTTTTCTTTTACTCATGCTTACGCAATAATAAAACTTTTGCGAATGTACTGCCAAAACTAAGACTTTTCTGTCCTACACTAAACAGCACCAAAAAATACCCTTTAAAAAAACACAACAAAGCAGCCAAATTCATTCCTTTTTACAGATTTCATGCATATTAACCTCAGCTATTTCTTCTTGTGTTTTGTATATTTTGTGGGTGTTTGCTTTTAAAGTTCGCGCTAGTTCAGCACTTTGTTGTTATCATTTTGTTTCATGTATGTGATCAGTCTTAAAAACGTGGTCTCTTGGATACATAACGGACCGTATTAGATTCATTGCAGTTCACATGTCAACATTTATCACTGTCTATAATCTAAACTTGTTTCAGTCTGGTAAACTTTTACAAAGTTGATAATAAATTTAAATGCAGTCCATTTTCTTGTTCCCCACATTACAGAAGTATTATCTATATAAAAAAAAATCTATGAAAGGCTAACAATCAAGGTTTAAAATATAAATATTTCCCGAAATGTTACTGTAGAGAATTATACCAAGGTGAACGCGTAAGACGTTAATTAAAACAAACAAAAAAACTGAGATATAAGTATGTGAATAATTATTGAAAAAAGAGAAGATAACTCTCATCCCATAAAGAAAACGTGTTTTTCAAAATAAACATCTTATGTTTCTTATCTAAATAGTTAAGTTCTCTTTGCTTAATGATAATGATAATGATGATGATGATGAATAAATGATTAACTAGAATAAAATAAACTTGAAATAATAATAATAATAATAATAATAATAATAATAATAATAATAATAATAATAATAATAATAAATGAATAATAATAATAATAATAATAATAATAATAATAATAATAATAATAATAATAATAATAATATTTTTCATTCACCTACCTTGGTATTGAATCTGATCTCCACTTCAGTGCTGTATAGATGAAGAATATTAATTATATATTCCAAATATATCCCAATTCTGGTGTAAAAACATCCATGATGCCAACAGCCTTCCAAATGATCAAAATCCACCCCAATACGTTTCAGAAAATGCACAATTTGAGGCTGAAATGCTATTTGGTATGACCTATTTTCTAACGAATATTTACTTTGCTCTTCAATAAGAATTAACTTGTTAACACGTTCACATTGCACTGCAATTAAAGCGGAAGTCATTCCGATTGGCCCTGCACCGATTATGACAACCGTAAGTTGAGCTAATTCCTGTCGAATTCGATTAAGAATAGTCCTTGCTCCCACAAAAACAGCAACTAAGGAAACTGTAACCAACAGTTGTGCGGTGGCATGGCTATTTGTACTATGTATACTCCGAGTAACTTCATCCATATCACAGTTCATGACGTTACTTTAGGTCGAATTTAAATTTCTCGTCAACTAAAATTTGTATCCACGTGTTCCATGTAAGAACATTTCTGCAAAGAAAAAAGTTCAAATACACAAAATGTTCACCAATTACCCCATTGTACAAATAATGGCTTGTATTAGTCATATCGTTTGTCCTCCAACTTAAAGAATGCCTCATGCAAATGTTCAAGTGTTTAAATATAAGTGACGAGCAATCGTACAATCAACATCAATAACATAACAAACATATTTTTTTTCCTGTGTGGGGTGGGATAAAGTTTTCAGAACGTTATTTTGTGCCATTAATCTTAATAATAAATGATCAAAAGTATCTTATCTACCGTTATTAATCTCAAAAGTATGTTATCTACTGTCTTTAATCTCAAAAGTATGTTATCTACTGTCTTTAATCTCAAAAGTATGTTATATACCGTTATTAATCTCAAAAGTATGTTATCTACAGTCTTTAATCTAAAAAGTATGTTATCTACTGTCTTTAATCTCAAAAGTATGTTATCCACTGTCTTTAATCTCAAAAGTATGTTATCTACTGTCTTTAATCTCAAAAGTATGTTATCTACAGTCTTTAATCTAAAAAGTATGTTATCTACTGTTATTAATTTCAAAAGTATGTTATCTACTGTTTTTAATCTCAGAAGTATGTTATCTACTGTCTTTAATCTCAAAAGTATGTTATCTACTGTCTTTAATCTAAAAAGTATGTTATCTACTGTCTTTAATCTAAAAAGTATGTTATCTACTGTCTTTAATCTAAAAAGTATGTTATCTACTGTCTTTAATCTAAAAAGTATGTTATCTACTGTTATTAATTTCAAAAGTATGTTATCTACTGTCTTTAATCTTAAAAGTATGTTATCTACTGTCTTTAATCTAAAAAGTATGTTATCTACTGTTATTAATTTCAACAGTATGTTATCTACTGTCTTTAATCTAAAAAGTATGTTATCTACTGTTATTAATTTCAAAAGTATGTTATCTACTGTTATTAATTTCAAAAGTATGTTATCTACTGTCTTTAATCTCAAAAGTATGTCATCTACTGTCTTTAATCTAAAAAGTATGTTATCTACTGTCTTTAATCTCAAAAGTATGTTATCTACAGTCTTTAATCTAAAAAGTATGTTATCTACTGTTATTAATTTCAAAAGTATGTTATCTACTGTTTTTAATCTCAGAAGTATGTTATCTACTGTCTTTAATCTCAAAAGTATGTTATCTACTGTCTTTAATCTAAAAAGTATGTTATCTACTGTCTTTAATCTAAAAAGTATGTTATCTACTGTCTTTAATCTAAAAAGTATGTTATCTACTGTCTTTAATCTAAAAAGTATGTTATCTACTGTTATTAATTTCAAAAGTATGTTATCTACTGTCTTTAATCTCAAAAGTATGTTATCTACTGTCTTTAATCTAAAAAGTATGTTATCTACTGTTATTAATTTCAACAGTATGTTATCTACTGTCTTTAATCTAAAAAGTATGTTATCTACTGTTATTAATTTCAAAAGTATGTTATCTACTGTTATTAATTTCAAAAGTATGTTATCTACTGTCTTTAATCTCAAAAGTATGTCATCTACTGTCTTTAATCTCAAAAGTATGTTATCTACTGTCTTTAATCTAAAAAGTATGTTATCTACTGTTATTAATTTCAAAAGTATGTTATCTACTGTCTTTAATCTAAAAAGTATGTTATCTACTGTCTTTAATCTCAAAAGTATGTTATCTACAGTCTTTAATCTAAAAAGTATGTTATCTACTGTCTTTAATCTCAAAAGTATATTATCTACTGTCTTTAATCTCAAAAGTATGTTATCTACAGTCTTTAATCTAAAAAGTATGTTATCTACTGTTATTAATTTCAAAAGTATGTTATCTACTGTCTTTAATCTCAAAAGTATGTTATCTACTGTCTTTAATCTCAAAAGTATGTTATCTACTGTCTTTAATCTAAAAAGTACGTTATCTACCGTTATTAATCTCAAAAGTATGTTATCTACTGTTTTTTATCTCAGAAGTATGTTATCTACTGTCTTTAATCTCAAAAGTATGTTATCCACTGTCTTTAATCTCAAAAGTATGTTATCTGCTGTCTTTAATCTCAAAAGTATGTTATCTACTGTCTTTAATCTCAAAAGTATATTACATACTATCATTAATCTCAAAAGTACGTTATATACCGTGATTAATCTCAAAGGTATGTTTATTACTGTCATTAATCTCCACAGTAGGTTATACACTGCCCTTAATCTTAATAACACGTTATATAGTGTCCTTAATATCAATAGTACATTATATATTGTCAATAATCTCAAAAGTATGTTATTACTGTCATTAATATAAAAAGTATGTTATGTACTGTTATTAATTTCAAACGTATGTTAAATAGTCATTAATCTCAAACTTACGTTATGAACTATCATAAACCTTAACACTGCGCTATATAGAGTCATTAATCTCAGTAGTAAGTTAAATAATATCATTAATATCAAACATACGTTATAAACTGCCCTTAACCTCAATAGTGCGTCATAAAGTGTCATTAAGCTCAATAGTATGTTATAGACTGTCATTAATTAAAAAGCATTTTGAATACTATCATTAATGTCAAACGTATGTTGAATACTATTATTAATCTCAAACGTAAGTTATCTACTGTCATTAATGTCAAAGGTATGTTACATGATATCATTAAACTCAAACGTTCGTTATCAACTGTCATTAATCTCAATAGTATGTTAAATACCATCATTAATGTCAATAGTAAGTTATATACTGTCATTAATCTCAATAGTACCTATATAATATCAGTAATCTCAATAGTACGTTAAATACTTTCCTTAATCTCATTAGTACGTTATATGCTGTCATTAATCTCAATAGTATGTTAAATACCATCATTAATGTCAATAGTAAGTTATATACTGTCATTAATCTCAATAGTACCTATATAATATCAGTAATCTCAATAGTACGTTAAATACTTTCCTTAATCTCATTAGTACGTTATATGCTGTCATTAATCTCAATAGTACCTATATAATATCAGTAATCTCAATAGTACGTTAAATACTTTCCTTAATCTCATTAGTACGTTATATGCTGTCATTAATCTTAATAGTATGTTAGATATTGTCATTAATAACAGTAGTACATACTATAATGCCATTACTTTCAACAGTACGTTATTTACTGTCATTAAGCTCAACAGTACATTATATACTGTTATTAATATAAATAGTATGTTATATACTGTCATTAATCTCAACACTATGCTGTATACTTTCATTAATCTCAGTAGTACATTATATACTGTCATTTATCTTAATAGTATGTTAGATAATGTCATTAATCTCAGTAGTACATTATATACTGTCATTTATCTTAATAGTATGTTAGATAATGTCATTAATCTCAGTAGTACATTATATACTGTCATTTATCTTAATAGTATGTTAGATAATGTTATTAATCTCAGTAGAACATAACATACTGTTATTAATCTCAGTAGTGCGTTATATAATGTCATTAACAGCAATAGTGCGTCATATATTGTCAAACTCAATAGCATGTTGTATACTGTCATTGATCCCAATATTACCTTGTATACTGTAATTAATCTCATTAGTGTGTTATATACTGTCATTAATCTCAGTAGTATTTTAAATACTATAATTATTCCCAAAATTATGTGATATAATGTCGTTAATCTCAATAGTATGTTAATACTGTCATTAATCTCAATAGTACGTTATATACTATCACTAATTCCAATAGTAACTTGTTACTGTCATTAATCTCAAAAGTGTGTTATTTAATGTCATTATATCAAACGTATGTTAAGTACAATCATTAATCTCAAGAGTACATTATATACCGTAATTAACGTTTATATCATGTTAGATACTGTTTATTAATCTCGATAGTATATTATACACTGTCATTAATCTCATTAGTACGTTATATCCTGTCATTTATCTTAACAGTATGTTAGATAACGCCATTAATCTTAGTAGAACATAATATACTGTCATTAATCTCAGTAGTGCGTTATATACTGTCATTAATCTCAATAGTGTTAAATACTATCATTATTCTCAATAGTATGTTATACACTGTCATTAATCTTAATAGTACATTATATACTGTTATTAATATCAATATTATGGTATATACTTTCATTAATCTCATTAGTACGTTATATATTGGCATTTATCTTAATAATATGTTAGATAATGTCATTAATCTCAGTAGAACATAATATACTGTAATTAATCTCAGTAGTGCGTTATATATTGTCATCAAACTCAATAGTATGTTGTATACTGTCATTGATCCCAATATTACCTTGTGTATTGTCATTAATCTCATTAGTGTGGTATATACTGTAATTAATCTCAATAATATATTAAATACTATCATTATTCCCAATATTACGGTATAATAATGTCGTTAATCTCAATATTATGTTACATACTTTCAATAATCTCAATAGTATGTTCTATGATGTCATTAATTCGAATAGTAACTTGTTACTGTCATGAATCTCAAAAGTATGTTATTTAATGTCATTAATCTCAAACGTATGTCAAATACAATCATTAATCTCAAGAGCACGTTATATACTGTAATATTTATAGCATCTTATATTCGGTCTATTAATCTCAATAGAAAATAATAGATAGAGGATATTTGCTTGAAACGAGTGAATAACGGATATATTTCATCGAGTGGATGAAAAACTCAGTATTTTCACGAGTGGCGAAGCCACGAGTGAAAATACTAGAGTTTTTTTTATCCAAGAGATGAAATGTATCCGTTATTCACTCGTTTCAAGCAAATATTCTTTTTATTTTATGTTCACATAAATTTATATAGAAAATAAAAGGGAGTTAAGTATGTTCTGACCCGAAAATGTAGTTCCTGTAGTGAAAAAATATTATTTTTTCACTGTTTTTTTTTCACTTGTTATTTTTTCACTGCAGTGAAATATCAATATTATTTTAACTAGAAAATCAAGTAATTCACTGCTGAGCAAAAAATAAAATGTCATTAATCTCAAACAATTTCTACATACTATAATTAAACTCAATAGTACTCTATAAACTGTAATTAATCTCTATAATACGTTACATAGTGTTACTAATCTCAGTAGTATGTTAAATAATATCACTAATTTCAATAGTAAATTATATAGTCATTAATCTCAATATTATGTTATATACTGTTATTAATCTCAGTATATAGTTATATACTGGCACTAATCTCAATAGTATGTTATATACTGGCACTAATCTCAATAGTATGGTATATACTGTCATTAATCTTAATAGTACATTAGATACTGTAATTAATCCCAGTAGTACATAAAATACTATTAATCTCAACTGAAGGTGTATAATGTCATTAATCTTAATAGTACATTATATACTGTCATGAATCTCAATATTATGTTATAATGTCATTAGTCACAACATTGCGTTACATTATATGGTTACATTACCCACTCCCAAATACTAAAAGGTGAAGATCCACCAGAGAGCGTTTCTTGCAATGAACCATTCACTGTTAAGCACTTTATGACCATGTGTTCCAACCTGCAACCTACGCGTGATAAGTACTATAATGTACATGACATGAAGGAACTTTTTGATACTATATCTATCACTTGTATTTTAGATTTCCTGAAGGAAGTAAATCTTTATTTTAAACATTAACTTGTATGCCATCACCTAGTGCATTGCTATCTAATGCAAATACCGCACCTTTTTTCAACATCTTTTCATCAAGATACACCATGAAGATACATCTCCCGTTGATTGGGAAGCTTCATATTTTACTGCTACCAACATCTTACCATTTTATATTGAACTATTTGAGTTTTTTTATATCGCTGGTCGATATTAAACCTTTAGTATTTTTAACCAAGTATAAACACAACCTATTGTATGGCGCTAAATAGCCTAAAAGTGCTGGTGCGCCGTTAAAAATCAACCAATCAATCAATCAATCAAGCGTTATATGGTCAATATTGTCAAAAGTATGCTGAATACTATTATTAATCTCATAAGTCCGGTATATTTTGTCATTAATCTCCAAATTATGTTATTTGCTGTTATTAATCTCAAAAGTATGATACCTAATATCATAATTCTCAAAAGTACATTATAAAATGTAATTATTCAACATAGTACGTTATCTAGTTTCATAAATCTAAGTAGTATATTAAATAATATCATTAATCTCAAC
The DNA here is from genome assembly GCA_029339505.1 of Unio delphinus. NCBI lineage: Eukaryota > Metazoa > Mollusca > Bivalvia > Unionida > Unionidae > Unio > Unio delphinus. Next base: position 6,784,521 of record JAQISU010001238.1, read on the forward strand.
AGTAAGCTATATACTATCATTAATCTCAATAGTACGTTATATACTGCCATTAATCTCAGTAGTATGGTATATACTATCATTAATCTCAATAGTAAGTTATATACTATCATTAATCTCACTAGTACGTTATATAATGTAATTAATCTCAGTAGCTTATTTATTATTATCATTCATATCAACAGTAAGTTGTATACTATCATTAATCTCAATAGTACGTTATATACTACCATTAATCTCAGTAGTATGGTATATACTATCATTAATCTCAATAGTAAGTTATATACTGTCATCAATCTCAATAGTACGCTATATACTGTCATTAATCTCAATAGTATGTTATATAATGTCATTAATCTTAGTAGCATATTAAATATTATCATTCATCGCAACAGTAAGTTCTATACTATCAATAATCTCAATAGTACGTTATATACTGCCATTAATCTCAGTAGTATGTTACATACTATCATTAATCTCAATAGTACGTTATATACTGCCATTAATCTCAATAGTATGTTATCTACTGTCATCAATCTCAATAGTACGCTATATATTGTAATTAATCTCAATAGTATGTTATGTACTTCATCAATCTCAATGGTACGCTATATACTGTCATTTATCTCAATAGTATGTTATATACTGTCATCAATCTCAATAGTACGCTATATACTGTCATCAATCTCAATAGTATGCTATATACGGTCATCAATCTCAATAGTACGCTATATACTGTCATCAATCTCAATAGTATGCTCTATACTGTCATTAATCTTAATAGTACCTTATATATTGTCATTAATCTCAAAAGTATGTTATAAACTATCCTTAATCTCAATAGTATGTTATATACTGTCATCAATCTCAATAGTACATTTTATAGTCATTAATCCCCGTAGTACATAAAATACTGTGCGAAGCTGAAAATGAAAACTAATTGCGTGTATATATTTCACGAAATCCTTAATCTATCCTCTCATATTACTGCAGTAAAACTGGGGCAAATTGCTGTAAAGTACAAAAAATATAGGCTCGTACTGTTTATTATCCAGACATTCGTTATACGTACATAAGTGATATCATATGTGTAGATGACTCTGTGTGTGTGTGTGTGTGTGTGTGTGAGAGAGAGAGAGAGAGAGAGAGAGAGAGAGAGAGAGAGAGAGAGAGAGAGAGAAGTTTACCTGTTGTTCCTGAATCGATGTAATAAATACATGGGCCTACTAATTTCCAATAGATGATCAATGTACAATAATAATAGTAAAATTCATTATGGTTTGTCAAACCTTGTGCTACTGTAAATCATAATGACTCAAACGCCAGTTAAGTTTGTCATGTGAGGATGTGACCAAACTTTACCACGACTTTACTCTTGACACCGTGTACTGTTAGTGTAGTTCCGGGATTCGATATCTTCTTTTCTATACAACTTTTACATAAATGAATAAACAGTTGGAGTGGCCGTATGTCGATAGCCGCTCAATAGGTTAGCATAACTGTGTGACGCTAGTTATTGTTTACCAGGTTATGTGTTAGGAATACGTATCTGACGCATTAAAACACAGTCTTATAAATATATAATAATTGATAACAAAACATAGGCACATGTTTCTACTCACGTAAGCCATGTTGACTGCAGTATAACAGAAGGTGAAAATGCGTGTAAAGCTATCACATGAAAGTTAGGTGAACATAGACGAGATAGTATGGTGTTGTCTGTAATGGAGATTATGGTATGTATACGTAACTAGTGTTTGTGAGTGTTTCATACACGTCTGAAAAAGAAAATTTCCTGAATTGAGCTAGTTAACGTTAATTTTACATCCCTCGACATTTGAATCATCTTTATCTAGGAGAGTTTTAATTGTTACCAATTCTAGCCGACAGGGTTCTATATACTGTGTCCGTATGTATGTTAAATGTATTTGGTATTTTTTTTTTAATTGCGGCTGATATAGCACAACCCATACCATTTAATCAAATTTAGGTCCATGCGTTGGTGCGCGCACTGGTTAATCTGGTCTTGTTCTCCTTAAGATGGGAAGGGCTGCAAATCGGAAGTAGCAGGACAGCTAAAATCTTGATTTGGACCCGGAAAACGGTATGCAATTGTAAGATTTTACTAGTACGAGTATAATGCGTTTTCTTTTCTTCAGCTATTGGATTATGAAAGTTGTATCATGAAAACGAATATCAGGCGAGGAGTAGTGACGAGTGTGATGCGTTGATGTATTTTTTTTTATGGTTTAACGCCATTTTTTCAGCACAATATAGGCTATACATGGCGGCCAGTATTAATGGTGGAGGAAGAACCCGGAAAAAACCCCAGAAAGAACCACCGACCTACGAGAAGCTACTGGCTAGCTTTCTCACATAACTACATTTGCCGAATCTTAGACTCGAACACACGCAGACATATGTGAGATGGCAGTGGTCCGTAACAGACAGCGCTTTAGACCACTCGGCCACTCGGCCACTCGGGGCCCCGATGCGTTGATGTCACACACCCATTAAACACAATACAGCAAACTTGATCAGCAAATCTTACAGTCCATGAGTTTACGGCATTAACAAACAACATAGTTTATATAGTTCATGTTTCTATGTTATACTTGAAAGGAGAAACGTGTATTACGTCTCCACAGTTTTGTAGAATTCTTTGGATATACATGGTTGATCGTGACTTTGCAATTTATTGTTTTGCGCACTGAACATTTACAGAACATGTTACACTCCCAACTAAAACCGCTCCGGTGGCCTAGTGGTTAGAGCGTCCGCCCCGGAAGCGGGAGGTCGTCGGTTCGATCCCCGGCCGAGTCATACCAAAGACTTACAAAAATGGTACTAACAGCTGCCTCGCTTGACGCTCAGCATTAAGAGGTTAGTGTTAGGACTGGTCGGCCTGGTGTCAGGATAATGTGACTGGGTGAGACATCATGCTACATGTCTGCGGCATGATGTCTCAGTGCTAGACATCACTATAAACTGCCTCACTGCAGACATCGTAGCGATATGACTGAAAAATTGTTAAAGCTACGTTAAAAATCCTAATCAAACAAACAAACAAACAAACACTCCCAACTAAATGCCGACGATGTGTGAGGCTTTTAAAATCGTCGGCCAAAAGTATCTGAATTTCGCAAATGAACTGATTTTAAAAGAAATCAAAATAAATTGATTAATAAGCTTACTTCAATTAGTAATCTATAATGTATGGTTTCTTGAGAAGATGGATGGGAACTGCGGTCAAAAGACGAGATGTCTGTGACATTATATAATCAGCGTTCACGCCCGGAAAAATTCCTGCGTACACCCTAGCTTTGTAGAGCAGTTTTCCTACTTCCGACTATAGTTACACGGAATCGAAAGATGCTAGAAGTTGATACAGATGTCCGAATCGAATTGTCGGGAAAATAATGACTTGTAGTTATGTAGCAGTCATGGATATATAAAAATTCTACATTTTTTCTTAGATAGTGACCTATTCTTAAAATCCGATAAGTGTCAAAATTAAAGATAAACATAGTGTTATCAAAAATACGTCCAACGTGCATCGGATTTTTCCGTTTCTGGGATAGGTTTTCTCTCCATTTCTTATGGTTAAATCCCGTACAAGTACTTTAGCTAGCATCACAAAAATAAGAACTAGGAAAATATATTCAAATAATGTTCATTTCTAATCTCTATCTCTTCCTACTGGCTGGCGTCTGCCCAGTGCCTACGTATTATTCAATGGCATATTTCAGTCTCCAATGTTCATATTTATTTTTGGGTGAGGGTTGTGTACAGATAAATGCCAATAAATGTTGTATAAAGAAATTCATGATTGTCCACAGGCGAAAACAATAAGTCATTCACATACCTGAGCGTGTTTACATTCGGAATTAAGCGGATATATTGCGGTCAGTATGCGCATGTGGCCGTATGGCCATCCTTCTGAAGTCAATAAGTCAATTGGTTAATTGAGAGAGAGAGAGAGAGAGAGAGAGAGAGAGAGAGAGAGAGAGAGAGAGAGAGTTGTTTCTAGCGTTATTAAATGGGTGGCAGTAAGGCGTGAGCTTTTAAAAACCGTATGAAGTAGTTTAGAGTTCGGTTATATTTGTGATGCGTCAAGATAACATACATGACAACGAACATTTTCATATTGTGGACGTATAAACTGAGCGGGGCGATGGAAATGAGTGGGCAGAGACGGAAGACAAAACACATTTCATAGGTAATAAAAATGCTAATCTTTGCACTGTATCTAAACCATCTCTAATTTTCCTTGGACTTTTTTAAAAAATTATTATACTTTCTTTTACTTGCAAAGATATTGATTAACCTTTCGTCTGAAGAATGGAAGTTTGCAAAGATAGATTCCCAACTTTTCTTTTTAAAAAAAATTCATATATCGTTCATTTAAATGACACCATAACAATAAAGAGAAGTTTATTGTAAATACAAGAATACGGCAATAAATCAAATAACCAATGCTACTATGAAACGTGTATGCTTCCAAATGTGGACAGTGACCAAACTACGACTGCCATAAAACTTGTACCCCACACCCACACACCACCAGTCTAAATCGCTTTGAATCGCACACTGTAGTGGCTAGAAGTACGAAACTGTCGCTTGAAAGTCAATGACACCTACAATCCATCAAATATGCCGTACATGTGAATATGCTTGAATCTGCAAGGATTTATAGCCAAACAAAAGAGCAAAAGTTCAACTTCTTTGATGCGTGCAATAAAATTTTTTTACCATCAATCATATGTACGTCAGTGACCCAAATTACTTGATTAGAACATTATTCCAGTGTGTGTGTGTGTGTGTGTGTGTGTGTGTGTGTGTGTGTGTGAATGAGTGAAATACCTGCACATTCGTTTTATGATTTATCTAGTAACTTAATTTCAGTGTCAGGATATTGGTAAAACCAATCGATATAATCAAGGGCGTACACTCAAGTCACTAATAGCTTATTACGCCGTGTAGCTAATTTCGCATAGTAAAGGCCCAATAAAGTCTCTTTCAAGCAATGACTATGACCTATTGATGATCTTTGGAAACGTAGATTCTTAATTCTTTTTAAAGCTGAATGATACAAGCTGAGAAGAACAATATTTGCACTAACATTTTCATTTCGAAAAAATATGGCAGAAATAGACGTAATCGTGTCCGGTTATATTTCCGGAGCAGGTTCAAGTTATAATTTCCATCACACTGTTAGTCATCTTCTATTGCTCTGTTACTTGTCAGCAGCAAATAGCCGTTCGCTGTGCATGTTCCTAGAGTGCAAAATGAATGGAGTATTTAACCAGTGGACTGAAGAATAACACTATTGATTTATAAACTTGTTTAGTAAACGGTGAGTTCTGAATTGTTTAAATACGCAAGCCTGTGTTGATCTTTCATTGCAGTCTATGAGCTCCTACGGCGGACGGGACGAAGATCAAAACATCTGAAAGTTAACCTTAAACTCGTCAAGAGAGAAATGTACATTAGATGTCTCAATGAATAAAGGTTTGCATTTTGCCGAGATAAAAGCCCGAGTATTATATTCTATGTGCAATACTAGTACATTTATTTGTGTGATATATTGCTCAGAAGTTCTTTTCGTACTGCTAAAGAGTTTAAGTAAACAATGAAACACCGAAATCATACATTACACATGAAAGAACTACTTTGTTACATACCTGTATGATTAGATGCAGTAGAGTACTAACGGGGTAAGGGAAGGGAAAACAGACGGGGCAGTTGCGCCAAAAAAACTGAATTTTTTCGAACATGACCAAAATTGCGAGTTCGTAAATGTGTTAATCTTGAATCCAGACCTTTCAGCAAATTACATAACGCACCCATATTAAAAGAACTGGCAAACTCATTTCTGCTGGCAGTGTGTGTGTGTCATGAACTAACTGACACACTATCCATGCCCCCCGCCCACAAAAACACCCGCTAATCACACTTTCGCAACACAGTGATAGGGATCCATACATCGATTAATAATATCGCCTTGGTACAAATCAGTTGAAACCGACGTCTTAGAATCCGTCAGACAAGCACTGTTATTTAGATTTATGAGAAGGGTATGAGGGATGATTCTAGTTTTGTAAACAAAACAGCCCATACATAAATAGATTTTAATTAAAACTCATGGTTTCTGTGTATGTTTAACAGTATTGTTTCAGGTTTAATTAATGGGCCTAATGTGAAAATGAGACATATGAAATGGTGCTCGGTTGTCTTGTGTTAATTACAGAAATTAGTTGCCAAGAAAAGCTACCCAACTGCATTAAATTACAGGAAAATCGTTGGCTGCCAGCTCTCCGCCCCAGGTCCTGCAGGGGTAAATTGCAGCGCTCCCCAAAACCAATGATTTATATGGGAGGGAGCAGTCCTCATAACCTTCCTCCAGCTTAGGTCATACGGGCCGGGTATTCTGGCCATTTCGGCAATCATCATCGCTCTGGCCGCCATTTACCTTTAGTACTCCAGTCTATATGTGTATGTATCTGTAAGGTTGATATCACAATCCTGTAGATTCTATTTGCACATATAATTGGTGGGTATTGACTGCATGTAAAGGAAAAGGAAATAAATTATTTTTTTTTATTTTGTTCTTTATAATCTTAATCGCATAGAGTTAGTAATAGCCCAATTGACAAAAGAAGTCTCATATTAAAAAAACCCACTAAATTAGACATAAAGGAATATAACAAATTGTGCGTAATTACTGTGATAGTGGAGACTTACTTATAGAATGCAAAAATCGTTGTTATAATTTTGCACAATGATGATAACGAAAGTCAAGGAAAGATAAAGCAGCCACCATATTTATAACCTAACATTTAACTTCCTAAAAATATAAATAAATAATACATATCCCAATTAATTACAAGAAAATTAAATGTATCGAACCAGATTAACTTACCGTGTGTGTGTGTGTGTGTGTGTGTGTGTGTGTGTGAGAGAGAGAGAGAGAGAGAGAGAGAGAGAGAGAGAGAGAGAGAGAGAGAGAACAGAAAACGTTTGATGATTACATTTCACTATAGTGAATTCCCAACGCTTTTTTTAAAAAAAAACAAAAAACAAATGCACACTGTTGCTGGTTACATGCAACTCTTCTTTCCCACAACGGACAGTGACATCTAACCTTTAGTCTCTTTAAGGTACCCAAAGAAAAGGAGCAATAAGTATTCCCTCTTCTACCTGATAACAGTATGGACAAGATAAATACCAAGCCTGATGAAGTTTTAACTAAACAGACATCACACGGAGTCTTTTGGTGAAAACTTGTATAGATGACTTTCCGTTCAAGAGGAGTAGCGATAACAAGAATTTAAATATATATGCCATGGTGGCTATATTTGCTGTCAGAGCGGCACCATTTACATCGAACACCAAGTAGACATTGCTATGAATGTGTTTCATATAAATCCTCCAAATACTTTAGGAGGAGTAGTGATAACAAACTTGTACTAACGGACAGATGAACAACGGAAGATGGACAACAGGCCATCCCATAAGCTATTCTAATTTTCGACCAATAGAGCTAAACACTATACACTTCTCTTTAATATCTATTTAATGATGAATTTTCAACGCTAATACTTTTTTAAATCTTGGCCATGGGTTGTTCGCATATTCTGATAATATTCTTTAGGAAATCTGGAGCGTCACATTCGAACAACAACGAAATGAACAACCTTCAACAGATGGCCGTATTTTCTGGTTGTACATATCTAACGTTTTGCTAAAGTTTGTGTTCTCCTTTGAAATCACCTGAATCGGGAATATATGGGTGCTTATTTCAATCCATTTTCTTCACACCGTAAGCTGCCTTAAGACGAAAATTATTGAACAGACCTAGTATGGGGTAAAATTTGTATCATATACCGAATTGCATCTCAAAAATATGATCCACTGGCAAGGACTTTGCTAAATGATGTTATCCCTGTTTCGGTTGGCCATGTAATTTAACAGTTAGGATTTAAAAAAAAAAAGGAATCGAGGTTTTCTCATATTCTAAGCGACACACACACACACACACACACACACACACACACACACACACAAAATTGGTTTAAGGTAAGGCCGTCAGAATAGAAATGCATGTCAGGCATGTAAGCTGAGAAAAAAATACCTCATACAATTGTTTCAGGTTTATAGTAGTACAAAAGTAAATCTAACTCATGAAAAATTATTTGCCAAAGAAAATCAGTTCTGCTATTTCTATAATGTAAACAAGTCATGTCTTAAATTAGCCTTTGGCTAGTCGGAAGTTTCCAAAGGATCTTTTTAACGATAAGATTGCCAATAGTATTCAAACTTACATTGGGACACTCTTGCCAACTAGAAATAGTATTTAAATATTGTATGCTGATACCACCTCAGAGAAATTACTGTCTAACCGCATGCCCATCCATCAAATATTTTTCATCAATCAATATAAGTCTGTGTCTGTCGGTCTCTTAGCAGTTATTTAATCGTTTCATGTTTTGCAAGGGTTCATTTAGGGTGATATGACTCGCATGACTTCAATTACAGTTTGTAAAAAAATGTTTATAATTCATTATGCGTGAAAGGCAAAGGTCATTTAAATGCTAGTCATCAAAGATGAAAAGATGGAATTAATTAATTCTTAAATAATGTCTTTCTTTCATTTCTATATCTTGCCTGAATGAGTTTTATATAAAGTCTTACGCTTTACAAAATATAGATAAACCAAATCGTTAATGTCGAATGGTAATCGTACGTGTCAAAAATAGCATGGGAAATTTCGAAAGATTAACCTCCATTTGGGCGAAAACCGTGGTAACGTGTAAACAAATATTATTGGGATGTTAATGAATAAATAATCCATAACAAATATCTTAAAAACAGCAATGATTGAGTGGCGTGGGTTTTACAGTTCAATGCAACCGAGATCCCGCGCTAACAGTGATATCAATAGAAACAGCTAATGAGACAAGCGTGTACGTCGACACCATTGCCCCCAAACTAGTGTACGTCGTAGCAAATGTCCCCAAACGAGTGTGCGTCGAAGCAAATGTCCCCAAACGAGTGTACGTCGTAGCCAATGTCCCCCAACGTGTGTACGTCGAAGCAAATGTCCCTAAACGAGTGTACGTCGTAGCCAATGTGTCTAAAAGAGTGTCCGTCGTAGCCAGTCTAAAAACGAGTGTACGTCGTAGCCAATGTCCCCAAACAAGTGTACGTTGTAGCAAATGTCCCCAAACGAGTGTACGTCGTAGCAAATGTCCCAAAGTGATCATTGGTAAGTAACATACCTTCATTCAACAACTGGCTTGATATCCTCATAAAATCGCAATGTCTGATAAAGTAATGTACTTCCGCACAAAATAAATAAAGTAGCGGACGAAAATTATGTTTGAGTCGGACGGGAGGACGAGTTTCATCAAATATTTATCCAATAACCGAGACACTAGACTGGGGCAAAATCAATTAAAATATACACTAATGTTGACCTGTCCATCACTAAATTTTGACTGGAACGTCATAAAAATAGAACGTATGTTTAAACGGAATGGAAGTGCTGAAAATATGAACCGTTCAGGATTTAACGAAGTCTGTAACGCAGTCAGATGGAACCAATAACATTAATGTGCAGTATGGGATGTTTGCCTCATAAATCTTTAACTTTGTGATGAAATATCTGAATACACAGATATATTTCTCCAACACTGCCCAATCCATACAGAAACAAAAATTCAAGTGAATGTAGTTAGTTTTTCACGCGTGTTGCCCATGTAATACGATTATTTTCACAAAGTCACTTTGAGATCAGTTAACAGTTATAGGAAAACCTCTTTTGATACAAGTGAAGTAAACACAGCCAAAATGTAATGTGTGTGTGTGTGTGTGTGTGTGTGTGTGTGTGTGTGTGTGTGTGTGTGTATATATATATATATATATATATATATATATATATATATATATATATATATATATATATATATATCTATATATATATATATATATATATATATATTGCACATAATATGTAATTTATAGTGGTTGTCTACAACATTATCGAACTGCATATGCACTTTTCGTAGATAATGATAGTGTAAGATATCGTTTACAAAAGTTACGTTTTATTTTTTCTACTTCTTTTGAATTTTCGCAGCCAAAGACGTCTGAATCATAGCGCAAAATTGCGACTAGAAGGTTTTAAAATATGAAACCAACTGAAGCAGTTTAACAATCAGTTCAACTTCTTATAAGACGTTATTCTGAACTGGCATAAATTGAACGAAGCATCTGTTTGCCTGAATTTACCTTTTTCTTTTAAAAAAATAATACCCAAATGTTGGCATGATATACAATCACAAAGGATGTATAAATATCATTAAATAAACAAGATAATCTTTCACAAATATTTCTTAACCACTGATAAAAATATTGTCAGGCGTGGAATATCTTTTTGAAAACCTGTTAGTGACCACAGATCAGATACATAGCTTAGCATTCAAATACATACATTAATATATTCACGAAATACATGTGTACCTTTTGGGACATTGATCTGAGATTTTCTTATTTAATGGACACGTATCCCCCATTTCTTGGGAAACATATCACTTTATGACACAGAATCAGTAAGAACGCATATGTATTTGTGCATGTTTCTCTGACAATCTAAATTTCAAAGCCGTCAATTCCGCTAGATTTCTCTGAAGCATCGGTTTTAGGGAGACTCTAGTCAACTTTGAATGAAATCCCTCCCCAAACCATCCACTTTCCTGGCCTTTGCTGGTAGAAGTCATGTAGCGTGTTACTATTTTTGTGTACATAATTTTAACCAATGAACGCCTGGAATTCCATTCAGAGCTGACCGGGTCTAGCCAGTTTGTAAACTTCCGTCTGATTAATCTAGAAATGATGCAAGCAAGGAAATGCCTTTCCACCCTCACTATGTCGTGCTAAGCAAAAAACGTAAATAAGTGCATGATACATGGAATGAATGAATGAACGAACGAACGAAGAGTATCCTTCAAGAATATACTTCTGCCACATGAGCTGCATTACTTCCGTCTCAATACAAGTGCAAGGCATGTGTACATGGCAGCCTGACAATACAAGGTTATGGAGTTTTAGATCTGATATTTATCTCATTCTGATTTCATAAACGGCCTGCGCCATTATTAATTATTTTCTCAACATTTTCAACTTTCAGTTCTTCTTTATTATACTTTTCCCCCTCATGGATTTTCCAGTTTCTGTTAGGTATTCCTTCCAACCCCCAAAAATATAAAGTTGTCCAGTTAAGACTGGCCGTTCACGTTATCCATAACAGCCTCAATATTATCTAATTTATGTTTTGATTTATCATTGTCAAGTGATACGTGTACCCTCACCGCTATGAAACGCAAGGCCTCGACACATGAATATTCTCCATTTCTGAAGAAAATTAAATCCAAGCTTTCGTAAACGCTTTCACTTCAGGAATCATTTTATATCCACTTCAAACGCTGTGTTTCATTTAAAGCGTACATATTGAACTAACTGACGCCTAAGAGTTAGACAAAACATCCATGGTAGCAAGCCTTAGATGAAAATCGGACTATCTCTCTCTCAAGTCGCTGCTTCATATAAGATTTCCTTGTTGCAATACTAAGCTAGCTCTCTCTCTCTCTCTCTCTCTCTCTCTCTCTCTCTCTCTCTCTCTCTCTCTCTCACACACACACACACACACACACACTCGTCGCTCCTTGATATACAATTTCCTTGTTAAAAATAAAAATACAAATATATGCTCAATAATTCATTGCAACCAATGGTGACTCAATTTAAACTATATTGGAGTGTGCCAATAAGATTTTCTTTTCCCAACAGTCACTTATCGATCTGTGATGTCACTTCCGGTGATATCTATGAGCCTATTTCATTGGTTCGTAGCTAATGTATTATTGCCTTTGCATATTCCTGACAAACGATGAAATCTTATCCCTGGCAATTATGGGTGGGTGGGTGGGGGAGAGAGAGAGAGAGAGAGAGAGAGAGAGAGAGAGAGAGAGAGAGAGAGAGAGAGAGAGAGAGAGAGAGAGAGAGAGATGTTTTGTTGAGAATGCGTTTGTTGTCTTCGTCGCATACCATGTGCGAAACCCGCTACTCTCTCTCTCTCTCTCTCTCTCTCTCTCTCTCTCTCTCTCTCTCTCTCTCTCAAAGCGGCGACAATCCAAAGTATATTTCAACTTTCTTTGCCTGAAAATAATTTATACTCCAGGGTAATCTATGCAAGGCCTCTGTGTAGTGGCTCCCGTGTCCATATTTTGCTTTGTTTTGTTTTTCCAATCAATATTTATATCATGAGTCAGAAAAAAATAAGAAACAAATTCAGACTTATGATCTTTTTCAACCTATCCTCTTTGTTTTTCATATTTGTATTATCATCTTTCACAAAATCTTCTGTTTCAGCTCTTGTTGTTTATTTATGATGTGTAATTTTGGTCGAAAAGCGCGTCCTTGTGACTGTAATAGATGCTATTTTTCTTCTGCGACTTTCAAAACTAGGTACGGATGACTTACTGAAGATACGTTTTCAGTACGTTATAAAGTGAGGATTCGGATACAGTTGGAATAAAAGTAAAATTGTTGTTTTTAATGAAAGCTCATCTGACTACAAAAGAAGACATAGGCGTTGGTTCCTGAAATCTGATGCTATACTAGAAACAGAATCATGTAAAGATTTAGACAGCGATGTATGTAAGCACAGCAAAATTGATACTCTTGTTTTAACTGATGATATGTACTTTTGGAGGGAAAGCGCTACGTGAATGCGGTTTAGGTGTCTAAGCATGCCAGGCAGTACTATGGTTACGGAGAGAGAGAACATCTGGTTACGTGTACATACCTTTACTGACAAACAAACGGCAGCATTGGAAAATAGTTTTATATATTTTAAGGAGACCTTCATTTAATTAAGTATGGATTAAACGTCCTTCTTGCGATATGAATCGATCTATAGTGCAACTTATTTATTCTTTCTAGTACTAGAAATAGATTGTATCATAATCTAGTAATTTTAAAAAACCAAAAGCTGTTTTGCTTCGATGGGGCTATACTAATAATTTGGAATGTATATTGACTTGACAAAGTCAGGTTTTATGGATTCAATTTTTTAGTTTCCATTTTCAGCTTACTTATTAAAAAAAAACGTATTTATAGTTTTTATCCTCCAGTTAATTGTTTCTTGTGATTTCTGTCTTTAAAAGTCCGAAGTGAGTGAAACCATTTAAAACAATGTCTGCTTTTTTAACGATACAAATACAGGTACTATGCACTTTATTTTCAGCTTATAAACATTAACGGTAACATGAACTGTATGTTCTTATGAACTGGAATCTCGCAATTTTTTTTTTAAATAATACAAATTCAAATTACCTAAGATACAATTACATTAATTATCCTATAGTTTTTTCTTCATCTTTTTAAATGACTAGTAATCTAGAGACAAAGGAAATATGCAATATTTTGTAAAGTAATTTCCGTATCATTGTAAAAATAAACAATGCTAGTATTTGCAGTCTTGTTTGACGGAGTACGCTAAACGAGGTGCCGCTTATTTACGATACATGCTGTTCCGTGGCAATTTCCATTTCTATGACACCATTCGCGCATGAGCTTGAGGTGCTTATTGCCATTTACTGGAAATGTATCTACTTTGCAAGTGTCAGTTTCATGTCATTATTCCGGAACATTGCTCGGCATTCGCGTCTGGAGAACCCTCCATTATACTATATCGTAATGTGCATGCCTAATGTATTTAATCAGAGCACTAGAGTTACAGAGGAATTTATTGGTATACATTTTTGATTAAACAGCACAGTTAAAGTATACCCCAAATAACCGGGGTGTTCGAAGATTTTTAATTTACAAAAGTTTGGGGGCAGGGGGAAAATCTGTAATGGGCAGTTATACAAGTTTACGGATGTGGGCCAAACCATGTTTAGATGTGAAATCGGGGTGGGTTGGGGGTTGCCCCTACGTGCGCTCATGTCATGACTAATTGTATACTTGAAGCTCATTTTAAGCAAAGTCACTAACAGACAGTCTTGTTAGTCACGAAATCACGGTGATCGTATATGTTAACAGAAAATTCGAGCGAATTTTAATTTGGAAATAGGCATACTGGACCAAATTAACTGTCATTTACTAATGAAGACACAGAAAGCAGCTGCTTTATCGCAGCTTTATTAAACCGTTTTATAGTGTGGTCTCAAAATTCAACACCGTTTTTCTTTTCTTCACATATTAAACACCATCTATATATAGACCTATTAATTAAAGCTGTCAGATGTTATCTACTTTGACGGCCAATTATATTTTTGATTTTTCTTCCTTCATACTGTGCCTCAAATACTGACGTCTTCGTGGTCTTTGAAATTTAAAACTGGATACTCTCAAAAGAATCTAATACTGTTCTGAAAGGAAGGAATGCCCATTATTTGCGAATCGTGATTTCGTAATGGCTGCTGGCAAAGACATAACATAACTGTTTAAACCTCCGTCCGTCCGACGAGCTATCAACCAGTCTAAGTGGCCCCGAGTGGCCTAGTGGTCTAAAGCGCTCTCCGTTACGGATCACTACCATCTCACCTCTGTCTGAGTGGGTTCGAGTCTAAGATTCGGCTAATGTAGTTATGTGAGAAAGCTTGCCAGTAGCTTCTCGTGGATCGGTGGTTCTTTCCGTGGGTTTTCCCGGGTTCTTCCTCCACTAATAATACTGACCGCCATATATAGCCTATCGTGTGCTTAAAAATGGCGTTAAACCATAAAACAACAAATCAACCAGTCTGTACAGATGTTTGCCGTGTACTCATCCATCATACCTATTTCTCCAACATCGCCAGGCGTAGTCACACATAATTAAAAATATATATACATTCCTCCATTTGTCATTTAATGCTAGAGGAAAGTTATTTCTGGTTCAACACCTTTGGACTCTACAGGAACGTCAAATGTCATATGCCCCAAATTAGTCATAGTAGGGAGGGGTGACTGTTGAATAACCTATTTGAATTCGAAAAGAAAAGAGGTATCTCAAATTACGCTGACAAAGTTAGTCCTATCATCCTCAATAGAGATGGAAACAACGACATAGCACTGAAATTGTTATAACTTTTCTAAATGAAACAATGAACTTTTAAGTACAGTATACAATTTCAGACTTAAAATAAAATTTGACACTTTTTAGCAATATACATTACAGGAAAAGGCTTCTTTTATGAAGATATTTCTTTTTACTGCAATAATTTGAAGATGTTTTTTTACTGCAATAATATCTTATATGAAGATGTTAATTTCCATCAATTCCTAATCTCCTAATATGAAAGTGTCATTACGACAATATTAAAAGAAGAGTCGGTATTCAAAATAATTCACACGTAACAATATATATCAGGTTTACAGTTTTAGAAAAACTTAGCAAGTTCGCCATGTTCAGGTACTTTCAACTACTTTGATACCTTTCGATCCTGATACTACGATTACACCTAATGCGATCTTAACAGTTAATGAGATACATTATATTAATACGACTATTCAAATACATTTTACTGATGTAAATATATCTGAAGTATCGAATTTATATATAAGCAGTGAACTTTAAAGTTAAATGCATCGAAGATTAAGATTGTTCACATTTAGACCTGGGGAGTATATGGGAAGAGTGATTTCTACTTTTATTCTTGATTTCTTTCATGTCAGTGTTAAAACTTCAAATGGGACATTGTTTTGATTCAATGAAATTGACCAGATATCTTAAAACGGGTTTGAGAAAGAGGCAGCTGAACTTATGGTCCGTGTTAAATAAATAGTCATTCTTCAAAGGGAAAAGTTAAATAACGTAGTTCAGACTGACGAAACAAATTATTGTCTTAGGAAATGTTTTAAAAACCCACTGTTTATGATTGGCCGAGTAAATTAAGGCGGAGACCTTGGAAGTAATGGGTACTTAAAAATGACAACCATGGGCGAAACTCTTTAGTCCGAACGTTTCTGAGAGATAAAAGGATCGCTCTGAGTAAGCCTAGAGAAGAATAGTGCGTTAAACGAGACAGGGACCAGGTGTTTATCTTGTGAGAGAGGCACGGTTTAGTGCTGGATGCACTTCTTCTAAAGTTATCAGCACGCAAGTTTAATTTCACGTAATATTTTTTTATTATTGTTTTCTGTGTCCAAATTTTGTTTGATATGAGTAGGTTCCATATTATTTATTGTTTCATATTTTAATTTCATGGAAATGTGCTGATGCTAAAGTTTCTCTCGAGCTTTTCTTTAATTTTAGCTATTAGTTCATTAGCAGAATTGACTGCAAGCGATCCAAATATTCATATGTGCAAAATTTATAGGGTTATATTAATAATTTTCTTTGTTTGTTAGGACGATACAGATTATCGCGAGTTAACGACAACTCCCTATTACATTTGCTTTTGTAATGTTTAAATAACCTAGAAGTGAGTAAGGATCTGTGAATTTTATGCAATAGTAATCGAATATCTGGTAGCATAGGTATACTCTATATAGGAGGTCACGTGGTAATTTATGCAAGGTACTACCGTAGGTAGGCTTTACGCAGTGTCTGAATGGAGTGTATTCTGAGTAACGTAAATTAAGATATTTTGTGTACATCTAGAAAGCGGTACATATAGCGATTTAGGGATAATTTCGTCCTTTAAGGAAACAGTTTTCTGAGGGGGAGGAGACTCGACAGTCCGAAAATGGAGTCCGAAAAAAAGAGAAGTGACGAGTGAAGTCCGGAAATGGAGAAGCGACGAGTTAAGTTCGAAAGAAGGAAGTGACGAGTACAGAGTACAATCTAGGAAGTCCAAGCAGGACGAAGCAGTCGGAAAGAGAAGACTCGAGCAAATGGAATCACACCACAATTAATACTTCCAGTTCAGTACCCACGAATGTAGTTCCAGTCTATTTTTAGAACATTTTTTCCTCTTTCCTTTTGGTGGTGATAGAAGAGTTATATTGATGCATATTTGGTAGGGATTTAAAGGTAATTGTTCATTCTTGAGAATATGAGCAGAGAGAGTGGTTGTCAGTGTGTAATTTGGCGACAGTGCACATGGAGTAATAAGGCTTTGGTGATGATTCGGAAGTGAAATATGTGGTCTGTGTACATGCTGTTCTGTTTACAGTGCAGCAGCTCAAAAAAATGCCGATCAACCCTTGACAAGAATTTCACCGTGAAGTCATCTTTGGAGGTATTTTAGATTAACATATGATTTGTATTGATTGTCACACTGTGGAAAGGTCAGCACTGAGAAATATATGTAGAGAACATATAGTAAAATTAATTGTGGTCTATGTCCAAATAGGAAAAGTTGGAACACGGTCGAGATGTAGGTGATGCAATCAGTCGTGGATATTGCGCTCTTTTAAAACACCACTCGTTATGAGGCTGAAATAATCCAAAGTAGACACTGCCATTAAATCCTCTTGATATCATTTAAGTTGAATTGAACTTACCACTAATAATTTATTTGATTAAATTTATTTTTCTTGACTAATTAGGATCCAATTAACTACCCCTCTTACTAAGAAAGAGACGTTACCATATATTTAGGAGACATTATGCGAGTATGTAATGAAAAATAGTTTAGTGTACAACAGAATTTCGAACATATTCTATAACGTAGAGCCTCCTTTTTGTACGATCATTACTTCTTGTGTAATTCAAGAAATGTGGCCAAATGATGTCAATTTATTGCATTTTCAACATCAGCCTATTATTTTTCCAGCAGAATATCATCTTAAACGTTTTCGAATACATTTTGGTTTACTACGGTTCTAATAATTATTTCCCAATAAGGCAAATTTTTGCGAAACTTGGATGCTTGATTGAGCCATTCGGAACAACGAGAGAGAGAGAGAGAGAGAGAGGGGGGGGGGGTCGGTGTTTTTTCCCGGTGGTTGTTCCGGACTTTTTCTACACCAGTTTTACTGGCTGCCACGTATATAGCCAATCTTTAGCTGATAATTGGCGTTGAACCTCCGAACAAAAATGACACCAGGCTTGATGCCTCAACATTGCCGCGGGCTAGAGTTAATCTCAAAGTTACCCTGATCGAAGAGAAGATCAGACATCCTGAATCAACAGGCGTTAGATTGCGCGACTTTCCACGTAAGTGTTACAGCTTAGTCCTGAGATAGAGAAACCCGCGAGGTGGACCGGGTTTTGTTTTAAATCCGTCCTCCCCATGGACAGACAGCGAAAAGGACAGGGTCCGCTAAATTTGATT
This sequence comes from Unio delphinus, assembly GCA_029339505.1. Lineage (NCBI taxonomy): Eukaryota > Metazoa > Mollusca > Bivalvia > Unionida > Unionidae > Unio > Unio delphinus. The sequence goes on from JAQISU010001238.1 coordinate 6,802,787, forward strand.
GAATCGGGTCACCGCGATACTCAATCGGAATCGAGATAAAAGGTATGATAACAATTTAGATCGAAATGATAACTTTTAACTAGCAAGCGAAAAATTAGTCTCGCCTATCAGAGTCGACAGTCTAGTCGGAGGAGAGAGTCGAGCAGGAGGAGGAAGAGGAGGAGGAAAAGGATTCGAGGAGGAGAAAGTGGAGGAGGAGGAGTATAGCGAAGTCAAGGAGGCCAAATAATTTGGGGGAAAGTTGAGTGGAGGAGGAGAAGGAATTTGGAGGAAGGAGAGAAGAATACACAGATGAGTAGAATACAAGGACAGGTGGAAATCTATCTCACAAAACTAATCAACTGGTGTTATAGGCAAGGTCGACCGGAGAGTACTACGGAAGTTTGAAGCACTTGACTACTGAATTTTTTTAATTAAATTGCTATTCGTTTCACCTTTTGTATATTCAATCATTTAAACGTCGGCATTGCTGACTGAGGGCTTTACATCTATCTTTCACTACTTTAACTTCCAACCAAAATTAAGCCTGCATAACAGGCGTCATAACAACCCAACGCACCACATAGGCCAAAAGATATTTAGCCGAGAAAATGGGTGGGGTGATGGCGTGGGTAGCTACCACCTTCCCATGGCCCTATGTGCGGCTGAAGACTAGCAGTAGACGGCACTAAAACTTTCCACTCGGCTAGGAAAAAGTTAGCACGATAGCGTCAAACATTTAATTTTTAACCTATATGTCCAATCGTGACAGTGTAATATATGGTCACGCAACCTTTATAAATAGTTAAAGCAAAGGCTCCACGAAAGCAAAATATTTCGCTTCGTGCATGAATATCAACAAACTTTGATACGAACATTTACCCCAAAATCTTGACGCTGACGACGACAACGGAAAAGAGATTATTTCTGTGTCATTGTATGCTCGGCTTCTACCTGTTAGTTCTCAGACCAAAAACAATCTGCAGAAGAAAATATAGAGGAAGGATCCCCTTAACTGAAAAAAAAATTATCTAAAGAAACTGACGATGTAATCATTATCTGATTTACTAAATAACATGCAACTATAAGCCAACGGTACAGCGAAATGAGAATCGACTTACCTGGGCTACAACTTATTCCGTTGAAGCTTTTGGCAAGTCACCTTCTCCCTAATACACATGTATCCGTCCTGGTCTGTACATTGTATAATCCATAGAGCAATTAGAATATTGTACAGCGCACATAGTTCGGTTAGATACAGTCTACTAAACTTATTATGTACTTACACTTCACGTCTAGTAGTATCTTTACACCAATCACATTCTGTTAACAAAACCGATATCTTCCGATGCCGTACATGCCCGAATGAACTTCCAACATATTTATAGGACAACACTTTCGGTCCTCATGAAATATCACATCAATTAGACAACACGACGTTGTTTACTGTATACAAATTGATGGACTGGCATGTTTGTGTTGTGAAAATGTTTGTCAGTGAAATACATATACTATTACTGAAAACGGGGCAGTAATCGACTATCCCTGAGCATTTTCGTGATAAGGCACAACCACAACACAAGGATAACAATGATAGAATATCCTAGCTCAAAAAGTCCATGTCGCTTTATATTTCCCACGAATACTTTACTAACTTGTTGAGGTCTTTTCCTTTGCCTTAAGTATCTTCTCTCAGTTGTGGAGGGACTTCTCATGACAGTATCTGGTTATTATATAATTATATAATAACTTCCATATGGGTAGGTTTATTTCGTATGGTTATAGCAAAACTCGCTCACACGCGCGCCTTGAATAAAAATACTAAGAAAATAGAAATATGTACAAAAATTGAGTTCATATCTACTAAGCAGTTTTGTAAGATATGGCCGAATGAAGATGGATATACAGTTGTAATGTCAAAACCTTAGATCCGGTCTAACGCCGTCCATAAATTGGTCAACCGATACAAGGTGTAACCTCATCCGTCGTGTTTTTCCCTTTTATGCTCCTTTATTAAAAACTTGTTTTAAGTTTAAAACATAACAAATAAAGTATAAATACTGCAGGACCACCGAGACAGATTCCATCCATCCATCAATCCATCCATCCAGTCATTGTTGGTAATCTAGATTAGATCATTAATACGTAAGTGAAATACTTAATATTGATCATTTATGAGAAAATATATGTTGTGTATGTCTCATAATATTGTTTACGGTTCTAGCCCGTTGATCCATCAATCCATCCATCCAGTCATTGTTGGTAATCTAGACTAGATCATTAATACGTAAGTGAAATACTTAATATTGATTATTTATGAGAAAATATATGTTGTGTATGTCTCATAATATTGTTTACGGTTCTAGCCCGGTGATCCATCAATCCATCCATCCAGTCATTGTTGGTAATCTAGACTAGATCATTAATACGTAAGCGAAATACTTAATATTGATCATTTATGAGAAAATATATGTTGTGTATGTCTCATAATATTGTTTACGGTTCTAGCCCGGTGATCTCACAACTTTCTGAGCAAGAAACTCATTTTCGAAACCCAAATTCTACAGAACTGAAAGTCAACATGACGTTACAGGAGGGTTCAAAAGGTCATGAAAGCTTAAGGAGTCAAAATTAGAGTGTTAAAGTTTCCGGACTTTGAGCTTCGCGCTAATAGATTTCGAGAGTAGTAGACCTTTATTCATAGAGGATTTTCATTTTTAAACCAGCGAACAATTTCATTGACATCTAAACACAATATTTAAAGGATCTAGTAATATTAAATAAAGCCTGTCGACCCACGGTATTTACAAGGCATACATTGGAGTCTAGTATTATTTATTAGATTAATAACTTGCATAAAGGGTCATTCACGATTTGAAATATGACCAATCGATTTCTAGTCATCAACTCATGGTGTTTACATGATATTTTATTGGAAAAGCAAACATTTAGATTATATATTTTAGTCTAGCTACTTGAGACACCGTAAGAAGATTAGCAATACAGCTTGAGGCATTGTATATTCTGATCATATTTAATAATAATAATAATAATAATAATAATAATAATAATAATAATAATTTGATTAGGATGTTTAACGTAGCTTTAACAATTTTTCAGTCATATCGCTACGATGTCTGCAGTGAGGCAGTTTATAGTGATGTCTAGCACTGGGGCATCATGCCGCAGACATGTAGCATGATGTCTCACTCAGTCACATTATCCTGATACCAGGCCGACCAGTCCTAACATAACACTAACCTCTTAATGCTGAGCGCCAAGTGAGGCAGCTGTTAGTAACATTTATATAAGTCTTTGGTATGACACGAACTCACGACCTCCCGCTTCCGCGGCGGACGCTCTAACAACTAGACCACCGGAGCATTTAATAATAATAATAATAATAATAATAATAATAATAATAATAATAATAACAATAATAATAATAATAATATTTTATAAAGAGAAGTTTTGTCTAATTTGGATTATTTAACGTAGCTTCAACAAATTTGGTTAAATCGTCATGATGACGGCAGTGAGTCACTTTATAGTGATGTGTAGCACTGGAACATCACGCAGCAGAGATTTTGCATGATGCCCCCCCCCCCCACCAGTCACATTATCCTGACACCAGGTCGACCCGTCCATACACATAACTCATACTGCTGAGCGCCAAGCAAGGCAGCGGCTACTACTATTTGTATGTCTTTGGTATGACTCAGCCGGGGTTCGAGCCCGCGACCTCCCGCATCCGAGGCGGACGCTCTAACCATTAAGGCAACTGGATCGGTACCTTTTGGAAGTGAATTACGCATTTGACATTAAATAGTAATCAACCAAATCGACCATACATTCGTACATACGGCAGTGAAACTTCACATTCCTTCCTAAAACTTATTTGAATGAAATATATAATAATATAAAACGATATAATTAATTTAAAATAATAAAAGAAGAGCAAAATACATATATACAATAAAACGAGGACTTGTAACTCTGCATTTCAGTTATCCAAATAGTGTGCACTGCCACACAATTATACAATAACACGAATTTGCGATAAAAAGTTACATTTCGAATTTCAGTAGAAATAGTATTCCATAATTTGGACTAGATACAACCAGAGAGTTGTTGGAATATGATACTGGTTTGTTAAAGGACAAAAGTCGAGACCATGCTTATCAGTTTGGTGAGATGTCATCTGTCACCGATATTAAGATACAGGGTCATTAATTGCTTTACGAGTCATACAAGATTTCGCAGTAAAGCGCGTTTTTAAAAAAGAAAGAAAAAAAGACGTCCAATAGGATCCGTAACGCATTTCAAAAGATGGCATGCAGATATTTCAAAAGAACTGAACAGGAAGCTTTTTTCACAAGTTAGTAATCTTATCAGTTTGCAGGATACTACAATTGCCCAAAATGGTGCACACATAATCTATGACTTGTGGAATGTAGTAACAGTACTGTCTGTAACTTCACAATGTTTTGAGGATCAAAGCACAACGAATACCTATTAATCATTCAGAGCATGCAGACACGAGTTCAGTGTCATGAAGGATATGTTTGAATACAGGATCTGTCGAAGGTTCTGAGGGAAGCCAATTGTCACGCAAGTGGCTTTTGTAGATTTATGTGCATTTTGATTAAGCTGCTCACAAATTTGTAAAGAGAAAAATAAGTTCATGAAACATCTCTGCCAATGGATATTTCTTCTTAAACATATCTATTTTCTTGTATGTGTGATAAATTCATATATGTACTGTTATAAATAGATTATTTGTCTTCTCTGGAGTTTGTGTAAACATCATCCAACTTCAAAGAGCGACACTGTTATGTACTGAATAATTATTTTGTGAATGTCTGTAGAATGGTCTAAAGCAATTCTGTTAATTTTGTTTCCACTGATAAAAATCAAGGTATCTATGATATACACCTTCGAAAACCTTTTGTTGCATATAGGACAATAAAGAGAGCAAAGAGTATATTTAAAACTCAGCAATAAAGGGATTTCGTTGTCACATTCCTTCAGTTAAGTTTAGTTTTTTTCTGAATAGGAAAAGATCAGTCAGTTTTAATTGTATAATATGCATTGGAAAAAAATAACCATTTTATCAGCAGCAGTAAAAGTCTCATTTTGGGCAACAGTGAGCTGCCAGAAATCCCCATTTCCATACTTATATGCGATTAAGGTTCCCACCAATCACACGAACAGTAAAATGAACCGCACAGCTCATACGTCTGGGAATCTAACTGTGCTTACCTAGGTCACACATTAATGTTAGCTGTAACAATGTTCTGATGGAAATAAATGTGTATTTTTACCGCCATATAAAATTCAACAAATAACTTATTGTCCTAAAATATAGTGAAAATTAAAAATAACTTACATAATGGTGAATACAATTTTAAATAGTCCAAAATAAGTTCTATCAAATTTTGAAAAGTATTGAGTATTCCAAATGAGTTCCAGTGATGTTCTGAATGAAGTTCAATCTATTGCGCAGATATGCCAATAGTCTGGAATAGTTTGATGTACTAACATTATTGATGTATCTAAAATAATTTGCTTATTCCTTAAGTTAATGAGCAACGTTGTAATTCCAATGAATAATTGAAATAAATAAAGCCTCTTAAATTATAACTAAACAAAACTAACGCTGATACTGCATAGACTGATGTTTTAAGATAAGAATAATTATTATTCACCACCTTATTTGAAGAAAAAAAACAAAGACAGAATTTCAGAACATGCATGAGGGTCAAATATTCATTTTAAGAACATTCCAACTAGTTAACAAAGCCAAATACTTTTGCAGCTATTCAGCCATAATTTAGGTGACCAGAAAATGGGGGGAACCCAATGACCTGAACTCAGATCCCATCATATCCATCAACAAGATCAAAAGGTCACGTAAATATTTTTACCAGACAAAATTACATTATCTTAATGTACAAAATTATTAGCTATTTAATATTGTTTTTTTCTAAATGATCATTTCAATGTATAATCATAAAAATTAAACGCTCAGTGTGAATATGCGTGATATTTTCCCAAACAGTTTGCTTAAACATCAAAATAAATTTCACAAATGCATTCTCACATCAATTACCAACAAATGAATGCGTTTTATTTCTTATGTTAGTGGAAAAAAACAACAACAGAAGCGTACCTGACAATATTGGTGTGAAGTATTCGAAAAAGCATTAAACCTTAAACTTGAATGTGCCGAGCTTAAAGATTTTTTTCACATTCGGACCAGAGGAGTATTTGGGAAGGGCCATTTTGACCTTGATCTTAATTTTTTCCAGTGTTAAAACTTGAAAGGGGCCAGTGTTTCGATTCAATGAAATTGACGGGACATTCTAAAACGGAATTGAGAAAGAGACAGCTGAACTCCCGATCCGTGTCAAATTGTCATTCTTCAAAGGGAAAGGTTATATAACGTTGTTCAGAGATTCTGACTGACGAAATAAATGTTTGTCTTAGGAAAGGTTTTGTCAAACCACTGGTTATAAATGAAGGCGTACATCTTGGAAATAATTGGCATTTAAAGTGACATCCTTGGTCAAAATTCTATACTCAGAAATTTCCTGAGAGAGAGAGAGAGAGAGAGAGAGAGAGAGAGAGAGAGAGAGAGAGATTTGGCTCTAGGGGAGGAGCCTAAGAAAGAATAGTGCTTACCTCGTTAAACAAGAGAGGTGACCAAGTGTCTGTCTTGCGAGAAAGACATGGTTTAAAGGCGAGTGCACAAGTTCTAAAGTTAACATCATTAAGAAAACAGTTTTCCGGGGAAGAGGGGACTCGACATCCAGAGACGGAGTCCGAAAAAGAAAGAAAAAAAAAAAGGAGAGAAGTAAAGAGTGATTTCTGAAAGGGGAAAGTGACGAGTAGAGAGTAAACTCAAAGAAGTCCAAGAAGGACGAGGCAGCCGGAAAGCGAAGACTTGAGGAAATAGGAATGTTGGTACACAGTCGAGGTGAAGGTGATGCAATCAATCGTGGACATTGGGCTCCAAATTAGACATTGCTAATAAATCATGTTGATATCATTTAAGTTGAATATAATTGCTTTGATTAAATTTCGTATTTTACGTGTCTAAAACAGCTCGTATTGCATTATTTCTTCCCAATAATCTTGCCCAGTTCTCTGTTGATATTCTGTCCTTCACTCACACCGGGTCATACTATCGAAGGAGGTCATTCCCTAGATAACGTAGCTAAATCAAATTAAATAACCCTCTTACTATGAGGGAGCTCTTTACATTTCGATTGACTGTCTTTAGCACCTTGATAAAATTCAGATTTTGGTTATAATAGCACAATAGTTGTCAGAAATGTATAAAACCGGTTTTAAAGCAAAATGCATGCTCTAACATGAAGCTAATGTTAATTGATTATTCTTATTTGCTTCTTGCAGATTTATCTTCAGTAGTCAGGGATGGATTTTAAAGTATTTCCGTTTAACATCGGACGATTTATAGGGTCGGTTTAAGATTATAGATGTGTGTAAATTTCATTATCAATGTTAGCAGCTTTAATTTGTGAAGACACTTCAATGAGCACCGTTTTATACATTTTTCATAAATCGTGCACTGAATTTCTTTGTTATTTTCTGTCAGATTCAAAATGTTGAAAATTCTCGAAATTAAATTATCGTAAAAGGTCGAAAAAGTCATTTATTCAAGGACAAGTTCAAATGTAAATGAGGATTCCTAGTCTAAAATAGAACTTGACTACAAATAATATGGTCACATGACGCCTCAGTGTGTTGACTGAGACGCCTCAAGATGATTTCACGTTCATTTCTATGATAATGTTACAAGCCAGAGGTTTTTACTTTCACTGAGCGATTGTCAAACCCTGGCGCGATTCCCGCTAGAAGTCATTAGTTTACCCTAAATTTCCAAAGACTTCCATACAACTTTAGTTGCAAATTAGAAAGCCCGACATGTCCATTCTATACATACATATGACTCTAATCAATGCAAGACCACAGATCTCTTAACCTGCCAAATATCTATCAACCGCACATCTGCATGGTTTCTCTTCGTTAGATTTCCGTACCGCCAGCATCTCACGCGGTAGAAACTATACAACTTTCCCTTAAACTGTTAAGTCCGTTCTTATTGGTCCCGTTGTGTAATTTACCGGTTTCTTAACGTAAATACTGCCACTGCAGACACTCCACTAATGTACACTACTAGATTTTAATAGGGATTATGGTACGACATGGACATTCATTCGGATTTGACCCGAATTCACTACTTGTGAACCATAACATCATGGAAACTCACTAACACTTTACTGCCTGACGTTTCCACCTATAATTGGCTAATTTTTTCGGGCTAAGGAATATTTCCATTGCACCGAATTCCAATAAGCATACAAATCTATGAAATCCTTAAAACGGAGCGCTATAACCAAATGTTCATACTCCAAATTTATTAAAATAATAGCAACTACTATCTACTGCTGTCACCAATGGGACGAAATCATTGCAATGCACAGTAATGTATTGTAATGCACAGTAATGTATGATAAAGCGGTTTTGATATCTACTGCTGTCACCAATGGGACGAGATCATTGCAATGCACAGTAATGTATTATAAAGCGGTTTTGATATCTACCGCTGTCACCAATGGGACGAGATCATTGCAATGCACAGTAACGTATTATAAAGCGGTTTTGATATCTACCGCTGTCACCAATGGGACGAGATCATTGCAATGCACAGTAACGTATTATAAAGCGGTTTTGATATCTACCGCTGTCACCAATGGGACGAGATCATTGCAATGCACAGTAATGTATTATAAAGCGGTTTTGATATCTACTGCCGTCACCAATGGGACGAGATCATTGTAATGCACAGTAATGTATTATAAAGCGGTTTTGATATCTACCGCTGTCACCAATGGGACGAGATCATTGCAATGCACAGTAATGTATTATAAAGCGGTTTTGATTCACAATTGTTAGCACTTAAGCCACTGACATAGCACAAAATGATGGGCCCCTTCCCAATTAAAGAAAGTGGTTTATTTCTTTGATGGGAATCTTGGGACACCACTGGACTTGCCCCCCCCCCCCCACCACCACCACCACCACACACACACAAAGTTGTGTGTGTGTGGGGGGGGGGGTTGCTTGGGCGGTTGTTAAGCCACTCAGCAAATCAACTGTTGTGTAATGGAATCGACGGTGTCATTCATTATGCAAACGAGTGAACATTAACACTGACTCTCGATCTCTATTTTGATCGATCGATCGATCGTTAATACAATTATCATAATTGTTCTGGCAAAGTATGACATTCATTCTTTGGCTTAGTTTCTTATACACATTTTCATGTATGCAATTTATCACTTATGTGGGATGCAGTGACTACTTCAATTGCTAATTTGGCTGCCAAGGTTAATTTTGGATTATGTTCTTTAGTTCAGAATCTGATATTTCATAATGATAATGTTGCAAAAACATCATATTCCTATCAAACTTTAATTGTTCAAGTAGAAAACTCATTCGGTACTAAAAGTGAACTTTCTGACGGATTTCATTGCTACAAAAAGTACATGTATATAACTTTCTGCACAAATTTAGAAATCAAAACAGAAGTTAAGATCCTTACCACAGATCTGAGATAGGAGAGGGAGGGGGCACACAAACCACTTGTTGGTCAAGAGAATACTGTTCCTCACTGGCTCATGAAATCATACGTGCAGCTCTGTGTGTGTGTGTGTGTGTGTGTGAGTGTGTGAACAATCACACATACACTGTTTGAGACAGAGAGAAAGCGCGAGGGCGCGATTTCACTCCAAAGCTGAAAAGCCGCTGTTAAACGATGTTGTTCTAACTGTAGACATATTAAATATAGACCGAAACGTAACATAAAATAGGTGGAGTTTTTCTGATAATGCTGAAATTCGTCTATTTATAGCAAGCTTACTGTCTATACCTTTCAACATGACTTAACTAACTGCAATGACAATCTAGACCTGTCAACACCTAAATTGCCTGAACATCTGTATCTACGCCTATCGCTTGAAATCGTTCGCAAAATGAACAACACTGAACCTGATCTAGCGACCCTAATGTCAACGACATCGATGGCAGTTAGGTTTGCATTACACACACACCAGAATGGAAAACAAAATCCGTTTTATTTGATACGTTAGCAGCTGAAGTGCTTTGAAGTTGAATATCACAAAATGTAACATCTGATATCAGATTTTTTTATGCTCTTTTCTGCCGCAGATGTGTGATTTAAACATGCCTGAAAATAGTGACACACAGACGGGGCAGGAATGTAGGCGACACTTGGTATTTACTAGTGCGCACAGAGAAATACGCAGGTTCAATGTAAACAGAACTGTCAAATTACCTAACATTGTTTAAGCACATGCGTTGACGTTTTTTAGGCAACATGTACATTTTCTGCCCGTGATGTTCTTCGAAAATTCTACTGTACCAATGTGCATTTCTTAAAATTCCATATCTTTTAAATTTTAATTTAATTTTTTTATATTTTGATCATAAACGTGTCCAGTGTGGCTACTTACAAACAAGCTATCTTCAAACTTAATCCGACTGATGTACTGTTGTGACTATCATGTTGAATTTTCTTACATCCAGTGGTTTCTGCTGAGTTATGCGTCTAAGTTGTATCGCTCTGTGAGAAACTAAAATAATATCGTTATCACACTCGTGTTACTGACAGTAGAGTCTCATCCTCATCAAAGAAGTTAAAAAATCTGTTCATCTCATTGTAACAATATTTTGTATATGCTGACATGCTAATGAATACATTATAACAAAGGTTTAACCTTAGGCACTATGATGTTCCCTTTATTTCATCTGCTTCCCAAATCTTCACGTTGACGTAATTTTAATCCTAAAAAAAGAAGAAGAAAAAAAAAAAAAAAAAAAAAAAAAAAAAAAAAAAAAAAAAAACCCAACCCCAACATTTTTATACTATGCTTTGCAGGTGAGAAACCAATGAAAGACGGTTGTCTCAGATTTCTCAAATGGTTCATTGGTGGGAAGAAAATGAATGTAGATTATATGGATTTAACTCCATTTTGGATACAATTAATTATTTCAATTATTCTGGGGTTGACTTGTATCCCTCCTCTCCACGCAAAAAAAAAAAAAAAAAAAAACAAGGCATGGGGTTGCAAAAGCAAAATGAAAATATACTGCATTACTTACCTTGGGCACACAGCTTATCGCGGTATGTTATTGGCAAGCAAACATCTCTCTCTAATACACTTTGAAAAGTCCTCGTCTATACAGAGTATATAATCCATACAACGGCTAGGATCTTGTACAGTGCACATACTTCTGTAAGATACACAATCTACTGACGTGTCACTCGACTTGAAGTCTCGTTTGTATTGACGACAATCGCATACAGCGCAAGTGAATAACACGTCGAATCACTTCGCCCAATGCCGCATTATAGACTTTATCATGCTAGGGAAAATGGGAACTATGTGCCTTTCTCACGGACACGGCAGTCGACCCTGATTTGCTGTGGCGAGTATCAAACCCTCAAATATTATAATACGAATCCGACGCTTTAACAACAGAGCTACAGCGGCTCTTTCCTAAAATGTAACCTAACGCATACTATCGTGTCATGAACTGACAATTCTTGTTATTGTTGTTTGGTGTTGTTGTTGTTGTTGTTGTTTTAAGTTTAAAGCCATTTCTCAAGCACAAGATAGGCTATACATGGCCACCAGTATAACTAGCAGAGAAAGAACCATGGAAAACCCCAGAGAGGACTACCGACCCATGGGAAATTACTGGCAAATGTTCTCACACACCCTTATTGGCTGAGCCCGATACTCGAACCGACGCAGACAGAGACGAGCGCTTTAGACCACAAACACACAGGGCATGAAATTAAAATTGTATTTTTGTTGCTTACACGCACATTTTGATCAGCCTAATACACATAGCGTGACTGAAAATACACAATATCTGCCAATGGCATATACATGTTTGTTTGACTATGTATTAGAATTTTCGACGACTCTTCAGCACAACCATGGCTATTTAGTGTGAAACAACAGCTAGATAACATAACGTTAAGGCCGCGAATTTTGGCAAAATCCTAAAGAAGAGAAATCCCTTAAACAACAGCAACCATTCACCATGAAGCAAATAATAAAATTGAAAGATGTTGGAAAAACTCTGAAAAGGCAAATAAAATTAAGATAAGGGCAAGAAAGCGTGAATCCCAAATATATAAGGTGAACTCTTCTTATACAAATCACACTCATTTGCTTTTATTATTTGAAGGAGATGGCATCTCGATTATTCTATATATGATTACGCACATGGGCAAGTAGCTTCAAACACTTCTTTACTGTAATGATATAAAACATACTGTTGATGTCAACTCAGTTTTTCCCTTGTTACAAAGTTTCAACCAAACTCACAATGCTAATGATCAAAATGTCACGGCTATATTTCATCGAGTGGATAAAAAACTCAGTATTTTCACGAGAGGCGAAGCTTTATGATGCTTACTTGTACGATTTTGAAAAATAAGCAGTTTGTGGAAAGAAGTAATATTTGTATTTCATACTGTTATTGCTAAGTAAAGAAGTAAATAACGACCTTTATAAACATTATTTGAATATATAAATTGGATTACAAATGAGAGAAAGGATCGTACAGATGTATGCGACGTCTTTTATAGTCAAATGCCTTCATACCTGTTAAACCTTGATAGCGTTTACTGTTGACTGAGTCACCATATACCAGAGGGTATAAAGCGGATAATCTGTAGGTATTACAGGCGGATAATCTGTAGGTATTACAGCAACGTCCAGCAACAATTCACTTCAGAGAAGTTCACCACATCATGGGTGGCGCTAGAAAAAGTGGTCATCACAGACTGACATCTTTGTTAAACTATTTGCCAACGGAAATTCAAGAGCTGATTATTGCTTGGAATCATGTGGCAGTTGATGAAATATGAGATAGCAAGGGCAACTGTGGAGATCTTAACGCAAACAATTAGCAAGTATCAATGCACATGTCTTGGACTTAATTACAACATTGTGCACAGAAGCTGGTCTCTAAGCTGGGTCTGGAATGTATACCTTATCTTGAATCTGTTGATCTCATAATATATCGTATACCTTATCTTGACCCTATTGATCTCATATATCATATACCTTATCTTGAATCTATTGATCTCATGTATCATATACCTTATCTTGAATCTATTGATCTCATATATCATATACATTATCTTGAATCTGTTGATCTCATATATCATATACATTATCTTGAATCTGTTGAGGTATAGTAAAGTGCTTTCCAGGAAAAAAATAATTGTCATTGACTGAATCATTGCTAAACATATCGAACATCAAGCACAGAGCTCAAGATACAAAAAATATAGATTCAGCATCTCCTTTAATCTAACAGTTGTTATGGAGCTGAAGTTCTTTCATAATAAGTTTAAGCAACTGGTACCATCTTTTCGTTTTCTTGTATGGAACGAGAACTCTGGTCACCTGTCGGAATAAGTATATTTACTAATTATTGTGAGAATACGCTACTTTCAGGCATTTAATTCTATTCAATATACGCAGAGACATGCATACAACAGAAGTTTCAGTGTAGACTTTGCTTATGATTTGACGTTTTTTTAAATATATTTTTAGAGACGCATGGGTTGGAATGCAATCGAATTCTTCACAAAATTATATTTTTATATCGACCTAACTTTGCCTTTTGTTGTGCTACAAGCATATTTTTTCATCCGTCATCCAATCTCTGAAAAGCGACTGGTACATTTTACAAGCCTTTCAATACATAAGCGGCTACAAGGGCAAGCAGTTGTCTTGGCCGTAGTAATTTTATATTGTACTTAGTTGAAAGTTCTCTTTATCTCAGTATTTTATGTCGTATATAAATCCTATTTTACGAGAATAATAAATGAACATACGTGAAAACTTGATTATGCAATGGGCAGGACTTCATAGAAGTGAGAAATAACTCATCCATGATATTTGGCTTGCGCTGCAGTGGTGTACCAACCGCTGAAGCAACCCTAATGGTGGGGAGATGAACGGCTTTATGTGAAGGGCAGGAATTTCTTGATACATCAATGCTAAAGTGTCAAACACTTCTGTTTCTACATTTAGGTCAATTTTTTTAATCAGCTTTTTTTTATTCCGTAGACAATCTTTCTCTTATTGCATGAGATTTTCAAATATATTGGGAAAAATACACAACATCGAACGGCCATATCCACACGTTTTTTTTTTCATGCATAGCACATATAGGAGACAACCTATTTACATCATGAATGGTATACATTATACTACCTAGTTACATCATGCATATTATATATGATACCGCATATTTACCTAAAATATGGTTTATATTATACTACATATTTACATCATGGTTAGTACATGTGAGACAGCTTATTTACATCGTGGTAAGTACATGAGAAACAGCCTTTTTACATTATGCGTAGTATATATGATACTGCATATTTACACAATATACAGTATACACGATATTGCAAATTATATATGTATGATAGCGCTTACATATGATAAAGCATATTTACATCGTGGTAAGTACATGAGAAACAGCCTTTTTACATTATGCGTAGTATATATGATACTGCATATTTACACAATATACAGTATACACGATATTGCAAATTAAATATGTATGATAGCGCTTACATATGATAAAGCATATTTACATCGTTGTAAGTACATGTGAGACAGCATATTTACATAATGTATAGTATTATTCGCTCTCAAGCGTCATAAATCATCATCCAGTGTCTCACCAATTGTATGCTGATGACACCAAAATATGCAAGTCTAGCCACCCAACTGATGTTGATGCTACCATCCAAGGAGTAGAGTGATGCATTTTTTATGTGAAATCATGGATGGCATATTACAAGTTGCAGATGAATGATGATAAAACTGAGGCCATTCTGATCACAACACAAAGACTTTCTCATTCACATCCTTTAATTCAAACCAAAAAAAAAAGCAATAACACCGACATTAAATTCACAGTCAGTACGAAACCTAGGTGTAATTCCGGATAGTACTCTCACATTGCACCAACATGAAATGAACAGCTGCAAGGCTGCATATCTTTCAGTTGAGATGCATGAACTACCTGAGCAAATATATTTTAGTTGATGCCACGAACACTTGTGCGTTCATCAGTACTTTTAAGACTGGACTATTGTAACTCAATTCTGTCTGGTTTGTCTCAATATCTACTCCAGAAACTTTAAAAAGTACAAAACATAGCTGCTCGGATCATCCTTAGGGTACAACGATCATAGCACACCTTCCCACTGCTCTGTCCTACACTGGCTACCCAATCGATCCCGAATCAAACACAATATTTGTTCTCTGTGATACGTTTCACTGACCGACTCCAGTCCAACATACCTATATGGGCTCACCCATGTGTACACACCAGCAAGATACCTACGCCCCTCTTCTGACAATCGTATACTCATTATTCCCACTACAAAAATAAAGTCATATGGACAACGTTCTTTTGCATACCAGGGCCCAGCAACGTGAAACGAATTGCCCATTGAAATTAGACACAAAGACACAATGATCACTTTCAACTGCAAGAACAAACTTAAAAACCTAGTAATGATTCCTACCTTAAATATTTTCAAGATTCTTCCATTGTATTTGTTTTTTGTCTTTTTTTTTTTAGTCTTATGATTATAGGTCTTGTAAAACACTTAGTGCTTCTAAAGATTAGGCGCTATGCAAAATCCTCATTATTATTTATTATATATGATACTGCCTATTTACAGCATACTTAGTATATATGATTTTGTCTTTTTACACAATGTATAGCATACACAATACTGCCAATTCACACCTTGTATAGCATACACAATACTGCCTATTCACACAATGTATAGTATACACAATACTGCCTATTCACACAATGTATAGCATGCACAATACTGCCTATTCACACAATGTATAGCATGCACAATACTGCCTATTCACACAATGTATAGTATACACGACACTGCCTATTTACACAATGTATAGCATACGCAATACTGTCTATTTACACAATGGATTGTATACACGATACTGTCTATTTACACAATATATAGTATACACGATACTGCCAATTCACACAATGTATAGTATACACGATACTGCCTATTCACACAATGTATAGTATACACGATACTGCTTTTTTACACAATGTATAGTATACACGATACTGCCTATTTACATCGTGGTTAGTGCATTTGAGACAGAATGTTTATATTCATAGTGTATAATTACGATAGTTTACAAAATACAACGATAAGAAGATTTCAAATTTTGTTTTAAAAACAAGAAACACTTCACAATTGAAGCGATGCATTTCTTGTCTGTGCATGGCAAAGTATTTTGGTTGCTCTGAAGCATTATTACATGACTTCATCTTACATACATACATACATACATACATACATACATACATACATACATACATACATACATACATACATACATACATACATACATACATACAATCTAAGCTATATTACAATGTCTTTTTCAAGGTTCAGTGTCTCACCTGAAGCTTATAGCATATGGGTGCACAGACCCAAGCCCGCGGGCCGGATCCAGCCTGAGAATGTGTTCTGTCCGACCCTTAGAGCAAATTAAAACAACACAGAAATCTGGCCCGTGAACATTAATTATATTAAATAAATTAGTGTTTGCGGCTCTCCAGTGGTCTTAGAAAATGCAATCTGACCCTTGGCCGAGAAAAGGTCGTGCACCCTACTATAACAGCTGTATGTTCTAAAGAAAAAGAAAGAGCATGATAAGGCGCAAAGTAATAACATTTCTTGTTGATATTGTTATGGGGTTAATGCATCTAACGATAGATTATGCGTGGCAGCCGGAATATATGGTGGAGGAAGAAGCTGGGAAAGCCCCGCTAAGACAACAGCGACCCACGGGAAGCTACTGGAAAGGTTTTCTCAGATATTCATGTTATATTCTGAGCCCGAGACTTGAACCCACGCTGACAGAGGTGAGATGTCAGTGATCTGTACAGGTTAGTGCCAGGCACTACTCTGCCAACCGGAGCTCCCGGTAATATTTGGAACGCAACAGTAAATTGCCTAACAGCCAAAACTTTATAAATTAGGGTTAAACATTGCTCGTAAATTACTTTTGCATGCTCCTTTTGAAGCAACTGTATGCATAAAGACGGAGATTGACAGAATGCGAAACTTGTACTTTATTGTAAATCAGACATAATTGCCCCCCCCCTCTCCCCCAATTTGTTACGCAGAAAACTTGAAACTTGTATTTTGTTTTAAAGCAGACGTAATGTCTACACCTACATTTTTTACGTACACAATTCGAAGTCTGTATTCTACATTAAAGCAGACGCGCTGCTCTCGTCTCAGTTGTTAGGTACGTATAATACGTTTATGCAAAATGATTCCTTTTTACTCAAGTGCATTCAGAAAACTAGCCTCTAAAGAATAGAAGGGAAATTTAAATCTCATTAACCTCATCGGAAACGGTACCAAATTTTTAATTCATGCGGATGAAACCTATTAAGGCGTAGGTTTCCACCTTTCATGATGATGAAACATGAACTTGAGAATTTACCTGATCGATTGCATTTAATACGCAAGTTATTGCAACTATATATTGATTTTTGTGGCTGGAACGCTGCAAATATACATATGTTGTATATTATGTGATCGATTTTGTGCAGCACCTAATTAAATATACATATTTGTGATGCTTAAATATTTATTTTCACTTCACTTAGAAGCATCGATTACCGATTATTTTTTTAATACTTTGAAGTGAGTAGTTTAAGCATCAAATCATAAGTCAGTAATAACCTTAACGTACATCCGTATTCTTTATATCCAGGGTATTTATTATATCCAGCGTGTTGTTATATCGAGTGTATTCGTTATATCGAACGTATTCGTTATATCCAACGTAGTTGTTGATCTGAAAGTGAATGTGAATCTGCGCCAGCGTCGTAATGCATAAATTTACTGTTGTGACCATAATAAATATGCAGTCAGATTTTACTGTTGTGACCATAATAAATATGCAGTCAGATTTTACTGTTGTGACCATAATAAATATGCAGTCAGATTTTACTGTTGTGACCATAATAAATATGCAGTCAGATTTTACTGTTGTGACCATAATAAATATGCAGTCAGATTTTACTGTTGTGACCATAATAACTATGCAGTCAGATTTTACTGTTGTGACCATAATAAATATGCAGTCAGATTTTTCATCGAAAAGAGCCAGACACGCATACTTAGGTCTGAAATATGTTTTAAATGTTTTGATACTATCGCAGAAATTATTTAAAATAAACTACTTAGATTGCTGAACTATTAGATTTGACACGAAATAGTTGAAATTTTAATTATATTTTATTGAGCATTTATAATGTTCAAGCTAAAATATTCGCCAACGTCTTGGCGTAAATGTAATATAACAAGCCAGACTCTACATAATTGAACTAGATTTCAATCAGCGTTCTGTCACCGTTTATAAATAGTCAAATTTAAAATAGCATAGACACTGATCTTCTATCACAAAATGTGCTTACATATCCAGATCAGTGTTGTTTGTTTTACTGATTACTCATAACAAACTACATAGACTCAGATCTGCTGGCACATTATTCAATGGCCAATCTGGATCTATGCAATCTCAGTTGGACTCGACCTTTAAGCAAGACAAGACGAGACTTTACTGCACTCGGGTTGTACAGTTTACAGTCTATGAGGTATGTATGAAACGGAACATGAACATTGTGTGTGATTGTTACATTCGGGTTCCAAAGGACACACAAACACCAAGTAAGGGTCCTTAAACTTTATGTAAAATCAAGCTAAAATCTTTCACAAAATAATAGATACAAACAATTCCAGTGTTCCTTACAGTACCAAGCCCATAACTTAACTGCCTGTTCATGCACTCTACTCTTGTTTTAGAAAGGGCTACAGATAATGGATTATAATTAATTTAACATGTGTGCCTTATCAGAAGTCAAGAAGTCCAAGCTCAGATAGCCCTGGGAAGATAAACAACAGATGCTGAAGGTGTTGACAGTCTCTGGTATCAACTATCCAGAATGCTGCCATTAATATTCTGGCCAAATGTCTCTACTAACAGGCTGAAATCTGATACAGCACCAAGGGTCACATCATACTTATAACACCTCCCTTCTTAAGAGGAAACTTTATGTTTTCGATACAATACAATTTTATACATCAGAAAAATGATAAAACTTGCATAATGCTTACATTATTACTAACAAGCATAAAGCTTAGAGTCACTACAATTAACTTCTGTAAAAGAGTTTTGAATTCCATCAGTAACCATCCAGAATAGGGGAAATCCAACAAATTGGTTACCGTCTATATCTGCATAAATTCATTCTGATTATAAAATAAAAACAGAACACTTAAGTTTGAAAAATCCTAGAGTCCTGAACTATCCCAGTAGGTTTCTACGCACTTTTGAAGTGTACTATGCACACCAGTATCTTTTGTCGTTTAATTCCTACACACTTCAGTTACATGCGTGATAATCCATCTGCATTCCCATGTTGTTTGCCGCTCCTGTGCTTTATAATGAAGTTGTAAGGTTGGAGTGCCAAACACCATCTAAGTAGACGCTGATTCTTGCTTTGCATTTGATTCAACCATGTCAATGGGTTGTGGTCAGTCACAATTTCAAATGTCGTCCCTGACAGGTAATACCGTAACGAATCAATCGCCCACACAATCGCAAGACATTCCTTCTCAATAGTTGCATATTTCTGCTCTCGCGGAAGAAGTTTCCGGCTTAGATAGGCCACCGCATGTTCTTCACCGTCCATTGTCTGGCTTAGCACAGCACCAATTGCCGTGTCACTAGCATCGGTCTGCACGATGAATTTCCTACCGAAATCCGGTGCCATAAGGACTGGGGTCTTAGTAAGAGCATCCTTCAACATTTTAAAGGATTGGACAGCATCTTCAGTCCATACAAGTATATTTGGTCTTCCTTTCTGTGTCATGGAGATTAATGGTACTGCTACTTCAGCAAAGTTCTTAATGAATTTTCTGTAGTATCCAACCATTCCAAGAAATGAGCGTATTCCCTTTTTCGTTGTGGGTAATGGAAACTCACGCATTGCTTTAATTTTATTTTTGTCTGTCTTAATTTTTCCTCCTCCAATGATATGCCCAAGGCATTCAATCTCAGCTGCTCCAAACTCGCACTTTGACGGCTTTATTGTAAGTCCATCTTCCCGTATACGTTGCAGCAATGCACGCAAATTTTCTATGTGTTCTGACCAAGTCTTGCTTGACACAATGATGTTGTCAAAATATGCTGCGACATTATGTAGTCCGGACACTAGTAAGTCGATGAGTCGGGCAAAACTGGCGGGTGCCGTTTTCATACCGAAGGGCATAACATTAAACTCATAGAGCCCAAACGGAGTCACAAATGCAGACTTTTGCCTAGATTCTTCAGCTAGAGGGACTTGCCAGTAACCCTTAGTTAGATCTATCTGACTCAAGTAACTTCCATACCCAATCTTCTCAGATAGATCGTCCATTCGTGGGACTGGATAGGCGTCGAATAACGTGATATTATTAAGCTAGCGGTAATCTACACACAGCCGAAGAGTTCCATCTTTCTTGTCAACTAATACACAAGGCGAACTCCATGGACTGATTGAGGGCCGAATGAGGCCTTGCTCCAGCATTTCATCCAATATTGCTTTCACCTCTTTCTGTTGCGCGAAAGGTATTCTATATGGCAGTTGTTTATTCGGTGTCTCCGACGTTGTCTTGATGCTGTGAGTTAAGATGTTTGTTCGACCAGGCCTTGTTGTTAGAACATCCTGAAATTCTTTGCACAGAGTTCTAATATCCTCTCGCTGCTCCTTCGACAAGTTGACTCCCAGCTTAACACCAGCATCACCTTCACCTGCTCTTGGAGGAAAATCAATATCCACACCATCGTTCTCATCTGTCTGCATTGTCAGCAGCACAGCACGTTTGTATCTACGCAGTAAATTTATATGATAGGTTACCATACCTCGCCTACCGGGTACCGATATCTGGTAGTTAACGTCGTTTACCTTCCGGACCACACGATAAGGTCCCTGCCATTGTGCCTTCATCTTGGATGAACTTGATGGCAAGAGAATAAGTACTTCATCTCCTGGACTAAATTCTCGTGTTTTCGTGTGACGATCATAAAGTGCCTTGATTTTCTCTTGGCGACCCAACAGGTTATCTTTGACATGAGCCCCGATGTCAGCCAACTTCTCACGCATTTTCACAACATGCTCCACAGTTGACTTCCTTACATCCTCCTCTCCCGTAAACAAACCTTGTAAAATCTGCATTGGCCCCTAAACTGGCCAACCATACAACATCTCAAAAGGTGCAAATCCAGTTTCCTCATGTGGGACCTCACGATATGCAAACAACAAATATGGTAACATCTCATCCCAATCATTCTTGTTGTCTGTACAGAACTTCCGCAACATTGACTTCAATGTCCCGTTAAAACGTTCTACCTTTCCATTCGCTTGTGGGTGATAAGGTGTGGTTGTAAATCCACGGATACCCACTAGTTCATACAACTGTTTCAATAAGGTGCTAGTGAAGTTGGTCCCTTTGTCTGTTAATATGACCCTTGGAAAACCAACACGGCTAAACAGTTCAATTAGTGCTCTAGCTACACTCGCTGCCTCCATATCCTTTAGAGGAAAAGCTTCAGGATATCTGGTTGCATCATCAATTACTGTCAGAATATATTTGTGTCCCGACTTCGTTCTAGATAACGGTCCTACAATATCCATTGCAATTTTCAAAAACGGTTCTGTTATTACCGGTGGACAAACCATTGGGGCTTTCTCACCTGCAGTACGTTTTGCTGTTATCTGACATTCATGACACGATGTACAATATCTTTTAACATCAGAAAACACTCCCGGCCAAAAGAATGATTGGAGAATCCTCTCTTTTGTTTTCTCCAAACCCAAGTGACCTGCAAGGGGTCGATCGTGTGCCAGCTCCATTACCATTTTTCTTAATCCTGCTGGTACAACAATCTGCTCCCCTCCACGCGAACCATCACCAGATTGCCATTTCCGCCGCAAAATAGCATTCTCCCAGAAGAATGCCATTGGCTCCTCCTCAGCCTCTTCCCGCGTAGCAAAGGACGTATCTCTAATAATTTTCAGTGAAATATCTGCAATCTGTAGATTTGACAACATTTCCGCATTCATTGTTGAAAGTGTGTCAAATTCAATGTCATCATGCTGATCAGTATCTGCTTGCTCGATGCTGTCGTTGACAACTTCATTTTTACTCTCATCCTCACATTGGTGAGTATTTTCTACCGTCCTCTCATCATCGAGTCCTTTCGCCATCGACCTCGTAACAACAAATGACCCTTTCTTACTAAGTATATCCATTCCTAATAGGGCTTCAGCGGCTAAATTTGGAACAAGACCCACTTGTGCTGGTCCCTTATAATACGTTGTGTTGATATTTACCACTGCCAACTGTGCGGTAAATGGCTGACCCACTGCTGTCTATAACGTAACTTGGTGCCCCACCAGCTTGCAACTCTCGTCAACGAGATCTTCTCTTATTAAGGTCATATCGGAGCCAGTGTCCTTCACAAACATGATCTCACGCCCATTTACACATCCTGTTTCCGAAATAAGCCTTTCATCAATTGTTGGCCTAACGAAACAAGTTGCTGGGTTACCACGATGTTTCATGTCATCTGTCGAACACTTACTTGCAATATGTCCCCACTGCCTGCATCGATAGCACTGCATATTCTTACGTGTGGACAGGTAATTCGTTGATGTTACTTTCGCTTGCTGCTGTAAGTTCTGAATACACCTGTTACTATTCCCATTTATGTTCGGACGAAACATATTTTTCTGCCATTGTTGTTGTATATTGGTGGGGATATAATCTTCCGCAGCCTCAACAACTGGACTAGAGCCCTTGTTCCTCCTAATCCACTGTGCTTGATCTTGTGGCAAGGCTTTCAGGAAAAATTCCTCACGGAGACAAATAACTGGGTCACGATCATCCAAAAAACGCTTTATGTGCTGATCAGTTCTGGCCATCAGACCACGATACGTCTCTGTACTCCCCTTCTTCATGCTCACCAACGCAGTGAAATGTTCATGCGGTCTCCTTCCAAAACGATCAATCAGTCCTTTCCTGAGTTCCAGATAATCACCACAAGCTTGAGTTGCAACATATCTAGCCTCACCTGTCAAAAGAGTTCTTAGCTGTAGTACTTTCAGCTCGTCAGACCACTTAGCATGTTTTGCAACTGTTTCAAATTCTGCTAGGAAAGTGACAATATCTTCTCCTCGTTCATGGTCATATGCCTGTAACTTTACTTTAAATGGCATTGAGAATACTTTTTCCGTCACGTTTTCTTGACGTTTTACTCTTTCTAACTCAATTTCCAAACGCTTCATTTCTAATCTTAATTTTTCTCTTTCCATTTCCCATTCAAACTCCTTCTGTCTTAACTCCAATTCTCTTTCATTCTTCTTTGCACTAGGTTTGCGCTTTGTTTCCTTGGGTGGTTGCATGTGCTCAAGGTTAATTTCCTCTTCATACTCCGGAATCTCACTATCTGTAAACTCCATCAAATTATGTGTTGCCGCTTTTCTTCTTGGTCGTCCTGAAGCAATCATTGCTCCCTCAACTTCTACATTATCAGCAACCGACATAATGACAAACTATACGTACTGTAAGTTCTATCACTGTATTCACAGCCACTGGACTACTTTTTCTTTTCTAAGAATTTCTGGGCTTATACGTGTATACTGGTTACAGTGATACACACTTTGCATTTAGCAATTAACAACTGTACGTTATACACACAGTACAACCAGTCACACTAAGCAATTAACAACTGTACGTTATACACACAGTACAACCAGTCACACTAAGCAATTAACAACTGTACATTATACACACAGTATAACCAGTCACTGCTAATATCACACAAAGACTCGCTGAATTCACAGCTTTCAGAATTGTCAAATACAATTCCAACGTTTTGAACAATTCCAAATAATTCACACAGAAGATTTGGAATCCCACCGCTGCCACCAAAATGTTACATTCGGGTTCCAAAGGACACACAAACACCAAGTAAGGGTCCTTAAACTTTATGTAAAATCAAGCTAAAATCTTTCACAAAAACTAGATACAAACAATTCCAGTGTTCCTTACAGTACCAAGCCCATAACTTAACTGCCTGTTCATGCACTCTACTCTTGTTTTAGAAAGGGCTACAGATAATGGATTATAATTAATTTAACATGTGTGCCTTATCAGAAGTCAAGAAGTCCAAGCTCAGATAGCCCTGGGAAGATAAACAACAGATGCTGAAGGTGTTGACAGTCTCTGGTATCAACTATCCAGAATGCTGCCATTAATATTCTGGCCAAATGTCTCTACTAACAGGCTGAAATCTGATACAGCACCAAGGGTCACATCATACTTATAACAGTGATATTATAACAGGGTTTTTACACTCGGAAAACACAATACAAGAACCTACAAATATTTTTTTTTACAGAGTCGTATATTACCTGTATTCATTAATTGATTATATTTATATACGTTAGTCCTGGATTGTATTAATGAGGGTTACATTTTGTCTTTTATCAAGAAGACAAGATAGTGTACAATAACATTAACTATAGGAGACATTAATTAGCCCAGGTACCAGTATCAATAGGAAACGTTTGATTTGTTGTTCTAAACTTAATTAAGCTTTTAGGTGTATTTTTGGTTTTTGGAGATATGTCTTTTCTAAATCTACCCAAGTTTTAAAAAACCTATAATTAAGACCTTTAAATGACACATCGATGTCAACTGCCCATGCTCACCTGTACTGTTTTGTTTAGACATTGTTCTGTTAACTGTGTTAACCATTTAACAAACACAAAACTAGTATTTCTCCATACGTAGACATAATTTATTCATTTGGCGGAGATATGTACAGATTGTGACTTCGTTATTAACGGTATTTTCTATATTTCTAAATTAATAGTCAACGTAAGATATGAATCTTAATTTTTAAAAAATGATAATTACAACATCTAGGATTACCCGTTTGACGTCATTAATTGCACTTACAACAAAACTTTTTGTAAACATCAAGTATTTTCTGGCTGAAAAATCCGCGGAAATTAGGCAGCTAAGGATAATGTTATAAAATGACGGTGACTGCTGGGTATTTTTTGGTGTTATTTTGCATCAGATGTCATATCCCTTGAACAAATATGTCATGGATTTGGAAATTATTTCAAATAAAAATATTGTTCGATGCTGTTTATCAACATCAATGCCATCAATTTGTGACATAGCTAGGCACGTAGAACCCGGTACGAAGACATTTATGTACACACGAG
The DNA here is from genome assembly GCA_029339505.1 of Unio delphinus. Classification (NCBI taxonomy): domain Eukaryota; kingdom Metazoa; phylum Mollusca; class Bivalvia; order Unionida; family Unionidae; genus Unio; species Unio delphinus. Next base: position 6,828,284 of record JAQISU010001238.1, read on the forward strand.
GCTCTGATCAATAAATCTTCAATCATTGTCTCATACTCATTTTTTGCCAATTAGATAACTTTTGTTTATTTATAAAGTTATGACAAATTAAGACTCGGTTACTTACGCTTTTTCTTTACAAGTAAATACAACACATTTGGAAGGCGGAATCATATTTCAGACAGGCACTGTGTAATATCGACATAGCCAACAAAACATAGTTTATCATGTGATCCACCGTGTTTTTGTGGCAACTGTAGTAATAAATAAATCTGCTATCTTGACGGAGAGAACCTCTCATAGTTACATCATTAAGATAAATACACTAATATCAACATAGAACCAGAAACTTAGATTCAAAATAACTTATTTTTCATCAGAAAAATATCGTTTATGGCATTAAAATAACAAACATTCGCCTTCATTTTATGTTTATCTGGCAATTTTGTTTTAATGAAGTGGCCTAATGAGAAATGCGACAACCATTCAATATTAAAAAGCTGATATAACGAAAGTAGAGAAATACAAATTAGAAACAATTTCGTCGTGCTCCTCGATTGCTTCTGACATGAAAACACCATGTCGTTAACCATTAGATAAAATCGTGCTTGAAGTGGGTGTGTTACGGGTTGAAAGCTGTTTTCAGCGCACGTTAAGGAGAAATCTAAACCTCGGAGGTAATACTGGAAAGACCATAAACTTCCAAGGAATCTAAATATTACTAAATAAGTACTTTAGGATTCCAAAGTTCTAAGCCTTTATGTTTGTTTCAGCTTCATCGCGAAGGTCTTTGATGCTGATTTTTGGACGCAATACAATACCTTGTTTCATGGTCAACTAGTTTCCAAATACATTTTCTTAGATAAACAGTAAAGCCCACTCACTTAAGGTGTGTCAGTTAAAGTCCAGAATACACTGCACATCTAATTAAATGAAAATGAATGTAGTTGACCGTTACACAAGAAAAGTAGGTGATTCTTCTGTACGTAATAAAAATTTACAAAAAATGTATAAATCACAACAAAAAATATTTCATTGGATAAAATTTCGGTCACATATTTGTCGTCATATCTACTCTCGTTATAGCCATGAGCGTTGAAGTCAAATGTAAGAGAGGTTATTTGAGCTCGACCTTTTCGTCAATGTTAAACCTTTAGTGCTTGAAGTCATTTGCGCTTGGATGTTTAATCCATATCACGTTGTTTCATTTAGGTATCGTTTGCTTGCGGTGATTAAATATTTTCTTGATCATTAACAGTCGTGAATACACAATCATAATAGTTGTACACCCGTGCAATATGTTGTTCGTCTGTTAATTCGACGAGGACCTCTCTAGTCTAGGGTTGGAGGGGCTGGTTCTGTTCTGTGCGTTCGCAGGTGGCTGATGAGGCCAACCTTTTTGCACGGAATGTTCTTGTGAATAAAGGACAGGGGATGAGTGGGACATATCCAGGAGGGTTGATGACACCTGCATTTCTGGCTTGCATCTTAAACTCTAGCTGCTGTTCTACTAGCTTCGCACAACTTTGAGCCTTTGTACACAGAGAAACGCGAAGTGGGTTTTTGGCTGTTGAAGGGCCAAACATATGGATTTCTAGGGGCCGGGCTGATCCAGGACTTCAGTCTTCTTGGTACTGATGGTGAGGCCAAAGCTTGTGCAGGAGCTGGATTACTTGTCAACGCTGCGTTGCATGTCGGTTTCTGAGCCAGAATTGATGGCGCAGTCATCAGCAAATAAGAAATCCCTAATGGTATCTTGCATGACATTGGTTTTCGCTTGAAGCCTCCTGGGACTGAATAGTTTTCCATCTGTACAGTACCTGATGCAGACCCCACTCTCTCCGACTCTGAAAGCATAAGTCAGCATGGCGGAAAACAATAGACTGAACAGTGTCTGTGCAAGAACACAACCAGCTTCATGCCATTGGTTACTGGGAATGGCTCAGATGTATCTCCATTTTCCTGGACTCGTGCCTGCATGCTATCGTAGAAATGTTGCATCATGGATTTAAATTTCCATGGGCATCCTACTTGACCATTACTTTCCACAACCCTTCTCTGCTGACAGTATCAAAGACCTTTGTCAAGTCGACGCATATGGAGAAAAAGTCAGAGTTTTGACAGTTCTCTTGTAGCTGCCTCGCAGCAAACACCATGTCGATGGTCCCATGCTCTTTTCGCAATCGACCCTGGCTTTCGGGTAATATTCCCTGGTCAACGTGTGTAGTGAGGCGGTTCAGTAGGATTCTGGCGGGTATCTTTCCTGCAATTGAGAGAAAGGATATACCCCGGTGGTTGTCGCAGGCCTGGTGGTTTCTATTGCGCTTATACGGGTGGATTATGGAAGCGTCTTTGAATTCCTGGGAAATGGTCTCTTGGCGCGACTTCAGTGAAAACAGTTGGTGAAGCCTTTCTATCCTTCCTTGTAAACTTCAGCTGGGATGGAGTCTAAACCAGGTCCTTTGCCACTGGAGAGCAGGCGTATCGCTTTCTGCGTCTTCAGCAAGGTTGGAGAGTTATCCAGTGCTTCATTTATGGATAAATTGGGAGAGATGACTGATGGCTTCATCATTGATGGATAAAGGGCGATTCAAGACGCTGTCAAAGTGTTCAGTCCATTGTTGAAGAATCCTTTCTTTGTCAGTAATTCGAATATTCACGTCTGCGCTGAGAAGGGAGGGGGGTGATCCAAAGGATGTAGGTCCATTCACTTCTTTCAAGGCACTGTAAAAGTTCTTCATGTCATGCTGGTCTGGATAGTACTGGATCTCATGAGCTTTGTTGTTCAGGCATTTGTCTTGCATCTAACGAGGCTTTTACTGCAGAGTTCTGCGTATGTTGTTGCACGCATCTTTCCTAGAGGTAGACATGAAGTTGTTGAGGTAGGTTCGAAGGAGGCGGTGTTTCTCATCCCGCAAATGCATGATTTCGTAGCAGTTCTAAAAAAAAACAGTCTTGATGCTTTCTTGTTGAGGATCCTAGGATTTCCGAAGCTGTGCTATGATCATCTCTATGAATGACTCCCAGCCGGTCTCCACATTCTGATTGTCGAAAGGGGTCCTTCCTATGGTATCAACGAGAGACTGTTTGGTACTGGTGCATTTCAGACCGTTGATGTTACAGTGAGCCACTTCGTGCTTTCCTAAGCACATCATCCCAAGCAACGTGATCAAAGCCTACTCCTCCATTTAAATCGCCACGAATGACGAGCTTATATGCCATTGAAACGTCAGCAATGATGGAGTGAAGATCCTCATAGAACTTTACCTTCACTGTATCTGAATTGGTCATGGTTGGAGCATAGCAACTGATGATGGTAAGGTGCTGTCTTTCCGTCATGAGTCTGTCGATTTCTCCCTTGGGAAGTCCAGCCATTTTTCCAATCAGTGCTGTCTTCACTGTAAAGCCGACACCGGCCTCACGGCGGTCTTCACCTTCTCGGCCGCTCCAATTGAAAGTGTATCCAGAGCTTCATTTCACAGAGTTCGCCTTCTGCAGCAAACTGGGTCTCGCTCAAGGTAGCAATTTCCACGTTGTATCTGGCGAGTTCTTTTCCTGTTAAAGCGGGTCTCCTTTGGGGTCTTTCCGCGTCGTCTCTGTCCATTAAGGTGTGCACATTCCATGAGCCAAGTGTGAGAGGATTTGTATTAAGAAACTCAGACAACTTTGATATAGACTACTTATATTTTTCAAGATGTTGAGTCATCATATATCCTGTACGTCCTTAATTTTTTTTTTACCTACAGGGGAATCTGTAATAAAACTTTTCTATATTCATTTTCATAAGTTAAAGACATTCAAAATAACTTTTATCCCCCCATCCCCACCCCCCCCCCCCCGTCAATTTTTTTTCTCAAAGTATTTTTTCAATTTTTTTAAAAAAAAAAATTGTTTGTCAAGGCTATATTCTTTTCTCAACACTGTAAGACTTTACATCACTGCTAATTATCTACAGTGCTTAATCGTAAACAGCGTCAGTACGGCACTGCTAATTATCTACAGTGTTTAACCATAAACAGCGTCAGTACGGCACTGCTAATTATCTACAGTGCTTAACCGTAAACAGCGTCCGTACGGCACTGCTAATTACTTACAGTGCTTAACTGTAAACAGCGTCAATACGGCACTGCTAATTATTTACTGTTTTTGACCGTACATACAGTCGCATCAGTGCTAATCATTTACCATATTTAACCGTATAGACGTCATTGCATCACTGGTAATTATGTATCGTAGTTAACTGTACGTAGCGTAAATGTTGCTGTAATTAGCGTTGATCGTAATTTTCCATAGCATCATGAGCACATCAATCACACGAAGAATGCGTACCGTCTTTACTCGTTTATAGGATGGGTCTAACTGTAGATAACGTATTCTAATTTGTGTCTGTGTTGTTGTTTTTTCGCTGACTGACCACTCCTAACAACCTGCCAGTGAATTTGGTGTTTACAGTTTGCTGTTGGGCTAGACGTATAATGGAGCATAAACAGTATGTTGCATACACTGCATCGATAAATAACCCTAGAGTGTTTAACGACGGGTATTAGTTTCGTGACTTTTATATATACGATTTTATTAACATAAAATGCTTGTAAATAACTTGTTACAGCAATTAAAATATGACAGCTCAGTAATGAAAGACGGTTGCTATTGATGATAAAAAGTTTCATAGCGATACGTAGCGATGAAATAGACTCAAACAAGGATTATTGGAAACCAATGACAAAATGTTTAATAAACAGTTACTCTTTTGTCCTGTTACCAAGTTATGAAGGACTGGCAACATTAACTATACGCAGTATATTTGATCAAAGATGCATATTCACTCTTCTAACGTTGATAGCAGTTATCATACAAAAATCAAAATCATTAGCAAAGGTCACATATGAATAAGATACATGATTCCTTCAGCTAGGTATCGATTTAATTCAAGGACTCTTACAATCGCGCGAAAACTGAAGTCTTTGTTTTAATGACTTAGGATTGATACAATTAGAATCTACAAGAGGGGGGGGGAGAGAGAGAGAGAGAGAGAGAGAGAGAGAGAGAGAGAGAGAGAGAGATTATGTAAGACTATTAATTACCAAGGCATTTTGTTTCGCGTCTTTTCTGAATTTGCAAGCCACGAAAGATCTTTTGTAAGCCTTGATATATATAGTATACAGTCTTATTTTACCATTAATAATACAAAGAGGCAGAGACCACATAAATACTGGCCTGATTCATGCAGAGCTTTCTCTCTATATATACTAGCAAAATATCAATGTATCAATATTTTTGAGCGTAAAATTCGAGTATCTCACGATATATACTGATTAACAGCACCAAAGCTGCCTACTTTCAAATCGATAAATATATAGATATATAGGTAGGTGGTATAGGTAGGTAACTCTCTCTCTCTCTCTCTCTCTCTCTCTCTCTCTCTCTCTATATATATATATATATATATATATATATATATATCGATGGATGGACGGATGTATAGATGTATGGATGGATAGATGCCGTGTTGACTTAAAAACGTTATTTTGATTTTCAAAAATGACTGTCATCTATCTGAACATATGTGTTCTATAATTATTGGAGTTAAATAATCTCAATCTAAGTTGTTACGTTTCTGATGAAGCTTTGAAAATAAAACAGAGATATTTTGTGTACAGCATATGCATATGACTGGAATATGATACATTGTTTTGTCAGAAACGTACGATTTAACTTTGCATAGACATGTCCATCATAAACAAGAAAAATCAATAGATATATTTATGTCTGGACATTTGGGGGCTTGCGACCCATTACTATATGGATTGCAATGAAAGAAGAAACGTATTTCATAATCACAATAGATATGTAATGTTTGCCAATTGTTTTCTGCAATTGTTATTTGAAAGGAAAAATCGTGTGTAAACTATTACATAGCTAGTTAAAGTTTTCCACTGAAATTGACTCGTTGCGGTGTTGATGAGATACGTTAGTATTAGCAAGTTTAACTTCTTTTATTTTGCAAAACACAGGCGCGTAAATTGGGTTCTACTAACATGGATACTTGGTCTGTCGGCATTCAGATAGAAATATTGGATAATTCAGACTTCAGAAACGATCTTCTTTATCCTCAACACCTTTGTCAGCAACGTAAAAAACCGTGTCATTCAAATGAAAGTTTACCTCAGCTTCACGAAGAACAACAGGTAGATACTTTACAGAAATAACAAACAAAAGTGGCCCCAGTATGGGTCCTTGTGTAACACCGCTACTAATGACTTTCGTCAGAAACGTCAGTATTAACTGAGCGAATTGCTTTCTGTTTGATAGTCATCCACAAATTATAGCATCCTTATTGTCATTGCTTTTAAGATTTTGCTAAAGAACTTAGTGACAACCAGTGTCAAATGCTTCTTCAGACCACGAACTGATAGTATTCCCAACAACATTGAATTTGTCAAATTTGTATTTGGTTATTCTAGAAAGTTTCGCTTCAGTCGTGCGTTCTTTGTGAAAACTAGATTAAACAAAGGAGAATAGATCATTACGTGTGAAATTAAACTAGAGATGACGGCAAACAATTCGTTTTAAACATCTGGAAAATACTGGCGAAAAAGATAATGTTTGTTAATTACCTGGATCTGATTTCAAACCCTCCTTGCCAGACGACAAGCGTTTTCCCAAATACATGCGATGTTTCTGTTCTTAATGAGACACTTCTGATATGTTTAAGACTCTTAGAAATAGCAGCGGCACATATTTTCAGGACATCTGATTGCTAGCTGCCATTTGTCAATTGCTGTAAGATGTTAAACTTGTAAACATCATCAACCGATATTGTCTAATTTGTCAAGATTTTCTGCAAATTACAATGATAATGTAGATTTTGGAAAGATTTTCACAATTTATAAAAAGAATTATTGAATACTACCGAAATAGAATTTTGAAGAATCGCTGTCGTGTCTTGTTTCGTCAATTCATCTCTCTAAGATGACTGTTCTTTTTTATATGCAATTTTACTATATGGTATCTCGACTTTGCGCATTTGAGGTACCATGGTCAAAATACGTGATGTATTATTGATCAAAGTAGGTACACAACATGGCCATACTATTCAGTGTAATAGCAAACATGGAAACAAACTTTAAATAACGAGGCAAAGATTCACAGTATTATGACTAAAACGGGAAAATAAACTTTGAGAAAAATAACACAGTGTTTATACATGATGTATGACCCACGTGATAATGTACATTTTAAGTAACATAGTTTTAATACATAGTGAAATGACCAACGTGCCCGTATAATTCTTAAGTAACATAGTTTTAATACATGGTGTAATTAAAAACGTGGGAATGTAAGCCTTAATAAACATGGTTTTAAAAATACTACATGGTGTAATGACCAACGTGGTAATCTAAGCCATACGTCACACAGTTTTAATACATTGTTAATGACCAACTTGGTCATTTAATCCGTAAGTAACATTTTTAACACATGGTGTAATGACCAACGTGGTCATGTAAGCCTTAAGTAACATAGTTTTAATACATGGTGTAATTACCAAGGTGGAGCATAAACTCTACCGTCTAGTGTGATAGTTAGAATCCAGGTTCATTGTTTTCTACAAGCGGATCGTTGTATAATATTAAAATTTGTTCGTAAATATTAGCCATAATGAACACTTGTCGAAGTTTGTCTGTTGCAAGCATATCATAAGTTAAGTTATAAAAAAAAACTTGATACATTTTTCCAGGCATCTGCACGAAATCTTACTAAAATATATTATAGGGTTAACTTACCAAGATATATCACCTGTATTGGATATCATTTAATTTTATTCACTTTGTAGTAAATAATTGAAGATCATCATGGTCACTTTAAACAGACGAAAGCAAATATTGGTTGTTGGCACTGGAAAGGTAAGCAAGTATTTTCCACTCAAAGTTTCAGCTAAATTTAACCACTTGCCAGAATTGAAGGTCGGGTCATTATTAGCTTTGTTCGCATCTCCATTTCACATAATGGCTGAACTATATAAAAACTTAAAAGTTAATCAAAACATATGCTATCTACATGTACATATATACAGACACTGCTATGAATAACCATCTGTCTTGTGAGAGCAGGTCCTCAAAGCACAGATCGATTCATAACTAACTATTATGATCTGTAATGTGAGACCGTACATTTTTGTTGGCAGAAAGTGATCTTTCAAGACAGGTATAAGTGATTATTGACGGTAATAATTACATTACTTGTGTCCACGTAAAAGTCTCAACAGCTATAGATGGTATTGGATTGATGTGATTATTTATTTCAATTAGATTTTGAAATTAATGATGTGACTCCTGTTATACTCCATCATTAAAGTACAAAATCAATTCCGAGAAATCTAGTTATATACTACTCTCGGAATGGTTAGTGACGTTATATTCTTGTTTAAATAAGAATCGGCTAATTGATCAGAAATATTCTTTGAGTGCAAAAAAATATAAGAATGAATGGATAACGATGTTGAACAGATATTTTTTTTAAACCAACGATCGAGAACAATGCTCGGCCATTTTCGTCAAGTCGTGAAATAACCTCGGAAGTTCCTGTAGGAATACGAATCAGTTTAATGTTTTTGGTGATTCGTCTCTGGCGGAGTGCACCATATATGTTACGGCAGCAAAGGCCGATGTCATTCTAATTCTGACTTTGATCTCCTTTCGCTGCCACTATAGTCCATGTAAAAGAAGTAGTTTAAAATATATTTCTCAAATGGTGAAGAAAATCGGAACATCGCTCGGCTATTTCCGTTTCCTCGGATGTAAATAATAGCCATTAGAAACTAAGTTATATATAGTCGTCGACTTGACCTCAGGGCACATTTAGCATTTTCTTTAAATAAACTAATACCTAATAAAAATCATATTCTGGATGGTTACAAACGTTTACTAGATAAAAGCTTAGTTGTAATTAGATGGCTGTTACTAAACTTATCGTATAAAATGTGGTAAAAATAGTTAGACGGGCATTTTTGCAGGAATTTCCAATGTTCTCGAATCAGATTGAGTTAACAGTTTTAAAAAAAACAAAATCAATGATTCTATTAGGTAGAAAATAATTTTGATTTTGGACAATGTCTAGTCAAAAATACAATTATTCATGGCATATAATGACTACAAAAAATCCTAAGAAACAATGCAAATTAAATATATATAACATTAAATGCAGTTCAAAACAAGATTTTTCGAAGTCTACTGTTGCATACAAAACCATTCATTGGGTAGAGTAATGAGGTACTGGTACATCATAACGTGTAAAAGAGGCATAAAACAGAGGAACAAACGACACGTTCACGAAGATTGTCAAACAATAACGTTCACGAAGATTGTCAAATAATAACGTTCACGAAGATTGTCAAATAATAACGTTCACGAAGATTGTCAAATACTAACGTTCACGAAGATTGTCAAATAATAACGTTCACGAACATTGTCAAATAATAACGTTTCACGAAGATTGTCAAATAATAACGTTCACGAACATCGTCAAATAATAACGTTCACGAAGATTGTCAAATACTAACGTTCGAACTAAGGGAGTGACCTTTAGATGCATGCCTATGTATGAAAACATTACTGCCACACATTTTCAATATTTTCATAATTTTTTCCAAATGTTTAGTAAAGTCGAATCTTAGAAAGTTAAAATACAGATATTTTCTTTGCTGTGAACTCACTCATTTTAGGCAGCAAAGACAAAAGCAACCATTAATTTACTGTTACGTTGTGAATGGTTGACGAAAGCAAAGACAATAAAATGACATGACCAAAGAAATTATCACGAAACGTGCTTAGGCTCGAATAAGCAGCAACACAGAAAGAAGTGAAAACTAACAAGCTTGTAAAACTTTAACAATGAATTTATTAAGTACAAATGTTGTATAAGAGAACATAAATAAACTTACGGTTTTAGAGAATCAAATCCAACATTAATCCAATATAGAATTCACAAAAATAATCCACTAATGGAATTGCAAAAGTCCTGATAAATAAATGTTCTAATAGTTCCAGGTTCGAATCTTGACGATGTAATCCAAAATGGTTGACGATGTCACGTGATGCAGTTCTTGTTTTATAATCATCCAAATGAAATTATGAGCACATGTTCCTCTTTGCTTCAACGAATTGACACAAATTTCAATATAACTCAAACACAACTATTAACTTAAAAGCCCAGATTCTACTGAATTGTTCTATTCCAAACAATAATTTATATACCTGGTTTTTTTTACGTAAACAAGGGATCACGTGATTTTATGGAAGTTCATAGAAGGTCATAGATTAAACGTACGATCATTTAAACACGTACGCAAGGAAAGATCTAGATAAGAAAATCAGTCATTTCCTACACCCAAGAACTAAAATTAAAAAGTTGTCCTTGAAATTAACCAATAGTTTTAGAAGCTTGTTGACACTGTCTGAAGCAGGGTCAGAAATTAGGTCAACAAGCCAAGGTCAAAAACATGTTAACAGATAAAGTATGGTCATAGAGATTTTTCTAGAAAAATTTCCCAATTTATACATTTTAAAACCTAAAATGACAAATTTGGATCCGACAATTAAAAATAAATAATTTAAATCAAATAGACGTAACAATTGACGCACTCAGAAAATCTCTTTTCTTGTTTAAAAAATGAGATGCATAATTTCAAATGCATGGATTATTGATGACTTCTAAATTGAGCCATGTAACTGTAATCCAAGTCAGATTGAAACAAACCAAGCGGTTGCTACAGTACTGAATGCATCAGAGCGTATAACATTCATACCGATGACTGCATGCCAATATGCTCTCACGCATGAATTAGTTTCATATCGACGACTTAAACACACATTTATTAAAATCTAACCACAGTATTCCTCTAATATAGGGCAGCGATTTGCCTTCATTAATAAGTTTAAATTACATTTATTGTTGCATTTTATGTTTAATTGCCTTACTCTGGACCTTCACGTAACAAATCGGCACCGTCATTGAATGGCTACAAAGTATATTGCACTAAATTCTAAAAATTATGTTTATTTTCTACTAGCTCACAAGTTATACGTAGTATGTTACTTCCTTTATCTCCAAATCCATCTCTCTGTCTGTCTGTCTGTCTCTCTCTCTCTCTCTCCATATATATATATATATATATATATATATATATATATATATATATATATATATATATATATTGCCTGTCTATCTCTACATACATACATACATACATACATACATACATACATACATACATACATACATGCATGCATGCATGCATGCATGCATGCATGCATGCATACATACATACATACATACATACATACATACATACATACATACATACATACATACATACATACATACATACATACATACATACATACATACATACATACATACATACATACATACATACATACATACATACATAAGTTCGAATTCTACTGAAAAAATTAATACTCAAATAACAAATAAAGTCAGATTGTAACAGATTTGTTATTTCCATTTCGATGAAAAATTTGATTGAAATTCAAATATTGATTTCGAAAGGATATTTACTTTCAATTTTAATACCGAGAAAGACGTTGCGATATATTGCATTGAGGAACTTTTAACTGAATTATAATTAATCCAGATATAGGATATTAACTCCATCATGCACATGCAAGACTGAACATTTAACTATCGTATTTGCAACTTCCTGTATGAAATCAATCCTAGTCGAGCGATATATTGAAAGCATACCGACATGAAAACTAGTTATTTAAACACGTGTATATTAGCAGCAGTTCAATTACAAAATATTTATAATAAACAAAACAGCAACCACGCCACAAAAAGTAAAGCAAAAAAAAAAAAAAAGAATGAATGGCGGTGTTTGGGTAACTGCAACACTGCCAAATACGTCGAAAATAATACCGGGAAAATTAATCTTGGAATATATATAGATTAAAGGATACGACAAGTACTTTCGAGCAAGCATCTTTCTCAGAAATATGTGCTCTTCAAGTGGTCTTTATCTTGCAATAATAAAGTGATACTTGTGAGCTTCCTTTTATATTGTTAGAGTATTATCTATTTATTTGTGAAGTGTCATCTAGTGGCACATGAAGTGTTGCAATGGTTCACGATCAAAAAGGTGTTGATACATTGCATCATTGGTTTTTCATTAAAGTGTGCAATTTTGCTACATACAAATCTTTCCGGAACAAACCTGCGTGCCACGGAATTGTATAAACCCCTTTTTTATTTAAAAAAATTAAATACATGCACTCGAGTTTCGTTTTTATGTAGAACGATACCCGAGAGTGATTAATGTATATTGTGCTGTATTCGAAATAGTGAGTTCGGTCCATCTTATGCCGCACGTGCGAAGCGTTTTGAATGGGAAGAAACGAATGCTTCAGTGCACAGACGATATATGTGCACAAATACCTCACCGGGGGTAAAACTTTTTACATTACGGATAGTCTTGTCAGTCAGCTGTCTACTATAAGGACTTGCACATCTTCAGCTGCAGAGGTATGTAAGTTTATTAATTTCTTGTAACTAAGATATAACTATTGTACTACCACGTTTATTTTTGTATGTTTTCTATGTAGCGTTGGTTATATTAGTAATATAAGGCTATATTTTAAAGAAATGTTTAGCACAGTAGGATTCCTATCGAGCAAGGTTAGGTTTACTTCTTATCCTTTTTGTAATTATTGCGCCGATAATGTAATCTGTATAACCTACCGTGCGCAACGTCATTACGTTTTACCTTATATGCCCGTGTCATGTATATAGTACGCGGTAGTGGATATATTTTCAGCTGTGTAGAGCTATGCAGAGATGTGTAGTGCGTCCCGACTACTTGGAGCGTCCAGAGGTGTCAGATTCTGGGTGGTTTGGGCCGTTATCCGTTTAGTATTGTATAAGCCCCACTTGTCAAAGGGTAAGTGTTAAGTCCCACTTTGTCAAGGTGTATTGTACAATATAATAATAATAATAATAATAATAATAATAATAATAATAATAATAATAATAATAACCCATTCAATTTTGGTTCTCGTTATTTAAGAGATGACCGCCCTCGATATAACTGCCCGGTTCGAGTATGAGAATAGAATGAGATATGGTAAACCGAGCAGGTATATTGAACAAACAACTACGAGCCCCCGTAAAGATAAATAAACAATTTAATCAAATTACATACACAGTTATGAAACTTACTTTCATTAGGAATACATGCTGTTTAGAAATAAACTTTCACCAAATTACAATAAAATTTGAAATAGATTTAAACAAATTAGCCGATCTATTTCTGATAGCCTTAAATCATCATAGGATCGAGTGGGACAATCGAAGTCAATGCCTTTTTCGATTTTCATAACCTGCTATTCCCCGACCCTCGTTCACTGTTCAATTCAATGTTGGGTCTAGAAGACTCTGTCTCGTCCAATCTTTAGATGACCTGCACCCGTGGATGTTTCCGCTTGATTCCGGACTTGTCCACTGTATCATGCGTTCATTGCAATTTCCGTTTCCCAATCCTTTACCAAAGTGTACGTCGTAATTCACGTAACTTCACGATCTGCCAAAAAGCTATTTTCTCCCTTTGTATTTTTGGTGTGTCCCTCCATTAGTTTGGCAGTTTTTTCTGGACCACGATTTCTAAACGGACAATTTCTCTCAAATAACGTCCGAAGCCTTACTAAATAATTCTATCTCAGGTTCTCTCTCCCAGTGCAATTTTAAGACTAATTTCTGATTTCGCTAGGCCGATATTATATCCTATGAATTTTCGTGTGAAAACACACCCCTTATTTAACCGTGACCAATCATAATCAAATGTATTTTCTCCCGCTTTTCTCTAAAAGTCGCTTACGTCAATATGACATGCTTGTTTTGAAGTAATAGAATCCCTGCGTTTTCTCAACTCTGACAATTTCCGTGAAAATGAAACTTTAAAATGTCGCTAGCAGTCAGTCTGATTGCTGAGTAAACAAGGTTTAATTAGTACAACAGTCGCACTCTCTATACAGACCCCCCCCCCCCCTTTGACACGTCGTGTCTTCATAAATCTAACTAATGGTTCGATGGCCACAACTAATGTTTAATTAATAGATCTCCTGAAATTTGCACATTCACAAGAGGGTTTGGAGAGTATAACGTGTCTAGAGTGTCTAGAGACTCTAGAGTAACCAGAGTGACCCGAGCATTCAAAGCTACTGTAAAGATGAGTTGTACTCCTGTCCCTTTTTGTTTGTATAACTTTATTCATTCATAAATTCATTTTACTACATGAGTAAAATTCTACATTGTTTACTAGCTGAGTAAACTATATCCATCTTTTTATTGTGAAATCACTGTGAATCATTCATCTCTTGTCTTGTAGAAATTGATTTTGTATTTTCCATTAAGGCTGTGCATTCTTGTGTTAATTATTTAAATATATGGGTTGCATATACGCATACATTATTCATAACTAATTGCGCAATCAAGTCATTCAATATTAAACATTGCATTTATTTCCTTGTTAGAAGTGTTCTTTATGAATCAGGAAATTCCACCCGGTTATCTTGTTACTCTACATACACATTTGACATATACCGGTAATTGGCAACAGCCCTATCTAGCGCGAAATTGAAAAGGGACACATGAGACATGTATGTTCTATTCTGCGTGGATTTACAAGTCACGCAACAATTTGCTCCGGAAATATAATGTACTTGTCACCGTAATAACCTTTCTGGCGACGGTAGCTCCACACATGTAATAACTAACGGTAAGTGTATAAGTGTACACCGTGTGCAGCCAAGATTCTGCGCAGATCTTAGCAGGTTTTCATTAATAGGTGATATCATTCCCTAAACCGAAAATCAAAACCATCACGGGAGAGAGGCTTGTTTGTATGTGAGTTGCAATCTAGAGTAATTTTTCCCTCCTATCATAATCCTCACGCCATCACTGTAGTCTTCGCATGTTTTAAGAGTGCGATTTTAGTACTTCTGGCGTGTCGATAATATGGATCTCACGTGCTACTTGAGTACAGTGTTTAAGAGTTTAAAAGCCTTTGTCAGGTCTATAGCGTATAAAACATATATTTACTAATGGATCTAATGTAAGCGTTGCGGTAGTTATGATCAAAGTTGGCTTTGCGTAAATGCTTGCTGCAGCATAAAATATATAACTCCGACATTAACAATCGTGCAATGCAGCCTAAATTATTACCATAACATTGTATCGAGACGTTCCATTATAATCAAATTGTACAAATATTTCAAGACATAATGGGACAAAGCATAATTCCCCGATAACTTCTTACCTGTTATACGACAGCTTGGGATCGTCAAAGTTCTAAGATTGAGAAAACCACGATTCTTTTAGTGTACATATTAATATGGTGCCAAACCGTCTAGAAGGTAGACACGATAAGTCAAAATTCCTCATGCTAAGATCATATTTGAACCTGCTTTTAATAATTGTTTCTTTCTCTAACGAAACGGTGGCAGGCAATACTCATTAGTTGCGAAAATGACCGAATCTTAATGAATGTAGTACAAGGGATAAACTAAACACAGATATGGCTACCAAAATTATATTAGGAAACCTCTGTATATACGATATCTGATATACACCCTCGTGCTATTAGTGCAGGTAAATACTGGCTTTATGAATGAAGAAATAAAACAGTTCATATCCAAATGTTGTAAACATTAGCCATTTTCTCATCGTGATAATTCCTACTGGAATGTTATATAAGTGCGATTGAGATAAAGTGTACGCCTCTTTCAACACCATGATGATGAAGCACTGGTGCATCTAGGTGAAAACCTTCAATGGTACAATGGCTTTATCACTTTTATTTGATTTAAAGGATTTGAGAGAGAGAGAGAGAGAGAGAGAGAGAGAGAGAGAGAGAGAGAGAGAGGGGGGGACTTTGACACGCCTTGAGCAGCGCCTCAACGAACTTGGCATTGAAAATTGTCGAAACATATTATATATGCACACTAATTATGTTAATTAACGAAATGATAGACGCAAGATACATTGCGACCTCTTTCTCTAGCATGTTGTTACTATATGCTGTATTCAACTAAGTAACTGTTTGAGCTCAAATGCAATAACTTTAATTTTAGTTTTTTTGTGTAAAATCTTAAAAGAGAACTTTAACATATTTGCTTTAGAGATCAAACGGTGACACTGGGCTCTCAAAAGTAATGTAAATGTAGGCGTTTGAGAAATTAACGACCTGTTGGTTTGGGAATGATTTTAATTAGAATTGTTTAAAAGAATGTGTTTCTTACTTTAGCAGGCAGTTGTCTAGTAAAAATAATATCTATAACTAATTGCTAAACGGCATCAGTCTTAAGGACTCACTGTACTAATTCAGTTTCCATAGTAAAACTATGCAAGCACCATGCTATTAATAATTAAATAACTTTAAATTTTCAAAACTTTATATATCAGTATTGATGAAACCTGGATGACAGCTTCTGTGTAAGGAAAATTATACGAATCACGGCGTTTTCTGGCCCTACATGTGTTTGAAACATTATTCATTTGCAACTAGGATTAACTTTCAAATGATTCTTTTTGCTAAAAATCTAACTTTCATTTATCTGCAAATCCTGGCCAGCGAAACCCATATTTACTCTATTTTATCTTCACTTATTTCCAGACCGGTTTCCTTATTTTCACACAATTAGTACCGTGTATCCATAATAATGTCTTTGTGGGAAGGCAAAATGAGCGGAATTGACGAAAAAGCTCTTGGACGAGACGAATTGTTATGCGTAAAGTAATTATGAGTTTTCATAGGTCTTCATTGCCGACATTAAGTATGAAGAGAAAAAAAGACACTTGGTTTAAATATCAATTACCAGAAACGGCATTAGCAAACGTGAGGCCCAATTCTGATCAATTTGAAGTCCCCCCCCCCCGGATTTACGAACCGGACCCCATTTGGGCACTGCTTTAGGAAAAATAAAGCGTTTTATTATTGTATTAGAGTTAAAGTTTTCTTCAATCGGTTTAAAATTACTTTTCTCAATAGATATATTTTTAAGAAATACAATCGCGCGGGTCTCATGTGAGCACTGTGCTAGATCGATCCAATTGACCTAATGCTGGCCTTGACAGTTACTCCCTACACTTATAATCTAGTAACTTTAATACTTGATAACACGTGAATGCGTTACGAAGTATAAAGAATGAACCTAAAATCAGTTTAAACCTCTGACGGATATACAGTCTAGAGCGTAGAGATAGTGTATACACATCTTATGGTGCGCTTTACTGATAGTATGTACTTGAGAGAATAGCATGTGAAAGTGAATTTGTTTGCAATTTCAACATGCAAAATGGACAAATAAACCTGAATTATTCTTACGTAAACTATTATAAACATTTATTAAGAAAATGAATACACATTTTGCTAGGATTCAATACTAGCTTCTGTAAAAACAAGGAATGAATTACAAAATATATAAAAAGCACCAAAAGCTATTGGCTCCCTTTAAACAAAAAAATTCCTATGCAGTCACATCTGAAGCATAGCTAACTTGTATACTCTGTAACCTAACGTTTACCCATCAAACACCAAATTAGAGGGAATACAAACTTATTTTAACAATACCTATGATAGACAAGGTCTTTTTTACATGGCCATTACAACCAATGAGGACGTCCTGGAAAAAAATCTCTTAATTTTAAAATAAAACCTTGTGCAAAAGAAATAAAACCGAAGAGCGCCAGCATTGACTATGGATACACAATCTAGAACATATATAGCCCAGATAAACAGCTTGGGACATCTAGACCCTATATACACTTCCTGGGAGACCAAAAATTTACATACACATCGTAGAACATATAGACCTTAGACACACATCCTAGGACATATAAACCCTACATACACATAATAGGACACATCCAATGACATATAAACCATAGATACACATCCTATGACCTCTAGACCCTACAATACACATCCTAGGACATCTAGACCCTAGATACACCTTTTGGGAGACCTAGAATCTACATACACATGGTAGAACATATAAACCTTAGATGCACATAAATAGGACATATAAATCCTACACACACATAATAGCACAGGTAGATCATAGATACACATCCAATGACATATAAACCCTACAATACACATCCTAGGACATCTAGACCCTAGATACACTTCTTGGGAGACCTAGAACCTACATACACATAGTAGAACATATATACTCTAGATACACATAATGGGACATATAAACCCTACACACACATAATAGGACACACATATCCTAGATACACATCCAATGACATATAAACCCTACATATACATATATTGGACACATAGATCCTAGATACACATCCAATGACATATAAACCCTACATATACTTAATTGGACACATAGATCCTAGATACACATCCAATGACATATAAATCCTAGATATACATCTTATGACCTGTATACCCTATAACACATATCCTAGGACATATGAATCCTACACACACTCTAGAACATCAACACCCTAGATACACATAATAGGACATATAGGTCCAACGCACACACCCTAGGACATATACCCTATATAAGGCATTTTAAAACTGGATTAATATTTTCTGTGATTCAACAAGAGAGTCTGTTGACACATCACTACAACGCTTGACTATTGCATACGTCATCGCCTTCCATCTTGGATTTTCAATGGGGTTTGTGATTCCCTTATAACTTTTCATCACATCACTACAACGCTGACTATTGCATACGTCATCGCCTTCCATCTTGGATTTTCAATGGGGTTTGTGATTCCCTTATAACTTTTCATTGATAGAACTTGTTTTTTTTTTAATTCTTGGATTTCAATTTGGTTTTGATTCGCAATACCGTAAGTTCTTTTGTTCATACTTTTTTTTAATACTCTGTAGTCTAGGGAAATAATTATTTATTAAATTTTACAAATCTTGTTGTTTTAACTCTTTTCTATTACTGATTTTAAGAGCATATATTGGTAACAATATTTATTCTAGCTTTGGTAAATGATCAAATGATCAAGTTATAATTGTTTTTTTTATTTTTTCACGTTTTCATGAAGACCTTAGTACGGCACGCTAACCACTGACTTACTAATGACATGACCAAAACGTTGGATGAATACAACAATGAAGCTAGTGACGAGGTGGATGACGAGTTAAACTCCTAAAGGCCGACATCATGACACCTCCAATAATATTTATATCACGCAGCTTTGGGAATCAAGTGAAATGTAAAGCTCGAATGTCGGTTGATCAGTCAGTCCTTTATCTTAATCGGTGTGAAAAAATTAGTTTATTTGAAAATTTTATTTTCCAATACTTAAAAACGTTGCTTTTGTATGTGTTTATTTTACAAAAACACCCGATTTTCTGATACTATTCGATTGATGATCTAATAAACAAATTCCGGGTTGCAACGAAAACTTTAATATTAACGTAGTAAACAATTTATCCAAAAGACGAAAACTTTAAATATATTTGATCAGTTACTGAAAAGTATAATTAAATAGTTTATAATTTATCTTTTCCAACCAATCCTCAATTATTGTTTCATCGTCACACCACTGTGTCAATACTTTTTTTCTTCCGTTTTGCAACACTGAATTATCTGTAGTACCGTAAATAATCGCATTTGAGGTTGACCGAGCTGCAAACATCATAGACATGGATCTTTTTTGCATAATGCACCGGTATATCAGGGTCTATGTTGTTTGTTCTGCTGATTAATTTTAGCGTAAATTGAGACCCATTTTGGAAATCAAGTTTGGTACTTGAAAACGTGTTATAATAATTAATAACTCAAACTGATGTATTTTACATACCTATTTTTTATTTAAAACAGCGGTATCATTCAATAAACGATAGGATTTAATCAAACTCTCATTCTACTGGCGGGGCCCGGAGTGGCCGAGTGGTCTAAAGCGCTGTCCGTTACAGATCACTGCCATCTCACCTCTGTCTGCGTGGATTCGAGTCTAAGATTCAGCTAATGTAGTTATGTGATAAAGCTTGCCAGTAGCTTCTCGTGGGTCGGTGGTTCATTCCGTGGGTGTTCCGGGTTCTTCCTCCACCATTATTACTGGCCGCCATGTATAGTATATATTGTGCTTTAAAATGGCGTTAAACCATAAAAAACAAAAACAAATCATCCTACTGGTATGAATATAAGTGGAAGCAAGTAATGGAAAGGAGAACTTGTTTGTGAAAGTTGGAAAAGAAGGTAATCCTCTGATTAGGTTTAAATTGTTTATCAACACAGATCTCCCTGATATACTGAGCTGAACACAGATTTGGAATTAATCTCAAGGTAGCCAGCTTTTGAAAGATGTGACAAATGCGTTATGGTTTTATTTATAAGGCGTAATATTATTGTTGCTGTGCCATGAACACTTCTAGAAATTGAACATAAAATGACGTGGCTGCGATATTCGTTTCATGCTGAAAAAAATCACAAAACAGTGAATGATAGAAAAGATTATAAAGCGAATGAAAAGTGTACGAGGCTTTGGGAAATCTGTAGCGATTTACAACATGCCGTAAATCAATTTAGCATGCTTTTTGTTGTGAACAATTGACGTGACTTGAAATCTTAAGAACATGTTTCGCCCTAATTTTCTTGACTGGTCCTATTCATAAAAAGGAAGATGTGAGTATCATAGCCGATTAAAAAAGCAAACAAACATCATGTGTTTTTCTGATATCTGAATGTTGGGGTTAATTTGGGCTTGAGAGTATACAGCTGATATGCATCTCGTAAAACGTTGCTAGTTTGACATTGTTATTTTCACCTCTAGAACTTCAGAGGTAAATCATAAAATGCGAAAACCTAAATGATTGTCTATATTAGTTTCTCGAAATTTTACAATTTCATAGGCTCACTTCAGAAACTAGTACTGCATACATTGTAACAATTGTTGTTGTTCTTCATGAATAGTTTAAAGTTAGAACTCTGCTACTGCAAGTACATTTTTTTTCCATTTCTTTGTAATTTGATACGAGAAATATATGATCTTCTCCCTGTGCAGTGACGAAGTATAAGTCCACATGCACTTTTAGTATATGGACAATTAATGACATAAACCTTTTCCCACACACTATGTAAAATTACTTTTACTTGAGAATTGATTTTTAACTAAGACAATATATAGTTACCTTTACTTCGGGATTGATATTCCACTAGAGAATATACAATTACCTTTACTTCGGGATTGATATTCCACTAGAGAATATACAATTACCTTTACTTCGGGATTGATATTCCACTAGAGAATATACAATTACCTTTACATGCGAATATATGTTCAACTAAGAGAATATATTATTACGTTTACTTGGGGATATGTACAGCTTAGAGAATACATAATTACCTTTACTTGGGAATAGATATCAAACTAAGAGAATATAATTACTTTACATATGGATGGGTATTCAACACGAGAATGTAAAATATTTACCTTCACTTGGAGATAATCAACAACGAGAATATATAATTGCCTTTACTTTATATAAAGGCTATATATATATATATATATATATATATATATATATATATATATATATATATATATATATATATATATATATGTATGTATCAATATATGTAAATATATGTATATATATCTAAGTATATATATATATATGTATATATGTATATATATATGTATATATATGTATATATATATATATATATATATATATATATATATATATATATATATATATATATATATATATATATATATATATATATATATATATATATATATATATATATATATATATATATATGTAAGGTGCTGTCGGTTATCAAGGGATATTCAGTACAATATCGCACAAGGCCTGGTCAGAGGTATTGCGCAACTTGGAAAAACAACACTTGAAGACCGCCTTCCTCTATTTATCGTTATCTAGAGGATGATCTCTACGGTGTAATTTGCCCGGTTAATTGGCATGGTAATCTGAGATGGTACTTTGAACAAGACAACACACGAGCCCCCGTAAAGATAAAATATGAATTTAATTAAAATACAATTAAAATAAGAATGACACAATAAATTACAATGTTCTTTCCTTCTGACGATTCTTCGTTCAGAAGTAATTCATAAACCCGAAGCTTTAAGATAGCAGATACGTTAATTAAAATTCAGAACACTAATCAAATAGATGAATTTAACCGTTAATGACTGATAGTACTTTCATCATGGAATCGAATGTTCATTTAACATTGGACTGTTGGGTGATTTACAATGACCTTGTTCGTTGACTGTTTTTTTTTTCTTTTTTCTGCGTGCGTCCGACATCAGCTTGCCCTTTGATTGAACGGGAATTCCACACTCTAACTTCTGACTTCTTTTCCCTTTTTTTCCTTTGACTCCTCGCTGATTCTCACTCTTTCCAAACAAAATACTTTCCTTGTGTTTTTGGCGTGCTTCTGCCGTTTGATTTCCGGCGGACTTTCCTGGGCTTATTGTTACGAAGGCACTGCTGTAAAAATACCCCCGGAGTCTTTATTCCAGAATTAATGATAGTAGTTCAATACTGCTTTCTTGCAAAGCAACTTCCAGAAGACTGATTTAAACTCATACGCTCAGAGGATATATTTCCCCGATTCTGGGGTTCGACACCCCCCCCCCTTCCCTATACATTTGACCAATCGGAATAAATGCTATTCCTACGGACCTTTTGAAAACCGTCTATCAAGATGCCAAAAATGCCACTTAGGGTCGAAATATCACCTTATCATTTGTTTCCAATCATTCTGACAGCTCTACGTGAGGAATCACCTATTTTAAGCGTGTCAAACACTCAGTCCGCTTTCACTCTAAATATTGTAACAGTCTGACCGAGGTAAACTAACATTCTTTTCGTTCAAAACTCCTCTACTCCAAGATAATTAATTGTCGGCTAGCCTACGAATTAATTAATGAATTTCACTGACGAAAAATTTGGCACTTGACTCTATATATATATATATATATATATATATATATATATATATATATATATATATATATATATTTATATATATATATATATATATATATATATATATATATATATATATATATATATATATATATATATATATATATATATATATATATATATAACATTTCAGCCGGCAATTTTCGATTCGACTCGCGAAAGGGACTTGGAAGAAAATGGTCTCGTCCTTACGATGGCCAATTTATCCCATACAGGGATTTTTGTTGTCATGTATAACATAACATGAAGAATGTCTAGAACCACAAGACTAGAACAATAACAAATAAAACTACGGGCATTGTTCTGTATATAGCGGGTGTGTGGGTTAGGGTGGAGGGAGGCAGTAATATCTTTAGTAGGAATCCACCTTATATACAAGCGTGGTTCAAGTGTTAACTTACAGAAGTAAATAAACCCATCCTCTGTTTACAGAATAATGTGGTAATAAATTGGTTTCTAAAGTGACAGAAGGTTATCTAACCATTACATATTTACGAATTAAATATGTGATGTAATTCCTCGTCAAAATGAAGTTTGTTTTCATATTCTATAGTCTTTTGTTCCAAATCAAGATCTACGAAAATCCGGTCACGAATAAATTATAGTATATATGAGAATTTCGGCATCCATTAAACCATATTTCTCAGTAATATCGCAACACTGTAATGGTTAGTTGTAACATTTACAATTTAGGTTATGTAAATATAGATCGTAAACTGGATTAGAAAAAGACAAAACACAAGCAAATGCATGTGAACAGTTGCATTCTACTTACCTGTTTATCAAATTATTCACACTATATTACAACATTGTTCTTTTCCAAATACTTAATTAGCTACCAAACACTCTGTCATGGAATTGTATAAATCTTTTATTTATTAGATGCACATACTCGGATTTCGTTTTTGTGCACACACACACACACACACACACACACATTCGCAGTGCACAGAGGATATCTGTGATTCAAAACCTCACCGTAAGTAAAGATCTTTACATTACAGAACGTCTTGTCAGTGAGTGATCTACGATAAGGACTTGTACATTTTCAGCTGTAGAGGTATATAAGTTATTAATTTCTTGTATATAAGTTATAACTATTGTACTACCACGTTTAATTTTATATATAAATTAGGTCTACATAGTATAATGCAATTATTTTCTATTCTTGTTTTTGACTAGCAAGTAATTTATATGGACAATCCAAAGCTGCATTTTTAAGAGGCGTTTGGTACTGTAAAAAATCTAATCGGACACTGTTCAATTAACTTCTGAACTTTAGTATTGTTTTGTAATTATTGTGCTGATAATTTAATATGCATAGCTTACCGTATTTAACGTCATTACGTTTAAGCATACATGCCCGTGTCATCTATTGTGAAGAATTTCTGAATGAGCAGAAACATGCGTCTTTACGTGCAACCGCGGAGAAAGCATTATCGTGTACACTATGGAAGTGTAAGAGCTGGGTTTGCTCTAAATTTCTACTTCGAAAATGTTTAATATAGAGAATACTCTACACTTGATACTTCCTATCAGCTAACATTCTTGCAGCTAATGGTTTCGCAACAATTTAGGTCGCATGTACTCAAAGTCACGCACGAGTCCAGTATGGCGGGTCATTTAGGTATGAAGTAAACAACAGATAGGGTATTAAGAGAATTCTATTGGACTAATGCTAATAGCGAAGTAGCGCGGTTTTGTTGCTTGTGCGCTGTTTATCAGAAGACGGTCTCTAAGGGAAGGGTAACTAGAGTACCGTTAGGTCAGATGCCTTTGATACATAATCCGTTTTAAAGAGTGGCAGTTGACATTGTAGGACCTGTTTCCACGTACAGATCTGAAAAAATTATATATCTTAACGCTGGTAGATTACGCCACTAGGTACCTTGAAGCCATATAATTGCCATCGATCGAATCAGAACTAGACATGTTCATTAGGGTGGGAGTGCCCGAAAAACTTCTTTAGGATTGTGGAGCGCAATTTACCACAGATCTCATGGCAGAAATCAGTAGGTTGTTGTCCCTTATACAGTTGCGCACAACACCCTACCACCCTATATGTCATGGGTTGGTGGAGGAATTCTACTGGACGTTGAAGCAAATGTTGCGACAGATGTGTGCGCAAATACCTAAGGATTGGGATAAGTACCTGAACGCAATAAAGCTTGGGCTTCTCCCATTTGTACTACTGTACGGTAACACAGTACGTGGTCATATACGTATTCTACGCGAACTGTGGTCAGACGAAGTCACGAACGAAGAAGTTAAGACAACTTACCAATACGTGGTTGATTTGCGCTAACGGTTAGAGAGTATGTCAAATACGCAAGATGAACTCGTGAAATCAAACTGTGAAACGCGGAATACGAAGTTTAATGTAGGCGACCAAGTGTTGGTGCTTCTCAAATTAAATATGCTGAATCTGATAGTCCAGTAGAAAAGGCCATACGATATCAAACAGGTGAAATGCGAGAGGACTAACTCATCGACGTATAAGGTAAGCCCAAGATATTTTACGCCAATTTGCTGAAACTTTACGTAGATATACATAGTCAACCAACTGATAAAGGTGTCTTGAATGCAGTATGCGTAGCGGTGATAGATGCTAGGTCGTGTGATGAATCGGAATTCGTATCCAGTACAGAATTGCCCTTTTAATACCCCACTGACAGTGGGAAAGAAGGTATAGACTAGATCAATGCATGCCCAAATAATTTTGAAAAGTATGTGTCAGTTACAATAGGAAATTTACGTTGCATAGATAGTTTACAATGTATGCAAGCATCATTAGATGAACTGGTAAAAGGTTGTCGTGAGTTCCACAACCAAGAATATTGTTTCGGTGTCTCGAAATCAGACTTATTAACAAAGAAAAGGAATATTTCCGTACGAGTACCAAGATGATTGGGATAAATTTAATGAAACATCTTTGCCAGAAAATAAGTATTATTCATAACTAAAATGTGAAAGTATAGCAGATGAAGAATAACGAAAATGTAAACAAAAAGTAAGGAAAGAATTTGATTGTAAACATATGGTGATTATCATGATTTGTATTTAAAACTGATGTGCTAATACTTGCTGATGTATTTGAAAGTTTTAGAAATGTTAACTATAATTAGTATGGATTAGATCCCTGTTGGTATTAATTATTCTGCACCGAGAATATAATGGGACGCTTTGTTAAAGTTTACTAAAGTTGAGTTAGAATTATTGACTGATTTTGATATGTAAAATTTTATTGAAAAACGGTATTCGATGTGGTATTAGCGTAATAAAAATAATTTAGTTGCAAATAACATGTATATTAAAGAATATAATCCAGATTTGTCGAAGTTTATCTCGATTATCCAACGATTGTCCGTTTTATGCGGAATAAATGAGAATTGATTACACAATGTGTTATCTCAAAAACAGCGTGAAATGGTACCTGATAAAGTAAATTGTACTGTGCGTATTATTGTATCAAATTTGATGAACAAGGAAATTATGTTTTACCCTAAAAAATTCTCAAATAATCAGTACATGCTGGTTTAGAGCGGAAGAAACATTCGTCGTCTTCTAATCTTTAATCAATCACCTTGAATGAGAGATTACATCAATTTTATGACTTTACAGAGAGCCGCGGAAAAAAACTGATTTTGAAAAGATATCTTTAAACTAATGAACAACTTTGTATTTGGAAAAACAATGGAAAATATTAGAAAGCGAGTAAATATTGAAGTAGTTAATGATATAAATAGATGAGATAAACATATTTCAGATAATTTTTTTAGCATAAAATATTCAAAGAAAATCTTGTTACAATAAAACGACGAAAGACAAATTTGAAATTGAATAAACCAAGCTATGTTGGAGCTGCCGTACTAGTTTATCAAAATGTTTAATGTACGATTTCTATTACAATTATGTTAAAAAAGCAATGGCCAAAAAGTAACTTACTGATACAGATTATCTTGTCTATGAAATAGAGTATGATGATGTTTGCATGGATGCCTACAATAATCGACATCTATTTTGATGTTTCAGATTATCACACCAAAATTGACAAATTTGATGAGCAAGTGTAATGATGATGCAAAAATAAAAAGGTTATTAGTGAGTTTAAGGATGAGATGAACGGAAATATAAAATACTGTATTGCATTACGAAGCAAAATGTACTCGGCTACTGCTTGACAATGATAAAATGACAACAACAAAAATAAACAGAAGGTTTACCTTGAGGTTATGTTAAAAATGTGATGATTTTAAATAAGCATTAGATGCCGGTGTTAGTTTTTAAAAAAGCAATGACTATTAAATCAAATACACATAAAATTGAAACATATTATAATTATAATTAAGTCATTTTGATGATAAAAGATATTGTGACAATTGTAAAGAAACATTTGCATTTGGTTTATGTAAACCTAACAAAGATAATGTAGAAAAAGTAGATAATGCAGATATTTTAGATATCATACTTTGTAAAGAATCTAATTACATAATTTTGTAAAAATTATTAAAAATATTTTATGTAACATTATTATATAATGTTCGAAAATTGTATTGTGTCTAATGAAAGCAATAGTACAAATACAAGTTTAATATATATAATTAATGGTCGATTTAAAATATGAAATTTCTGGAATATGTTTCGGAAAATTGAAAACAAATTAAAACGTTCGCTAATAAAATTAGATAGCAGTAAACACTTCGATTTTATTAAAAAATTAAGTAATGAGTTGATGACACGATCAAATAAAGTCCATAAACCTATTAGTCACCAAAAATACTAAAATAACAATTGACTTCAAAACTCAAAAATATTATCAAAAGATATAAAAATATCCATTAGGTAGAAAAGAGATTAAAGATTTTTTTGAATGTAAGTGTAAGTGGAAAATTAAACCATTTTTATACCTAAGTGATAATAAAATATTTCTTATATCTACCGTTGATGTTATTGTTATAGGTGATGAAATAGTATAGCCTATAATTAGTGATGTATTCACGCATTTCTGCTCTCCACTCGAGTTATTCTGTATACAAATCCATCATTCTTTACGTAAATGTCATCTGATCAGCGCCATCATTATATATTCTATTATTCTCTGCTTCTGTTAATCTCAAAATGTATGTTTGATCATCATCATCTTGATTTTGTTCATTCAACCAATCATCTTCTGTTTGTTCAAAGTTTTTATTCATTTTCTATATTAAAATCTATTTGTATAATACATTTTTCAGTGCTGTAAACAAAACAAAAATTAAAACCAGAATTAATTATTGTATTAGTATTGAAATAAACTCACAGCTTATAATTTTCACTACATTTTAACGCATTAAATCTATACATTATTTCAGCATCTACAATATATGTCCTCGACAAATTCATCATTAAATATTCTTTCATACTCCATTTTTACTGCTCTCCTTATTTTCTCAAAGTGTTCTCTGTAAAGTTCTAGATTAAATATTCAAGCGTATTGTAATGTTATATATTTATTTTGAATTTCCTTCCTCTGACCAATTATTGTAATCACTTTCAAGTTATTCATCCTCTGTTTCACCATTTTCATTAATTTGCTTAATGCTATTATCGATTTTTCTGTATTATAATCTATTTATTTGTTCGATCCTTTTATATCTCTATCTGATTGTAATGTCGGGTATATATCGTTGTGCTATTTGTCTAAAAGACAAGAGTTCAAGACTTAAATGATGTTTTTTTTAAAAAAATAAATAAATAATAAAGGTGAGATAGAACATGCCTTTCAATAGCACATAGTGTCTTTACATCAAGACAGTGTTTGTCACAATATCAGCTTATGATAATATAGAGCAGTCTTATTTGCCTAAATGCCAAGAAGACAAAGTCGTAATGCATCATATAATAGTGAACGTATTTAAATTATTACAGTCATGCGTATATTTAACAGTTTAATATCAGATTGACTGTAACATATTCTGACACAGTAGTGTGATTCAATGAAAAATATAATGTTAGGACTAATGTTCTTCAGCAGTGTGGTGGGAGATAGCAGCAGCTTTATAGAGATGTAGAATATAATAATTATAAGGCATTTAAATTTATTAGCAATCAAGTAATAATAAATATACTCAAAATTTCTTATAACAAAATATATTCATGTTTGGGATTTTTAAAGTGCCAAAGTTAACATCGGTTATGCAATTATATATAATTGATTGTTTTAGAAATCAAAACCGATATTCTTCTTTAATTAGATACTCATACTTTTCCGCTCTAACAGCTACCTACCGGCGCACTGTCTGAACTCGTATTTATAGACTCCTGTTCAGGTCACATGACTTTAGCTAGCGAATCAATGTTTGTCCTTCTCAGGGATAGCCATGACAGTAATCAAGTCAACAGTTCATACTGCACGGAAAAATCCCTCTGAACACAAAACTGAGACAGAATTTAACTGTCCTCTCAATGTATGTGGAGCGCGTTTTAACGATTAATCTTATTTGTATATTCATACCTATGATTAAGTAGAACTCAACGAAACGGACAACTGAATTTCGATGCAAATCGAGCGAGAGTACAACGTACTGTTGATGCAATGAGTCGTAATATGGTTAGAATTAGTCCCTATGAAATGCATACTATTTTGCCCATTAAGGTAAAATAACAAGTTCTACATTACCAAGAACTTACAATAACGAACAGTAACATTAGTTCTAACTTACTGTTCAATAATAGTCTGACAAGAGAAATGTGATTCTTAGGCTGGGCACATTACATGTATAATTCCATCACTATCCTGCATATCCGCTGTTTCGGTAACGAACCTATACCAGATGGTTAGAGGTCATTAATGTATGGACTAATATTATATTTCTGGCTTTGATATTCTAAAATTATGGAAGGTAAGAAAATTAATTTCCTAAACTATTCATGTAACATTCAAGCACGACACACGCATGGTCCAGAAAGGAGATGAATATGGCACAATAACTGCGTACATGCGAACTTCTTTCCAGTTAATGATGTTGATCTACCAGGGCTATATAACTTTTGATGTCTTTAGATGGACTGCTTGACGAATTCATTAATACTCATGACATAAGCGTTTAGTATAAAACTGCTATTCATTTTTGGAGATCATAATAATGTTTGCGGCTGAATATTCGTTCATTCATTATTATTACGAAAACACATGTATAATTGTCTTCATCATTAATTGCTGTTTTTGAACACCCTACCTTGTTTTAGGTTGTTCAAGACAGACAAAAGTCCATTTATTTGCAAACAGTAGGTGTAGAAAAACAGCTCAATTTCAATTTCAATTTCTCTTAGTGTTTTCGCGGAATCCACGTCTTCTTGCCACTACAAGTATTATTTCTAAACCTCAATGACATATTTTTCACTGTATACAGACTCCATGATAATGCACACTACATCAAAGTTGATGGACAAAAAGGTATCGGCTTTATTACAAGTTATTCTTTTTATCACGCACTGCGAAATGTTACAGGATGCTTAAATGATAGACTTTCAAGAAAATGGACAATACGATTATCATAACTTTTAGACATATCTTCACACCCAGTGTACGACCCTCCACCTACCTATACTTAATTTTGTATTGCTACTAACCCATAATTCGGTTACTTTGCAGGGGCAGAACGGGTTGGGGACTAAGTAGACGTTTCCCCCTCCCATAATGAATGTTTCCTTCAGTACGTTTTCTTTACTGCTACATGTCTAAAATGATACCTTTCAAGCTAAAACGCAGGAGCTTCCAGACACCAGGAGCTCCGTCAGCTAGACTTCTCGCCTACCTTGTTTACACACGTCCTCACCCACCAAAGATATGTCTGGATCCGTGCCCGCTTTTTCTTCGCTATACCCAACTCTTTCTTGTCTTTCCTAAAATGCTTGCCAAGAAAAGTCATTTATTTTTATACTTAGTAAGTGAATGGAAGTAACGTACGTTGTGTTTACACAAGGTAGAGGGATAGTGTAACTTATATAGGGATCAAGTCGTTATTACAGTCACGTGGAACATAGGTACGTGTCGTGAAACATGTATTTAGACTTACGTTTGCGTGACCTGCGATTTTACATGTATTTGTAGGCTACGAATATTTCGCGAAACGATCATCATGTGACCTATATATGTAGGTGTCTGGTAAGTCGCGAGCAGCCTTATTTCAAATTTTCAGTATATATACAAGGAAAATTGAAATGAACTCGTTTCTCGAAAAACTGTTTTGGGGGTAAATGTTCATTCCTAATATTTAGTATGTAGAGTTATTGATTTGCTTCACAACATGCAATATAAATGATCATGAATTCCAGGAGGAATATGAGTTCATAATAACGAGGTTTTGTATGTCAAAATAGGCTGTACGATTTAATGATAACACTGTCACCACAACGGTAGAAAACATTGAGGTTTACCACCTTACTCGTGGTATTTAAAAAGGATGAATGCCTTGAAAAGAGCTTAAATTCTAAGAACAACTGAATCTCGAAGGATATTGTAAAATTAGAACGGTTGGGCAACAAAGTCCTCGGAATTGATTTTAGATAGAAATGAACCGAATGATCTACTCGTGTATCTAAATGTACATCGAAACAATGAGTAACACAATTACATTGTTCGCCTGTGACTTTCGACATTTAGATCCGAATGCATTTTCTGTCTGAAAGGAGCGGTGACCTTCAACTTATAACTGTATACACATATTCAGATGAGTCCTAAACAGGGATCATAGGAGAATCAAATATAGGATAGTGCGGTTGTAGCTTTTTCGACAACAAACTATGGCGAATGCATCGTTTACTTATTTAGATATATATTTCTTTAAAAATGACTTATTTGGTTGCGTATTTTATGAAATTGTAATGAAAATTCGATTTTGAACTTACACAGAGTTAACATTTTAAACGTTATATAGTAAGTTATATATCTGCCCATTTCAGTTGGGTAAGCATTTACGGATAACCGATTATTAACGATGCGTATCGAATATACCAGTGAAAACCTAACATGTGCCGATAACTGTATACCGACAGTCAATACTACCGCGTGCAAAATTGTGATCATCACGTGATTTACATGCACTCCAGAAGCTTGACTGACATTCATGCATATGCTCATCGCCTTAAAAATTACCAGTCCTATACCTGATACAAGTTCAAATCGTCATAAATTGAATTTTAAAATATTTTCATAAAACTTTCAGTCAGCACTAAAACTGTAACATTCATTTACATGAAGTTAGTTTCAATATAAAACATTCTGACTTTACACGAGTCAGCATAAAATATTCTGACTTTGTATGAATCAGCATAAAATATTCTGACTTTACACGAGTCAGCATAAAATATTCAGACTTTGTATGAGTCAGCATAAAATATTCTGACTTTACACGAGTCAGCATAAAATATTCTGACTTTAACGAGTCAGCATATAATATTCTGATTTGACATGGTGTGCTTTGCTCAAGAGAAGGCGTATTTATTTCTGCGCTATTGGTTAACAATCGAATGGAATTTATTTATTTATTTATTTTATGGTTTAACGCCATTTTTCAGCACAATATAGGCTATACATGGCAGCCAGTATTAATGGTGGAGGGAGAACCCGGAAAATCCCGGAAAGAACCACCGACCCACGAGAAGCCACTGGCAAGCTTTCTCACATACCCACATTGGCCGAATCCGAGACTCAAACCCACGCAGACAGACGTGAAATGGAAGCGATCCGTAACGGACAGCATTTTAGATCACTCGGCCACTCGAGGCCCATCGAATAGAATATGTGTTACGCAAAACTTGATTGTCATGCCATCTAAGGTCGAATGACCCATTATGGATTAAGCATCGTACAATGTATCGCAGACTTCCAGGTTTATTTGTTTAGCCTCAAAATCGTCTTCCCGCATAATGAGATCTTGATATTAAACAATCCAGGTCCACAATTTCTTAAGTGTAAAACAGCAGAAAAATTATTTTACTTTCAGAAACTTTTTGCTGGGCCTTTGACCCTGACCTACATCCATACCTAGGTTTAGAAGGAACTGATAAATCGCCAAGTCCACTCAAGTGACGGTCAAACGTTTAAACATTTTGAATCGCACTAGACCGTAATCCAGTGCCCTACGATTACTGAAGTTGATCTATGCGTAGTCGTATTTACAACCGAAAGCTCGTCGAATTATATTGGTATCATACTCGGATTCCGAAATAAATGTCTCTGAATTATATATGTCATTTCAAATAGTCATACTATCGTCATATTCGTTCAGTGTTCAGAATAATTTGTTTATACTCAGAATTTACATCTCGTTATTCTGATGGGTTTTTTTTTTTTTTTTTTGGGGGGGGGGGCACAATTTTATGCTCATGAGTAGGCCTATGCGGAATTATTTCTGTTCTGGATCTAGATAAACTGGCTTATCGGATATCAAAGAATGATCTGGCTATTAATCCGTGTAATTTAGATCCACGGTTGTCTTCCTAACATGTTATGGTAGGTGACCGTTGACTTATAATTGATTGATGGACATTTCCTAAAACGTAGGCAATACATTTTAATTTATTAAATGTTTTAATTCTCTTGCATAGTTTAAATTGCATATAAAACTCCACTATGCTCCTGTACCAAAGATCCATCTTTGTTTTTTTAATTAAAAACTACATGTATATACCTGACTATACATGTATATACTTGACTATACATGTATATACCTGACTAGACATGCTCTCTGCGCACTTGCTGTGTAACAGCTTCAAGTGGTGCTAGATAAATGCATTTTGAAATTTTCAAAAGAATCAGCATAAAAACTGAATTTAGATAAAAAGATGTCGGTAAAAGGAAAGTGATGAATTTATGTAAAAGAATTATTTGAGAATAAAAAATAGTATAGATAATGGGAGTTTTGATGATTAATGTCAGTCACAGGAATCCGTGAGTATATGTGGAAAAGGAGGAAAGAAAATGTTTGAGTTAGCATAGCATGCGGCCTTGTCTGTTTCTTGTCAAGCGGATTTTCCTCTATCATCGATTTTACTTGACAGCACTCATATGATAAGGCATCCTGTGCAACGATGATAAATGGAGTCTGTCGTTAGCATTTGAAAAAATAATTAATACATCAATAGTGTCGTTTTCGATTGTGCCCGGTCGATTATTTCAAATGTTATGTAGAGTCATTTTATCCGCTTATGAAAATGCACTGAATGTCACTTTCTATATCTTCTATCTGAGCCGCTTGATGTTTTTCGTAACTGTAGAACTTTTGTTTTTCAGAAGTGTAGCAAGCATTATTTCCTGTGACAAGGCCTCGTTTAACTGGAAACGTTACTACTGAGGCACAGGCTAAAAGTACCTTACTGTCATTGGCATCATAGCGTACTGCGTACCATTGGCATAATACCTCTCTAACTGTCAGTGGCATGATAATTTACTAAATGCCACTGGCATAGTAGCTTGATACGTGCCATTAGCATACTACCTTTCTCAGTGCCATTGGCATACTAATGTACTAAATGCAATTAGCATATACCTTACTAATTGCGATTAGCATAGTACCCTTCTAAATGCCATTGGCATAGTACCTTACTAAATGTCATTGGCATAGTACCCTACTAAATGTCATTGACATAATACCTCACTAAGTGCCACTGGCATAGTAATTTGCTGCGTGCCATTTTGCATAGTGCCTTACTACTTGCCATTGGCATAGTACCTTACTAAATGTCATTGGCATATTAAGATACCGCTTACCCTTGACACATTACCCTTACTAAATGCCAATGTTATAGTACCGTACTAAGTGGCGTTGGCCAAGTAACTTACAAAGTGTCATTACTGCCGCTTGCTAATATTACCTTACTATGTGTAATTGGTTTAGTAGCTTACTAAGTGCCATTTGCATAGTACCTTACTAGATGCAAATGGCATGCTAAATTACCAACTGCCGTTGGCTTAGTAAATTACTAAGTGCCATTGGTATAATACCTTATTAAGCGGCATTGATAAAGCAAGACAAATTATAATCGATTGTGAAGGCAAACATCTGGTTAAACATCTTTCCCGGCCAGTTTTATTCCATACAATTATTAGCATTAATAGAGGAGAAAACATGCTGACCAATTGCGCATGACACTGTGCGTAATAATCTAAATCCATTATGACTAGATAGGTTAATGTCCTGTATTGATAAATTGGTATCCCTGCAGTATCTTATACTGTAGTCATTTGCTAATCCAGCATACTTCTAGAAATTATTTCTAGATGTCGTTTAAGTGTTGAATGACGTCTCCATTGAAAATAATGATCCCTGAATCTGGCAGAGATTATACTTAAAGAGAGTTAAGTGTTGACGAGACCGCAATATAACCTGTGCCTGTAACCGACCCCATAATAGAACCTATGCCTGTAACCGACCCCTTAATAGAACATATGCCTGTAACCGAGCCCATAATAGAACTTATGTCTGTAACAGACCCCATAATAGAACATATGCCAGTAACTGAGCACATAAATTAACATATGCGTGTAACTGAGTCAATAATTATCTTATACTTATAACTCAGACAGCAACGAATCTTATAGATATACCTCTGAGTCAATACCGATCTTATACCTTTAACTGAGCCAATAACAGATATTTTACCTGTAGCTGATCAACCAACTGATCATATACCTGTAGCTGATCCAACAGCGGATCTTATACCTTTAACTGAACCAATAACCGATATTTTACCTGTAGCTGAGCCAATAACCGATCTTATACCTGTAACTGTGTAAATAACCGATCTGATACCTGTAGCTCAGCCAATAACCGATCTTATACCTGGAGCTTATCCAACAACGGATTGTATACCTTTAACTGAGCCAGTAATCGATCTTTTACCTGTAGCTGATCCAACAACCGATATATAGCTGATTCAATAACCGATCTTATACCTGCAATTCAGCCAACATCCGATCCCGTACATGTACCTGAGCCAAAAACCGATCTTATACCGGTAGCTGAGGCAATAACCGATCTTATTCATGATGATTAGGCATTAACCGATCTTATACTTATAGCTTATCCGACAATTGAAGCTAAGTCAGAAAAATGTTTCCTTAGATGCATGACCTCGAGTTTTGACTTGAATCTAAAAAGAAATAGAATAGTTAAATACTGTTATTTCTTATTTTATCAACGAACCTTTCCGTACAGTTTAAAACGTTAGAATATTAAAAGTCTATTTGGACATCTAAGATCGATTTTTATCTTCATGTAATAAATCAGTCTTCTTGTTTATGTTAAACAAATTTTCACGTCAGTCTGAATTTCTGGTACGAATCTTGACCTGTAGCAGGCAGTATGAAAAATATGGAACAACACATATACGTGAAAGAAGTAAGAAGTAAAAAGAAAAGAAAGCAAGTTCTCTCTCACGAAATAAAATTTTAGTTTAATCTTTGAATTGTTTTCGATTAAACTCAAACTAATTATAGACAAGCTAGAAGAATGTTATTATCTGGATTCTTAAATTTGCTTGAAATGGGCTTAACGGATTACCGTGTGAAAACTTCATATATTATGGTCGAT
This sequence comes from Unio delphinus, assembly GCA_029339505.1. Classification (NCBI taxonomy): domain Eukaryota; kingdom Metazoa; phylum Mollusca; class Bivalvia; order Unionida; family Unionidae; genus Unio; species Unio delphinus. Next base: position 6,864,863 of record JAQISU010001238.1, read on the forward strand.
ATTGCACGAATAATTCCAATTTTTATGAATTAAACGAATTTCCTGTAATATGATTGGATGTAAACGGTCACGTGATGTTGATCAGGAATTGTTTACACTTCGATAAATTCTGGGACTACTTTCGGTTTTTGAAATATAAATAAACATTGCAGACACGTTATTGTGAAACGATTTTGTCATCTCTAAAATATATAATTCTGCAAATAAATATAACTTTTACACTTTTTATACAGGACTGACTTAAAGTAAACAAGAATTATGTTATTTTGTAAAGTATGAAGTTTCTGAATAAACGTAACTGTGACAGTAGTCACATTTCATTTCTCACTAGATCACCGAGTGGGTCTTGTTAAGTATTAACGCTGCTGAGAATGACATAAAATGTTACTCTTGTATAGAATTTATTTCATTGTTACCTTTATATAGTAAGGGATAGCATCATCTTGTTCATATTTCCATAAAAATTGGAAGTATTCACTGAAAAAAATCCATCATGATTTCAGGTTTGATTGAAATTTAATTTAGCACACTTGTTGAGTCGGTATCAATTATGTAAGGTCATGGTCATCTGACGTAACAGATGGGACTGACTAAAATTGAACAAGAATGTTGTTTGTAAACAAAATGTGTTAAAAACCACGGTAACCATTGCCTATGATGTAAAAGATGAAGTTTATGAATAAACGTAACTGTGGCTGTAGTCAATTTCTTCGTGTGATTCTGTACAGGTTATGTATTACGGGGCGGTGTGAAACGCCGAATGAAAAGTAACTACGCACTACGTAAATTCGAATGCATTATTGATGGAATAAGTTAATTTGACGATAGAAATGATGAAATTGGAATTATAAGGATTAAATGATCATGGTTGGGTATTTATTGATGTGTAAATTTTACCTAATCACTCACAAAGTTAACATAAAGTCCTTCGGACTTTATATACTTTGTGAGTGATTAGGTAAAATTTACACCAATAAATACCCAACCATGATCATTTAATCCTATAGTAATTGACATATCGCCAGGGCAAAGATAACCACGTTGACATGTATGCATTAACGATATTGTTACTCTGGGCTTAACGACATTGTTTAGCACATCATTGATCATTGATATATAAGTATGATAATGGTATGGTTCCAATTTAATATATTTCCATAGTATAAATGGCATGTGTTCCAATTTTAATATATTTCCATTATATGATAATGTTATATATTGTAATTGTAATATATTTCCATAGTATAATAACGGTATGGGTTCCAGTTTGATATATTTCCATAGTATAATAACGGTATGGGTTCCAGTTTGATAGATTTCCATAGTATAAATGTCATGAGTTCCAGTTGAAATACATTTCCATAGTATAATAACGGTGGGTCTAGGAAATTACCCCCCCCCCGGTATATTATCCCCCTGCAATTATCCCCCTATCAATTACTCCCCCCTCGATATATTCCCACCCCTGCTCTTACCCCGAACCTGGTCGTTCCGTACCCAAGTCGTTTCGTACCCACATAAATTGGTCGTTTTGTACCCAAGGTGATGGTCGTTTCGTACCCAAGGTGATGGTCGTTTCGTACCCAAGGTGATGGTCGTTTCGTACCCAATGTGCTGGTCGTTTCGTACCCAATGTGCTGGTCGTTTCGTACCCAATTAATTTACACCAAAAAAATAACTTTATTTAAATTTTTAAAAAATATTCACTTTGACAGTAAGAGAAAACGCAGATACATTAGTGTTGTTTGTGTCAGTTTTTCTTCTCCAAGACCTAATACTTGTGTTAATTTAATTTTTTTTTAGCTGCTTTTAAAAGTGTTGAACGTTGAATATTATAGTGGGGGGGGGGGGCAGCCGATCGCACTTTCATACTTGTGTATATATTTGGTCACTTTTGTTATCCTCCACATAACTGAGAGAGAGAGAGAGAGAGAGAGAGAGAGAGAGAGAGAGAGAGAGAGAGAGAGAGAGAGAGAGAGAGAGAGAGAGAGAGACTATTAATGTTATATGAGAACTTTCATTTGGCTCTACTTTTTGCATATATTTACTTTGTTGTTTTGAAACAGATTTAATTATCTAAGATATATAAGAATGCTTTGTTTGAATCAGTAATATGGTGACTTGGCATCGCCTCGTTTTAGAGCGGACTGAGTACCACCAGATTGTTACGCCTGTCATTTTACGCTAGAAGAAAGATTATTAAATGGGGCTGGATGCAGATGCAGTAGTGTTGTTTGTGTAAGTTTCTTTTCTCCAATTCCTGCTGTTTATTTTTTATTTGTGTTGCTTTAAGGTGTTGAACATGGCATATTATACGGGTAACCATGCCGGGGGTGGGGGGACAATCGATCGCATTGGCATACATGTGGACATTTTTGCTCATTTTTGTTATCTTCCACATAAATGAGAGAGAGAGAGAGAGAGAGAGAGAGAGAGAGAGAGAGAGAGAGAGAGAGAGAGAGAGAGAGATTTAATTTGTCACTGCATTTTACATATTTACTTTGTTGTTTTAAATTTTATAAATACCAGAATTTGTGTTTCAATTGAATTGGCTTCGTCGTACAAAAGACCAACTAGCACATAGAAGGCAAGATTAGCTTTGCCGGCTTTACCATTGATTCTCCGATGCCAACCCTCTACATCGTTGTTGGCACGTACCGATTTCCGAAACACAGACCACGAGTTGATCGGGAATGTGCTGTTTGTAATCCAGGTTGATTCTACATAGTCAACCCAACTACATAATACTGGAATCATCTTGGACTGAGTTTTTAGACGGGCAAAGGCAGGGGCTATATGTTCTGCGGGCAAAAATGGTAACGCCATCACCTGAAAAAGAGACACAAAATGAAAGCAATTTGTTTATAAGATAACACATCATAATGACAAGTGTCATTTATAACACGCATTCATTCGAATGTCGATATTATGCATTACCTTCCTGCAAAACTGATGAACACTTTTTTCTTGAATGTAGGCTGTTCTCAACCCCAATTCCTGAAGTTTCATTTATATTTATGGTAAATTTTATTGTAAGCGACGAGTCTGCTTACAACTTCATGTTTGATTCAAAGTTGAGGAAAAGTATTCTTTAAGTAAGATAGTAATATTTAGTAACATAGTCCAAATTATTATTATTATTATTATTATTATTATTATTATTATTATTATTATTATTATTAATGTGTATATCTATAACAAAGGAAAAAAGCAACATTACAAATAGGTATGAAATTTCTTTTAATGATATTTAAACGACGATAGCATTGGGTACGAAACGACTTGGGTACGGAACGACTTGGGTACGGAACGACCGTGAAGCATATAACATTATGATATATGTTATATAGTAATAGACGGGGGTGGGGTAAGAGGCTTCTTACCCCACCCCCGTCTATTACTATATAACATATAACTGTTATATCCCAAGAGTATATAATAAATTAAAATAAATTTCAAAAGAATTTATTTTAAATTTTTATTTTAGTAAATGAATCTCAGCCTTGAAAACATATACTTGTCCTGGAATATTCAATAGTAAAATCAATATATCATAATGTTATATTACCATAAAATATGTTATTTTTATATGATTACAACTGAATGTTATGTGCAATCCCTCGCAAGTATTCTATGTGCTCTCTATTAGCAAAGTCATTAACAATGTTCATAATCCGAGCATTGCAGTCACGATATTTCTTTCGAGTTGGTTGCGCTGAATGTATTCCAAGTTGCTGAGAAATTATCACGTTCAGGAATGATTGCTCTCTTTGAAGGATAGTCAAAAAGCGCCAAATGTTTGGATGGTCAGCAGCAACGGCAGCTTGCATTTTTCGATGCCAAACCTCAACGCTGTTGTTAGTGGGAGGTAATTCATTTTGAACACGGCTGTGTACATTCCAAACTTGAGGAACAAAGACAGGATTGGCTCGGCTTCGTCGTCTTCTTCTGCCAATGTAGTTATCTTCAATTGATTCATGTCGTCATCTTCTATAAGTTCTTGAAATTCTTCGAAAACCTGCACAGTGTAAGAAAGCGGCACAAAAGCCAAAGCAGCTACCATTCTAACTGAATTGCAAATTCTGAATCATCTTGATATATTTCCTGAAATCCAAGAGCTTGTACGTTTCGGTATATGCTCTGAGAAAAATGATAAAAATATCCTTGTACATCTATCCCTGCGTAGCATTCTGCAACAGATTTCATGGCGCATTTTCATAATCCATCATAACTGTTGCAGGCTGAGCATTTAGAATTAGTGCTTTTATCTCCTTGAAACTACGTTGATAACTTTCCAGTTTTATTTGGGAGCAAGTAGAAGAGGCAAAAAATGACATCACCACCGATGAGTGCATGCACCGTATATAATTGACAGAAATGCACAGGCACAATAGCAAAAGTTCCATCCTTGAACCAATTAGGAGATTGTGCTAATAATGATGACGTTTTATCAGTCCCAAAGATTAAAATTCTGTTTATATCTCCTACACCGCTATCAAATAACAAGAAATTCTCACCTTTTGGAAGTTTCTTGTATACCTCAGGCAGTTCAATGGTTGCTCGATCAGTTGGAAGAGGCTGTGGAGCTTGAATAACTTGTCGCTTTCGTCAGACCTGACGACGAAGATGTTGTATAGGAACCATTTGTACTGATGCTCCTTCACTTAGATTCTGCATTACCCGGCCAAGAATCTGTTGAGGTGTTTCTTCTGTTTCCACTGCTCTTTTTGTAATGTTTTGTCTAACTTGCAGAACTTCACGTCGTGCTGAATCTGGTGCATGTGTGTGTTCATGCTAAGATCCTACTACAACATCATATATATATATATATATATATATATATATATATATATATATATATATATATATATATATATATATATATATATATATATATATATATATATATATATATATAGTTTTTCTGGTGCATGTGCATAGAAAATTTTTTTGCTTGAATATATTCAATGAGATGAAGCCAATACCCTTATCAGATTGTATTTGTGTACACCTAATTAGAAACCATTTCTGCTCGAAGTATATTCAGTGAGGTGAAGCCAACACAATGGTATAGATGGACCACAGATTAAACTGCTAAAATCATTTTTATTGTTGTGAAGCCAATACTCCAATCAGATTGTGTTTGTGTACACTTAATTAGAAACCATTTCTACTCGAATTTTATTCAGTAAGCTGAAGACAAAACAATAGTATAGATTGAGCACGGATTATCAGATTGTGTTGTGTACACTTTAATTAAATTCGTCTTATTTGCTTTAGTTCGATTTTGTATCTTTATGTCTACATAATGCTAATGGCAGGGGGTAATATGCGGAGGGGGGTAATTGATAGTGGGGTAATGGCAGGGGGGTAGTTGCAGGGGGGTAATATACCGGGTGGGGGGAATTGCAGGGGGGTAATTGACAGGGGATAATGTCCTGCTCCCAATAATGGTATGGGTTCCCGTTTGATATATTTCCATAGTATGATAATGTTATGGGTTCCAATTTGATATATTTCCATAGTATGGTAATGGTATGGTTCCAATTTGATATATTTCCATAGTATGATAATGGTATGGTTCCAATCTGATATATTTCCATAGTATGGTAATGGTATGGCTCCAATTATATATATTTCCATAGTATGGTAATGGTATGGTTCCAATTTGATATATTTCCATAGTATGGTAATGGTATGGTTTCAATTTGATATATTCCCATAGTATGATAATGGTATGTTTCCAATTTTATATATTTCCATAGTATGGTAATGTTATGGGTTCCAGTTTGATATATTCCCATAGTATGATAATGGTATGGTTCCAATTTTATATATTTCCATAGTTAGTTAATGGTATGGTTCCAATTTGATATATTCCCATAGTATGATACTGGTATGGTTCCAATTTTATATATTTCCATAGTATAATAATGATATGGTTCCAATTTGTTATATTTCCATAGTATGGTAATGGTATGATTTACGACTGTGATAAATTTACAATAGTATAACGGTATCACTCCAAAATATGATATATGCACATAGTGTCGGGGTTCAAACTTCGATATAAATTTGAATTCTGGGATCAGAGTATGAGCTCAAGCTGTGATATATTTTCATTGGCTGATGAGGGTCTGTGTTCACTGTGATATATTATCATAAGCTGATAAGAGTCTGGGTTCAACCTGTGATATATTTTCATAGGCTGAAAAGGGTCTGGGTTCAAACTCTGATATATTTTTATTGGCTGATGAGGGTATGTGTTCGAATTGTCATATATTTTCATTGGCTGATGAGGGTCTGTGTTTAAATTGTGATATATTTTCATAAGCTGATAAGGGTCTGGATTCAAGCTGTGATATATGTTCATAGGCTGAAAAAAGTCTGTGTTCAAATTGTGATATATTTTAATTGGCTGATGAGGGTCTGGGTTCTAACTGTAATATATTTTCATAGGCTGAAAAAGGTTTGATTTCAAACTGTGATTTAATTGCTTCGGAACTTACGAAGCGCGTACGTCTATCTTCGAATCAGTGAGACAACCGCTAGTAGTTAGATTTATGGCAAGGGATATGAGTTAATTATATTTGTGGAAAACAACCTCCATTCAACGGGCATTATTCACACATTTTGCTAACTACAATTTGCTTTTTTGATAACATTTTTCCTATCCTTTTCTGCACCCATTTAATTAATTACTTATTTGCACCTTTTTTGTATCATTTACCTTATCTTTTGCCAAATATCCAACATAGACCGACATAACACTGACTGTGACAATGGCGGAATCTTTGAAAATAGACCAAAATCGGTACAAAATTGTCGATTTCTTCAACACCGTAGTGGAGGGCGAAATCGGAAACAAGAAGTTAGTCATATACTATCGTGAAGGATGTTAGACCCTTGATTTTGGGGCTAGCTCAATCTTTCCAAGACAGACGGAAGTACTTATGGAAATGGAAATCCAAGGGATAAAACTATCAGAAAAAGAAGCCCTCCAATATGGAGGACGTAACAAATACATATTATACCCAAAGAGCATGAGACCTATGCTCAAACATACAGAAATGCAGATATGCGGCCAAAGAATGAAAATTTATGACACTGAGCCCATAGTCAGGGAGATAGAACCAAGGGCGATAGATCTATTCATCTCGGGACTACCGCAAGAAATAGTCACCGATGCAGTGTCTGACAAACTAATGGCCATCCACAAAATTCATGTAGGGGAAAGCAAACCAGCCTCGTGTTATGGCCATAAAAAGGTAAAAAGCGGGGAAAGGATAATAAGAATTCCCGCTGAAGAAGCCAAAAAAGTACCACCATACTTCTATGTCATGGGGTTCCTCTGTAGATCGTGGTACAGAGGATGCGACAGAGATCGACCCTGCCCCCGATGTAAAATTATAGGACACGGGGCAAAACAATGTAATGCACCAATGAAGACAAGGGATCCAAATTCTTATGCTGCAAAGGCCATGAAGGATACCGAAGCGGGAATTCAGCAGGATCAACAACAACAACAACAAAACTCAGTGGCACCAGATCCGCTGGAGCCACAAGAACAACAACAACAGCAACAACAGCAAAATCAAGGAGAGCCACAAATAGACAGGAGAGAGGAAGTTTTACCGCAAGAGGATACTTTCAAAACTCCTACAAAAACAACAAAGAGAGAAACACCAGCAGCCCCTCTAAAGACGAGTAACCGTTTCGAGTGTCTCACTATAGAGGAGGAAATAGAGGAGGAAATAAGAACTGAAGAAGAAGAGGAGGGAATAGAACCTTTTGAAATAACATGGGACAACGGAACTTCGACACAAAAGGCCTCTACACCGGTGCCACCACAAAGGAAGAGGAAAAATCATACCCTATCCAGCTCATCGACAAGCGAAGAACCTACCAACATCAAAGAAAGGCCGCAGCTAAAAGTGAAATCCTCAAATAAACTGAGACGAAGAGAAAGATTAAAAAATAGAGGATGAATTGACTATCATCATCAACCTCAGGAGAACACGAAGATTTTGACCTCACACTCTCATACCAAGATTCTATTACGAGAACGGACACAACAAACGAACAAACAACGGAACATAACCTAAAAGACACGTACGACATTTTACATCAGACTGACGAGGGGCCAATGCCCCAAAATGCAACAATATAATTCTTGTAGAAAATTAACATGTATCACTACCATTATTAATATTATCACTAATAATTATAAAAAAAACTAGGAATGCCACCTGGAAAACCAAAAATGGAAGAATTAAACTTCCATATTGCATCAATAAACACTAATGGAATAGATAAGGATAAAATCGCACAACTTATAAAATTAAAGCAGGACATTATACTAATTCAAGAAACACACAACAAACTAACAAACATCATGATACAAGAAATTGAAACTCAAATGAAGGCAATAGTTGTAATAAATGAAGCTAAACACAACGATATTAAAGCGGGAGTTGCAACGATAATTAGAACAAAAAATAGACAAAATTGGGAAAGAATAACAGAAGATAGTAGCCTAAAGGGAAGGGTATTACATATAAAATTAAATAAATTACATATTTTGAATATATATGCCCCAGCGGAAAGGGATTGTCACTACGACTTTATAATAAATCTAAATAAATATCTAAATAGCATCACAGCAGAGCACCTGATTATGGGGGGTGGGTGGGGGTGGAACTTTAATTGGGTGGGAGAAATTGTAGATCGCACCGGAAAAATAACAACCAAAGACCAAGTATCATTTGACGTCATGGGTAAATTGATAAAATCAAATAAATTAACTGATGTGTATAGAAAACTCAACCTGTTAAGAACTGAATAAACACATGAATATGTAACACTAGGAATAAAAAGATCAAGTAGGATAGACAAATTTTATGTATCTGATTTCGGACATAAAACATACAAACAAGCAAAAATTTTAGATTACAAAATCTCGGATCACAAACAAATAACTTTAGAAATAGTGATCAAAAAAAGCCGATGGGGATCTGGAGAATGGAAATTAAATAACTAAATTTTGGATGACGAGCAATTAATAAACGAAGTAAAAATGGAAATCCCTAAAATACTTACAAATGAAGAGGGAAAAAATAAAGCAGATATTGCTACAGATTGGGATAAATTTAAAGTAAAAGTTAAACAAGTAGCTCAATATCACTCAAATAAACGTAAACAGATACAAAAAATACAGAAGTTAGCACTAAAAAGACTAATAAATGACGATACAATACCTTTAAAGGATAACGAGAGCTACTCCGAACAATTAAAAAAGCTAAGGGGAAATTAAAACAAAGGGAATATAAATAAGGGCGGGAAGATTTCACCACATATACAAACAGGGTAAGGAATTATATAAAAGGGAAGAAAAAAGAAAAGGAGGGGATAAAGTTTTAGATACATTAAACATTGAAGGGGTGGAAATTACAACAAAAGCCGAAATAATGAGCGAGGTTAAAATATATTATACAACACTATACACTTCTCAAAACATAGACAATGACATAATTACACAATATCTAAACTCAATACAATGCGAAATGATATCATCAGAGCGCAAGAAACGGTGCGATGATAGTATTTCTGTGGAGGAAGTGCAATCCACAATTAAAGAACTTGCAAAAGGAAAAACACCAGGGAGAGATGGCCTTACAGCGGAATTCTATAAGAAATTCCAAAGTGAGGTGGCACAAATTTTAGCGGATCTATACAATAATATTTTATTAAAAAATGACAAAATGACAAAAACAATGCGGGAGGGTTTGATTACTCTCATATATAAAGGGAAAGGTGACAAAACAGAGTTAAAAAACTGGAGGCCCATTTCCCTCCTAAACACAGATTACAAAATACTGAGTAGAATTCTAGCTAATAGGATTAAGAACGGGATAAACACCATGGTAAACAAACATGCGGCGGAAAAAATAGAAGCATACATAACAACATACTTAACATTAGGGCAATCATAGATTTTATAAAAGAGTCAAACTCGAAATGTGCTATGGTATTTTTCGATCAGGAAAGAGCCTTCGACAGATTAGAACATAATTACATACAAAAAGTACTGGAAAAATTCGGATTTGGAGATAATTTCCAAAATTGGACTAAAATATTGTACAATAAAATAACTGCAAATGTACAAGTAAATGGAGCAAGAACAGAGAAATTTGAAATTCAAAGATCAGTGAGGTAAGGCTGCCCACTATCAATGCTATTATACGTAATAGCAATTGAAATTCTGAGTATGAAGATCAGAAATTCCACAAATGTAAAGGGAATACGAATACCAAACTTAAAAGACGAATTTAAGATGCTACAACATGCTGATGATTGTACGAACTTTATAAATGATTCAAATTCCTTTAAACATCTCCAAAAGGAATATGAAGCCTTTGGTAGAGCCTCAGGATCGCAAATAAATCATGATAAAACAGAAATTCTAAAAATAGGCAACTGGAGGGGAAACCATCCTGGATTACCTCAACACCTGATAAAAAATAGAGCAAAAGCCCTGGGCATATTCTTCGGGGCAAATGAAGAGAATGAAAACTGTTTAAAAATAAAAAACAAAATAAAAGAAGTAACAAATATCTGGGTACTTCAGCCACTTAGTCTAATAGAACGTTCATAGGTTGCAAAAACATATATGTATTCAAATTTGACATACTTAATAAACACTGTGGACATTAACAATAAAACACTAAAAACCATAGATCTAGGTAGGAGAAACAATTCTACGACTGGACTGGCACATAGGAAAATGGCGTCTGCCACGTGGCACCAATATGGCGGTCTACACAAGAGGCCAGAAGGCGTCACTACTGTGAAGACCAAAATAGAGGAGCTACGGAACAGCACCACCTGAATAGCACGCCAGGAGCCCTAGAATACAAGAAAGCTGCACGGGAAAACACCATACAGCGGTAGCTTGGACTAGTAGCGCCCAGGAGAATCTCCGGAGCAGGGAACGACAAGCTACACCCCGGTGCCCACCTGCGCAAAGGAACAGATAATTTTCAAATTTGCCGTCACTTGCTTGAATAATAGGGTACTCATTTGGTTAAGAGTTACCCTCTTTGACTAACTATTTGGCCCTGAAAAGACTAATTTGACCTTTTTGGCTTTGCCTTCAATAAATTCATAACCAAAATCCCCTACCATTGACTACACTTTTATGTGCTCTTAGGCACTTTAATTTAAATACAATAGGGACTTACATATGTACACTTTCGTACTAGTCCCTATTTTTCGATAGGATGATAAGTAATATTGTACAACTCAGATATTTGGTTAATTGCACAGGTGGCTTACACATTATTGGTGTTAGGTTGTCCATTAGTATAACTGGACTGAATCTGATAAAAAGAGCGTGCTTGGCTCTTCGCACCACTGCTTCCCGCTGCAGTAATTTCTCGTGCTTGCACGACCATACTTTGCAGACAAAGGCGATATGAGTTAAACTATTTTACTCTCGCTTTGCTTTACTGCTATTGCAGACTGGTTAGGCTAGGCATGCAGAATATTAACTGATTGGGTGTGTGTGTGTAGGTTCTATTCCTACCCACCCTACGGCCTTACATTCACCCAGAGGCAGTTCAATAACTGTCCCGTGGTGACGGCCAAATTAAATAAGTGCTTCTATATAAGCACATAAACGCCTGCAGGGTGCGCGGCACCATTCCCACCCTCAGGATAAATTAAATAACTCCCCATTGGGAGATAAAACAGTGACAAGAGCCGTAATGGACGAATCACTTAAAATCCATCATACTAACTAACGATCTAGGTAGCATGATGGAAAAAAACGGATACCCTACAAACATGGCGACCATCACCGGACCACACGGAGAGACAGATAATGGAGAGATCTACATTGCCATTATTATCGTTGCTTGAAAAATAGGGGACTCATTTGGTATCGAGTACCCCTCTTTGACTAACTATCTGGCCCTGAAAAAGACAAATTTGACCTTTTGGCACCGCCTTCAATAAATTTATAACCAAAATCACCTACCATTGACTACACTGTTATATGTCGCTTAGACATTTTAATTCTAAATTCTTAGGGACTTTTGCATGTACGCTTACGTACTAGTTCCTTTTGATAGGATGATTAATAAAGATTTACAACTCAGATATTTGACTAATTGCACAGGTGGCTTACACATTATTGGTTGTTAGGCTGTCCATTAGTATAACTGGACTGAATTTGACGCACGAGCGCATGCTTGGCTCTTCGCCACCCTTGCTTCCTGCTGCATTAACTCCACGTGCTTGCACGTCCAATAACTACGCAGACACAAGCGATATGAGAAAACTATTTTTCTCTCGCTTTTCTATACTGCTATTGCAGATGGTAGGCAACTACAAAAATACTGATTGGGTGGGTGTGTGTAGGCTCTATTCCTACCCACCTAAATGGTCTTACAATCACACAGCGACAGTTCAATAACTGTCCCGATGTGACGACCAAATTAAAGAGTGTTCTCTGAACACCTAAACGCCTGTTGGGTGCGCGGCACAATTCCCACCCACAGGATAATTAAATAACTCCCTTTAGGAGATAAAACAGTGCTAAGAGCCCTAGTGGACGAAGCACTTAAAGCACATAATTCAATCAATCGATCTAGGTAGTCTCTCGAGTCGAGGAAGACAAGTTTTGCACTTTCATTATGAAATAGTAGACTACATATGGAATTACAAAACACATTACATAAACAAACAGGCTTTATATAGAGCTAAAAAAAAAGGGGTGGATTAGCCTGCTTTACATAATCCCCTCCTAATTAAAACTAAAAATATATTAAATAGAATTAAACGGATAAGCAGCACGCCACGAACACCTTGGGAAGCACTATACATTTTTTGGATAGGATTTGGAATGAGACAAAGACAAAACATATACACGAACAACAAATTAGTTAAGAAAATAGACGCACCACATTTATAATTTTATATCAGTATAGGGACAATCAAAAAAAAAATGGGAACTAGATAAAGAAGACATATATGACTGTATTTTGGAATTAGAATCTAATAAAATTAAACCAAAAATGGAAACAGAATTTATATACATTAACTGGGACAGAGTCTGGAGGCATTGGGCTCTCCACCCGGCTCACAGGCGAAGTGGCCCTTAGGAGAAGACTGATACGGACCCCGGTTAGCTGCCCTCTATGCAGAAGTGCCCCATATACAAAGTTCCACACAATAACGCAATGTGACAAAACAAAGGAAGACAGGATCAAACTGACAATCAAAAAAATTAAGGTAGACAAATAGGACAGACGTCAACTACTCTTCCTGGACGGAAACTTTAATAAACAATTGGTAAGACAAATAACGGACTATATAACGAAGACACTTATAAAGTGTGGACCACTAATGAAGGTTAGGGAATAATTTTTCTATGAAAACTAAAATAATTGAGTTTAAATATATTTTTAAAAATTTTTTAAAAAATTAAAAAAAAAAAAAAAAATTTTTTTTTACTTTTCACTTAGTATATTATCAACATTTTTGTGAGGAGGAAGTACATATGAGGACGTCATAGGGCTAAATCACATGGCGCTACACGAAGTGAGCAGGCCTGTGGAAGAGTTTGGAAAATACCACCCAAATATTTAATTTATTTAGTTTAATGCACATCCTTCTTTTTCTCTGGATACTAAATCCATACTTTATCTGCCATGTCTATCTCCCGTAATAGACATGGCTCCAATTTAAGGGAACATAAAACAATTTTGGAAAATTTCTTACCTATTAATTATAATAAATAAATAAAGGCCGGACCATTTTGAGACAGGAACTGGACAACCAAATAAATTTGTACAGATCCTGTCTCAAGGCAGACGGACCTAAGAAAATAAATATTACTAGATAAATTGAAGAACACTAAATATCTAAATAAACACACTTCAATTTATACAAAATTTCAAATTAAATTTAAAATAAAATAAAATATACTAAAGATTAAATGTCTTCCTTTTATAGAAGACATAAAGCAAGACAACTGGTAAAAGTCTGAACGAAATGGCTTTCCTTTACACAAATACAAGGTACATACCTTATATAGCAAACAGACAAATAGCTGAATTTTTTTTTATATCTGAGTTAAGTTTAATTTCTTTGAAAAGTCTGTTTTTCATGAACATTTAATGTACCCTAGGCAGTAATTGGGTCCTATCTTTCTAGACCCATTATAACTTAAAACAGATACATATAGATTGTGAACCAGACAGACTAACCGTATAACTTAAAACAGATACATGTAGATTGTGAACCAGACCGACTAGAAAATATAGAACAATCTAGGTATTCATATTTTTCAGAAGTGTTATCACGGTTACTCCTCATTCAAGCGAATGTAAGGCAAGGGTTTCAAATGCAATTCCTTGTATAAATCATTCATTAATGATCCATTACGGTCAACGCGGCCTTTTAATATCTTTCTTCACAACATGTGATCAAACTTCGATGCAATTTGTTCCCCACAAAATTGTCCGAGAAATCAAATGCCTGACCACAAAATATAAATGCAATGTTTTCCTTGCTCTAGTTTTGACGTGTATAACTTAGCAATCGCCGCCTGAGAACTAAGTTTTCTCACCTACTGCCAGAAATACTCAACACTTCAATACATAACGGCTTATTTCTGTCAGAGACATTTGGTAAATATTAAGCTTGAGCATACTGTCTTTCCAATCACAGATGTGGCTTGTTGGCTAGATCTAAATTTTACATTTCTGTTCTTCTATATGACTAATATACAGTTTAGAACCAGACATGTTTAGACTAGTACGGCTGGTAGGCCAGGTTGTAATGTTATATCAAGTACATGTTATGTTGCGTCGTCCCAAATACGTTAAATTCAAAGCGATCTTTGAAGAGTTTAAATAACGAGTGGCAAGAAATGAAACACGATGTAGAAAAAGAGGTGAAGTAGGAAATTAGAGAATGAGAAACCAGAATACACAAAAAGCACTCGGTTCCAAAACGTAGTAAAAATGCATCGTCAAAAGCACAAAGAAGTTAGATAAATGCCATAATTGTATTATCTTGCTCTTCCTTTCATATTTAGAAACGGTTCTATACATAGCACCTTTTATAACGAATCTTCGACATATTTAATTAGTAGCTGTAGATCAAATGGAAACACCGTTTCCAGCTGAACAGTTGGTAGAAACAAAGGAGATATTGTGGAAACATGTTACTTAAAGCCAAGAAGTTGTACTGCCATTAATTTAATCGTTCTACTATGTTAAACAGTCTTGCCCGTCTAAGTATCGTCTTATCAGCTACAAACAATAAGATGACTAACATCCACCGCCAGACGAGACTGGCCGTTTATATTTTAGAACATATCTCAGTTTGTCGGGAATGGACAACTAACTTATATGACATCTTTGTTGACGGACAAACGCGCTGATGCAACATACAACTGATCAACAAACTCATTTGACAAACGACGAACTCGCCTACTTAACACGAAAGTCGGCAAAGTATGTATAAAACAAATTCATGAAAACCATATCACAAAAAGAAAAACAATTAAATTGATAAGAAATATACCGTTATTAAAACAAAGTATTAATCTGCATATAACTGGGTAAATCAATTTGAAATTAGAAAAAGAAAAAAAAACATTTTGTTTCTGATAATATCCCTTATCCTTCCGCTTTAATTTCAATATAGATCTATTTGAATGTAATCTTCATGATAATTTTGACAAAAAGGTTAAGAATACTTGATGTCGAATTAAGGGGCATAGATCGACATATACACGTAATACAAGAAAACACTATAAACAATGTTACATGACATTGATAAATACTAAGTAATGATAGGTTGCCAGGCAAAGACTAATAATGTTGCAAACAAGCTCGACAAGACTCGTGATAAGGTAAACTTTACTTATACGCAAAAGTAGTAGAGAATTTGGGAACAATTTACGACAATATTTTTTTTCAATTTTATTCTATCCATTGTGATAATAAATTCGATTGGAAATTTAATAATATCATTTTGGTTTAATTTGTCTTTGTGAAATTTTAATATGAAGTATATATTTATGAAATACTTAATAGCATTTAAAAGTTAACAATATTAATTAATATTTAATGAATAAACAAAAGAAAAAGGAGAGGATTTTTTAAATGTAATAGTGCTGTAAATGTATTAAAGGAATAAAATGATGTTTTGGAGTGTATGAAATAATGTTTCAGATGTGTTAATAATATGGTTTAAAAAATAGTTTAAAATGGCGCTAAAATTAAAAATATTTATGTATTTTTATAATGGATCTCGAATCATTAAAAATGATGCTATTATAAACGGCTTACTTTTTGCGTTGTACTTATGGAGCTGATTAGCTTCTTTAGAAAAACATATTAAAAACTATTAATTTGTATTACAAATGATAAACAATGTTTACACAAAAAACGAATTGGTTCACTTGTTTTGCAAATGATAGACAAGCTTTACCAACAAATTTAAACCGATTGATTGACATCATAAATGTAAACAAAACCTTTTATACTGGAAGATTTGTATGCCCATAAGAATCGGTTTCATGCCGTCTTTCCTGATATATATATATATTTTATGACAAGTGATGACACTTGTTTTATTAACCGTGTATAGTCCCATTTTAAACATTTAATATTATACATTGTGTGATCAATTTCAATTTTCTCAAATAACTATTTTCCGTAAGATTCATGGTTCAGTTGTTCTGTTTGTAATACATTTTGTATTATTGTCTTTTGTGTCTTAACTCACACACGAGTACATTTTTGGTATTAGGCCAGCACATTTCTTTACTGATATCTCCGTTCAATCATCATTAACATTCTCCCACTATTTTTCACTTTTATACCATGTTTATTTAGTGTGGTTCGAATAAACATCACTCGTATCATATAACATTATATTATTTTTCATAATTTAAATATTTATTTTTGCCAAATGTTATCAAACGGTCCAGATCGATTCAGTAGCTTTGCCCTAAAATATTTTCAAGGGATAATGATAAAAAGGTATACATTATTAATTTTGATATTTGCAATACAGATTGTCACGCACAAATTGGACTATTTAGCATTATGTTATGTTTAACACAATGTATATCTTGCTACCAGCATATCATAGAATATTTTTCTGTTAATATATCAAAGATTTGATATTTATCGTTTGATTTTTTTGCCCGTTTCGTTAGTTCTAAGAGGACAACAAAAAATCGTTTCTGAAAGTTTTCCAAAATAATTTCTAATACTGATTTAGTCCTCGGCTTGAATAAAGTCTGTTTCAAATTTATTTTTTAACTTTAGTTTAAAGACAAGTGTTTAATTCAACATGTCGACATAACAAATTAAAAAAAACAAATCTAAAGTATATTGTAGTACCCGACGTACCATTGTTTTCAGCATACCCAATTCTAAATATAAATTCTCGGCTACGGTAGTGTATAAAATATTTTCCGTATCTTTTTAATTATGCACAAATATATCCCAATTAATAAAATTACTATTAGAAAGAAGGCCATATAGATGTACATGCCAAACCCGAGTCTTATTACCAAACAATGTCTGACATTAACAGATTAATCATATCGTAGACAAGAAAATCAATTCAATAATGGCTCCCTAATTAAAAGCGGCAGTCAGTCTAACTCGCAAATGAACACTAATATATTCATGCTGTTGCAACAATACCAGAAAAAGTAACGAGAACAAATATCGTCAAATCAATTATGAAACACAAGCATAAATTATGTTAGGCAACCAAATAAAATCAGAAAGGCTCTAAAGTCGACAACCAAATTAGCTGAAGAATTTCATAAGCCTGAAATAATAAAGTTTACTCAGCACTATGTAAGAACTTATAAAATAGATATTCAACATCATAGACTGTTTGGGTTGACGTGCATCAATGAAGCAAGTATTAAATTGGATATGAACTATATTAACTGCAATTGATACATGAAAATTTTAATTTTAAGTAGCCCATTTTAATTTTAAGTAGCCCATTTTAATTTTAAGTAGCCCAAAATGTCATTTTCTTTCGAAAGTTATGTCATGAGCGCACCAAGTTCAAATGTATGTGGGTGGAGTTATGTGAGCAATAATAATGTTGTTGTGCAATAAAGAATATGCAGTGTAATTAGTTTGGAAAGCAGCATACATTAAGGTACTTTAATGTGAATTTGTGTTTAAATAATCAAGGTTTAGGTAGAATAAATAATGAACATATAATACAAAGGTTTCTGCATTTGCATGGCAAAATATGAACTTATTTTGTCGGACGGATACAATACACTCCTAAGTCGTGCGTTATCTCCATCCAAAAACCTCGTTCATATTTTCTCATACAAATGCAGTATACAACGTTTGCAGATTGTCAATAATATGTATAAAAAAGTATACACTGCATTATTAACAATGTCATATTGAAAAGATTGAATATGTAATGTATAAACGGCATCAGCAATGTTATATTGAAAACAGTAAATATGTATACAAAGTATACATGGCATCAACAGCAATACTGAACTGAATATATATATATATATATATATATGTATATATATATATATATATATATATATATATATATATATATATATATATATATATATATATATATATATATATATATATATATATATATATATATATATATATATATATTTTCCAGTTCAGTATTGCTGTATATATATATATATTCGGAAGCTTGCTCTGATGGACAGGAGGTTACTTGCATATAGCCTCTCCTACACTATTGTGTCCACAACAGCACCTTCACGCGGGGCCCCTTGTTTTCACAGAGCCTGTTGTGTGGCGCGACCGAGTGCTCGGCGGTATAACTGATAGGGCAGACTGGGCTCATTAGCCTTGGCAGGCAGCCAGTCTAAGAGAAGGGAAACTCTGACTCCAAACCCGGGTAGATGAAGCTCGTTAGCCTGGTCAAGGCAATTTTTCTAGGAGAAGAAAACTGATTGAAAACCAATGGTTCCACTGCCTTGTGGATATCTTCGGGAGATGGAAAGGCTACGGGAGTAAACCCAGACAAAAATCCGGAGTGGAGCCCCCAAGGCGGCTGGATGTCGACTACGACTTCCTTCCGGCAGCTCCTGCATCTAAACTGGTGCCAAATGTCATGCTCAGCATTCCTTTGGACCCAACCAGCAAGGATGAGAGGGGGATCCTGAAGCCTGGGCAACCCAGGATCTCCATATTCCACGCCCAGGCTTGCGCCCTGGAGAGGTCACTCCAGTCTCACTACTAAGTGAGGAAACAACACGGAAGCTGACAGTTTACGGGTTCTAAGTCCCACCTGATTGGCGTTAGGAGGGGGCGCCACGGGTCAGCTTTGACGGTGGGAGGGGTCATCGTGTCCCACTGGCCAACTACCGCCCGCCTCAAGCCGGGCAGCCCCCGGTCAATAAGGTGTTGACCCGCCATCGTCTGCCTGCTCCAGTGGGTGTCTGGAGCTCAGTGTGCTGCTTAACATGACATGCAGACGAAAATTCCACACCAGACAAAAGAAAAACAAATAAAGAAGACTTCAGCTCTTCGACTTGCAAGCTGGAATGTGCGCATTATGTGTACAGGCATCTCCGATGACCTCAGAGAAGTGGATGTCACCAGGAAAACGTCCATCATCGATAGAGAACTCACCAAGCTAAATATCAGCATGTCTGCCCTCCAGGAAACTAGACTGGCCTCTAATGGCTCCCTCAGAGAGGAAAACTACACTTTCTTCTGGAAGGGTCGCGAATCTGAGGAGTCCCGTCAGCACGGAGTGGGCTTCGCCATCAAAGACAATCTTCTGGGTTTGATTGAACCTCCCGCAGGGGGCACTGAGCGTCTCTTGTCCATCCGCCTCACCACTACTGCAGGTCCTGTCAACATCATTAGTGTCTACGTCCCCACCCTCTCGTCTTCAGAAGACACCAAAGATCAGTTGTATGGGCAGCTGGATGAACAGATTAAAAGATTCCCCAAACACGAATCACTTTTTCTCCTCGGCGACTTCAATGCCAGAGTAGGTGAGGATCACGAATCATGGCCTACCTGCCTCGGATATCATGGTACTGGAAAGACCAACGAAAACGGTCAAAGACTGCTGGAGCTGTGCACCTACCATGGCCTGTGCATAACAAACACATTTTTCAAGGGTAAGCCACAACACCAAGTGTCATGGAAACACCCCAGGTCCCATCACTGGCACCAACTTGACTTGGTCATCACCAGGCGCACTGCCCTTAACAGCGTCCTCTCCACCAGAACGTACCACAGTGGAGACTGCGACTCTGACCATGCCCTCGTGAGCAGCAGGGCGAGACTACAGCCAAAGACACTACACCGTTCAAAACCAAAAGGACACCCACGCATAAACATCGCACAGATGTCGGTTCCTTCCAAGGTACAGGAGTATGTGTCCGCCCTGGACAAGGCTCTCCAGGACCTGCCAGAGCACGACGCCACAGCCAAGTGGAACGCCATGAAGAGTACCATCTACAAACAACCATGTCCACGTTTGGCAAAAAGGAACGACCCAGTCAGGACTGGTTCAACGCACACCTAACAAGGATGGAACCACTAATAGAGGAGAAACGAAAAGCCTTTATAGCGTACAAAAAATCCCCCAATGAACGGACGCATGCTGCTCTTAAACGTGCTCGAAGCAACACCCAACTCATCGCTAGACAGTGCGCGAACGAGTACTGGCAACAACTGTGTGAAGGAATGCAGCCCAGTTCCGAGACCGGAAACATAAAAGGTATGTACAGTCGCATCAAGAAGGCTCTAGGCCCTACCGTGAAAGGGGTCGCTCCCCTGAAATCCATGATGGGAAAGAAGATCACAGACTGTGGGCAACAGATGGCCAGATGGGTGGAGCACTACTCAGAGCTAGACTTCCGTGAAACGGTAGTCACTGAAGCAGCCCTCAGCAGCATAAAGAATCTTCACATTATGGAGGAGCTCGACGAAGTGCCAACCTTAGAAGAGCTCAGCAAAGCAATTGACTCCCTCCCAAATGACAAAGCACCAGGTAGTGACAGCATCCCGCCCGAAGCTATCAAATGTGGGAAACCAACACTGCTCAAACCATTGCACGAAGTACTTTGCCTCTGCTGGGAGGAAGGAGCAGTCCCCCAAGACATGCGTGATACCACGATTGTGACCCTTTATAAAAACAAGGGCGACCGCAGTGACTGCAATAATTACAGAGGGATCTCACTTCTGAGCATCGTTGGTAAAGTGTATGCCCGCATCATACTAAACAGGCTGCAGTTGCTGGCAGACGGTGTGTACCCAGAATCCCAGTGCGGCTTCAGAGCAGGCAGGTCGACAACAGACATGATCTTCTCTTTATGAAAACTCCAAGAGAAGAGCAGAGAGTAAGGTCAACCACTCTACATGATGTTCATCGACCTCACCAAGGCCTTTGACTTAGTCATCAGAAAGGGCCTTTTTGAAGTTCTCAGTAAGATCGGTTGCCCTTCAAAACTCCACAGCATGATAATCTTTTTCCATGCAGATATGAAGAGAACAGTCCTGTATGATAGATATTCCTCAACCTCCTTCCCAGTTAACAGCGGTGTGAAGCAGGGCTGCGTTCTGGCACCAACCCTATTCGGGATCTTCTTCTCCTTGCTTCTGTCCTACGCCTTTGACTCGTCCACTGATGGCAAATATATACACACCAGGTCCGATGGAAGGCTGTTCAACCTGGCACGACTGCGCTCAAAGACGAAAGTGAGAGCTGTGCTCATCAGGGAGATGCTTTTTGAAGATGACGCGGCTCTTGTGGCACACACTGAGGAAGCTCTTCAGAGACTGGGAGACCGTTTTGCTGATGCCTGCATGCAGTTTGGACTCAACATCAGCCTGGAAAAGACAAAGGTCAGCGTGCAAGATACCACCATTGCCCCTACTATCAAAATCAACCGTGTCACCGTGGAAGCAGTCAACAACTTTACCTACCTGGGGTCAACCATCAGCAACATTCTCTCGCTCGATAAAAAGCTGGACAGAAGGCTTGGAAAGGCAAACACCATCATGTCACGACTGACCAAGTGGGTGTTGGAAAACAACGCGCTGAGAGTGCAAAGCAAAGTCAAAGTTTGTCAAGCCTGCATTCTCAGCACCCTTCTCTATGGAAGTGAGACCTGGAATACCTACATGAGGCAAGAGCGTCGGCTCAACTCCTTCCATATACGGTGCCTTAAACGCATATTGAAAATCAGCTGGCAAGACCGTGTCCCAAACAGCGAAATCCTGCAGCGTGCAAACACCCACAACATGTTCTCCCTTCTGAGTAAACGTCGCCTTCGATGGCTGGGACACGTCCGACGCATGGAGGATGGGAGGCTGCCAAAGGACATCCTATATGGACAACTGGCCACTGGCACAAGAAGAATCGGCCGCCCCTCACTCCATTTCAAGGATGCATGCAAGAGGGACCTGAAGGCATGTGACATCGCACCTGATGGCTGGGAAGTGCTGGCCGAGGACCGAGGCACTTGGAGACTGACAGTAAATAAATGTATCTCAGTTGCTGATACGAGGAGAGATCAGTTGGCAGCAGAGAAACGTGTCAGAAAGGGCTACGTGACAGCAACCACAGCAACTCGGGCTTCCCAGCATGTCTGCACAAACTGCAAGAGGGATTGTCACTCGCGCATAGGTCTCCACAGCCACAACAGACTATGCCATCAATCCAGAGACAGACGACACCCCGAAATGGTGTTGTTGATGGACACATTGAAAAATATAATGCTAAAGGATTGCAAATGGAGGTTAATTTTAAACATTCACTGAATTTGTGTTATTGATCAAACCCTAAAAATATACACCACCAAAGGTTTGTAAATGTATAGTTTTGTATTCTTTCATAATTATTTCCGAATATTATCGACACTTTGATTTTGGTTTTGAGTGAGCTGGTTAGATCCTCAAGATAATATTCATTAATGTACGTTTTAGCGAATTTTAAATATGTAATGTAGGCCACAAAAGCAATTTTACAGTCAGTTGTATTTCATATTATGAAATACAGATATACATTTCCGTTTGCTTTAAACATATTATATTGTCACACTATAAAACAATGGGGTTGAACACACATTCTAACAATTTACATTAGCTCTCTCGCTACATAATACAAATATATCCAAAATGAAAACAGCGACTGGGGGGGGGGGGGGGGGCAATGCTAGTAATCACGATTTGATCAAATTTTGTAAATAGTCCATTGTCGGTTATATGTTTGCAAACATGTTGAAGAATTCAATAATTTTCATTTGCATCGCATTTTCCCCCAAAGCAGTCAATCTATTCAAACAGATGCATATAACACTATGAGTAATTTTCTCATCAGCTCAGTTTTTTGTCAATTATACTCGGGACAGAACACGAGGAATTGCATAGTGGTTTTAATCCATCGCAGGAACAAAAAGGGTGTCAACAAACTGAACACGGTAAAGATTAGCTTTTAATACACTTATATTATGTCGTAATCTAGTATGGATAATATAAAGTGTTCGATTAATAAAACTTGTAAATTTACTAGATACAATTTTCGGATATAACTCTTTGAAAGCACTGTAAGACACATTGCACTGAGATTACCCTGTTCGAGATTATTCCATTAACATACTGTTGAAAGTATAAAATATGATTTGGTAGAATGTACCCTAAAAGTGTAAATGACCATATTATTTGAATGTTAAAGGTTTTTATGTGTTTGTCCAGACACAGTATGAGGGAATAATTCAACCAGACAGTAGTTTGGTTCATTTTAATGTTGTAGAGTTTCAATAATTTTTGTGTCTTCAAGTTTTGTCTCTGTGCACACTTTCCCATCCTCTTTCTAAACAAAGAGATTGCCTACTATAGCATTTTGTATGTCCTGTTTCAATTCTTGCCACTTCATCCCGTAGTTTTTCCAATATTTTTAATCATGCAACGAAATCCACCCCAGACTACAATGGCATATTCCAAGATGGGCCTGATATAGGTTGTATATAGGGTTGATAAAATTGCGTGCTAAGTTTGTATTTTAGTTTGTCGAAGATTGGCTTTTTGAGATGCTGCTGCTTTCAAAACGCTCAAAGATTGACTATTTGAAACGCTGCTATTTTCGAAATTTTAACAGTATAACTATTTGAGAAGCTGCTACTTTCAAAATTCTTAAAGATTGGCTATTGTAGAATTTGCTGCTTTCAAAATTCTAAACGATTAAAGATTTGAGATGATGCTGTTTTCAAACTGCTAAAAGACTGGCTATTCGAGATGATGCTATGTTTTGATATTTGATGAAAGAAGTAATCTTAGTTGGCGATGAGAATCCACGTATTTAAGATTTAAGTCAGAAATATTAGCTACATTTGTGTTCCTGAAAAAATAGCCACTATAGTTTCTTCTAGATTACACTTTAAGAGCCACTGCTTGCACCAGTCATGCAGTTTTATTAGGTCATTATTCATGACAGAAACTTGCATGGGTAATTTAACTCTGTATTGAAGAAGCCTCTGTGCGATTTAGATGAATCTGACAATATTGATAGTGAAGAACCACCTCACTTACATGTTGATAACTTGAATACTTCAATTACAAATGACGAATTTATGAGAAGTTTACTTAAAACCAAAACCAAACCCCTGGACCTGATATGACACCTCCTTGATTTTATCAGAATGAAAAGATGGTACCATTTATTAACGCTCTATTCAACAAAATATTTGAATCCGGTTACTTTTCTAAACAGTGGGGGAAGAGTATTATCTACTTTATATATAAATGTGTGACAATAACGATCCAAACGATTACAGAGTTATTTATTTTATTGATACTCTGTGCAAAGTCTTTACTAATATATCGCATAATCGTATATGCACGTGAGCGGAAGAGAATGGTGTTTTAGACAAAGCATAGGAAGGTTTTAGGAACAATAACTCGGCATGCGACAAAATCCTTTTTGTTCAGGCTTGAGCTCAAAAATATATATCCAACAGGAAAGATTGATTTTATTGTCTTTTTTGTAGATTTTTAAAAGCTTTTGATAAAGTACAGCAAGATATAATGGCCGTTAATAATACGCAAAGGTATAAGTGGTAAAATAGTAAATATTTTAAAAGATGTATAGAGACCTGAACATCTGTGTCGTGTGACACATTGTCTTCCGTTTTCATCAATAAGTTGATTACACAGCTGAAGCTCGAATGCAACCGAGGTGTATTTTCTCAGAAGATACTGATGATACTTTTGCAATATTTTACACTGATGGTGTTTCTAACTGCGCCGACACAATAAAGTTATTTCAGAACTAAAATAAATAGTATTGAACGTCTCTGTGATATCACTGGTATGCTGTTCAATCTCAATTAAAGTAAAATCATTGTTTTCAGAAATGGGGTATATCTCAAGCAAAAGAAAGTATAATTTTTCAAGGAAAGTCTTATTGAATGTGTGCCTTATTACAAATAACAGGGGTTATTTTTCCCCAAACCATGGTTTGGACAAAAGCAAAGCAGATACTAGCAGGTCAAGCGAAGAAATCTACTTCAAATATTTTCAATCATCAAAAACGACTCAGCTGCTTCAGTGTATCCGATGTATTTAAAATGTTCGATTCGGAAAAAACACCAACTGCTTCCTATGGGTCAGAAATTTAGGGATATGAATATGGTAGAGATATTAAAATTGTGAAATATTTCCAAATAGTATGTAGGCGTTCATAAATCTACCAATAATGCGATTGTTTTAGGGGAGTGCTGAAGATACAGACTTTATACCTCGTTTTTTTTTACGTTGCATTAAATACTGGTTGAAGGTCGTAAGAATCCTTTTAACTCCATACCCGCACCAGTATTTTTTAATGTTGAAAAGATCAGATGAAACTGACCATGCCATCTGGACTAACAAACTTCAAGACATTTTTTTTTGTTTCGGTGTTGGGTATGGTTGACTAAATCAAGAAGTCGGAGACGAAAACAATTTTGTTGCACCATGTTTGCAAAGACTTAAGGATTCAACAAAACTGGCAAAGAGATACTAACAACTCAGATAACTGTAGGTATTATATATAACATGTATAACATCGGATTAAGACCAGAAAAATACCTTTCATGTGGATTATCGTGTTTTTGCTCAGCGCATACGCTGAAAAAAAGGATAAAGGTACGCATACCAGATTGAGAGAAATAAGAGGCATTGTGAACTATACCGGAATAATATTGTTTATTCGGTAGAAGATTCATTCCATTTTGTTTGTGTTTGTCCCGAGATCGACCATAAGAAAGAAATACTTCAGTGAAGTTTATTATTTCTTTTCGTCTGTAGAAAAATTTGACACCTTACTGTGTCATAGGAATGTATCAATTATAAGAAATTTTTCTTACTGCATCAATTTGGCTTTTCGTCTTAGACAATCTGAGATAAAACCAAATGGTGAATAATATTTATAGAGGTAGTAACATCTTTATAAATAATGCACCGATTATTGGAAATTATGTATCTATACTCATGATGACACCATATTTAACTTTTTAAACCATGAAGCACATTATATTTACTTGTATTTTGTAATATGGGCCGGTGACCTAAATTACTGAATAAATTCCTCCCCTTCAGCACAATAAGGGAATGAATATTGCAGAGATGCATAACCTGCCAAAAGACGAGTGAGAGAGTTCATACCATCGTCAATATCGTTGACATACGTTAGGAACAAGAGATGCCCATGTACGGATCTGTATGGCACAAAAGCTTTTATAATCTTTTCTCATGAATAAGTAACGTGCAAAAGGATAATTTGTTTTATGTTACTTAGATAAATGTCATACCATTTTATCAGATTATTTAAACCACCGTACTCGTTCAAAGTAAAAGCCTATGTGTAAGCCACCATCAGGACCAGTGGCTTTATTGACAGAAATGCGATTGATAATAGTTTTAATTTCTTTTCTGGCAGCATATTTTTTTTAAGGAGTGGAACATTACCATTATTTAATAATATAGCCTTTTCTTTCTAAATTTTAATGCAAAACGAAGCATTTATTATTGTAACTATAAGTGGGAATATGATTTGGTGAATTTATCTATTTCAAATATGATTTTGTAATTTTGCAACATGCAAGTAGCATTTTGTTTCAAAATCTGAAAGATGTGCATCAATATTATCCGTTTAGCACATTTTTTATGTTGTTTACTACATTCCTGATTCGTTTGAATTTATTCCAGCCATTTAGCCTACCTCGATTGAGGGCAACTTTGCGTGCTCTGTCTCTTTTCCCTATAATTTTTCTTAACTGGCAATCAAACCGCGGTTTATCGGTTGTGCAAATTGTTAGTGTTTTACAAGGAGTTCTAATAATTTGGTTATTAATATATCAGCCGCATCAATCAATATCTCTTGGTGCAGGCAATCGATTTACCTAGTTAGTTCCTGCTAATGAGTTCCAAGGTGGCTGAGTGGTCTGATACTTATACCGATCACTGCCTTCTCACCTTCGTCCGCGTGGGTTCGAGTCTCGGGCTCGGCCAGTGTCGGAAAGTTTTCTTTCGGGTTTTCCTCATTGTATTTATAATTTTTTTTTTTTGCAATAACATACAAAACAATGAAATCTCGTCGGTAGATTATGTAAACTTTGTTAACTATTTCAAAGAGATTCTAATCAGAATACAAATTTGAACTTAATTATAATGATAAAAAGGGGCAATAAGCATGAGAACTCTTAAGTTTCAATCTGATGATCAAAAGAAGTTGCCATAATTAAAAATCAAAAGTATGGAACAATTTTCAGTAAATGTCACAGAGAAAGTCCATTTAACCATTTTAAAATACGTTGTTACGTATATCCGATTTAATATAAATTAATTTAATTTAGTTTGTTTGTCACGTTTGGATGTTTTGATTTTTCATTGCATGCTATTGTAATGTAAGTTATTCACTGGAGATATATTTCCAGAAAATCATTTGACCTGACTCTTTGTTCGTAAACACCTAAGGCTGACCTAGATCCTGACCTTGATTCGGACTTAGTAGCAGCCACGTAAACAAGTTTATTTTTTTAAAACAAATTATTTTCTTTTTGAGAAAAATAACAGCGAGATTGAAGCTGTATTAATACGTGACCTTAGGCTTGTGGGTGTTTTTTACGAAGCAAACAACGTTCTTTTTATTCTTAGAGTAAAATGATTAGTTTTCGTCAAGGTCATTTAATGAGTACGTGATAAAAACATGATCCCGTGACCCTCAAGGATTTACGAAACTGCATTTTAGATTACGTTATAATGTTTGTTTTAGAGAAATATTGTCAAGTTCTTCTGTTGTGTAGCAGTTATCGAGTAATACTAAATTTTCGTCAGATCATTTGGATTTTAAAAGATTAATTCGTTTCTCTAGAACTATTCGATGTATTCATACTGAATTATTGGACAAAGACATTCCTTAGAACAATTATTTGGATTTCCAAAACGGAGTATATTTTATGTGTTTCCACAATGAACTGCAGATACAGCACAGTACAGACTACAGCATAAGTCATTGTCTTCTATCTCAGATTCTTATTGGGGCTCAAACTTGAATTTGTTAGAACATTTCATTACTAGGACTTGGACAATTTAATTTGTGAATTATTCTTGGATTAATTTTGGATTTGATTTTTAATTCCGTAAGTTCTTTATTCCATTTTTACATTATTTTTTCAGAGAAAAAAATTTATTTGTTAAATTTTATTAAGCTTGTTGTTTTCACTCTTATTTTGATACGGTTTATTGCAGCCTAAACACGTAACAGGAAAGAATGAAATTGTTCGCAATGTACATTTTCAGTGTTAATTATTTACTTCGATTCAAGTATGAGTATTATTTTCTTCTGATTGCTGAATTAGACCACATCTGTGAAGCATTGATATATTGTCTTTCTGAGTAGTTCACTAGACTGGGGATACAATTCACATATTTCCGTCTAGATTGTTTAGTGGAACAATATTACAATTTAGACATTGTCATACTAACCAATAGTTAAATTGGATTTTAAAAAATCAGATGGTTGGTAACATATTTGACTTATTGCTCCTTAATTTACATGAAACCGATATTGAGGTTAATATAAAATATATTTGGGTTTGCAATGAGACATGGAAATCGCAGAAATTACATTATGTGTCTGCCCCACGAGGATCACGGTTGGTATAAAAACCGATGTAGATTTTTTCACCCATTTTTCCTCGTTACAATAACTCTATATTTTTTTGCAGTATAATTAGCAGGTTCTACACATACAAATACAATCATCTATTTGTATTGCCTTTCAATTTATACACTTCATACACAAAACCATTTGATGTTGTTACTGTATTTTCACATTTAATCAATGGATTTTATGTGAAATTATAATTAATATATATTAAAAGGATAAATTTTAACTGTCATTAATTCTAATTTGGAAAAGTTATACGGTAGCCAATGGTACTATAAAATACACTGATCTAACACAGTGTATAATGACTATGAGGAGATTTCTTATTCCTGATTTTCTTGGAAATGTATATTTTTGTCTTGTTAACATGGCAACTGTTGCTATATTTTAATGGTATGCTATTAAAGTTGAGAGAACTTATATATCTGGTTTTGTTGCACTTGATGTTTTAGGACTTTCAGAACACGGACTGAGATAGACTGAGATAAGAAAAGTAATGTTCGCAAAAGACCTACATTTCTCTGTCGAGCGGATAAAAATAAACTTATCTGCCTGTTTTATAGGAAGACGATATTGAGATTAATTAACATCGATTTTTTTATACATAAAGTCGATGTTCAGATTAACAAATGCCTCTCCCTATTGTAGATAAAGACGATGTGATTAATTAACGTTTCTATCTATAGTACATGAAAACAATGTTGAAAGCAATTAACGTTTCAAATGTCCGCGCTACAAGTCGTGACTGCACTAAAGCTTCTTTAATTATAAAACAGTATGAGATTACAAAAATATACCTGGAATCAAAACTAAAAAAAATCATGTGGGCTTGTGCCATTTTAGGAAATAACACACACACACACACACACACACACACACACACACACACACACATATATATATATATATATATATATATATATATATATATATATATATATATATATATATATATATATATATATATATATATATATATATATATATATATATATATATATATATATATATATATATATATATATATATATGCTGTTTATCATATGGCCATATATTCACTTTAATCATGAAAAATATAATGGATACTATTTCGCAATGTTCATAACGATCCAATTATGTTTTTGTTTTGTTTCGAGTTTTGTTTTTTAATTTTTAAAAAATTACAGATATAACGTTCAATTTGAATTTTCTTTCGTGTTTTCTTTTACTTAGAATGTATTCAATTATTTAAAAAAACTTCCGTATGGATTACATATTTACGGAATACCAATAAAAATGTTACTTACTTCCTTGATCAAAGAGACATACTGAAATAAAGAATCAGCAGTCGTTATTATTAGACACATACACACATACATACATACATACATACATACATACATACATACATACATACATACATACATACATACATACATGCATGCATGCATGCATGCATGCATGCATGCATGCATACATACATACATACATACATACATACATACATACATACATACATACATACATACATACAGTCAGTCAGTCAGTCAGTCAGTCAGTCAGTCAGTCATACATACATACACTAAAGATCCCGAATCTGGCTCGACAACAAGGAAACATCTTGTGCAAGATAGTAATCCGTCTTACGGCGAACGGAGACAGTAGGCCTAAAAGGAATATCTTTGGCTTCCGTCTCCCAATCCTAATGCTCATTCTCCTTCTCTTCATGGATCCATTATTGAGGCGCGGGACTATTGCTCCTGTTTCTCTTCCTGTTTTTCTCTTTCCCTTCCTCTTGCAGGACGTCTTCCCATTGATCTTGTGCCATCTTCAAGAAAATGTTGATCGTCTTCATTTTTCCCTCGCTGAGATGGTTTCATAACCTATGCATATACACCAGGGTTTCACTGAGATGACGTGGCTGCTGACGCGTCGACGAATGGTGTCAAGACTGGCTAACGTGTCGCTTTGTATGTGAAAAAGTGGGGCATATAGGAAAACATTTTTATTCGACTTCATACGTGGACGTGACAAACAACATTCGATTTTTACACATAACGATAGAGATGAAGTGATATAAGCGATAATTAATTTTTGGGTAGAATAAACAATACATTACCATTTTTAAAATACAAAATTAAAACATTACAACTCAACAAAATAAAACATCAAATGTGAATAAAAATAATTAGTGTATGTCCCTTTCTTTTCAATTACAAAATACTAATAATAAAAGATATTCGAGGTTGACACCACTTTGGAGTTAGCCTTCATAATGATCTAATACAGCGTCAATTTAGCATCGATGCACACCTGATTTCTGAGGTAAAAGAGATATATTAGTCAGGTTCTCAAAACCACTTTTCAATTTTTTCATCGTTTCCATAGCGCTCACTGTCAAATGAGGTCACTTCGTGTTCTAATTTGAATCGACTCACTGTTGTCCAGCTTTGATCATGGTCTCCTTAGGACATTGTTGGTCGTTGAGTACGTTTTGGAGAAATGTTTTTCATTCGTCATAGGTGCTTCTTTACATTCCTAGACTGACCATAGGTTTTAAGATTGGTGCAACCGTACAAAACGCTGATTGTATCATGTCTCCTAAACCACGTCATCTTTGTTGAGCCATCGGCTCGCATGGTACATCTGCTACAGTTCGCTGAAGAGCCATTTTCATAAATGTAGTTTTACAATGACATTTCCCAGCGAATGCAATATTTGCGCAAGGTCTCCTTTTATACTAGTAATGACACTGTGAAAATACATCTTATACCTAAAAGAGGATGCAATAGATCTCGGTAAATATAATACGTGCTTCCTCTTTCATTATGAGCAGATATGGCATAATCGACTTCTAAAGGAATGGCATCTGGCAAGTGAACACCTATGTTTGCTACGACCCTGTCACCTATGTTTGTACGTTGTATGCAATGAAAACAGAACACAGAATCATCAAGTTCAGTCCTTTGTTTAATTAGGGTTGCGAAAATACTTGTATGATCGATCGTTGTTGTGAATTTCGTTTGAATGCCGTGATATGTTTGTTTTTCCATGCAGTATAACAAGCAGACGGGAGAAAATCTGATAGGCAGTGTTTTGCTGTCAGGAAATCCCAGTCTAAGACGATGATAAATGTCATGGTATTCGTTCAGTACACTTACGGTGAGTTTTCTCCAGTGCTTTATTACACTGATGAAACAGCAAATTATATGGACGATATATTGATCGTTAAAATAAAATCATGGAGGAAGTTTCATGGTATTGATATTCAATTGAGAGATCGCTGGCGATGGTGTTTTGGACTCATAAATTAGATCATCATTTGTGTTCAAGTATTCTTGCGCTTCGTTGAATATCTAGACGAAGAAATAGATCTGATTTCCAGCGACATTGTTGACTTCATTGGGAAACAGTGATTTCTACCAAAACTGCTTCCCAATGCGCTTCGTCATCCAATTGCATGGATTTAGGTTATTTGGCCTTGAAATAGTATATTTCCTTTGCTGGGAAACACATTTGTTGAACTGGCACGAGGAAATAAAATTGATTATTCATAGTTTGATGGTTCAGGTCCCAGAAGAGTAAATCGTTGCCACAGGAGGCTGATTTTCAAACGAGGATTCAAAAACAGCGCTGTATTTGCGCAGAAGAGCGGTGGCTGACTTTGGCGAGACTATTGTTGTTACTGTTGGTATATTTTCAGAAAGAACTGTGATGAAGATAACCAGTACAATTGTTGTGTAAATTTGTTTATGATCGCTAATCTCAAACTCAAATTTCCAATTACTGTTCCAATAATAAAATATACCTAAAAGATTTGAAAGAGAAAGACAATTTTAATGTTTAGGGACACGTTCTCTATGCTACAGTAGTTGCCGTTGTATTTGTTTTTAAAAAGGTTAAATCTGATGGACATATAATTGTGTTGTAATTGCTATATCTTTTATAGTATGATGCTTGTGAGGCAGAAATCCAAGAATATAAATTGAGTGGAAATCCTTTCAAAAGAAATTTCACTTGGAGTGCATAGATTAAACTTGATATGTTTATCCTTCGTGAATGCTTTTGGTGCGTTTCTTTCGTAGTTGCAAGTTGTGAAACAGGGAAATAAAATATTCCTTTGAAAACTTCGTTCGTATCGTCCACAATTTGCGCAGAAGAGTGGTGACTGACTTTGGCGAGACTATTGTTGTTACTGTTGGTATATTTTCAGAAAGAACTGTGATCCGAAAACAAATTTCTTGTGTGT
This sequence comes from Unio delphinus, assembly GCA_029339505.1. Classification (NCBI taxonomy): domain Eukaryota; kingdom Metazoa; phylum Mollusca; class Bivalvia; order Unionida; family Unionidae; genus Unio; species Unio delphinus. The sequence continues at coordinate 6,898,326 of JAQISU010001238.1, forward strand.
AGGTTTTTATCTTGGATAATGTCTCAAACGTTGAAAACAAACGCATTGATTTCATACAGTGTACAAACAAATATACTTTTATACACTATGGGTAATTATAAGGGATAGATTTTCTTTTCATTTTATTTCGTATTCATTTGAGTAGTATCTCGTTTCCAGTATATCTAAGAATTATGGATAGGGTTATTTTTTGTCATCAAAACATCTAAAATTAAACCGTAATAAAGTGTGTGCTTATATTGGGTATAGGCAATACTACCCCATGCATGTTTAAAATAGACATTCAATTGTATTCTTCAAACCACAAGAATTACATGTATGATCCATACATTCATCTCTGTACATCATGCATAATTTCAATAGAAGATTAAATATTGTCATTTTCAATCACAAGCAGATTCCCTCTCTCTCTCTCTCTCTCTCTCTCTCTCTCTCTCTCTCTCTCTCTCTCTCTCTCTCTCTCTCTCCATCCATCCGTCCCTCCCTCCCTCCTTCGCTCCTCCCTCTCTTCTTGTAAATGTGGGGATGTTGGATAATATATATATGGGTGTTATGGTAAAAAAACGTGTTGTTTAGTTCGCATGTCGTGCTTATGGCAAAGTGTGGCCCTTGGATATAAAGTGAACGTTGAAAATAAAACTTTTAAAATAAAGTTGTAAAACTATAGCTGAAGAATGACAATTAAAACTGAAGATTAAAATTGTTTTTAAATTTAACCTTGAAAACACTTACTTTTGAAACTCGTTTTTAAATTAAAACAAATATTCAAACTAGACAGGAACAAATGAACATGAAAAAGGAATAATTGATTAAACCATACTTGAAATATACAAATTGATAGCGAAAAATTAGAAAATAAAATTGCCCCACCCCCCCCAACCACCCCCCTGAAAATTGAAGGACAAAAACATTGTTAACCAAAACGAATATTTAAAATAGTATGACGAAACAAGCGTTAAAAAGGAGAATGAAAATTTCAAATTAAGAAATACAAAAATGACAAACGAAAGTTGAAACTGCAAATTGAAAATCAAATCTAATAAATTAAAATTGGAGACAGCAAAATTGAAACATTAAGATTAAGAAATGAAAATTGAAACAAATTAAACCAAAATTAAAAATGAAAATAGATTTTTGTAAAAATAAATTAAGAAATAAAACTGAGAATGAAAATTGTCAAAAACGTTCTTTTGAAAACCTTAATTTGAACATAACATGAAAATTTAAAATTGACAATAAAAATGAAAATAACCTTGAAAACACTTACTTCTGAAACTCGTTTAGTGCTAGTTTGAGCTATAGAACTTGTCTTAAAAACAAAATGGTCAATTCTGTAACAAACAGAGAAATACGCCGAATTTGTAAACCACGTTTTTCTTGTGTGAGATTATTTGTATATTAATTTATTTATATGAGGAAAATAAAAGCGAGTTTTGCTAAGTTATATATTGTTCGATGATGGGGAGAAAACCAAAAACTAGAGCAGAGTAATTCATTACAGTAAAGAAACAGAAGAAGGTGAAGCATAAAGCATAGAGTATAAAACGATGGACCCATACATGTGAATATACCAAAGACACGTACATCGCTCTTTATTTCTTTTAGATATACAATGTACGGACAACAATGTGACATGGTGGATAGCACGTGTGAAATGTTGAATAGTAAGCGTATGGTGCTGTATTCTTAAAGAATGAATGTTTATCATTCTGCCTTTAACGTTGGGCAATAAGTTAGAAATACTTGTTATTCAAAAGGATGTGATATTTTCAATTATTTTATCCACATTTATCACAATCTGTCAACATAAATACTATTTGTTTAGCGATTTGTAAAAACATAATTGTCATTTTTAACTTGCCCTGACCATTCAATGTTCTTGCTGCTAAGTTGAGCATATTTTTAACAGTGTACTTTTTTTGGTACATTTTTCATTTTATTTCAAAAGTAATTTGAAAGCATTCTTTTCACATTTTTAGAGTTTGTTGGATACATGTTTATCTAATCCGTCTCAGCTAAATTCCATATTCGTTTAGAAATTGTAGCATTAGTAATATTCTGGACGATATTTTTAAATTTGTACGGACTTTATTAGTCTCCGCTAATGACTGCAAGATTTTCAGAATTTACATTTAGAGCAAGTCAAGATGTTTTGTCCAGATGTTAAGTCTTTTCTAAAGTCTTGTATAGTGTCGGAATATTATAATTAGTTATAGTCACGTTCATTTCAGTGTTGTTTTCCTTGTCTGGAGCTATTTATAACATCATTACAAAGTTTCTGACACCATCAACATGTGGTATTGGAAATATTATCTTTTAAATCTCCTTTATTTACATATAGTCACTATTCAGCAGGTCGCTACAAGCATCGTGCTAAGGTATAATGAAAGGTTGAAGATAACTGTTTTTTATTCTATACAGAGAAGGTTGGATAGCATATGCTAGGTTTAAGTCACTACACACTGCGTGTTCATGGTTTAATGTGGGGTGTTGATAGTAGATAAATGTGTATTGGTCAATATACATTTCGTGCTGGATAATATATGTGGGGTATTTGCCTCTTCACACTTTGTTTTGGACATAATATATTGCGTCTTGGGGATTACCGAAAAAAGCTGATACTGGACAGTATAGCAAAAAGAATTTGTTGGAGAAAACATGTAGTGTCTTGAATAGTACTAAAAGTGGTGTTATATCATTATAAGTGGTATTATATCATTATATGTGGTGTTATATCATTAGAAGTGGTGTTATATCATTTGTATGAAACGATGGATAGTAATCAAAAGCAAAGGTGTGTAGGATAGTACCAAAATGTTTTTAAATTATCGTTCCCGCTATATCCAACACATTTATTAACATGAAAACGGACTAAAACTGAAAAAATAAGAATTAATATTACCATTCCCATTTTGCTAACATGTCTCCAGCATGTTAAGGTATTAAATATCTCTAAAATAAGATAAAATGTCTTATCCCCAAGACTTGTGTCGCCTTATGTAAAGAGACGTGTTATATCAGTGCTCCTTGATCCGCTAGTTATCTCCAAGACTACGGACATTTTTAATATATGATTTCCCATTGTGCCTCTTAGAGGCGCCACGGGTAAACCTAAGGGGGAATGTTAATGCACAGTGCCTTGCACCCCCCCAACCCACCTTTATGCGACTCATGCGACTACTAGCTGACATATTTAAAGAAGACAAATATGCAAAACTGAAATTCGCTCAAATTTTTTTAATATATGATTTGCAATAAGTATATGGTTCATTTTATGAAAATTTGTACCTTTCAGTCTTACTCGTTACGAAGAAATTTATGAAAAACCGATCATATCTCCCGATCCTTTAAAGAACTACCGTCCAGTTTCTAATCTCCCATTCATATAAAAAATCGTAGAAAAAGTTGTTCTAACCCAACTTGTATTTCATTTGAATTCAAACAGCCTTTTCAGCAATGTACAGTCTGCATATGGCCCTTGCCACATTACTGAAACTACTCTTCTGAAAGTATTTAATGACATTCTCTCTTCTTTGGATATTGGAAAGATTACAGTCCTCACCGTTATTGATTTGTCTGTAGCATTTGACACAATAGACCATGATATATTACTTCACCGTCTCCAGCATGTATTTGGCATTCAGAATATAGCATTACAATGGTTCAAGTTCTACTTAGTCAACAGGACACAAATTGTATCTGCAGATGGAATATATTCCAGTCCAATTGATCTATGTTGTGGTGTTCCACAAGGTCATGTTCGCTTCAATCTATACACTCAGCCGCTCTCAAGTGTCATAGATCATCAACCAGTGTCTCACCAATTGTACGCTGATGACACCCAAATATACAAGTCTAGCCACCCAACTGAAGTTGATGCTACCATCCTTGGAGTAGAGAGGTGAATTTCTGATGTGAAATTAAGAATGACATGCAACAAGCTGCAGATGAATAATAATATAACTAAGGCCATTCTGATCACAACACAACGACGTTCTCATTCACATCCTTTACTTCAGACAATAGATATCAGCAACACCAACATTAAATTCACACAGTCAGTACGAAACCTAGGTGTTACTCTAGACAGTACTCTCACATGGCACCAACATGTCATGAACATATGCGAGGCTGCATATCTTAAACTGAGACACATCAGTTCCATTCGCAAATGTCTTTCGGTTGATGCCACTAAAACACGTGTGTGTTCATTAGTACTTTCGGGACTAGACTATTGTGGCTCAGTTCTGTCTGGCTCGTCTCAGTATCTACTCCAGAGGCTTAAAAAAGTTCAAAACACAGCCGCTCGGATCATCTTTAGAGTACCTCGATCAGAGCACACCTCCCCACTGCTCTGTACCCTACACTGGTTATCAACTCGATACAGAATCAAATACAAAATTTGTTCACTGTGCTACGTTTCACATGTTTCCAGTCCAACATGCCTGTCCGGCCTCACCCATGTGTATACACCAGCAAGATACTTACGCTCCTCTTCTGACAATCGTATACTCATTGTTCCCACTATAAAAACGAGGTCATATGGACAACGTTCTTTTGCATACCAGGGACCGGCGATGTGGAACAAGTTGCCCATTGAGATTGGACAGAGGGACAACAGTGGTCTCTTTGAGAGTGCTCTTAAGACTCACCTTTTCGACTGCAGGAACAAACTTAAAGATCTAATGGTGTTTTGTGTCTTGTATGTTTTCAGCATGTTTTTATATTTTCCAATTTCATGCTTTTTAATATTTGTTTTCCTGTAGTGTGGTCATATCATTATAGATGTAGTAAAGCGCTTAGAGCTTCTAAAGATTAGGCGCTATGCAAAGTCCTTATTATTATTATTATTATTATTATTATTATTATTATTATTATTATATGAAGGGCTTCAACGTACTAATGAATGATACTTGAACTCGAGAAAAAACAGCATTGACGCCTACCCAGGAAATGCGGTCGCAACTGAGTTCAACATCGTTTAGTTTATTTCTTTTTATTTGTTATTGTTCGTAATTTTAGTATTTCTCAGTAAAATAAACTTTTGAAAGTTGAGCGAGAAGATTAAAAAGTAATTCACTACTAAATTGCCGATGCAAAATAATCAGGTTAATGTTATTGTATTGTATATATAACAACACCATGATCACGCGTATTAAAGGAATCTTCTTACCTTAAATAAATATTTGAACTCATCCATATGTGACATAATGAGAAAAGCATCTTTAACAACAATTTTAAATTTCACGTTCCCAGTGCAAAGATATTAAAGAAGTTGCTTGTGTTTGCAGTAAAGTGAAAATATCAATAAGCATATAACAATATTACCATCTTAAGCAGTGATGTTGTTCTTGAGCGTTTACTAAAATAAGGAATGCAGTATTTTCAACTTTAATGCAGTGATGTTGGTATGCATGATATATCTTTATGAATTATAAATAGCGTAGTTGTAGTAAGACAGGATCTAGAAGAACTAACGTCCATAGTTACAATAAAATAAAACAAAGGAAGCCATTAAATTTTAAGCGAATTCGATATTATACTGAACTTGTGAATTAGTAAAATAATAATAATGGGATTTTCGAAACTTGTTCAAATGGCACGTGCTTTCATTTTTGTAAGTCGTTTTTTAACGTAGCAGAATGTCAACTATGTTTACTAGTTAATTTCACACGTGCAGCAATAACCATGTAGCATTTAACTGTGTGCAACTGATATAGTGATTAGAAAGATACGTTTTTCCTATATATAGGTCTAGATCCTAGATAACGGACAAATAAGTGAATTTAAGTGACATATCTGATCCGAATATAAATGCCACAAGAATATCAATCAGTATGCTTCCTTCATCAGATGAGACTGTACTGAAATGACGAAAAATTTATATCAGACGAGCCAATATAAAAATGAGAGAATTCTACATGAATGATATTTAAAGAATAACTCAATATTATATGTATAGTAGAAATGCCAAATCATAATCCGTTTGGAGATGGATAGATCAACCTATTCTAAATGTTTTCCGGTGCACTAAGATGACATGGTAAGACAAGTCTTCTGAAGGAGACCGGTGGCTACAAGAACAATATGCTTGAACTACGATGATTCTAAGCAGCAATGTAGGATCCTACTGAATAACAACAGTTTGTGTCATTAAAGTTTACGGGGTCTGAAAATGTACAGAACAAATAGCATATACAGGATTTAGCAGCTTATGTAATATGCATAGCGACAAAGATATTTTAATTTTAATGAGAGTCATCATTTGCCTCAAGAAAGGTGTATAGCGATGGAAAGAGTTCACGTTCAATTTCCCCACAGAGTGTGTCATCTACAAAGTTAGTTCTTATGGCTAATTTCAGTCAGGGTGATAAAGTTTCGTCAATCGCACGAGTCACATGTTTTCATTCATATTGCACAAATCAATGAACAAATAAAATGCTTTTTGATCCGACTTGAGGGTTTATTTAAATAATTTATTATAATTTATATTTATATAATTGCTTCCCAGTCAATCAAGAAGTGGATATTTTGTAAGTCGGTCTAACACAAGAATCTATTCAATCGTTCAACCTATCTTCTGTTTTTCTAGCTTGGTGGTTGATATACCAGTTTCCATGTTGGTAAAACTAAATTCGACAAGAGAGAGAGAGAGAGAGAGAGAGAGAGAGAGAGAGAGAGAGAGAGAGAGAGAGACTCACAAATTAAATGATGAGCATCGGATAATGTTAATCTTGTATGTATGTGTATACGTTGTTTATGTGTTCATGAATCTGTCATTGACATGTTTCCCTTAGGACCAAAATAAATCATTTTAATTATAAAATAGCAAAGTTATGAAAAAAAATTAAATCAAAAAGTAGAAATATGTATATTACATTTGTCACAACGTTTCTTATGGCTTCACGTTGAAGTTTCGGTTTTTCTAACGTGTTTCAAAAAGAGCAGTCTTGCTTCTTCACTCATGACGAACGAAATACCTTAGGACAATTATTTATATCAAGAGTCAATAACTGGTCTTGTTTATATTTACTCTGAATGGCCAAAGCATGTTTACAGTCTGATTTAGTCAAGCAATAGCTTATCCAAGGGTCATCTACTATGACTTGCTTATAAGTCGCTCCAAACTGCAGAAAAAGCAAACAAAACAAAACACAAACAAATATCCTCATCTGCCTTTCTTGAAGACTCTGAAGATCAGGCACTGTTTTTGTTTTACTGATTGCTCGTAACAAACCATACAGATCTGAGTCTGTGCGATTTGTAGTTAGATTCACCGTATAGCAATCAGTCGCAATCGAGATCCAAAATATATTTCTTTGATGACTGAGTTCCAAATTCTAACAGAAATTACTTAGAAATATAATTTTTCAATTCTTGTGATGTTTCGCATCTCCCGACGTTCGAATTGATCGTCTCAAGTATCTGTCTCGTCGGGATAATAGGTTCTTTACAGCACACATTTGAAATAAAGATACAAACTCTCACCTTGAAAGCAGAAGCTTATTGTTTATAACTGTATGTATAATTTGCAAGAGTTTAATATATATCCGCCTAGCCTTCTCATTTGTCAAGATTTCCTGAGATGATTATAACAACGGTTCATGACCTAAAATCGATCGTAATATATCACAGTAATTTATAAGAAACATACGACCAATTCGTTATACACCTGTGTTGGCCATAAATGTCTGTCAACTCAAAGATTTTGACCGACTCACACTTGGAGCGTCCCGACATCGGACATAGGTTATCCCATGTATCGTTATAACATAACAACATGTCTTTTATTTCGTTTTACCTTTCAATAAACACACGAAGGAAGGATAATTCAAACGTTAGTATGTTTAGTTGACAGGTTGTTCCTTTGTCGGACAATCAATAAAAGGTGTCGCCTACAAAGGTTCATTCAAAGATGAGTACGTCTTGTTTACATCGTTTCTTTATTGAACGATCAAAGGATGTTGTGCCAATAAAGCTTATTAATTCTCCCATGCCCGAGGGCTATACCACTAATAGCTAAACCAATCAAACTGGACAACACAAGGGCAACAAAATCGTTAGTGAATTAAATTTCAAAGATCGGTTCCCCATTAAGATATTTGTTTGTTATTCTGAAGGTAAGAGCATGGCATTCTTTGGAATACGTGTTGACAAGTGAACTGACCTTGCATTTTACATCGTTTATGAAAGAAAAAACAAAACAAACACATCTGCATATCTACCTGTCTTATATGTCTGCATCATAAAGTATTTTCTATGATCTATTTTTATTCCTGGAAAATTTTACATTTTATATTCGGCCAACAAAGTTACCCAATAAATTTGCATTGCTGAGAAAAGAGAGTATAATTTACTTTTTTTTAACAAATGTAAAGTCACATAGGTTGTCATTGTAAAAATAATGATAATAGTATATAGAAAATTATGATAATAGTATATAGAAAATTATGATAATAGTATATAGAAAATTATGTAAATAGCAATAAGAAAATTATGATAATAGTATATAGAAAATTATGATAATAGTATATAGAAAATTATGATAATAGTATATAGAAAATTATGTAAATAGTATATAGAAAATTATGATAATAGTATATAGAAAATTATGTAAATAGCAATAAGAAAATTATGATAATAGTATATAGAAAATTATGATAATAGTATATAGAAAATTATGATAATAGTATATAGAAAATTATGATAATAGTATATAGAAAATTATGATAATAGTATATAGAAAATTATGTAAATAGCAATAAGAAAATTATGATAATAGTATATAGAAAATTATGATAATAGTATATAGAAAATTATGATAATAGTATATAGAAAATTATGATAATAGTATATAGAAAATTATGATAATAGTATATAGAAAATTATGATAATAGTATATAGAAAATTATGATAATAGTATATAGAAAATTATGTAAATAGTATATAGAAAATTATGATAATAGTATATAGAAAATTATGTAAATAGCAATAAGAAAATTATGATAATAGTATATAGAAAATTATGTAAATAGTATATAGAAAATTATGTAAATAGTATATAGAAAATTATGATAATAGTATATAGAAAATTATGTAAATAGCAATAAGAAAATTATGATAATAGTATATAGAAAATTATGATAATAGTATATAGAAAATTATGATAATAGTATATAGAAAATTATGTAAATAGTATATAGAAAATTATGATAATAGTATATAGAAAATTATGTAAATAGTATATAGAAAATTATGATAATAGTATATAGAAAATTATGTAAATAGCAATAAGAAAATTATGATAATAGTATATAGAAAATTATGTAAATAGTATATAGAAAATTATGTAAATAGTATATAGAAAATTATGATAATAGTATATATAAAATTATGATAATAGTATATAGAAAATTATGTAAATAGTATATAGAAAATTATGATAATATTATATAGAAAATTATGTAAATAGCAATAAGAAAATTATGATAATAGTATATAGAAAACTATGATAATAGTATATATAAAATTATGATAATAGTATATAGAAAATTATGATAATAGTATATAGAAAATTATGTAAATAGTATATAGAAAATTATGATAATAGTATATAGAAAATTATGATAATAGTATATAGAAAATTATGTAAATAGTATATAGAAAATTATGATAATAGTATATAGAAAATTATGTAAATAGCAATAAGAAAATTATGATAATAGTATATAGAAAATTATGTAAATAGTATATAGAAAATTATGTAAATAGTATATAGAAAATTATGATAATAGTATATAGAAAATTATGTAAATAGCAATAAGAAAATTATGATAATAGTATATAGAAAATTATGATAATAGTATATAGAAAATTATGATAATAGTATATAGAAAATTATGTAAATAGCAATAAGAAAATTATGATAATAGTATATAGAAAATTATGATAATAGTATATAGAAAATTATGATAATAGTATATAGAAAATTATGTAAATAGTATATAGAAAATTATGATAATAGTATATAGAAAATTATGTAAATAGCAATAAGAAAATTATGATAATAGTATATAGAAAATTATGATAATAGTATATAGAAAATTATGTAAATAGTATATAGAAAATTATGATAATAGTATATAGAAAATTATGTAAATAGCAATAAGAAAATTATAATAATAGTATATAGAAAATTATGATAATAGTATATAGAAAATTATGATAATAGTATATAGAAAATTATGTAAATAGTATATAGAAAATTATGATAATAGTATATAGAAAATTATGTAAATAGCAATAAGAAAATTATGATAATAGTATATAGAAAATTATGATAATAGTATATAGAAAATTATGATAATAGTATGTAGAAAATTATGTAAATAGTATATAGAAAATTATGATAATAATATATAGAAAATTATGATAATAGTATATAGAAAATTATGATAATAGTATATAGAAAATTATGATAATAGTATATAGAAAATTATGTAAATAGTATATAGAAAATTATGATAATAGTATATAGAAAATTATGTAAATAGCAATAAGAAAATTATGATAATAGTATATAGAAAATTATGTAAATAGTATATAGAAAATTATGATAATAGTATATAGAAAATTATGTAAATAGTATATAGAAAATTATGATAATAGTATATAGAAAATTATGTAAATAGCAATAAGAAAATTATGATAATAGTATATAGAAAATTATGTAAATAGCAATAAGAAAATTATGATAATAGTATATAGAAAATTATGTAAATAGTATATAGAAAATTATGATAATAGTATATAGAAAATTATGATAATAGTATATAGAAAATTATGTAAATAGTATATAGAAAATTATGATAATAGTATATATAAAATTATGTTTATAGTAAAATTATGATAATAGTAGGGAAATGAACGTGACCACACACTGTAAGCAATAAACATCGAAACTAGAGTATCTTAAAACATACTAGTAGATAATGTAATACAGTAATGACTCTGAGACGGAATCGTAATTATTAATGTTCGGACTTTCACAGAGTGCAGAAACCATGCAGATGTGAAACAAGGAAAGCTAAGTTAATGTGAAAAAAGAAAAAGCCAGCAGTTGTGAATTTATATGTATTTGTGGTCATTGCTTGATAAGAAAACCAATTTGTAGCCATTGGGAGTTACGGAATCTGCCAGTTCACAATGCCTGTTTTGAAGTTCTTGGAAACAAGGGAAAACAAGGGACGTCCAGCCAAACCCACGCAAGTGTTCAATTTCCTCCGCAGATACACCCATTGCTTGCAACAATTCATATCGCTTTTACTTGCTTATTTTTATTCTGAAGTGCAGCCGGGGGTCCTAGATACGCCGTTGTATTGTTCCCAATAGATCATATAAACTTTACTGAAGAAAAACGAAGAAAATAACCAAAACAATTTAACACAACCGGTTCCATAATCACTTTAGATACATTTCAGGTACCTCTTTTTTGATTCTTTTAACATGAATGTTAGACAATATTGTAATCTTAATTACTAAAAGACTCCTTGAATGCATTATGCTATTAAGGTGTTCATCACACAGCAAATGTTTATAAAAGAACAATCGACTTATTTCAATACTATTTGAACATTGGCATTTATTTCGCGAGAACTTAACGTTTCCCTCCCACAGATGCACACACTCGACGCTTCAATGTTGTGCAAGTTATATGTAGTCAAAGCTTCTGAACAAATCGTTCTTGTATCCTCTAGTTAATAATCTATTGCATATCATTAATATATGTGTATTATACTTATTGGGCACTGCATTTCAAACAGACATCTTTGTACTAAAAATATTTAAAATGGCTTTTTAGAAAAATTTAAACGCCTTCTTGGTGATGTTGAATATGTTCCCAATCCAAAGTGACTATTATGTATGTTCCCAGTGAAGAGTGACTATTGAAGATGTTCCCAATGCAAAGTTACTGTTGAAGATGTTTCCAATGCAAATTGACTGCTGAAGATGTTTCCAATCCAAAGTGACTGTTATATATGTTCACAATGTAAGTGACTAATAAAGTTCTTCCCAATGCAAAATTACTACTTAAGATGTTCCTAATGCATAGTTACTATTGAAGATGTTCCCAATGCATAGTTACTACTTAAGATGTTCCCAATGCATAGTTACTATTGAAGATGTTCCCAATGCAAAGTTACTACTGAAGATGTTCCAAATGCATAGTTACTGTTGAAGATGTTCCCAGTGCATACATACTACTGAAGATGTTCCGAAATGCAAAGTTACTACTGAAGATGTTCCCAATGCATAATTACTATTGAAGATGTTCCCAATGCAAAACTATTATCAAAGATGTTCCCAATGTCAAGTGACCATTTATTTTGTTTCTATAATCAATGACTTTAAAACACCAACTGGCAGAAAAAGTAACATAGGGAATGAACGACAAATATTGCAAGTTTGCCAAATGATGTTGTCATTGAGAGTTTAATAAGATGATGTATGCAATATTTACAGTTTGAATTCACTAATGTTAGCATGTGTGAGGTAGTTGCGTGTATAAGAAGCACTAGATTTGGCATCATTGAAGGTTTACAAGATCTATCGTGATATAGATGTGGTTATTTTAAGTTAATTATTAATTATTGTTGAAAAGTTGAATATTGATACAGTTAAGTAAGGTCTATTCAGTCCTAATTATTGAATAATCTGTACCTTAACAGCCATCAAGAAACATCCAGACGAAAAATTTGTAACACTATGGTCTTTCACGATGAAGACCAGGTACTAAATTGGATCAAAATTAGAGCAAGTCGGGTCAAATCGTCACAATAGAAGGGGTAGTACGTTTTTCAGCATTAGCTTTTATTGTGACATAACAACGCATGTACTGAGCACACCTTTAAGCTGGCCTCATCATCCAAAACTGGGAGTTAGATAATATGTTAGTAGTAGTCTACGGAGATTTAAAATCCAGGTTAGTCGGACAAACGGCAACCATCGCCTTGCCTGCACACACCAACCCGTATACCATCTCGAACATGCACACAACACCAAAAACATGCTACAAAGTCGGTGGTATAGGCTTGGGTGAGCAGCAGGTACAACCACATGTCAACCTCTCGATATAATCTAAAATGTTTTTGAATGATTTAACACTAATCTTATATAGTGAAATAATCCAAAAAGTATTGTGCACTTTGTAATTCCAGTGAATAATTTAAAGAAACAAATCCTCCCAAATTATAACTGAAACACAAACTAACCTGACCCATCAAAACAGTGATTCAAGAAATTAAGGATTTCTCTTTACTTTTTCCTTATATAAAACTTAAGACATAGAACCAGGGTCAAATTTATTTCCAGAATATTCTAAGTTGTAAACAATGTCAGGTCTCTTACTAAATTTTTGTAAAGAACGTGTAAAACAGCAGGTACATTAGGAATTACCCAGGTGAACATCAGTGAATAAAATTCAAACTCAAGTAAACATAATTACCCCAATAATAATCATATGAATATTTAATCTAAACTCTTAACTATGTAGTATGCTGTTTAAAAAATTAAAATGTTAACAAGAGTTGTATCAGGTAGGCCCTAAACTCAATTACACAACACATATATACATAACATATAAAGATGGAGATAGTTAACCTACTATATATATAAATTAAGTATACTTTACTTAATGAGGCGATGATAATTATTTAACATCATACCATTATTCTATGAATGGAATTTTTAAGCAACGAAATCGCCTGCAGTTGTTCAAATGTCTTTTGTGTTTAGGTTTATTGGTCCTTAGTAAATAAATAAGCACACACAGTCTATTAACTTTTCTTTTTCTGCTTTTTATCAGTAATTCGCAAGTACAGCGTTTATCATTTAAAAAACGTTGTAGGCTCCTCTACTGATATAATTATTTGATAGTTTATTTAGATTGTCGTTAATATTATTTTGAATTATTTCTTGTTTAGCATCGTGAGTAAACAATTTACGTTTTATGTGATTATGCTCAATTTTCAAAACAGTTCTTGCACACAAAATTAAATTTCAGATTAAAAATAAGACACTTTGAAGTCAGTTCAACTGAAGTAAGAATGTTTGTTGTTTGTCAGGTTCTGTTTTTAATTAAGTCGCTGCTGTGATTTAGATTTTCCTTTGATACAAGTTTTGAGTTGAAAGTATTTGCTACCGCAATGCTCGATGCTGCTTTATTTAATTGACAAGTCAAGACGAATTAGACATGCTGAAGTAGAAACGGAAATGAATGACAATATATCATATGCCTGCATTGGAAATAGAATCAGAACGAAAATATGTCATTTCAGCTATTGTGCATTTAAGAATCTTGTAGGAAGTGTCATAATGCATCTTTCTATAACTGTCAAATAAATTTCAGTTTGGAAACAAGTGATCAAATATAAAAGCATAATATATGACTTATATTCTTAACATGTCAGACAAGGTTTGTACCACAGAATGACTTCTTAACATGTCAGACACGGTTGGTGCCACAGAATGACTTCTTAACATGGCAGACAATGTTGATGCCGTAGATTGACTTCTTGACATGTCAGACAATGTTGATGCCGTAGATTGACTTCATAACATGTCAGACAATGTGGATGCCGTAGATTGACTTCTTAACATGTTAGAAAGGTTGTTGCCAAAGACTGACTTAACGTTTTAGATAGGAATGGTGCCATATATTGACTCGTGACCAGAAAAATCAGAATTTGAAGCCTGTCAAGACCATGCTGGGTCGGCAGTTACGTGTCCCTGGACAAGACTCTTTACAACAATTGCCTCAACAATATATAACGTTGACGCACCATTGAAAACAATTAATCAACAATCAATTATTTATATATCAATATTGCAACTGCGAGAAGGCCTATACTTTGGGAACTATGCGATCCTTTTATACTGAAATAGTTACAAACAGTTAACAAACTTGCGGATATAGTTAAATACTGAATGATAATTCTTATTCGATTTAAGCGCAGTAATGTATCCAGTAAAAGAAATATCAAGCAATTTTCTAGTTGGATTTAAGTTTGTTTCACTTTATATTTATATTACTTTAATTACCTTTTTAACGTATGATAAATGTCTTTCTTTATGAGACAAGCCCAACAGCTGGAGGATAGAGCAGAATATTGCATACATAAAGAAAATACATAATAGTTTTTTCCCCGCTGTACTCAATATTGCATTAATTTAAAATAGTTGGCATGAATATGCGTCTATTGATTTTACTATTTTTTTCAGACACTTCGCCGTTATATGTTAATATTACAAGATATTGTAATATTTTTTTAAAAACTATCAGCGTTGGATCAAACCAAAAATTTCTGTACACAGAGACAACACAGACTAACATATTCTATTTTGGGGTTTTGAACCGAGGCAAAGACATCCTGGTCAAGAGGTTATGTTATTTGTCTCCTTACGAGACATAACCTAGTGGCGAGACAAAATAAATAACTCCGCGAATGGACTTTCCTTTTCTTGGTAGAAACACCCACAAACATTTTTTTATCTCATCCATGTGCATTGCCTGTATGTCTGGAGCTCTATAAAATAGTTCGTCTTGTTTGTGTGTGTCTGTGTGTGTGTGTGTGTGTGTGTGCGAGAGAGATATTATAAAAACTGGAGAGATCTTATTTTGCTTAATGAGATAATTTCTGTTGTTGTTGTTGTTAGATTTTATAACAACTCCGTCAGGCACAGCAGAAGACATCAAGGATTAATTTTTTTAAACAGTAGTTCCTAGCACGTGGACACAATGACTGAGACAACAAGTCGGATATAACCAGACTGAGATAGGAAGGTTTGCAAAACTGGACGATTTCTCTGTCGCATGGGTGACAAAAATAGTCTTCATATATGGTTTTGGTATTAATCTTTGGTGCATTTCATTAGATAGCTTTGGGAGCCATACATGATCAGCCCAGCAAAGAGTGCAGAAGTATTCACTGAGTTTAAAAATATCATTTGTAATAGTGCGAAATTCTCTCGAGATAATTTCGCAGTACATTTTATTCTAGTCAGAGTGACAAGTAGCCGTTATGTTTGAGTCTGGTCTAAACTCGTCATACATTTTTAACTGTGAGGGATGGAACCTGCTCTGTTTAGGACATGAATTGAATTTTAATTTGAGTCCATTCGATAACGGTCTGACATATATATATATATATATATATATATATATATATATATATATATATATATATATATATATATATATATATATATATATATATATATATATATATATATATATATATCATTGTAATGTCATGAAGCGGTCAAAATAAAAAGAACTAAGACAAACTGAGAAACATTTTGGAACATGCATATTTGAAACATTTGCCATTATTTTCTAGAATAGCTATTAATAAAAGGGACTAGAGAGGACTATTCTGACTTCGATGAAATAGATGAAAAGGTGATACAAATAATACAAATAACAATTTTAGGGGGGCTGGTAAAGAAAGTAATCCTGATTGTCTAAGGTAACGAGTGGGAGTGTTCGCATTTATATTCAAGCTTTTAAGAAATTCCCATCGCGAAATAGGTCAGCAGAAATTTGTGAGTCAAGCTAAAAATAGCTCTGAGACATAGTAGAAGGTACTTTTCTCTTTGAATTATCAAAGGGACAAGTGTCAGAAATTGAGGGACATTAAAGAAAAGAGATGCGACTTCATAAACTATGTGAGAGAGAGAGAGAGAGAGAGAGAGAGAGAGAGAGAGAGAGAGAGAGAGAGAGAGAGAGAGAGAGAGAGAGAGAGAAACACGGTAGCCAAACCTATGACCAATAGTTTTTTTGGGGATGACCGGAATCACTGGGTGATCCTGATATGCCGGCATTTTGAGTTCGATGAGTCAGTTATATCATGACATTTGTTCTATCAGTATAAGAGAAATGCTAAATGAACTTCCGACAAATTTTGTAACCCTCTTTCTAAGAAAATATGAATCATTTAACGGTCAAGTTCAATTTCCATTTGTTTCTGTAGTTGAATTGTTATATTTTACATACGGGAACTCGTGTTATTCTATTCCATATATCTGCTCAAATCTGTTATTCCATCCATTAATTTCAAATTCTATTTTATTGTTAACTCGATCCGGGCAATAATAATGTGTTCAATCATTTCCTACAAAATCTATAGCCATAAAATTAAGGAGTATGGCATCTCTTACATCCCACCTCATCCTGCCAGTATGTATGTATGTATGTATGTATGTATGTATGTATGTATGTATGTATGTATGTATATGTGTGTGTGTGTGTGTGTGTGTGTGTGTGTGTGTGTGTGTACGTACTGTAAGAAGGAAGCACTTTCAGATGTCATTGGCATCCATAGTGAAAGATATCTGATACATCCCACCTCATCCTGACAGTATGTATGTATGTATGTATGTATGTATGTATGTATGTATGTATGTATGTATGTATGTATGTATGTATGTATGTGTGTGTGTGTGTGTGTGTGTGTGTGTGTGTGTGTGTGTGTGTGTGTGTACTGTAAGAAGGAAGCACTTTCAGATGTCATTGGCATCCATAGTGAAAGATATCTGATAGCTATAATTTATTTATTTGTACTAATTTATACTTTAAAAAAACGACTCGATGTATTATCTTAAACATCCTTAAGAGAAAAGAAATTTTGTTTTTATTCTCGGTATCTGTACGTTTTCTTTCGGTGTCTATTAATAACGACTGCTGATTAGTTTTAGTATGTCTCTTTGATCAAGCAAGCTCGTAAAAAATATATTTGTATTTCGTAAATATCTAATCCATACGGAAGTTTTTCTAATTGAAGAAATTCGAGAAAAAAAAGAAAACAAGAATTAAAATGCAAACAAAAACAAATTGGTAATTTTATGGAGAAAAAAAATTAAAAAATTAAAAATCGAAACAAAACAAAAACATAAATTGATCGTAATGAACAATGCGAACTAGATTGTTCATTATATTTTTCATGATTGAAGTGAATATATGCCAATATCATGAAAAGCACATAGTTTTCAGATCCGATAAGATCTTATTCAGTGTTTGTGTGTGTGTGCGCGCGTGTTTGTGTGCTATTTCCTAAAATGGCCCACATGATCTATTTTAGTATTGATTGCAGATATATTTTTGCGATTTCATACTGTTTTAGAATTAAAGAAACTGTAGTTCAGTGACGACTCGTAGCGCGGACATTTGATACATTAATTACTGTCAACATTTTTTTCATGTACTGTAGATATAAACGTTAATTAATCCCATCATCGTCTTTATCTACAATTGGGAAAGGCATTTGTTAATCATGTAAAAAAGAGATGTTAATTAATCTCAGCGTCGTCATCCATTAAAACAAAGATAGAAGTTTATTCTTATCCGCCCGACCGAAAAATGTAACTCTTTTTGTGAACATTACTTTTTATTACCATCTCAGTCTGTTTATCTCATTCCGGTTTTTAAAGTCCTAAAACATTTAAGTGCAACAAAACCAGATATATAAGATCTCATAAACTTTGATAGCATACCATGCAAAACATAGCAACAGTTGCCATGTTTACAAGACAAAAATCTCATTACACACTTTGTATGTATACATGCATGTATGCTATCTAGGCAAATACAATTTTGCACACGGCTCTATGTCGAGACCTACTGTATTTAAATTTAAAAATGCTAGAGGCGTACATAAAATTTAATTTTTAAAATGATTTATATAACAAGCAGAGAAGAAAGCGCTTTTCCTTGTATTTCACATTCTAAGCATGTATACGTGATTACAGGAATGAAATATGTCATCAGCCTGGAAAAGACAAAGGTCAGCTTGCATAATACCACCATTGCCCCTTCCATCAAAATCGACGGTGTCACCCTGGAAGTAGTCAACAACTTTACCTACTTGGGGTCAACCATCAGCAACACTCTCTCGCTTGATAAGGAGATGCACAGAAGGCATGGAAAGGCAAACTCCATCATGAGCACACCAAGGTCCAAGTTTACCAGGCCTGCATTCCCAGTACCAAAGTGAGACCTAGAGTACCTACATGAAGCAAGAGCGGTGGCTCAACTCCTTTCATATACTGTGTCTTAAACGCATCCTGCAAATCAGCTGGCAAGACCGTGTCCCACACAGCGAGATCCTGTAGCGTGTAAATACCCCCAGCATGTTCTCCCTGCTGATCAAACGTCCACTTCGATGGCTGGGACACGTTCGACGCATGGAGGATGGGAGGCTGCCGAAGGACATCCCATATGAACAGCTGACCAGTGACAGGAGAAGAGTCAGCCGTCCCTCACTCCATTTCAAGGATGTGTGCAAGAGGGACATGAAGGCATGCGACATTTCACCTGATAGCTGGGAAGTGCTAGCCGAGGACCTGGAGATTGACGGTAAGCAAGGCCACATCAGTTGCTGATGCGAGGAGAGGCCAGTTGGCGGCAGAGAAACGTGTTAGAAAGAACCACGTGGCAGCAACCACAGTAACTCAGGCTTCGCAGTATGTCTGCATAATCATTGCGATATAATCATTCACGCTAGATAGTTATAATGCGCTCCGACCAAGTTGTGAAGGGGCAAATTTCCGGCGATCTATTAATAAAACATTAGGTGTGAGCAGATAACCATTAGTTAGATTTATGGAGACACGCCGTGTCCAAAGGAGGTTCTGTATAGTGTAGTATAGTATTCAGTTCGTGTGCGACTGTTGTTCCTAATTAAACCATGTTTATTTAGCAATCAGACTGACTGCTACATACATTTTAAAGTTTCATTTTTCACGAAAAGTGTCAGACTTGAGAAAACGGAGTGATTCTGTTACTTAAAAATAAGTTTGTCATGCTGACCAGACGTAAGAGACTCTTAGAGAAAAGCGGGGGAAAATACATTTGATTATGATTGGTCACGGTTAAATAAGGGGGGTGTTTCACATGAAGTTTCGTAGGACTTAATATCTCCTCTTTGGAAACTATAGTTACTCTAAAATTTCTCTGCAAGAGAGAAACCAGATGTAGAATTATTTACTAAGACTCCGGATGTTATTTGAGAGAAATACGTCCGTTAACGAATCGTGGTTTAGAAAAACCGACAAACCATCCAACGGTTAAATGACCCAAAAACACAAGGTACTGTCACAATTCCATGTAAATTGTTGATGCAATTTATATGATGTTTGCCTTAGTTTACAGTTCTTGCATGATTTCATTTGATACATTTGAATAATAATGTGCTTTTGAATTATGAATCGGAATTCTTACCTTAATTCTTATTTAAGAATGACGTAGTGTTAATTTATGTCGTAAAACACTATGCTGAGTTATGAGTAGGAAGTGTTACGTTAATTTGTGAATTTATCATCTTAGTTGCATAATGATTATGTTCTAAGAATTTTATGTATTACATTAGTTAATGGTTTACGAGAATACATGTGAATTCACCGAATGTCGATTTCATAGATGATTTAGCGACAGTGTATTTAATTTATGTGCTGTGTAAATTAAGGAGGGTCCAGAATTCGAAACCTCGATGTATAATTAGCAATTTGTTTAACTACAGTCATTTGAGGACATTTGTAGTTACTTACTAGCCGTTAAGTTGTTATTACTGATATAAATATCTGATTTTCTAACCAGAATTAATGAAATTTCTCAATTGTAACAATTGTAACGAGAGACTTGGGATTGTTTTCATTTCTTTTGAAAGGGGGAAAATAGCTTTTTGGAACATCTTGTAAGTTACGCAAATTGCGACGTACGCATGAAAAAGGAATTGGGAAACAGGAATTGCAGTGAGCGCATGATACAGTGGACAAGTCCGGAATCGAGCGAAACAGCCACGGGTGCAGATTATCTAGAGACGGACGAGAAAGTGTCTTCTAGAACCAACATTGAATTGAACAGTGAACGAGATCGAGGAATAGCAGGTTATGAAAATCGAACAAAGCATTGACTTCGATTGTACCACTCGATCTTATGATGATTTGAAACTATCAGTAACAGATCGGCTAATCTATTTGAATCTATTTCGATTTTTTTTAATTGTAATTCGGTGAAAGTTTTATTGCTAAAACCAGCGTGTATTCCCAATGAAAGGAAGTTTCATAATTGTGTATGTAATTGATTAAATTGTTTTTTTATCTTTACGGGGGCTCGTACTTGGGTACTTGGTTGTTCAATATACCTGCTCAGTTTACTCTATCTATTCTCATACTCGAACCGGGCAATTATATCGAGGGCGGTCATCACTTAGATAACGAGTACCAAATGGGAGTGGGTTATGGTTATTATTATTATATGTTGTACAATACCCTTCGACAAGTGGGGCTTATACAATATTATAAACGGATAACGCCCCAACCCGCACTTGACACAAGTATTGAACCCGTGTCGTGAGTAACGGTGCAACATATATTTAAGAGAAATAAATTGTACCTAGAATAAATTATTAAAGTGAAGAGGGACATCCATTTTTATTATGTATACGTGAAGGTGCACGATATAATCGCTGATGTTAATGTTTTAATGGCGCATTAAATAAAGATCAGACTTGGTACCGGAAGAAACAACAAAATTACATTTTCCATTGTTACTTAAAACAAGAAAGGAGAGACAAACTAAGCGAAAAGAGTTCTGAATCAATATATACGAAAGTTATAATATATAAAAAACAAGTCAAAATGTAGGCATCATTGCTATTACAGATAGTGCGACTGTTTAAACAAAATACACATCGGGTTCCATTAAGATAAACACTCGATTTAGCTTGACAATAAACATGCCATTGTTTGACAGATTTATCACCCAAATGTTTAACTTCAAGTACTAAACGATACAAGCAGAGAGAGATACAGTCAAACGAAAAGTAAATTGTTTAATTTTAAGCTAGCGTGCAATAATTTGCATTTCCCATTAATCATAAAATTTGACCTTATTGCAGTATTGAGAGCTATAAATAGCTGCAATATGGCTTCCAAGATAGATAAATTTTGTAAGTGGTTTTTTATTGTCCTTTTCGTCCATCACTAATTCATTCACAAGCACTGTGCTTATATTTTAGCAATGTATGCAATTAATATAAAACAGATGCAATTTATTCCTGGAGTAATTACTCTTTAAAACATTTTCCATTCTAAGTCTGTCTGTCTGTCTGTCTCTCTCTCTCTCTCTCTCTCTCTCTCTCTCTCTCTCTCTCTCTCTCCAGTGAGATTAACATTTCTCACTACTATAAGTTCCACGAAACGGTTTTGTGTTTTTGCTATACTATGCTGATGAGTTCAATATGATCACTTACTTATCTGTTATAAAAAAAAAACAATTTGGATGGGATTGCGAAACTTTTATTAATAAATTCATTTGGTTGATTGAGTGTGTTTACTTCAGCGTGTATTCTTTTTCGATCTTTAAAACAAATAAAGCATTCAAAAACTACCTTCTTGTGCAATAAACAACTGATTCGCCGGTAGTTGATAACAAAAATATTTTTTAAATATAATTTCGTTATGCGTGTTAAATTACCAATATTATAAAGATGCGAAATGTGTCATTATTTTAGAATATGCCTGAGTTTGCATAACGTTTTATGCCTGTGCCTGCATGTGGGTTTTACTATGTAACTTAAAAGATCACCGGTTACTCATACATATTCATGTCGTGGAATACCAACTAAATTTTTTTTTTTTATGTTTAGGATTGATAACATGTTTAAACTGAAAACGTCACAAGATCAAGAGAATACAAGAAATATCAAACAGTTGGAATTTAATATGCAACATTTAGCGAATTATACTTTATTTGACTCTGTTTGCTCTCATAATAACTTAAATTAGAATGTAGTAGGAACATTTTCATTGATACTGTGCCCTTACAATGGTTTATAATTACAGATGTTTTTAGAAGGAATATTTTATTCACATAATTTCATATTGTTGGTTTCATATGACATTAAAATTAGTATCAGGTATTGCATTAAAAATGTATACAGCAGCCTGAGAAGTGGATAATTTAAAATGCATAAAGCAGCCTGAGAAGTGGCTAAAATGTATACAGAAGCATAAGTGGCTAAATAGAATTTGTTTTACACGGAGTTTAGTTTTTTTCATACAGTACTTTTCTCTTGTATGCAAACCTCGAGAATATAGAAATCATCCTCAGAAAGTTCAAAGCGCTCGTCAGTAACTTTTTGGGTACCTAAAATTAATTATTTAAAGGTCACATAGCAAATGGTAACCTTTGCAGTACAAAAATTAAACAATCAAACAAAAGGAAACCCGAAAACAACAAAACAAATAACATGCTAACTAATGCTGAAATAATATTGACAGGAAACAGAGGGGAAGTTGGGGTTTCTACACCCTTGATGAAGACACTATGGGACACCTTGACTGCAGTTTGACATTATTAGTTCATTGACCGTTGAATGATTATGACGTGTGAAAGAAATGTTCTTTCTCCATCTTTCATGCTTTTAGTGATATTTTTAGATGCAAATTTCGCATTGTAATTTTAAACCAGATTTAGTTTCTTATTTAGTCGTGTACGAAGCAAATACAACGAATGAAGTAGTGCTACAGACTGTCAATTCCTATATGAAATGAATGAAAGCATACAGAGACTGGTGATTATACAGTCAGATGATGATACGAGACAATGTATCTTAATTATCGGCAGCAAATAATTTATCGAAAGGGGGAAGGACATGATAATATGTAGCCGATATTTTTATGTATTTTTAATTTCAAACATGTAACTGATTTATCCAAGTACATTATAACTTTTTCATACATTTGGCACGCACTCTTTAAAATATAATAATCTTGCTTTATTCGTTCTTAACCTAATAGTGGACGTGCCAGGATTCAGTCAACATGTAGTTGATAATATGGACTGGACACGAGTTATTTTTACAGCTTTCTATGACTTCGACGACTAGACGGTTTGACCTCTTGATTTCAATATGACTTTTTCAGACATTGCAAATACACGGTGACGGTAGAATTAAGTGGTTGTCGTTGAACCGACACATAAGGAGAGTATAAACAGAAAGAAGTACCGTTGATAAAGTATGTGTACTAACCTTAAAGGTCGGACGCTTACACGTACGGATAGAATGTGAAATAACGAAGGAGAAAAATGACACGGAGTTGCTATGATGCACCGCCAAAATCAGATATGAAAATAATGTCGTCTTACGTAATTTGGTAATGAGAATGATACTCAAAACGGTATTGAAAATAATACTCAATACTCAGTACGATATTGAAAATGATACTCAGTATGATACTCAACACGATATTGAAAATGATACTCAGTACGATACTCAACACGATATTGAAAATGATGCTCAACACGATATTGAAAATGATACTCAACACGATATTGAAAATGATACTGAATACGATATTCAAGACGATATTGAAAATGATACTCAGTATGATATTGTAAATGATACTCAGCACGACAGGCCGTTACTTTGGCTCTGGAAGCTGATATATATAAAGCTGCAGTTTCTATTAATGTGGTAACTAGAAGAAAGTATTTCTTGTGAAGTAAGCCATTGTTTAAAATTACAATCTGACAACATATTACAGTAGCCTTCATCAACATTCGTTTGATAACCGAATCTCAAAGGAGAACTAATATTCCATAGATGGTGTGAGATATATGGCATATATATTTACATTCAGGAAATATTGTTGGCGCAGACTGCTTATTATTAAACTGGTTTCAATTGGCTGTTGTGGACTAGAAAAAATAATTTAATTCAATCATTGCGTGTCTTTTAACTTAGCTTAGCAACAACACAATAAATCACGTAAAGTGATACTGAATTTCTCGTCTTAATGTCAAGCTTTAAGCTTTAAGGACGTTAAACTACGACACAGTTCTTGTCACTGATTTAAACACGGCAGGGGCATGATATCGTATTATATTGATTTTCATATTTAGTTTCATATTTTCTGTCAGTATTTTGTTTCGTGCCAATTTCATTTACTTTCATAGTTCATGTCTATTTCACGTTTTCTGTCACTTTTATATTACTTTCATATTTCGTTCTGACTTAATCTATATAATTTTGCTTTTAGAGCAAACCGCTTTCTTGATTCAGTGTGCCATCTTAGACCAAAGATAGGGTATTTCATGAGTTATTTTGATATAATAATATAGTGAGAACTGGACATCTAATACTATACACTGGTTCCCGTTATACATTCACTCCAGCAAGAACGATGATTGATCATTTTGTACTGTCGGATCAATAGATAGGTAGATTACGTAATGTGCACTTTGTTTCACGAATCGCACGTGATATCTGGCCACCCAACCCCCCACCCCTATTCTTACCTCCCTTCGTACAGTGACCTGTGAGAGAGACCTCAGACAGTCTATGAAGAGAAATGACAGAGCTTGGAATAAATTAGACGCCGATATCTTGAAAAACCATCAAACTGAGCTAGACCATCGTCTGAAAACTTTTGATATAGATAATATTTCGGACAATGTTAATATATTTTACGGACACTTGTTAATGCGATACAGCAGTCAAGCGACATCGTGCTTCCAAAGTCAAATTAAATTATCATGCCAAACCACACTGGCTAAATGAACTCAAAGAAGCACATACACATTAGACGCAAACTTGGTATATTTGGATAAGTGAGGAAAGTCCGAGGGGTAGTCAATAGTCTTACAGAGAATATAAAAATAAGAAAAGAGACTTTAGAAACCTTCAAAAAAATAGCTGTGGAAAAATATATGTGAGAGGTATATGAAGAAATTGAAAATGCACTTGAATGCGATGTAAGGCACTTTAGGAAAATGATAAATGACAAGAGAGGGAACAATATATATTTTTTGTCAGGAACTATCAACTGATTGAGTTCATGTCCGTGATGATGCTTCCATCGCAAATGGCTTTGCCAGTTACTATGAGTACATTTGCACGCCACATTGTAGCCATAGTGTTGACGGAAACTTTGTACGAATTTATAGAAAGAGAATCAGATCGGGGTGTACAGGACAGAAAAAGCCACATCTAGGCCTTAAAGAAAACTATCAGTGTAGTCGAAGTAAGAGAAATTATTAAAAGTCTAAAGAAATCAAAAGCATCGGGCCATGATCAAACTTACAATGAACATGTGATCTATGGAAGCGATTACCTCATCGAGTGTATTTTGCAATTTTATTTACTCAAATGATTGATCAATCCTATATACCTGTAGACTGCAAAAAAAGTGAAAGTAATACCATTGTACAAAGGTAACAGAAAATCAAAGAACTCCCTCGAAAGTTACAGATCTGTTACTTTACTGCCAGTTATCTACAAAACGTTTGAAAACATTATTAATTAAAGTTCGGTAACTTGGCTCAAAAATACTAATTATAATATACTCAGTTCAAAACAACATGGTCACCAAAATGGTTTAGGCTGCACAACAGCGAGGTTTTTGCTGTTCCAATCAGTACAATATAAATTAAACATAGATTCACGGGCTTTTTGTTGCTTTTATTGATACAGTGTGGCACAATGTATTACTTTTTAAATTGTTCATGTTGAGAATTATGGGTAGATCCTTTTTGATATTTTTCAACATGAATACCAGTTTACACAACAAAGTTCTCGTCAATGGGCAATTTTTCGGGCTGGTTCCCAATTGGCCAAGGAGTGAGACAAAGGGGTGTTTTGTCAACCTTGATGTACTCAATATTTATAAATGACTTGCTGCTACAGTTAGAAAATAGTGGCAATTTAGAGCAAAGATTGGACCCTTAGCTATGGAGAAACCAATCCTAGATGGTGACATTTAACTTTTGGCTATATATCATAGCACTTTACAAAAGCTGTTATCTAAAAAATACGCCTACAGCAACAAGTAGCGATTCTAGCCTAGTTCACAAAGTCATACATTATCAATTTCGGTCCCCAATGTCAATATGAAATGGTATCCTGGGCCGTTATGGTTTCCGGTCACTAATTCGTAACACACATGGAACAATGGATTAAATCAAAGCTGACGTCTCATGACGCAATACTCAATGCATGCAAGAAAGGAAAAAAATCAGTTCACGGTCTTGTCGTTAAACTAAATGGTTTGAATCATTTAGTTGCTGCAAATGTAATCAAAAAGGTATATTTCCATTCAGTGTTTTATGGACGCAAATTATGGTGTAACATTTCAAAAAGTGACCTCTCTTCATATGATAAAACTCTGAGGTATTTTGCCAAACATTTACAAGGCTTCCCAACACATACAAGATCAGACATCGCCCTGGGAATGTTAGGATGGACATCAGCGCAGTCAGATATTGATAGAAGAAAATTGATGTTCCGACACAGATTGTAGTTTGATCCCTAATAACGTACATACTAAACGTGTGTTTAACGTTGCGTTATTCACTTCATTTTGAGCGGATGCATATCAGGCTATGGGTTAGTTTCAAATATATATTATACTGTAATAAATTTGGAGTATGTGTTAGTGAATTTGAGCCATGCTGGGGTCGTTAGTAGTGAATTTGGGTACAAGCTGAATGACTGTCCCTTTTTGTAACATAGTCCATATTAAAACTCAGCGGTGTATACAAGTATTGTGATTGAAAAGGCGGCATTTATGGTTGGAAATCAGTAAATTATAGAATGGAATCAATAAGTTGGAACTTGGTAGGTACCGTTTATGTGTCCATAGTGGAAAATGGGCGTATGTATATGAGCGTGATACGCCGGAAATTCTGTGGATTGACTGGCCTAGGGTCGCGCAGTTAAATATTTCCCAGTTAGTAAGGGAATACTAGTGGAATTTCTATGGCATGACGGGCTTGCGGTACGGAAATGGGATGTTAATGGAGAAAAACCATGCTAAAGTGCGGTTAATGGACTCTTGGGCAAGTTGTCTCCTCTGGGTCGCCCATTGATTACAGCAAAGATTAATAATTATAGCAGACACGTCTTTCTTTCCATTTTACAACTCAAGTTGTATGGAAGTCTTTGGAAATTTGGGGAAAACATATGACTTCTAGCGTGACTCGCGCCAGGGTTTTGACACCGCTCGGTCAAGTGAATACCCCTGTGCGTGTAACAATACGTTAAATACGTTTGACTTGCTCGGGTATTATTTGCAGCATTCCGAAATTCCCGATAAACAAAAGTGGAAAGAAATTGTAAGATCAAAAATTGTTGGTCTTGAAAATAGCCACTGGAGAGTTCTTATGTCTAATTAATTACATTTTGATAGATTCTCTTCGATACACAAATATTTACGACCGTCCTCAGTGTCAGTTGGCTAAAACCAGAAAACACACTAAGGTATTTACATATGCAGCTAAACTAAGGACGGCTGTTTCTTAAAAACAGCTTTATATGTGTATTAGATTTGGGAATGCTTATACAGACTTGATACTTCATTGTTGTGTTGCTTGTCTTTATATGTCGAGTTCCAGAAACTCTTTCTGGGATTTCGTTACTGATAAATTTCTGCTGAGCCTGCACATTACGTTATTTAATGCAGATGGTGAGCTGTAACATCAATATCTCCCAGGATAAAGATTACCATCAGGTGTAATCGACAAAGAAAACTTCAAGCTATTCGCCATGTATGCAGCATACTTAGTCATGTAGTGTGCAGCTATCTTCTGCAAATAAGGTACAGAAACTTGAATTTTATGCAGTTGAGGAACACTTTATTGACTGATATAATGTAAGAATTTGTATTCTGATGTTCATTCAGATGATGTATTGTTATATAATGCAATCTTCGATGGAAGGAAATGATGATGATGATGATGATGATGATGATGATGATAAAGCTTTTAGCTTTAAGAACGTTAAACAGCGACACAGCTTTGCTGTCGTTTTATCAAATATTTGTCACTGTTTTGATTTATAGTGGCAGAGAAAAAGTATCGTATTAAATTGATTTTCATATTTACTTTCATATTATCTGTCACATTTTTTAAATTTCGTGTCAATTTGATATTTACTTTCATAATTATTGTGAGTTTCACGTTTCCTGTCACTTTAAAATTATTTACGTCTTTCGCTGTGACTTAATCTTTATAATTTTGTTGGTTGAGCAACGCGCTTTCTAGATTCAGTCGGCCATCTTAGATGTTCAATTGAAAAGTTATGAAATATTCATGCATTAACATCATTACTTGATCTAAACATTAACAATGACATAATACGGACAAAATTATAAGTTTTAAAAATTTAAAGCCATTTCCATTTTATCAATTGAAAATATCGAATGCAACAAATAATAAATAGTGAAAAATATTTTAAATTTTTGTAACCTCGTAATTATTCTAATTAATAATATTAATGTTATTAAATTTCCCAAGAGGGATTGTTGGAAAGATGAAGCAATTTGCATTTTGAGAATTATATTTGTTCAGGGTCGATGACATGGAGACTCAAGGGAACAAAAAGGTTTAGTATGCATTTCCATTTGCTACACGTAGTTAAGTATTATCACCATGTCATGTTAATTATACAGAAAACAGACACTGGAAACCCTACTCTGTAACCAAAATATCCATATATTTATAGCCATACGAGTTTTTACAAATTCATAAAATTCGCATAGATTGACGAATCTTCTGATGAAAGAAAAAGTTTTAAGTTGATACTTTCATTTTGTTGATCATAACCTGACCGAGATCACAAGGAAGATACAATAAGAAAGTGAAGACAATTTACCAGTTATGGTGAGTCGCAAAAAAGTACACGAATGTTACACGAATGAAATATGTCACGTCATCCTACGTCTGGTCCGTCCAACAGTTAATAGAATTACAATACCCGGTGGTAACAGGTGACATCTCATCACGTCATCTTACGTCTGGTCCTTCCAAGTGTTAATAGCATTACGATACCTTGGGCTACAAATTTCTCCACCAACTGATCCAATCAACTGTTATGTCTTCCAAATGTTGTCCCTAAGAGAATAATTGTACATGTTTGTCTCTTAGTTTTTCTAACCAGTGAAGAATGGTTACTTACATTCAGCAAAAAAAAAAAAAAAAAAAAAACAGCATTAAAATTGAAACAATAAAATAGTTTTTTGAGTCCTAGCCTCTCAGCTTTGGCTTAAAAACGAAGAAAAGAAAACATATGTTTAGAAAAGATAATTTCGCACATAAATGTTGAAATGTGACTACAATTAGAAGAAGAAGAAAAACGTTGCCTTTGTTTACTTTTTTATATGTTGTGTCTGAGTCAGTGTCTAACATGACTAAGATAGTTTCTGTGCATCTCTGCTTATAATGAATCTAGTGGATTTTGTTTAAAATAAAGAAAAATAAAATAAATATATAAGGAATTAATTTAATGTAGTGCTACCTTTTTTATCATTAATACAAAATTTCCGACGGAAAAGTCAATTTGATAATTATCCAATCGCGAGGCATTTTGTTTTTACAAAGAAACCTACCACACTAATTAATTTGTCACATAGTTTCAGTATTTCATTCTTACAATGACACGTGCTACACACATTAAATTTTCACATGGTTGCAAGATTTCTTCCTTATAAAGAAAGACATTTACTACACACATTAATTTGTCAAATGTTTGCATAGCAACCATATAACAAACTAAATAAATCTTGAAGTCAACGCTGTAAATTTGTTTTTCACCCTTGGGTCTATGCTAACTTATGAATTGAACAAACACAAGTAGGTGGTTTAGATCTTCCAGTCTGATGGGACCATACTAATTCTTCCAGGAACCCATAATTGGAGTAATCTTTATCCAGTTTTGATAAAATATTTGCAATTGCCTATGTAAATGAGTTGCACGTGTTCATTCCAGATGATGTAAATGAGTTGCACTTGTTTATTCCAGATGACAGAGACCAATACTTAGGAATAAGCTAAAAGTTCTGAATCCTTTAAAATCTCAAATTCTACATCATGAACAGAGTGAACATTTCCTTCCATACGCAGAAGCCTCGATCCCACTCTTTTTAATTCTAACGTGTTTCTGATAATGTTAAAATAACTTACATCTGTTCAGTTTTATATTTTTCAGGATATGACCTCTTACGTTTCACTTTCCTTGCACACACTGATGAACGTTATCGGAGCCAATGTACGAGAGAGCAGAGGTACCATTTTAAACTTTTTTATGGGCATCTTACATACAAAACAGCAATCTTGATGTTGGTTTGGCCAACAATTGTGAAATTATCGATTTTTAATTTGAAATCAAACCAAATATATACAAATTTAAATCAGGTTTTACAAACGAAATAATGACATTTTTAAAAAAATGTATTGTCATTAACTCAAATATTCCAAATATGTTCTATTTTTTTCTTATAACTTTGGCAGGTGAGACCTTGTGTTCGGACATTCTATTTGTAAGTTATGGCATCCCTCCACTAAAACTGTTGTCTTGAGAGATAAATTTAATTCTGCGACAACCATACTGGAGCAAATACAACCTAATTTCAAAGTTGTGCCTAGTTGCTGCAACAAATACAGACAAGAAAATATGATAAATATGTGCAACTTCTTTCATCTCTTCCGAACATAAACCAGACTCCCAATATAATTCAGGCCATCTTAAATAAACAAACATGTATTTCGGCATATATACTGCAGTGCCAAAATACTGTAGCAAGTTCGATTGACATTGGGAACAATTACGCCAATATGGCGGTGGCTATGAACCTTTTCCTTGACAGTATAGGCAATACCTACTTAATGTGCTTAATAATAACGCTGCTGATTTAAGACAACAAAATGAATTAATAAATATCTGGAAGTATTAGGCTATACAATGCTGATTTAAAAACCTACTTTCAGACCTGTCAAACAATAATTTATTAAGAAACAATTATTTATAAAAAAAAACATCGAGAAGGAACTGTATAATTAAATCTTCGTGGAAGGTAAATAGTAAACAAAATAGTTACCGTTACGAGCGCTGCCTTAGGTATGAGTTTTGAAGTCAAATATTAAAAAACTTTCTCCCTCATTGTCTGAAATACACAGAACAATTAGCACCACACTCGGAAATCCGGCCAGGTCCAAGCAAAGACACAGCCATGCCGTTTTATGTTTCACGCGAAATTCTGCTGAATTTTGCGCTTGCCAAGGAAATGTATGCTGTTATCCGACTAGCAACCACAGGGAAGCTTCTTCAAATGCTTGCTTGCAGGTGCAACCATACGTTGCTGCAGATAACAACACCATACCTTAATTAATAATTGTGATAAGCTACAGTACTACGTGAATTATCTAAGTGTGCATACAGCTGATATATGTCTGAATTGTCCCAATTTTCAATTAAATAAAATGGTTTAACTTTATAAAATGGACGATGCCTTAAGCGACAATTGAGCGAGAATCCTGCCCGAGTAAGTGAAACGATAGGTACAGTCGCAATGAGTGTTGGGGCTGGGAAGTCTGAATAGTTCTACATAGCAAGCGGCAAGCATCAAAGAGAAGCTGCCATGGTCAAGAAAGAAATACGTATTGCAGAAGAGGAAGACACGCAATTCAAATCTATCTGCACGAGGAAGCAGATGAACTGGCTACGCTAACTGTTTTGGAGTAACATCTAGAAAGTTGATACCCAGATAATCTGCTTCCTCTTACGTGCAGTGTATGTTCTCCTCACACCAACAAACCGAAAGAAAAAAAGGGACTAACTGACAACCCAAGCTTTACACTTTGTGGTAGACTTGCAAATTTAGAGCACATACTGTTATCTTGCAATATGTAGCTTTGACAGAAGGTTGTTATCGTTGTCACCATGACCACGTGATTGCTGAGTTTACTGCCAGTATGGATATAACCATGAGAAAGAAACATCATGTGAAAAGTTATTCACACTTCAACAGCTTTATGAAAAGCGGCTAGACACTAAAAGCAAAACACTGAATCAAGAGGCAATTCAATAATAGAACAGGATTAGGAAATGCATACATAGGTAACAGGGCATCTAAAGTTCCCAACAGACATCGTTAACACAAACGTCAGACCTGATATTGTACTTTGGTCAGGATATACCAAACAGGTAATTTGTTGTCAGTGCCATGGGAAGCTAGAATGAAGAAGAACAATGACGGGGAGCTGGCGAAGTACCAATCATTTATCTATAAGTTCCACAAGAATTGATGGAAGGCTTAGAATCTACCGGTGGAAATTGGATGCCGAAGTTTTGCAGAACAGACTTTTTGGCATTTCATTGAAGTTATTAAGACCTAAGCGAAAGAAATTATTCGCCTAGGTTGGCAAAGAGGCAGAGGAAGCTTCTCATGTATCTCATGGGGGACACTATTTCAACGAACATGCCCCTTGCACAAACACTTTGCACAGACAAAACTAGAATTATTCAGTGAAAACGTTTTAAAAAATAATTGTGGGAATTCGCAGCGGTTGACGTGCTGAGGATCAAATACGAGAGCCCGGTCAATAGTCTGTAATAGATACATGTATTAATAGCTTAGTTCGGTAGAATTCACTCATCTCCATATTTCTTCTGGTGCATTAATTGGTGTCGGTGTTCCTGGCCTTTCTAAATCATATTTCGTTATTTCAGCTTGCATCTGATATGTTATTATGTCCTGACCTATTCCCTTCAATGAACATAATGACTGTCATTATTACCTTAGAAATGGTTTCTTCTAATTTTAAAGCCTGGATCAATGCTGTGTGTGTTGTTCGTCAGTCGATTCGACGAGGACATCTCTAGTCATCCGAGGGATGGAGGGGCTGGGTTTGTCCTGTGCGTGCGCAGGTAAATGAGGAATCCAACCCTTGCATAGAATGTTCGTTTGCATAAGGGACAGGGGATGAGTGCGACATGTCCAGGAGGGTTGATGGCACGTGCGTTTCTTACTTACTTCTTCAGCTCTGCAGCTGCTGTCTTGCTCGATTTGCACAAAGTAGAGTTTTGTGCACAGAGGAACGCCAAGTGACTAGATCGCTTGATGTTTGCTCCCACGAATCAGGGTTTATGTTGAATGCTTTCAATGCAGCTTTCAGATTGTCTTTGAAAAGATTCTTATGACCTCCATGGGATTGCTGTCCTTGCTGTAGCTCGCCATAGAAGAGTCTCTTAGACAGCAGGTGGTATAACATGCGTACAACATGTCCCGCCCAGCGCAGCTGACACTGCATCAGGATGGTGTGGATTCTGGGGAGACTTGCTTGGGCGAGTACCTCAATGTCTGGAGCATTGTCCTAACACTTGATGTTGAGGATGTTCCTGAGACTTGTGGTGTGAAAGTAGTTCTGCTTCCTGGCGTGGAGTTGTACACCGTCCACGTTTGGCATACGTAAAGTAGTGTGGGCAGCACAACTGCCCTGTAGACCTTTAGTTTGGTCTGAATGCTATCGCATCTTTTATTCCAGACGGTGGCATACAATCTTCCAAACGTTGTGCTGGCTCTGTAATGCCAAGATTCGCCTAAGTGACACTCTGTGACCGTGTGCTGCCAAGGTAGGTGAAGCGGTTCACTACGTTGAGGTTTTGGCCGTTGACGATGATGTTGGGCTCAATATAGGGCGTTTCAGGGGCCTGCTGATGCAGGACTTCAGTGTTCTTGATACTGATAGTAAGACCAAATCTTGTGCAGGAGCTGGAGAACTTGTCGACGCTGCATTGCAGATTGGCTTCTGAGCCAGCATTGACGGCACAGTCATCAGCAAATAGGAGATCTCTGATGGTGTCTGTCATGACCTTGGTTTTCGCTTGATGCCTCCTGGATTGAATAGTTTTCCATCTGTACGGTACCTGATGCCAACCCCAGATGTTTCTGGTTTGTTTATGACCTTTGTTTACAACTAGTTAACAATAGTTGTATATTATTCTAATTTTCCAAATAACTTAAAAACTAATATTATAAAAATAAATTTACTAATTCTTTAAAAATGAAAGGGCATTTTAAAATTAATTCTCAATACAATATGATTAATTATTTAAGAAATGCTTCATTACAAATATTATTATAAAGAAACTGAGTTCTGATGAAATATTAAAGATCCGTCAATAATATAAATTAGGGTAATTTTTGTTTTGTTTTGTTTTAAATGTGCATTATACATAATAAAAATAGTAATACAATTGTTCATCTCTATTTATTCATTATATTACAGTGATTCTGCGCAGTATTTAAATGACTTCATTCGCTATGTATCCTTTTATGGAGCAAGTGTGAATGAAGCCCTTTGTAAGTAATTATCCGAGCGAATACGGTAAGTATGACCGTAGCTGCGTACGTTCAAAGTTCTGTCTGTTCTTTAGACTTAAAAAAAAAACCTTTACACATTTTAAAGCTGCTACTTCGTGCATTTTAGAAGGTTTATTTTTCTCAAACAGCAAAGCAATATTTTGGTGTTTAACGATATTGTGGAATTTATATGTTTTTTGCTAGACAACTGTATGTTATATTATATAGTGTGCATTGTCCAATACAGCGGATTATGAATTGTTTGAAATTTTTTTGAGAAAGTCATATATTATTTGCAATTTTAATATTAGATTTATTGATTTCACTACCAAATTCACTCTATTCCATTAATAAAGTTTGGTATAAAATACTTTCAAAGTTACAAAACATGTTTCGGAATTTTGGGTCGAACACTTATAACGTTGCACCTCCAAGAAAATATTAAAAAATATTTAGGGATATTATTTTTTTTTAATTTTAAGTATGTTTTGGCGCACTAAATATCTTTTAATTTACATCATATTTTAAAAGGCACAAATTCTTGAATTGTATGAAGTTGGTGAGCGTTGAATTAACAAAATGTATGAATAATTTTATATTGAGAATGTATAACCTTACCTGTGTAATTTTCTATTTGGAGTGATGTTTACTTTAATAAAAGCAATCGTACCTGTCACATTAAGAGTTCTGTCTTTAATTTGCAGTTCGCATCTGATAACCTCTTGCCCTATAGCGACGAAAACCGTTTGTGCGTCGTTATGGACTGACGCTTCCATAAAGTAAGACTTAATTCTGTAATTTCTCTCTTTCAATCCTTGAGTGCTTCCGCCAATACATCTTATAAGAATATTTGAGAAATCTGAATCCTTAGGATCAAATGGCAACCAAACTCAAGTATTATCACGATAAGCATGGCGCCGAGTAAGGTTTTCCGGCCACGTGAGATAAAGAAGAAAAAAAAAACTAACATAATACAGGATGAGGAATAGTATCGTAATACTTTGTTATTAACCTCAGAAATAATCATAGAGCATAGTGTGCCATGAAGTGTCATACTAATATTATGAAATGTGTATATTAAATTAATTACACAGTATAAATGTTTACATTAATCTTAATTACACAATAGAAAAGTGTATACTATATAAATCATGTTGTATTAATGTGAATATTAACTAAATAGCACAGAAAAAATGTGCACATTAACCGTAATTACACAATAGAAATGTGTAAATTAAGTTGATTGCACAGTAGAAATGTTTATATTAACCTTATTTACACAGTATTAATGCCATAATACAATTATTTTATTACATCCCTGGATACGATCTATAATAACCAATGCGCCTTCTTTGCATTATCTGGAATCGCTATTTACTATAATAATGCTGACACATTTTTAATAATTTTCAAAATTCTCATGAGAGAAATGGGCTAGAAATTGTTAACGCTAATGGAAATCTGACGTCAGATGACAATGACATTATTTGGATTCCAAGTGGGCTATTCAAGTGGAATGCAATATACTAGTCTGGTCATTTACATGTCTGATGCATACTTTAAATATAGTAGCAGGCAAATAATCAGCAGAGGAAAAACAATTTTGACTCCGCAGGAAGGGCACAATGAGATTAGTCTGAAATGAATACGACTTAGCGCATACACAACAAAACACTTCCATGTATTGTTCGAACTATTGCAGTGATCATCAATGACAGTTTATAATGGTATAGTTATATTTACTAAAAGATATGTCCATCTTTCCCTAGCGTTGTATGATGGTACTATATATCTAAATATGCCAAGCCATATCGTTCAAAACCAGAATGCCAATCCATATCGTTCAAAACCAAAATGCCAATCCATATCGTTCAAAACCAATATGCCAAGCCATATTGTTCAAAACCAGAATGCCAATCCATATCGTTCAAAACCAAAATGCCAAGCCATATCCTTCAAAACCAAAATGCCTATCCATATCGCTCAAAACCAAAATGCCAATCCATATCGTTTAAAACCAAAATGCCAATCCATATCGTTCAAAACCAAAATGCCAATCCATATCGTTTAAAACCAAAATGCCAATCCATTTCATTCAAAACCAAAATGCCAAGCCATATCGTTTAAAACCAAAATGCCAAGCCATATCGTTTAAAACCAAAATGCCAATCCATATCGTTCAAAACCAAAATGCCAAGCCAATATCGTTAACATCCTTATGGCGCTTAAATCTTTCAAAACCAGTTTTATGCATCCAATCCTTCAAAATTCATGACTTAAAGAGATCGTAGGGTGGTCTGGAAAAAGCGAGCTTTAGAGATCGTAGAGTGACCTAGAGAAATCGTAGCGTGAGTTGGAGAGATCGTAAGATGACCTTATGTAGACGAGATGGAGTGATTGTAGGTTCATTTAATGTATGTAAGATATACGTTTTTTTTTTTCATTCTAAGCGATGAAATTCATAAAATGAATGTGTTTCGGACAAGACTAGTTTGATATTGTAGCGTGAAAGGGATCGGGTCGCAGAGAGAGAGAGAGAGAGAGAGAGAGAGAGAGAGAGAGAGAGAGAGAGAGAGAGAGAGAGAGAGAGAGAGAGAGAGAGAGAGAGAGAGTTGTTAATATTGTGATATATTGCAACGTACTGTTCATTGATATTAAACTTTAAACTATTTGAATATCTGAGTAGAGTAGAGAAAATTATGTCGGATATTTTAGTAGAGTAGAGGAAATTATGTCGGATATTTGAATATCTGAGTAGAGTAGAGGAAATTATGTCGGATATTTGAGTACCCCACATTTACTAGCACTGCATTGTTGATATGTGAAAAGAAATACAAATCACACACTTTCTACAACATGATTTCTCCTGCAAATGAAAATGGATTTAAAGCAATAAATATCGTATCGATCTCAATACTGTATTGGCCCAATTATCAGAAAGGAGAACGCTTGTAAATCCCCTTAGTTGACTGCAAGACTTTCGATGTCTCCTAACTATACTAAGTTTAGGCCACGGACAAGCAGGCACAATCATTGTGAAATTTACTGATATATCAGTTTTGTACACTGGATTTCTACAAGAAGCTTGCAAGTCAAATTTCTGCTATATGCATGGTTGTTTTACGGGTATGGGAAAAATGCATAAATAAATAAACTTGTCTAAGTTCGTTTTCATCACTGATGAATTTCATTTGACAAAAATAACTGTCGTAACTCAAGGTTTATGCTGCTTTATGTTACATATCTGGTATAGTTCATGCTAATGGTACATGCCTGGTATAGTTCATGCTAATGCTACATGTGTGGTAAAGTTCATGCTAATGCTACATGTGTGGTAAAGTTCATGCTAATGTTACATGCCTGGTATATTTCATGCTAATGTTACATGTGTGGTATAGTTCATGCTAATGCTACATGTGTGGTAAAGTTCATGCTAATGTTACATGCCTGGTATATTTCATGCTAATGTTACATGCCTGGTATAGTTCATGCTAATGTTACATGCCTGATATAGTTCATGCTAATGTTACATGTGTGGTATAGTTCATGCTAATGTTACATGTGTGGTATAGTTCATGCTAATGTTACATGCCTGGTATATTTCATGCTAATGTTACATGTGTGGTATAGTTCATGCTAATGCTACATGTGTGGTAAAGTTCATGCTAATGTTACATGCCTGGTATATTTCATGCTAATGTTACATGCCTGGTATAGTTCATGCTAATGTTACATGCCTGATATAGTTCATGCTAATGTTACATGTGTGGTATAGTTCATGCTAATGTTACATGTGTGGTAAAGTTCATGCTAATGCTACATGTGTGGTAAAGTTCATGCTAATGATACATGTGTGGTAAAGTTCATGCTAATGATACATGTGTGGTAAAGTTCATGCTAATGTTACATGCCTGGTATATTTCATGCTAATGTTACATGCCTGGTATAGTTCATGCTAATGTTACATGTGTGGTATAGTTCATGCTAATGTTACATGTGTGGTATAGTTCATGCTAATGTTACATGTGTGGTATAGTTCATGCTAATGTTACATGCCTGGT
Source organism: Unio delphinus (assembly GCA_029339505.1). Lineage (NCBI taxonomy): Eukaryota > Metazoa > Mollusca > Bivalvia > Unionida > Unionidae > Unio > Unio delphinus. Next base: position 6,937,580 of record JAQISU010001238.1, read on the forward strand.
ATATTTCATGCTAATGTTACATGCCTGGTATAGTTCATGCTAATGTTACATGCCTGATATAGTTCATGCTAATGTTACATGTGTGGTATAGTTCATGCTAATGTTACATGTGTGGTATAGTTCATGCTAATGTTACATGTGTGGTATAGTTCATGCTAATGTTACATGCCTGGTATAGTTCATGCTAATGTTACATGTGTGGTAAAGCTCATGATAAGATTACAAAATTTGGTAAAGCTTATGCTAATTTTACATGTCTGGTAAAATTCATGCTAATTTTACAAGTCTCGAAAAATTCATGCTAATATTACATATCTGGTAAAGTTCCTACTAATGTTACATGTGTGGTATAGTTCATGCTAATGCTACATGTATGGATAATTTCATGCTAATATTGCTTATTTGGTAAAGTTCCTGTAAATGTTACATGTCTGGTATAGTTCATGCTAATGTTACATGTCTGGGTAATTTTATGCTAATATTACTTATCTGGTAAACTTCCTGCTAATGTTACATCTACGGTAAAGCGCATGATAATGTAGCATGTCTGGTAAAGCGCATGATAATGTAACATGTCAGTTAAAGCGCATGATAATGTAGTATTTCTGGGAAAGCGCATGTCAATATTGCATATCATTTATAATTCATGCTAACGTTACATGTCTTGCAAAATTCATAATAATGTTAAATGTCTGGTAAAGCGTATGTTTGTAAAGTTCATGCTATTGTTTAATTGTTAAATAAAGTTAAAGTATGCGTTAAACAGATGGATTTAATTAGCATTGTCTGAAACTAGTTTTGACAATGGCAGACACAGATGTTTTAACTATAAAAGGTCATTAACATCCAAAGGCAGTCACAGATGTGTTTACTAGAGAGGTCATTAACATCCAATATGCAGACACGGATGTATTTGCTGCAGAAGTAATTAACATCCACAATCTTTATTCTTAAGCAAATTTATTAACGCTGATAAAAATGTAAGGTTCTGAAGACAATCTTGAGATAAGTATCTTATCATCTTTGTGCATCTTTTACAGGAGAGTGTTTAAAACATAGGTTGCAATAACTTGGCCGTGTTCATCATAATATTGGCAGAAGGAAATATTTTATGTTAAGTGTGAAATTAAAGTACAAATAGACTTGCCGTAGATCACGGGAAATACAGAATTTATAACGACAAGATAACTGGTTTAATAAGAGAGACATCCATTTCGGTAATCACGTGTATTTTCTTTGTATGCCAAACTCTCTCACTTTTATTATACGTACATCAAGCTGTTTAGCATCGATCTGCCATATGGTATTTGATGTGTCTCTGATAAATGTGTATTATTAATCAAAACAATAAAAATTTAACAACATATTTTCTTTGATACATCATACTGGAATAATCGATTTCACTAGTCTGGCATCTTCAAAAGAATTTTTAGTATAGAGCTTCCATACTTTCTCAATGTTTTTAATAAACACTATCCGACACCTTAGTATTTCACTTTTGACAATACATTGTGTAACCTACGAATCTGTTAAAGCAATGACAGTTTTCTTTGGTAATGAGAACGTAAGCTAACAATAGCACTTTAAACTAGGGCTGTATTATCCAATAGGCACATTAGGTACTGTGCCAAGGGCCTATGAAACCATAGTACTGAAAAGTGTATATCCCAAGAGGCAGATGTATGTCGTTTTACTAAAGTACCTAGGATATACAAAGACCGGCCCTGACTTAAATCATTTACTCCTGAAAACTGCCTGGCGAGAAAACTTTCTTTTAACCATGATTACGTGTCATTTATTAAAACGGACATTTTTAACCGTATATTCTTACAAATGCACATGGTCTAAACAATCGGAAGACCTTTAGAATTTTCTACTGACAATACAGTATATAAATCATTTGACAGAACGATATATAGTAAACAGGATGAAATTGTCGAAAAATGGAACGTAACTGAATATTAGGCTGATAGCCTGATCTAAACAACTTGGCAGACCCAGAACATCCCTAGCAAGAAAGGAGTTGAATAATGTCCATCTTTTGCGAGTCTTGCTCATTTGAGATTCGTTTTATCACATAGTTTTATTTCAGTAGAAATTATTTAGATAGAAAGAAAAACGAATAATTTCGTTCATTCTGACAGACGCTTTTTGTTGTGCGTAAAAAAAATTCCAAACAAAGTTGAAATAGTAAAAGTATATTATACAATTGATCAAAGAATAAGCGTCCACCAAAAATAAAACATTTTACATGACTCAGAACATTTGTCAACACAAAACGTCCAATGCGTGTGATTTCACATTATTTGATACAGTGCACAGTACCGGTTTAAGTTGGCATACACAAAACAGTGTTTGAAATTCCACATCATAACTAAAAATTACATTGTTCCGATAATTTTTTAATATATTTTGACACACACACACACACACACACACACACACATATATATATATATATATATATATATATATATATATATATATATATATATATATATATATATATATATATATATATATATATATATATATATATATATATATATATATATTGCTTTGGAACATTAGATTGTACAGAAGACATCCACAAATCGTTATCTGGGTCGGATTTTTATCACATATTTACCGCGTAAATATGATGTGGTTGGATAAAGTTCTCTCAGTCGGAAGATTGGTTTATGCCTACATTTTTCTGTGAACAAAGGTGAGTTTATATAATTACGTGAGTTAACATTTAAACCAAGCCTGTATATAGGGTAGATTCATGCAACATATATACCGCCCATCCATCCCCACCCTCATAATTTTCTAAGCAATACCGTTACTTTTACATGACGTTATTTTTCTTGTCTTGGAGGTTTTGCCATTTTTCATGTTATGTTATACATGACATACAAAACAAACTGTGGAGGTAAATTGGTAATATTGACACAGACGAGACAAGTTTTCTCCAAATACCGTTTATGTTACCATGGTGCCAAATTTAACGCCATTTTACAGGTGAAATGTGGTTAAAAACCGTGATTTGACTGGCCTAAGATGGAATAGTAAAGCTAGTTCCCTGTGTTACTGGGAGTTGTATAGTTTTATGGTTTTAAACGATGAGGGTACGGAACGTTGATTAAGAAAAACCATGCAGGTATGCGGTTGATATACAATATGAAGGTTGTAAGATGTGTGGTCTTGTATTAATTATAGTAAACTTATGTATAGAATGGACAAGCTGGCTTTCTAATCTAAAATATAACTTGTATGAAAGTTTTTGGACTTAGTGGAACATCACGACTTCTAGCGGAATTGCGCCAGGGTCTGACACCGATTGGTCAAACAAAACCCCTGGTTTGTAGCAATATGGTATATTATCATTTTGAAACAATGAAAAGTTCAGTACTGAGAAAGAAAAGTAAGGAATATAAAGTACAATTAAATGTGAACCGATTCCATCAGGGTTATATAGGTGAATGACTTTCATCAAGATAACAGCGGTGTGTAAGCCTTCGATTGTGAATTTGCATGGGAATGGCATCATTAATTGGACACTTTATCTTTAGTGGATAAATATGTAGCTAAAGATTTTTTCAGGCAATAATACTCATTTCTTTGTGCATGACAAGTTGTTCACGCTTTCTGAGAAGAAACCGGAAATAATCGAGTTAAAAGTAATTTCATCTTTGTCTGACGAAAGACAATTACTCTTTATCTAACAGGAACAAAATCTCTCTTTGATTCAGATGGCTATTAGCAAGATTGAAGCCACACAAATACAAGCTTATTTTTTGGGTAAAATAGGGTGTTACGTGCTTAGGCTCGAAAAAACAGTAACATAGAAAGAGTGAAAATAACAAGCTTGTAAAAACTTAATAAACAAATTATTGAGCACAAATATTTTCCAGAAAAGAAAAATAAACTTAAGGTTTTAAGAATCAATTCCAAAATTAATCCAAAAATAATTCAAAATATTATCCACTAGAGAAATTGCAAAAGTCCTGGTAATAAAATGTCTAAATAATTCCAAGTTCGAATCTTAGTGAAGTATCCAAGATGGAAGACGATGTCACGTAATGAAGTCAGTTATTAGTGATACAATTCTATGAGCACAATTCTTTTCCAGATGAATAACAAAATAAATCCTCTTGATCCAAACGAATTGAAATAATTTCCAATACAAGGTAATTTAAAATAACTCAAAACGACACACAACTTAGTATTCTAACAGCCCAAGTTCTACTAAATAGTTCGCTCCAAAACATAATTTATATACCTGTTTTTACGTAAACAAGAAAGGGGTCACGTGATCTTCTAGAATCTTTTAGAACAAATTTACGTTCAAAAAAATCTCGTAAAAAGCGTACGACCCAACTAAAAATAGAAAGATGTTTATAACAAAGCTCCACAATGTCCTTGGAATGAACCAATCATTTTAAAAGCTTGTTTACAACTCTGAAGCCAGGTCAGAAATAAGGTCAACGCCTGGTGTTTATTTGTAAAGTACATATCATCTCCCAATGAATGAATCTTCAACTTAAAATGTCAAATTTGAATCTGACAAACAAACAATAAAAATAAATATAAATGACTTAAATCAAATATACCTAACACCTTCCCCCATACAATAAAAAGAAAGGTTTATATGATAAAATTTCTTTTTACCACAAACCAATTTACACCTGAGGTTAAAAGAACTCGTATAAATTACACAGTGTATATGATATAATATATTGTTATACACGGGAAAGAGCGTCTGCTATTAAATTATCTTTTCCTTTGATGTGCCGGATGTCAAGATTACATTCCTGCAATAACAAACTCCATCTTAGTAATCTTTGATTTATATTTTTCATCTTGCCGATGAAAGTAAGGGGGTTGTGGTCACTAAGAACTATAATCGAAGAATGAGCTGAACTAAGATAAACTTCAAAATGTTGTAAAGCCAGAATCAATGCCAAACATTCCTTCTAGATAGTTGAATAATTTCTCTGGTGCTTATTTAATTTCTTTGAAAAATAGCACACTGGATGTTCAATACCATTTTTGTCTTCTTGAATTAAAACTGCTCCAACACCAACATCACTTGCATCGACAGATAATTTGAAAGACTGACTGAAATTTGGAGCTGCAAGAACTGGTGATGTTTCAAGTATGGCTTTTAACTTGTCAAAAGCCTTCTGACATTTTTCAGTCCAAAAGAACTTGTTCTTCTTCTTTAATAAATTTGTCAGGGGTTCTGCAATTATAGAAAAATTGGAACAAAATTTCTGATAGCATCCAGCCATAACTAAACACCGCATCAGTTGCTTTCCATTTTCAGGCACAGAGAATTTAGAAATAGCCTCAACCTTAGCATCTATTGGTTTAACTTGTCCATGTCCCACAATATGTCCTAAAAAAGTCACACTAGCACGGCAGAACTCACTTTTAGATAAATTAACTGTCAAACATGCATCAGTGAGTCTGTCAAAGAATTTTCGAATTGTTGCTAGATGTTCTATCCAGGTGTCGTTGTAGATGATGACGTCATCTATATAGGCTCTGCAATTATAGAAAAATTGGAACAAAATTCCTGATAGCATCCAGCCATAACTAAAAACCGCATCAGTTGCTTTCTATTTTCAGGCACAGGGAATTTAGAAATAGCCTCAACCTTAGCATCTATTGGTTTAACTTGTCCATATCCCACAAAATGTCCTAAAAAAGTCACACTAGCACGGCAGAACTCACTTTTAGATAAATTAACTGTCAAACATGCATCAGTGAGTCTGTCAAAGAATTTTCGAATTGTTGCTAGATTTTCTATCCAGGTGTCGTTGTAGATGATGACGTCATCTATATAGGCATCACAATTTTCTAGACCAGAGGTGATCATTTTTATGAGACGTTGAAATGTACTTGTTGACCCTTTCATCCTGAATGGCATTACTTTATATTGGCAAAATCCATCTGGAGTCACAAATGCCGAGATTTCCTATGCTCTTTCCGTTAGTGGAATCTGCCAAAATCCTTTCAGAAGGTCAAATTTGGTGACATATTTGACATTCCCGATTTTATCAATACAATCGTCAATTTTTGGTAATGGGAATGAATCTGTTTTTGTTACACTGTTCACCTTTCTATAATCAGTGCACATACGGAGTGTTTTATCTGGTTTTGGAACAAGTATGCATGGTGAACTCCAATCACTTTTACTGGGCTCAATAAAATCATTCTCCAGCAAATATTGAATTTCCTTTTTTAAGTATTCCTGTTTGAGTGGTTTCATCCTGTATGGATGTTGTTTGACAGGTTTGGAATTTACAATTTCAACGTCATGAAAAACTGTGTTTGTCCTTGTAGGAACATCTGGAAATAAGTGCTCATATTCAAATAATAACTGTTTCAGTTCATTTCTTCCTTGTACTTGTAAATGAAAAGGTTTCTGGTCTAGATCTTTCATAATTTCTGAATTACAAAGATTCGTCATTCCAATATCAATTGAATCTGATGATATATCTTCACTGAGTGGGACAGGTACAACTAAATTAATTACAGGTTTAACATGGCTATATCTTTCAATATAATCTTTAAGCATATTTATATGGCAGAGTTGTTTTTGTTTGCGCCTCCCAGGAGTATTTATGATGTAATTTAAGTCTTTAATTTTCCTGTCAACTGTGTAGGGACCATACTATTTGGCGTGAAGAGGATTTTGTGGAATTGGTAAGAGGGCCAGGACTCTACCACCAGGCAGAAAACTCCTTTCCTTCGATTTTTTTTTTATCATATCTTGATTTCATTTTAGATTGAGCAGAGTGCAGATTTGCTCTTGCGACCTCACAAGCCTTTGACAACTTGTATCTAAAATCGGAAACATAATCAAGAAGATTGACCTCAGTATCTTCATTAGAGAGAAGTTTCTCTTTCAATAACTTCAATGGTCCACGCACAGTGTGTCCAAAAACCAGTTCAAAGGGACTGAAGCCTAAAGATTATTTAACTGATTCTCTAACAGCAAACAATAGTAAATGAATGCCATCATCCCAATCTTTATTCGTATCAAAACAATATGATCGGATCATATTTTTCAAAGTCTGATGGAATCTTTCTAATGCCCCTTGGCTCTCAGGCAGAAGATTTGAATTGCTAAATGCCCAATTCATACATAACTTGTTGGAAAATTCCAGACACGAAGTTTTGAACCTTGATCAGACTGAACAGATTTGGGAAGGTCATACTGAGTAAAAAAACCTTTATCAAAGGTTTTACTATTGTTTTAGATTTTATATTCCTCAACGGTATTGCCTCTGGAAACTTTGTTGACGCACACATAATGGTCAACAGGTATTGGTTACCTGCCTTGGTTTTTGTAAGGGACCTACACAGTCTACCATAATTCTACTAAATGGTTCGTCAAAGGCAGAAATAGGTTGCAGATGAGCCTTAGGTATCTTCTGATTGGGTTTTCCTACCATTTGACAAGTATGACAAGATCTACAGTATTTGGCAACATCACTTTTGATTTTTGGCCAATAGAAGTGAGCCCAGATCTTGTGACAAGTTTTATTAATCCCTAAATGACCAGCCAAAGAAGTTTCATGGGCCATATTAATTATTTCCTGTCTGTAAGGTTTTGGAACTACTATTTGATAGTTCACCGACCACTCATCACCAGCAGGTACCTCGGGAGGTCTCCATTTTCTCTACTTCCATCTTGAATTTAAATTCAAATTCCTTTAGTTTAATGTGAGAGTCTGATGCAGACGTACTGACCGAAATCAAAGCACTTTTTTCCAAACCATTCTCTTCTACCAAATAGTGAACCAAAATCTTTTTGATATCTTGTTCCGTTAAAGAAGCCTTTACTTCAGAAAGATCATATTTTCTGGCAAGTTGAATAAACTCATCTTTTTTTTAAAAGATCTAATTGCTCCTGAGTAGGATTAGAAATAAATATTTCTACTTTAGATGTCATTTTAATACAAGCTTGTCAATCTCACTAAAGATTTTAAAAGTTGCAAAAAATAGGGGTATTCAAATTTAAAACAAATGTTTTCTGAAAACATTTCTAGCCAAATTCCAATTTATCTCAATCCCGGACGAGCCCCCAATTTCTATTTTACGTGCTTAGGCTCGAATAAACAGTAACATAGAAAGAGTGAAAATAACAAGCTTGTAAAACTTAAACAATTTATTGAGTACAAATATTTTTCAGAAAAGAAAAATAAACTTAAGGTTTTAAGAATCAATTCCTAAATTAATCCAAAATAATTCAAAATATTATGCACTAGAGAAATGGCAAAAGTCCTGGTAATAAAATGTCCAAATAGTTCTAAGTTCGAAATCCAGCGAAGTATCCAAGATGGAAGGCGATGTCACTTGATTTAGTCAGTTCTTGTTAATAAAAATCTCTATGAGCACATATTCTTTTCCAGATAAATAACAAAATAAATCCTCTTGAATTCAAACGAATTGACACAATTTCCAATACAAAGTAACTCAAAACGACATAACTTAATATTCTAACAGCCCAATTCTTCTACTGAATAGCTCGCTCCCAAAACATGGTTTATATCTCTGTTTTTTACGTAAACAAGGGGTCACGTGATCTTCTAGAAACTATCAGAACAAATTTACGTTCAAAGAATCACGTACACACCTTATAACCCAACTGAAATAGAAAGATGTTTATACAAAAGCTCAATTTTGTCCTTGGAACCAACCAATCATTTTGAAAGCTTGTTTACAACTCTGAAGCCAGGTCAGAAATGAGGTCAACATCTGGTGTTTACTTAGTAAAGTAAAGGTCACCCCCCCCTTTAATGAACGAATCTTAAAACTTAAAATGCCAAATTTAAATCTAACAAACAAACAAAAATAAAACTAAATATAAATGACTTATATCAAATATACGTAACACCATTGCTATGAAAGAATCTCCTTCAGCTTTCCATGGTTTAGGGCACATGATATTTAGTCCAAATCAATGTGATACTTACATCGATGACGCAATCATCTACTATGATAGCAGGTACAATCACTTGAAAACCATTCGGAAATTCTTTGATCGAATCAATGACTCAAGTTTCACAGATAATTTAAGTAAAAGTTACTTATGTCATGCTTGTGTTACATTTCGATGACACGGTGAAGATAAACGGAAAGGATGATATCAAGGCTCTGAATTTCAGTGTTAATTAGTAGAAAAATAAACAACTTATGCAGATGTTGGGTATCACTGGATATTAGCGTAAATTTTGCTTCAAGTAGTTCTCATATTTACTGAACCTCTGGTCAATGTCTTGAATGATTAAACCAAGTTTCGTCGGTCTGAAAAATGTCAGGTGGCTTCTGATAACATAAAGGCATTATTAAAGAGTCCGTCAGTTCTTTTAGCTGCAGATATAATTTAATCATTCAAAATGTTTGTTGATGCAAATGATGTTGAGATGGTGGAGTATTGATTCGAAAAGACAAAATGGTGTAGATCATCCGGTGTACTATATTTCTAAACAATTTCAACAAGCACCAGATAAATTATTTCGCAATCGATAAGGAATGTTTGGCTTTGATATTAGCTTTGCAGAACTTTGAAATTTATATTAGTTCAGTTCCTTCTCTGATGATGGAAACCAGTAATAATATAGTTACTTTTATTAACAAAATGAAAAACAAAAATCAGCGATTGTTCAGGTTGTGTTTAATGCTGCAGGAATACAACATTGACATTAGGTACCTCAAAGGAAAATATAATCCAATTTCAGAAGCACCTTCAAATGTATATAAATACTAATTTGCTTTAGGTATATAATAATAATAATAATAATAATAATAATAATAATAATAATAATAATAATAATAATGACAATCATAATACTAATAATATTAAATAAAATAATAATGAGAACTTTGTATAGCGCTTAATCTCTAGAAGCTCTAAGTGCTTTACAACCTTGGAAAACATATATTACTTAAACAAACATATCATAATATGATTACACAACAAAAACCCATCAAATTAAAAAGCATAAAACATGCTGACAATATTTAAAGTAGGAAACATAATTAGGTCTTGAAGTTTGTACTTGCAGTCGAAATAGGTCAGTTTTCAAAACACTCTTGAATGAGATCATCGTGCCTTTGTGTCTAAGATAGATCTGTTTCACTGGAATTCGTCAGTGAGACCACACAGAACAAATTTTGGTGTTTGCTTCTGAATCGAATGAATATCCCGTGTAGGGTACAGAGCAGCGTGAAGGTGTACTCTGATCGTGGTACTCAAAGGATGATCTGAGCGGATGTGTCTTGAACTCTTTGAAGTTTCTGGAATATATATTGCGACTAAACAGACAAAACTGAGTTACAATAGTCCATTCTGGAAGGTACGAATGAACAAATAAATGTTTTAGTGGCATCAACTAAAATATATTTGCTAATGGAGCTGATGCGTCTCAGCTCAAGATATGCAGCCCTGCCAAAGTTAATGAAATGTAGATGCAATGTGAGAGTACTGTCCAGAGTAATAGCTAGGTTTCTTACTGACTGTGTGAATTTAATGTTAGTGTTGCTGGTATTTATTGTTTGAGGTAAAGGATGTGAATGAGAACGTCGTTGTGATGTGATCAGAATGACCTCAGTTTTAGCATCATTCATCTGCAGCTTGTTACATGTCATCCACGATTTCACACCAGAAATGCACCTCTCTACTCCTTGTCTGGTAGCTTCAACTTCAGTTGGGTGGCTAGACTTGTATATTTGGGTATCATCAGCGTGCAACTGGTGAGACACTGGATGATGATATATGACACTTGAGAGCGGCAGAGTGTATAGAATGAAGTGAACAGGTCCAAGAACAGACCCCTACGAAACTCAACAGCATAGATCAACTGGGCTAGAGTGTATTCCATTTGCATATAAAATTTGTGTCCTGCTGTCTAAGTAGGACTTGAACCACTGTAAGTCTGAATTGTGAATGCCAAATACCTGCTGGAGATGGTGAAGTAATATATCATGGTCTATTGTGTCAAATGCTAAAGACAAATCAAGGAGGATGAGGACTGTAATCTTTTCGCTATCCAAAGCAGAGGGAATGTCATTAACTACTTTCAGAAGAGTAGTTTCAGTACTGTGGCAAGGATGATATGCAGACTGTATATTGCTGAAAAGACTGTTTGAATTTAGATGAAATACAAGTTGGGATAGAAGAACTTTTTTCAAAGTTTTTTTTTGTATGAGCGGGAGGTTAGAAACTGGGCGATAGTTCTTTAAATCGTTATGATACAGAATTTCAGCGACAGTGATTAAGAGCATTTGAACCTGTCTCTATGGATTTAGTATGGAACATCGTGATAAATAGTGCACCAAAGTCATGTGAAAAACGTGATCCAATTACAACATCACTGTTGCTTGAGTGCGGATACAACTATAAATATATTTAACCAAACATATATGCTGGAAAAGGTATTGAGCCTTCCACAAGTATAGCAACAACGACATCTTTATTTATAAGGTTGTAAATATCCATTGTCAGTTAAATTCACATTAGCGGCATCGTGTGATAAAAACAAAGGCATATGCAAAATAGATATCGATTTATTGATCATTTGTTGTAATTCTAGCTACAATGTTCCGTGTCGCTATTTACTCATTTCTAAACGTTTGTTGAAGAGCATAATTCTCTCACCAAAGCGGTCATTAAAGATAGATTGCAGATAACTGTTTAGGTTGTTACAATTGAACACACACACACACACACACACACACACACACACACACACACACATCGCATATTTCTGTGACTACGTGTAACTATAACCAATATAACTTTTTATTATGAATTGTCCAAAAATGATTTTACTTCTCGTCAGTGATTTAGGATTTACAACATTACTAATTTATATTTAGCTCTTTCATAAATAATGCTGGATGTTAAACATCAAAAGAAGACATACGGTGTATCGGGACTGATTATCTATATATGATTCTAAAACAATACTAAATACAGATTTAGATGCAACCAGTCTTTTTCATCGCTTGATCAAAATATTGGAGAGCGCATACTATGTTTTCAGACAATTATAAGTCAGTCTGTAGAGTTCGGAATCTTATAAGGAATGGTTATTAACGTAGCTGACTAATATGGTAATAAACGGAATAACAACATGCACCATAAAAAAACAAAACAAAACAAAAAAAGCAACAAACTAAAAAAATACAACAAAGGTACAACAAGCAAAATTCATATCACTTACCGATTTAGACTGTGTCTTGGCGCCGAAACGTGGTCAATAATCAGAAATAAGATGATGAGAAAACTATAAAGCATGCTGCATATTCTATTATCCAATATAATCACTGATCCGCTCTTAGTTTTGCAGAAAAATGATTTTACATGACTTTACAGCGGACTGATGATTGATACTGGCATTCATTAACGCTGACAAATCATCAGCTACTTAGATTCGTCCTTGCAATAGTATCATTAGTAACGGTTAATAATAATGTGTTCGATCTTTCAAGTAATGACTAGTCTTTGAAAAGCCAGTTGCAGGATCTATTTTTTTAGTGCCAAGGTTGATTAGCACAGCTCGTCAATCAAAGTCTCAGGTTTGCATTCTCAATCTTTTTTTGTCGATAAGCATGACGCAGTTTATAACACAACGTCAAAACAGTGACATAGCTACTGGTCTATGATCACGAAATAAGACAATAAAGATTTGAAAAAGACACTCACTGAAGTTAGATGTTTTGTTGACCTTGATGTCTTTTTGATAATTGAATTTGGATAACTCTAGACATTTTGATTTTTGCATTGGATTTTTTTTTTTACGATTCTGGTTGTACTGTTTAACACGAGCACTTGTTCTGTAGTATTCTTTCATTACAGACATGGTTTCCAAATCCAACACATCTATCTAATCTGTTTTAACGAGCTGCATATACATTACAAACCTTGAAACAAACGTTAAGCCTAATGTTAAAAGTCTTTGCAAAATTGGCCTGTATTGATTATTTTGATTCTCATAAAATGGCGAATGACGTTAACACGACCAAATTTAACGTATTATTTCTAAGGTGAGAATTGCTGTTAAGCCGGTAGATGAAAGCTCATAAAAGCACTTGATTGGATTTATTAGGGACCTCTTGACACTGTCAAAATCGGAGAGTATTATTCAAATGGTTAAAAACAAATTGACCTCTCCCCGACAACAATTGCTTGCAATGTTGTGAGATTATGTCAAGCAGACATTTATGTCTGCTAATGCAATGCAATTTAAAGAATGTATATGTTTTAGTATTGCAAAGAACCAAGTATACAGTGACGAGTAAACGACTTCGGAAGACCCATTTAACGTAATGCTCAGCATTAGGCGTTCCGACTGATCTATTTCTACTTCTGCTACCAGAGCACGAAGTCACATGCGCACCTGTTATGGAGCTACACGTATTGTAACGCATACATGAATACTGTTACATCAGGATTTCGTTTCTTTAGATATTTTAAGTATAAAAGAACTTGCTGAAATAAACGTGACTCAAAACGAAAATAATATCATCATTGGGCTTCTATCTCGATGACGTAGCCATGTGAGATAATCTGAACACAAGCTGACAGTTGTATAACCAAATAGCATTTGAACCATGAGGATTAATTACTGAAATGCATTCCAAAGTGATATTTTTCGTTAAAGTGCGATCGAGGATCTCCAGTACTTTTTTTTTTTGGGGGGGGGGGGAATTAAAGCATTTGGTTAGATTACACAATAATGAAACTTGTTAAGCATGAAAATGAAAACCATATTTAAAAGAGGGCACTCAGCCTGGGAAATTAAATTTAAACTTTAAAAAAATTCTATTTTAACATGGCCTTGCTATTTTTCTGCGAGTTCGAAATGTTTTTGGATAATAAATTCAATTTTCTCATGATTATGATTGAAATATTTGAAAGAAATTGTCAATATCAAGTCTTGATCATTTAAAAGTAAAATAAATATATACAATATTTTAAACAACAACGTATTCTACCCTATATAAGCATAACACATTATCGGTGAGTGTAGTGTTTAACTTTGTGTTGTAATTTACATTCATGGCTGACCTAGATTAAACGCGTACTGTTTCCGATATTGCACTCTTGGTCTTTCGTGCATTTCATAACAGCCGCACATTGATAGCACAAACCAAAATATATTTTAAGAACACATTTAATACCCAACTTTTACATGATGTTTGAAAGCTCTAACAATGAACTATCTCAATCGTTGCACGTCTTATCAATGCTATCATGTCAACGTCAAGAATCAAAATGTTCTTACACCTGTTGTCGTAAAAGCACATAAAAATTGACAACTTTTAAGACAAATTTGCATAACGATATGAAATTAGTTTGATATGAGAAATAGTGTCATGAGCATAGAGTAATAATACATTTATGCTTTATTGATTCTCGATGCTACACATTTATCTGCTACATGAAAACATGCCGTCTGCTTCAGTGCGATTTGTGTCTGAAATAGCTGGAACAGTAACCAGGAACTAGAGATGACTGTTAAATCAGACGAGTTATTGTAGACACTTTTCAACAAAGGCATATATGCGAACTATTGCTGCAATCGAAATCTGACGTTTCAGACTCTTCCCAAACGGTAGTAAAAAGTGATCTACGTCATGGATAAAAATGTATTATCATAGAAATTCAAATTGAGAAAGAATGTGCATTTTGTAATATACATACATTTGCAGTATTAAGTGCATGTAATATGAATTTTCGTCTTGATCGAACAAGTTTTAAATATTAAAGTTTTCCTCAACCTATGTAATCGTTATTTTCAACAGAATGAACTCTGTTTATTTTAAAAAAACGGTCTACATTGGGTATATGTATATTTCATACATTTTAAGGAAACCAACACAGTGTTTTCTCTAACTGTACTTTTGATTTTTTCGTGAGTGATAAAAATGGAATAGTGTTTTTTATTAACTTACAACGTTGGAAGGTGGCCTTCTGGACAGTGACCTACCGAATGCATAATATCTAGAGTACGAATATTTCATTTTAAATTTATTACCAAAGCTGCTTATTGATCTAGAGTTGAACAGTAATTTAGAACAATTAATTTAACAATGAACTGAAGACCTGCATCAGTTTTCATTTATATCCTATCCAGTGACATCAGCCTTATAGCGTCACAAAGATATTTTATTCTTAATTTTGTGTTCGAGTTAAATTTAGACGACTGCAAGGTGTCATATTTGTTTTTATAATGCAACTTTGTCAGCTGTTAAAAACACACAAGTGCACAATAAACTACTTTTGTCTCTACCCTTCAACAAAGATTACTGTTGATAGTCGATAACAACGGTTTCTTAGAATTATCACCACTATTCTGTAGGTGCGGAAGCACCATTCTTTGCAATAAGCCACCCACCCCAGAAAAAGATGAGCAGAAAGGTAAATAATTTAAAACTAACATTCGCGTTTTCTATATAAGTTAGAGAACTTGGTATCCGTTTAACTTCTATATAAAATATGATCTCTCACGTTACACAGGTCTACACATTTTTAGAAGTCGTCTGCTTCAGACGTACACTGCGCTAGTGGTTTCAAATATGACAAATGAAACGATGATTGCCTACTGTTTCCAAGATATTTAAGTTTTTACATCTTACGGCTATGTATATCGTGTAGATAGCAGAGTTTTAAACATAAATTGTAAACATGTCTGTATGGATGCTTTATATGATAACATTTCACCTGTCGTGTTTATGTATCGCTTTTAAGACAGCGACAGGGTTATATTAAGTTTATTGTGAAACAAGAGACAAAAAAAAACCCACTTAAGTTAGTCCTTATTTAGTATATGCTCCTCTTTCCTGGGCGTGTCTCTTTGTATACATGGAATCGAGCATCTCCTGTCAGTGGCCAGCAATAGCCTACAAACATTGATGGGCTTTATGCCCTGATAGCGTTTCTACATTGTTGCATTGTCCTGGTGAAATCACTCTCAGTGCTCGTCGCTTACTGATCCGCCGTTTGGTTGAAAAATCAAGATGAGAGTGCAAAACGTTATCTTTAGTGAAATACAGCATTCAAGGCTTTTATATGCCTTGAGGTTTTCAATCAAATCCCTGTAGTTGTCTTCATCATATTTCAGATAGAATTTGTTGCCACAAATTGGAAGGTTTTCCAGGCTGTCTTGTCTTTGTCAAACAGTGCGCGATCAAATGCAAGTTCTTTAAGAAGTTCACGAATCTGACGTCCTACAAAGACACGTTCATTTATCTTAGCTTCGCTTAACCATGAAAATATTTCACGGAGACACACGAAAGCTTCTTGTGATTTGTCCATGGCCTTGAGAATGTTCTTCATCAGACCCAGAGTGATGTGCAAGGATGGTAAAAAAAAATATGAAATGATCCAAGAAGTTGAGGATTCTGAACACTTTTCATTCCAGGCCCCAATGACTGTCGGAGTGGCCAATCTCTCTTGATGTAGTGGGAATCTCTCGCACGACTATTACATTGAGAAAGCATCAGCACCTTGTGCATCCAGTCTGTAGACCAAGCAAGAGAGCAAGAACCTTCAAATCACTACAAAGCTGCCACTGATGTTGATCATAGCTTATGCACCTCAAACGTTCATTTATGTTTTCATAGGTTCTTTAATATGGACTACATGGACAATTGGAATTGAAGTCGAATCTGCATCATTATGCAGCAAAACTTAAAACTCGTATTCAAGGAATCAATAAATAGTCTCCACTCATCTGGATCATGTACGATGTTGAGGGCTGCCATCACACAATCAATGTTGTTGCAGGCTACAATATCACTTTTCATGAAGAAGAAGGGGATAAGATCCTTATGCTGGTCTTTGCACATCGAAACGCTAACACCACTGCCGGGAGATTAAACTGCTGTAGCCTAGAGCCCAATCAGCTCTGCCTTATTCTTTAATAGTTCGAAATCAATTAGAAGGTCATTCAGTTCAGGTGTAGTTAGGAGGAGGAGGAGAAGGAAGGGATAAAATATGGATCATGTGACATTGATGGTTCAAGACTAGAAGTTGTATCTTCTTTCTCTTCCTCGTCTGACTTAAGTGAGAATGATTATGTTGCATAAGGAATCAATAGTCCTTCTCCATGTGGTACTAAATGGATAGCTGATTGAATGTTTGGATAATGCACAATCCACTTTGTCTTCTTTGACACACCTTTCCCAAATGGAAGCACCATGCAGACGTAACAATTGCTAATCAAATATGTTGTCTATCTCCAAATCCTTAGCACTGCAGAAAGTATAGATTTCCTTTTCAACCACTGGTGAAGACTTGTTATACATGTGTTGCAGGATTTGAGCGAGGTTCTAATCATTAAGTTTGCATCCAAACTAAAGGTGATAGTCTTTCTTAAGCATTGAGGTCATACTGCACGTTTGTGATGCAAAAGACACGACACCACAAACATAGGAGATGTTATCTGTATTGCTGACACAAGTACGAAGCATCTCTGCTCACTTTGTCTAATCATTAATGCGTCCCTTTGCAAAATCAAACACTGACGAATAATAGAGCATGACACTGTATGATTTCTATTTCTGATATAGGTTACTTTGATCAGCAGAGTGATGTGAGCTTAGTTATGATTGCATCATCCATGACTTTTTTGGAATAACATTATGAAATTTATATCATGTATGACGCAATACCAGCTTAAGATTGCATCATTCGTTATTTCGCTGAAAAAGCAGGTACTGTCCGATATCAGTCATAGGTTTATTCATAGATCTAGTCCCTGATGAATTTTAGTCATTTCTTGTTAAATTGATATCCTCCCCTTTATAACCAACTTATCCTCCGCCATTCCCAAGTCAAGGTCTTATATACTGACCGACTATCATGTCTTTAAAGGTAGAGCTAATCAACACTTTTAGCATCATATTCGTTCTCATTGACCTAGTATTAGTAAAGTTTGACTACATTTATTTCGAACTCGTTTTGGCTGTATACCAGTATTTTCGTTATTTTAAATTTATGTCAAAATATGTTCCATTAAAAGGTAAGTAAAATGGCAGATTTTCAAAGGCTAATGTATTCAAATGACTTCAAGAATTCGTAGTTCTTCTAAATACGTATCCCATGTAGCGTCTTTCGAAATGTAAATCCGCTCTTAAGTATCGTTGCTCCTAATGTAAATCCAACTTTCATCTACCGCCTTTTGTAATGTAAATCCAACACTGATGTATCGTCTTTTGTAATATAAATCCACACTCGTGTATCGACTTTCGCAATGTAAATCCACACTCGTGTATCGTCTTTTGTAACATAAATCCACACTCGTGTATCGTCTTTTGTAATATAAATCCACACTCGTGTATCGACTTTCGCAATGTAAATCCACTCTCATGTATCCACTTTAAAATCTGGCTTCGTGTTGCTAGAAAATTGTTTAATATATGCGTTATACTCAGAATAATTTATTTCTAATACGTAATTTGATTTGGCTTCTTTAACCTGTAATTGCGACTCACCTATCTCATAATTACGAGTTGGCTCTCTCGAACGTATGGTCTAGTTTTTATAAATGTTCAATATGCTAACTTGGAAGTACAAATAAGTTAAGTCTTTATTTCAAGATATTATGTCGTAGTTCCGAGATATTAGGTCGCAATTACTGCAAAGTTAAGTCGTGATTACAAAACAGTTTTTAGTGAATACCATATAGCTAAGTGAAAAACGAGATACTTAAGTCATACTACGAATGTTTCCTTAACTACCATCGCGGAGGAAATAGCTTGATCAGCGTACGTGCTACCATTATACAAAATATCGAGCGATTGTGTTTTTCAACATACCGTTGAAAGCTGTTTAAACATATCTGCCAGTTTAGATAAATTTACATTCTGATAAGAGACATGAGTGATACGAAACATATTGACAATTTACAGATTCAATAACCATACAAGTTATTTTGGTTCTTGGTCGTTATTCGTTTGCATCGTACTGCGTAGAGAACAATCAACTTATGAAGACAAAAAAGCTTTAAAAAGGTACTGAAAACTTTGGAGACAACATATAAACGTATCTCTTTTTAGTATGCGATTCCTTTATATGCAGCATAATGCGCAGAATTGAATTTATGATGTAACTCGTACATTTGGTATATTCTAAACATTGAGCTTTTGCCGGCCAATTCTTTTCAGTAGTATCATTTTATATTGACATAGGTAGGTGAGGGAGAAATTTATCCGGTATAAACAGTTAACAACCAGCTATTCGACCTCTATGCAGAAAGGCTCGGACTAGCTGCAGCTGATATCAAATTGTTTATTTTAAAGCTGGATATGTTTTTAATACCCATATAAATGCAGTCATGTCTGGTTGAACGTATATCCGTAGCGGACTTCCGGCCGCGACAGCCATGAATTAGTATTGTTTTCAACGCATTTGTACCCAAACTTTGTCTACCAAATATAAATGAAAACATTACAGTTAAAGAGTGATGCGTAAACGGTGGATGCAAATAAAAGCATTCTCCAATTATCTTGCATAATGGTTTGTTCCCACGCTGTATTGAACCGAAGAATTACTTTTAACTGATGTGCGGTCTACATCATCGCCGCTAAATGAGCCCCCTTGCTATATGTCGCTTTACTCGACAATTTAGGATATTATTCCTACTCCAACCAGTTTGGCGGTGACTTACGAATGTTAAGAGTCTAAGTAAAATAGTTCGATTACGTATGCTCTTCTGATGACTTGTTCAAGTCAGTTTAATATAAGCTGCATTATACTTTGATCTTAGTAAAGCTTTTTATTGTTACAAATGTGTTCTTGCAAAAGATAAATTGCTCAAATTCATTGCAGCACTTCGTTTGTCGAATTCTTCAGTGTCAGAAGTATTTTTTTCACGTCGACGAAATCATCTTCCGTTTCAGAGATCAGTAAATATTGCATGCAATCCCATATTTACTAAAAAGAAGCGAAACAAAAACAAGAAACAAAATATACAATTTTAAAAAATGGAGATTAAATCCAGATTCATTATACAAATTTGAATATATAAAATATTTTAAGGGCCGCGATAAGTTACAGCACTAATGTTCTTAGGTATAATTGGTCATAGTAAACACGGCAGACACCAATTGTGAGTCAGAATCATAACTTCCGGTCAAAATGTTAATCTTCGTTTGTTTCTCGAATCTATTTTAATTACTATAAAAGAAAACTTACAAAAACGTCTCTTGAGACATGTTTAGAAAGCAAGAAGACAAATACAGGCAATCATATTTTTAAGAAAGGGAAAAACTGAGTATAGTATCACCAATCGCAGCAAGGAAAACTAAATGAATTTAAAATATTTAAAATATATAATTATCATGTGACATAGTAGCTGAGGATGATAGGGAACGTGTACTTTTTATTAAATGTTTCAAACATTCACTGAAAGATAGTGGTGAAAACTGCACTAATTTTTTATGAAGTTTGAAAGAACTGTAAACAAAGAATTGATTTTCGTTTACTGTTCTGACTTATATTACTTTATTTATTCGTTTGGTTATATTTGGATGTATAAAATAAGATTTATGTATTTATTTATGTCCATGTTCCTTGTGACTTTGTCCTTTTATTCAAAATGTAATTCGATCACCTTACAAAATTGATATGTTCTGTTTTCGCATTATAGCGTTTGAGACTTGGCACATCAACCCGTTTCGCCTCTGTGCTCTTCTGGTAAAAGCAGTTAGATCCGGTTTCTTCGTCACGGTAAAGCCAATAATGTATTTTAAAAGCGCCATTAAAACTAGCAGCAAGTTGGAATTTCATTACCGAAAATCTATTTGCTAGATGTATATTCATCACTATTTTACTAGAAGGGTCAATCCTGGAATTCCAGTTTTAAACAAACTAGCTTTAAAGCATTCCCTAACTTGCTTTACGACGTGTAGGACGACATCATGCACACTAGATTATAAAATAGGTAAAGCGTAGTAATATATTAGTTCAAAAATATTTAGAATGAAAAATAAACTTTCTTTGATTGATCCCAACGAATAACATTCTTGTTGTCCAACACAATTATCCATCCTACCGGTTACATTTTGTTTTAAAAACGTAGATCCAATCTTATTAACATATTTAACCTACAATTTAATAAACACGCCAGATAATGTACATTCAATGTGCTTGGTATAATGTAAATTAATTATTTATAGGTGCCGTCAAACTTAGAATTATATGACCAAATCTTCTAAGTCTACGTTTAGACAATGGAGTAGTGACCATTCGTTATTTTATTATGCATCAGCTAGAGTATCCAACACTCAACGGTTAAAGTTTCTCCACAGAAATCTACATTAAATATTGTGCATTGTCTTTGGGTACAAGAGAACGACTAATGATGGCTCACTCTGTTACAAATACACAACTCTAGTTATGTGAGTTTAACCTACATATATGAATCGTCATGGTGTCATACCTTTAGAAACGTGTCTTCGGTTATGTTACATCTCATTACATACATGAAGCGAAATACAAAGAACAGGAACTAATTAAAAGAAAAGAAAAGCAACGTTTGATCACTGTTTGCCTTTTTGTGATTGTTTGATATTGAATGAAAAAGGCCATTCAAATTTTCTCTGGAGATGGGTCTATTTCAGTGTAAGTTGTTGCATATTTTCGTCATGGAGATTGTCGAAATTTAGACTGGTTTACGTTTTCTGCATCATCCAATAATTGTGAACAAAAGTAAATCTCAACTCCATGCACGCCTTCTGTAAAAAGAGTAAATCTCAACTCCAGGCCTGCCTTATGTAACAAGAGTAAATCTCAACTCTAGGCCTGCATTCTGTAACGACTTCACACAAAAACGTCAGTAGCAAACATGAATATCCGACTGACAAAACATAATTACTCTGATCTGATTTTAACAAATTAGATATCTAAGATAAAGAAACATAAATCATACAAGTTAGTCATACTACCTGTTACTGTTAAATAATATTGGGGCATTCTTCATCTTGTCATAATAATAATAATAATAATAATAATAATAATAATAATAATAATAATAATAATAATAATAATAATGAGGACTTTGTATAGCGCCTAATCTTTCGAAGCTCTAAGCGCTTTACACCATCAATAATGTTATGACTACACTACAGAACAACAAATGACAAAAACAATTAAATTGGAAAACAAAACATGCTGAAAACATATAAGATATAAAACATGATTAGGTCGCTAAGTTTGTCCCTGCAGTCGAAACAGGTGAGTCTGGAGAGCACTCTAAAAGGGACCACTGTGTCTTTGTGTCTAATTTCAATGGGTAATTCGTTCCACGTCGCCGGGCCCTGGTGTGCAAATGAACGTTGTCCATATGACTTTGTTTTCACCTTGGGAACAAGGAGTATACGATTATCAGAAGAAGAGCGTAAGTATCTTGCTAGTGTATACACATGCGTGAGGCTGGATAGGTATGTTGGACTGGAGTCTGTCATTGAAATATAGCACAACGATTTCGTGGCTGAAATAAATTACGAATTTTTATTTATAGTCTAGCTCAGGGTTCTTAAACTCAA
The DNA here is from genome assembly GCA_029339505.1 of Unio delphinus. Lineage (NCBI taxonomy): Eukaryota > Metazoa > Mollusca > Bivalvia > Unionida > Unionidae > Unio > Unio delphinus. The sequence continues at coordinate 6,960,134 of JAQISU010001238.1, forward strand.
ACCACCCTTAGGACCACATGAGAGCATTTTTGATGGCCCATGGGCCGCATAACCTTTGTTATCTCATGACACCTTGTGACGCCAATCATTTTGAGCATCACAGAATGCGGCTTGGCGGGACGTGTTTTTGAGACCCATGGTCCAGCTCATCTCTCCGCATAAAACTAGGCTGAATGGCGTACCAGCCTTATTACATTTATCGGGCATTTGATGACTCGAATTTGATAATCAAATGACACCAGTTTAAGATCATAATAAAATTGCTTTATTGAATTTTGTAAAAAATCTAATGCATCGTTGAATTCAAATGCCTGTACTATGGACGAATCAATGCGACATTGTTACTACGAAGCAGCTGTGCATAAGCTAGTAAATTATATTTCATTCATGTAAACGTAAACATGTAAATGTCTTTCCATTGACGAGCTCATAGTGTATTCGTTCCAACATCCCCTTTACTTCGTTTTTAAAAGTCAACTTGCTTCAGATCCGAGGCTGTTCTTCGGCTTTAAATAATATGTTAGCACGAAACATAATTATAACTTATCGGTAAAATGTGGCATTTTGCCAAGAAATTATATTAAAATGTTCAGTATTTCTTCATTAGATGAATTTTATATGTTGGATTAGTTTTATCAAAGTTAATGGATTTTAAAAAATATTCGTATGATAACCTGGCAGTCGATATTTTATGCTGACTGAATGATTATTAAATCCCCTGAAACTAACTAAAGTGGGTATTTAAAGGCAGTGGATTTATAGTTTACGAGATCAATAGTCATTATTCAAAGATAATGACAGTTAATTTCTTTTTTTGCTTGCAAATGTTCGTGTTGACTTATGATTACAATTTAGCCATAAAAATTCGTACAGCAAGCAAACAAGAGTTAAAGCACATTTTAAAATAGTAGCTTCGTTGGGGGATGTCTTAATTTTTTTGTGTAAATTTCAAAGTTGAAAACATGTACTTGTTCTTGCTAGTTATTGCACTCATTCAGCACATGACATTTACAAAGAACTGCTCTGTTCTGATTCCAGACATAAAACATTATGGGAAACCAATATTGTTAAGTATAAGTGTTTAAATGCTTGTAGATAAGATTACTCATAAATGGTCTTTCTGGTTCTGACCGAGATAAATTACGATTCTAGATTCATTTGATTTGCTTTATCTTATCATACTTTTTTCTCCAACGAATGTCTGTCAAAAATTGTTACATTTTAAAACGCTGTTACAGCTGAACCATTTGAAGGAAATAAACATTTCAAATGATCGAGACCGCTTTTGGGGCCTAGTGGTTAGAGCGTCCGCCCCGGATACGGTAGGTCGTTGGTTCAATCGCTAGCCGAGTCATATAAAAAAAACTTATAAGATGGTACTAACAGCTGCCTCGCTTGGCGCTCAGCATCAAGAGGTTCGTGTTAGGACTGGTTGGCCTGGTGTCTGAATAATGTGACTGGATGGGATATCATGCTACATGTCTGCGGTATGATGTCCCAGTGCTAGATATTACTATAAACTGCCTCACTGTGGACATTGTAGCGATAATACTGAACAATTATTAAAGTTACATTAAAAATCCAAATCACATAACACATCAAATAATACAATTTGTGTTTGTCAGACAAAATATTTAAATTATACCATGTCGCATTGTATAAATCGGAATTATTTAAATTTGGCAAATTACTAATAGATCAATAATAATACGAAAACGAAACAGCCTAACCATACAAACCTTAACAAATAAAACCGTTAAAATTTGTCAATGCTAGTAGAAAATAGATACGTAAGTTGGCGTGGCTTCAAATACAATTTCATGTTATAACCTTCTATTTTATATAGTTTGGTCTTTTCCAGTTGAATAATATAACAGAAAAGGCCCAACTAAGAAAGAGATTAATTACCTGCTTATTGGCTGTCTAATGGCTACATCGAAGAGCAGTTAGCCATAAAATCCAGGTAATCTGTAGAAATGTCTTCCAATAGTGTTGATTGCATCTTGTATGAAAATAATTACGAATTAAATTCTTTTTTTTTTATCTTCATTCATGACTGAAATGTTTGTATAATATTTAAAGTCCTTATGCCAGTACACTTTTTTGCTATAATTCTCCTCATCAGGTTTTTTAATTGATAAAGTTTATAAAAAAAATATTGTGCTATTTTGAGAAAGAGTGCCAATATTTAACGGAAACTTGGCATCGGACAAATTCTGGTAAGGGGTGTTTAAGACGTTAGAAAAGGTATTTTTGTCAAATGTTTGTAATTACTGGTATTCATGGTAATGGTATTCATATTTGATGGCATATGGGTTTTAATTGGTACAGAAAATCCTTCATTCCAAGATACGCAATCCGTAGCATATGGTCAAATTTTGTTAAGCCGCTTTTTAATAAATTCTCAGCATGCTTTCTATTTTTAATAACAGTTGATATTATATTTGTAATCACAGCTGGAAACCGATTGTCATCATTTTTTTCGAATTTGAAAGCCATTCATACTAGTGTGCTTAAAAATGGTGGTCAGGTTCTATTTAGCGAAAGTTTCGGAAGATGTCAGGCTTTTTCTACTTTTAATAACATCATCCAGTTTTGTTTAAAGATTGGCTTACGTTTTACAAGTTTGAAATGTCATATGTCATAATACATTTAGTCAAATTTAGTTTGGTTTTTCAAGTCTTTTTTTTCCCCCAAAGCAAGTGATTTCTACATTTTTAAGAGAGATGAAGAAAGTGAAATAATATTAAGTCGTAAACATGTATACATACTCGGATAATAATTGTTCTGAAAGAGACACACGCTAAGTACAATCACAGCAAAGAAATACAATTTGAAGAGGAAAACATAATTCTTGGATGTTTTAATCTATCCATTACAGATGTAGCCTATTAAAAAAAATCTCCTATACAAGTGAAAAGAATGAAGGATGGACTGTTTTCAATCCTGACGGTTGTTGCAATTGTGAGATGTTTATGGAAACGTCAAATACTGATTAACTGCTAATTGAGCCATAATCACAGCATAAATGTTCAAAGCGTTTAACACAAACCCATGTTCAGATCACTCTGCATAACAACTCTAAGTACATATCACATACAACAAGAATAACATGTTTTCATTATAAGGTCTCATAAATATTATATCATACACTTAATCAAGAGCTATTTGGGATTTTTTCAACAAAAAGTTTAACAAGAACTTTGATTAAATCGATGACACCAGCATATTTTACAGTGGTAAATATTTTTTTATGTTCGAGACTTGCCCATTAATTGACTTACTTACGATGACTTTGTTTCTTACACCTTCAAGGTCATAAAAAGCTCTAGCACAGATTGAATATCAACACCAACAATAAAGTTGAGAAAGTAATAGACTAATTATTGCATAAAAAGAGTGAAAAGCTTGATCATTGAAATGGCATGATACCAATAAGAGGTCATAGCAAATAAAGTTAACATTAAATATATTGAAATAACAGTGGAAACAAAATAAGTAGTGGAGAAAGATGCAACACTAGCCCAATCATTTAGCAGTGACTTAAATCATAATAAAACAACACCAATATCTATTCCTACATTTCGATGAAATATTTACTTTGTTTGATTTGGCATATTTACAAAACCGTCTAGCACAAAATCCGTCACACACTTCTGACAGCAGTTTCTTTAATGTTAACATAAGCTGTATCTGTGTAGCATTCTAATATCATAATAATAACCATTTGTGGAATGATACAGTTAGGATTGAAGAAGAAAAAAAAAACGGGGAAAACACTTCCTTGACTATCTTAACATCTACTCAGTCCTTATGTACACACCCTTGACTATCGTATTATCTACTTAGTCCTTATGTACACACCCGTGACTATCGCATTATCTACTCAGTTCTTATGTACAAACACTTGACTATCGTATTATCTACTCAATCCTTATGTACAAACACTTGACTATCGTATTATCTACTTAGTTCTTATGTACACACCCGTGACTATCGTATTATCTACTAAATCCTTATGTACACACCTTTGACTATCGTATTATCTACTTAGTCCTTATGTTCACACCCTTGACTATCGTATTATCTACTCAGTCCTTATGTACACACCCTTGACTATCGTATTATCTACTTAGTCCTTATGTACAAACACTTGACTATCGTATTACCTACTCAATCCTTATGCACAAACACTTGACTATCGTATTATCTACTCAGTTCTTATGTACAAACACTTGACTATCGTATTATCTACTCAATCCTTATGTACAAACACTTGACTATCGTATTATCTACTCAGTTCTTATGTACAAACACTTGACTATCGTATTATCTACTCAGTCCTTATGTACAAACACTTGACTATCGTATTGTCTACTCAGTTCTTATGTACATACACTTGACTATCGTATTATCTACTCAGTTCTTATGTACAAACACTTGACTATCGTATTATCTACTCAGTTCTTATGTACAAACACTTGACTATCGTATTATCTACTCAGTTCTTATGTACAAACACTTGACTATCGTATTATCTACTCAGTTCTTATGTACAAACACTTGACTATCGTATTATCTACTCAGTTCTTATGTACAAACACTTGACTATCGTATTATCTACTTAGTTCTTATGTACACACCCGTGACTATCGTATTATCTACTCAGTTCTTATGTACAAACACTTGACTATCGTATCATCTATACAGTCTTTATGTACAAACACTTGACTATCGTATCATCTATACAGTCTTTATGTACAAACACTTGACTATCGTATCATCTATACAGTCTTTATGTACAAACACTTGACTATTTTATCATCTATACAGTCTTTATGTACAAACACTTGACTATTGTATCATCTATACAGTCTTTATGTACAAACACTTGACTATTTTATCATCTATACAGTCTTTATGTACATGTCCTTGAATATCTTGGCATCTACTATGTCGTTTATACCATTGCCTTCCCTACTTTATCATCTAATCAGTTTGTATGTACACTGCCTCCCCTATCTGACCTGCACCAATTTCTTATATACAGCCTTTCATATATTACCTTCTCTATCGTCTCATCTACATTGTCTTTATGTACACATCCTTGACTATTTCGGCATCAACACAGTCGTTATGTCAACTTCCTAGATTTTCTTAGAATCTACACAGTCCTTATGTACACTTCCTATACTATCTTATTATCTACTCAGTCCTTATGTACACTGCCTTGACTATTTTATCACCTATACAGTCTTTATGTACACTGCCTTGACTATTTTATTATCTACTCAGTCCTTATGTACACTGCCTTGACTATTTTATCATCTATACAGTCTTTATGTACACTGCCTTGACTATTTTATCATCTATACAGTCTTTATGTACACTGCCTTGACTATTTTATCATCTATACAGTCTTTATGTACACTGCCTTGACTATTTTAACATCTATAGAGTATTTATGTACATGTCCTTGACTATTTTATCATCTATACAGTCTTTATGTACACTGCCTTGACTATTTTATCATCTATACAGTCTTTATGTACATGTCCTTGACTATTTTATCATCTATACAGTCTTTATGTACATGTCCTTGACTATCTTATCATCTATACAGTCCTTATGTACACTGCCTTGACTATTTTATCATCTATACAGTCTTCATGTACACTGCCTTGACCATTTTATCATCTATACAGTCTTTATGTACATGTCCTTGACTATTTTATCATCTATACAGTCTTTATGTACACTGCCTTGACTATTTTATCATCTATACAGTCTTTATGTACACTGCCTTGACTATTTTATCATCTATACAGTCTTTATGTACACTGCCTTGACTATTTTATCATCTATACAGTCTTTATGTACAAACACTTGACTATTTTATCATCTATACAGTCTTTATGTACACTGCCTTGACTATTTTATCATCTATACAGTCTTTATGTACACTGCCTTGACTATCGTATCATCTATACAGTCTTTATGTACAAACACTTGACTTTTTTTTATCATCTATACAGTCTTTATGTACACTGCCTTGACTATTTTATCATCTATACAGTCTTTATGTACACTGCCTTGACTATTTTATCATCTATACAGTCTTTATGTACACTGCCTTGACTATTTTATCATCTATACAGTCTTTATGTACACTGCCTTGACTATTTTATCATCTATACAGTCTTTATGTACACTACCTTGACTATTTTATCATCTATACAGTCTTTATGTACACTGCCTTGACTATTTTATCATCTATACAGTCCTTATGTACACTGCCTTGACTATTTTATCATCTATACAGTCTTTATGTACACTGCCTTGACTATTTTATCATCTATACAGTCTTTATGTACACTGCCTTGACTATTTTATCATCTATACAGTCTTTATGTACACTGCCTTGACTATTTTATCATCTATACAGTCTTTATGTACATGTCCTTGACTATTTTATCATCTATACAGTCTTTATGTACATGTCCTTGACTATTTTATCATCTATACAGTCTTTATGTACACTGCCTTGACTATTTTATCATCTATACAGTCTTTATGTACACTGCCTTGACTATTTTATCATCTATACAGTCTTTATGTACACTGCTTTGACTATTTTATCATCTATACAGTCTTTATGTACACTGCCTTGACTATTTTATCATCTATACAGTCTTTATGTACACTGCCTTGACTATTTTATCATCTATACAGTCTTTATGTACATGTCCTTGACTATTTTATCATATATACAGTCTTTATGTACATGTCCTTGACTATTTTATCATCTATACAGTCTTTATGTACACTGCCTTGACTATTTTATCATCTATACAGTCTTTATGTACACTGCCTTGACTATTTTATCATCTATACAGTCTTTATGTACACTGCCTTGACTATTTTATCATCTATACAGTCCTTATGTACACTGCCTTGACTATTTTATCATCTATACAGTCTTTATGTACACTACCTTGACTATTTTATCATCTATACAGTCCTTATGTACACTGCCTTGACTATTTTATCATCTATACAGTCTTTATGTACACTGCTTTGACTATTTTATCATCTATACAGTCATTATGTACACTGCCTTGACTATTTTATCATCTATACAGTCTTTATGTACACTGCCTTGACTATTTTATCATCTATACAGTCTTTATGTACATGTCCTTGACTATTTTATCATCTATACAGTCTTTATGTACACTGCCTTGACTATTTTATCATCTATACAGTCTTTATGTACACTGCCTTGACTATTTTATCATCTATACAGTCTTTATGTACACTGCCTTGACTATTTTATCATCTATACAGTCTTTATGTACACTGCCTTGACTATTTTATCATCTATACAGTCTTTATGTACACTGCTTTGACTATTTTATCATCTATACAGTCTTTATGTACACTGCCTTGACTATTTTATCATCTATACAGTCTTTATGTACACTACCTTGACTATTTTATCATCTATACAGTCTTTATGTACACTGCCTTGACTATTTTATCATCTATACAGTCTTTATGTACACTACCTTGACTATTTTATCATCTATACAGTCTTTATGTACACTGCCTTGACTATTTTATCATCTATACAGTCCTTATGTACACTGCCTTGACTATTTTATCATCTATACAGTCTTTATGTACACTGCCTTGACTATTTTATCATCTATACAGTCTTTATGTACATGTCCTTGACTATTTTATTATCTATACAGTCTTTATGTACACTGCCTTGACTATTTTATCATCTATACAGTCTTTATGTACATGTCCTTGACTATTTTATCATCTATACAGTCTTTATGTACATGTCCTTGACTATTTTATCATCTATACATTCCTTATGTACACTGCCTTGACTATTTTATCATCTATACAGTCTTTATGTACACTGCCTTGACTATTTTATCATCTATACAGTCTTTATGTACATGTCCTTGACTATTTTATCATCTATACAGTCTTTATGTACACTGCCTTGACTATTTTATCATCTATACAGTCTTTATGTACACTGCCTTGACTATTTTATCATCTATACAGTCTTTATGTACACTACCTTGACTATTTTATCATCTATACAGTCTTTATGTACATGTCCTTGACTATTTTATCATCTATACAGTCTTTATGTACATGTCCTTGACTATTTTATCATCTATACAGTCTTTATGTACACTGCCTTGACTATTTTATCATCTATACAGTCTTTATGTACACTGCTTTGACTATTTTATCATCTATACAGTCTTTATGTACACTGCCTTGACTATTTTATCATCTATACAGTCTTTATGTACACTGCCTTGACTATTTTATCATCTATACAGTCTTTATGTACGTGTCCTTGACTATTTTATCATATATACAGTCTTTATGTACATGTCCTTGACTATTTTATCATCTATACAGTCTTTATGTACACTGCCTTGACTATTTTATCATCTATACAGTCTTTATGTACACTGCCTTGACTATTTTATCATCTATACAGTCTTTATGTACACTGCCTTGACTATTTTATCATCTATACAGTCTTTATGTACACTGCCTTGACTATTTTATCATCTATACAGTCCTTATGTACACTGCCTTGACTATTTTATCATCTATACAGTCTTTATGTACACTACCTTGACTATTTTATCATCTATACAGTCTTTATGTACACTGCCTTGACTATTTTATCATCTATACAGTCTTTATGTACACTGCCTTGACTATTTTATCATCTATACAGTCTTTATGTACACTGCCTTGACTATTTTATCATCTATACAGTCTTTATGTACATGTCCTTGACTATTTTATCATCTATACAGTCTTTATGTACATGTCCTTGACTATTTTATCATCTATACAGTCTTTATGTACACTGCCTTGACTATTTTATCATCTATACAGTCTTTATGTACACTGCCTTGACTATTTTATCATCTATACAGTCTTTATGTACACTGCTTTGACTATTTTATCATCTATACAGTCTTTATGTACACTGCCTTGACTATTTTATCATCTATACAGTCTTTATGTACACTGCCTTGACTATTTTATCATCTATACAGTCTTTATGTACATGTCCTTGACTATTTTATCATATATACAGTCTTTATGTACATGTCCTTGACTATTTTATCATCTATACAGTCTTTATGTACACTGCCTTGACTATTTTATCATCTATACAGTCTTTATGTACACTGCCTTGACTATTTTATCATCTATACAGTCTTTATGTACACTGCCTTGACTATTTTATCATCTATACAGTCCTTATGTACACTGCCTTGACTATTTTATCATCTATACAGTCTTTATGTACACTACCTTGACTATTTTATCATCTATACAGTCTTTATGTACACTGCCTTGACTATTTTATCATCTATACAGTCTTTATGTACACTGCCTTGACTATTTTATCATCTATACAGTCTTTATGTACACTGCCTTGACTATTTTATCATCTATACAGTCTTTATGTACATGTCCTTGACTATTTTATTATCTATACAGTCTTTATGTACACTGCCTTGACTATTTTATCATCTATACAGTCTTTATGTACATGTCCTTGACTACCGTATCATCTATACAGTCTTTATGAACACTGCCTTGACTATTTTATCATCTATACAGTCTTTATGTACACTGCCTTGACTATTTTATCATCTGTACAGTCTTTATGTACATGTCCTTGACTATTTTATCATTTATACAGTCTTTATGTACACTGCCTTGACTATTTTATCATCTATACAGTCTTTATGTACATGTCCTTGACTATTTAATCATCTATACAGTCTTTATGTACACTGCCTTGACTATTTTATCATCTATGCAGTCTTTATGTACACTGCCTTGACTATTTCATCATCTATGCAGTCTTTATGTACACTGCCTTGACTATTTCATCTTTATGTACACTGCCTTGACTATTTTATCATCTATACAGTCTTTATGTACACTGCCTTGACTATTTTATCATCTATACAGTCTTTATGTACACTGCCTTGGCTATTTTATCATCTATACAGTCTTTATGTACACTGCCTTGACTATTTTATCATCTATACAGTCTTTATGTACACTGCCTTGACTATTTTATCATCTATACAGTCTTTATGTACACTGCCTTGACTATTTTATCATCTATACAGTCTTTATGTACACTGCCTTGACTATTTTATCATCTATACAGTCTTTATGTACACTGCCTTGACTATTTTATCATCTATACAGTCTTTATGTACACTGCCTTGACTATTTTATCATCTATACAGTCTTTATGTACACTGCCTTGACTATTTTATCATCTATACAGTCTTTATGTACACTGCCTTGACTATTTTATCATCTATACAGTCTTTATGTACACTGCCTTGACTATTTTATCATCTATACAGTCTTTATGTACACTGCCTTGACTATTTTATCATCTATACAGTCTTTATGTACACTGCCTTGACTATTTTATCATCTATACAGTCTTTATCTACACTGCCTTGACTATTTTATCATCTATACAGTCTTTATGTACAAACACTTGACTTTTTTATCATCTATACAGTCTTTATGTACACTGCCTTGACTATTTTATCATCTATACAGTCTTTATGTACACTGCCTTGACTATTTTATCATCTATACAGTCTTTATGTACACTGCTTTGACTATTTTATCATCTATACAGTCTTTATGTACACTGCCTTGACTATTTTATCATCTATACAGTCCTTATGTACACTGCCTTGACTATTTTATCATCTATACAGTCTTTATGTACATGTCCTTGACTATTTTATCATCTATACAGTCTTTATGTACACTGTGTTGACTATTTTGTCATCTATACAGTCTTTATGTACATGTCCTTGACTATTTTATCATCTATACAGTCTTTATGTACATGTCCTTGACTATTTTATCATCTATACAGTCTTTATGTACACTGCCTTGACTATTTTATCATCTATACAGTCTTTATGTACACTGCCTTGACTATTTTATCATCTATACAGTCTTTATGTACACTGCCTTGACTATTGTATCATCTATACAGTCTTTATGTACACTGCCTTGACTATTTTATCATCTATACAGTCTTTATGTACAAACACTTGACTATTTTATCATCTATACAGTCTTTATGTACACTGCCTTGACTATTTTATCATCTATACAGTCTTTATGTACACTGCCTTGACTATCGTATCATCTATACATTCTTTATGTACAAACACTTGACTATTTTATCATCTTTACAGTCTTTATGTACACTGCCTTGACTATTTTATCATCTATACAGTCTTTATGTACACTGCCTTGACTATTTTATCATCTATACAGTCTTTATGTACACTGCCTTGACTATTTTATCATCTATACAGTCCTTATGTACACTGCCTTGACTATTTTATCATCTATACAGTCTTTATGTACACTGCCTTGACTATTTTATCATCTATACAGTCTTTATGTACATGTCCTTGACTATTTTATCATCTATACAGTCTTTATGTACACTGCCTTGACTATTTTATCATCTATACAGTCTTTATGTACACTGCCTTGACTATTTTATCATCTATACAGTCTTTATGTACACTGCCTTGACTATTTTATCATCTATACAGTCTTTATGTACACTGCCTTGACTATTTTATCATCTATACAGTCTTTATGTACACTGCCTTGACTATTTTATCATCTATACAGTCTTTATGTACACTGCCTTGACTATTTTATCATCTATACAGTCTTTATGTACACTGCCTTGACTATTTTATCATCTATACAGTCTTTATGTACACTGCCTTGACTATTTTATCATCTATACAGTCTTTATGTACACTGCCTTGACTATTTTATCATCTATACAGTCCTTATGTACACTGCCTTGACTATTTTATCATCTATACAGTCTTTATGTACACTGCCTTGACTATTTTATCATCTATACAGTCTTTATGTACACTGCCTTGACTATTTTATCATCTATACAGTCTTTATGTACACTGCCTTGACTATTTTATCATCTATACAGTCTTTATGTACACTGCCTTGACTATTTTATCATCTATACAGTCTTTATGTACACTGCCTTGACTATTTTATCATCTATACAGTCTTTATGTACACTGCCTTGACTATTTTATCATCTATACAGTCTTTATGTACACTGCCTTGACTATTTTATCATTTATACAGTCTTTATGTACACTGCCTTGGCTATCTTGGCATCTACTATGTCGTTTATACCACTGCCTTCCCAACTTTATCATCTAATTTCAGCATCAACACAGTCTTTATGTCAACTTCTTAGTTTTCTTAGTATCTTCACAGTCTTTATGTAAACGTCTTGGACTATCTAGTCATCTATTCAGTTCTTATGTACTCTGCCTTGTTTATCTCTTCATGAACAATGTCGTGATGGACATTTCCTTTTGTAGACTAGCAGCAGAGAGGGTGAACAAACCAACTTTCTATGCGTCAACGATGCTACCTTCTATTAAATATTACTAGGAAGCCTCAATTTGTCAAAAATAGTAAATATTAACGAGAAGGGTCAATTTGGTAAACTAAAGGCTTCCTTGTAAGGTTCCATTTAGTAAAAAAAAAGACGCCAAATATATGGCGTTCACCCTCTCTGCTGCTATGCGCTAACCGATACGATGATGAATTAGCGATATATTTTTTATATAAATGTCAAACATCTCAGAGGCACAAATAACTAAATTAACACGAGAACGGTTGGCCGCGATTAAGAAATTTCTCCCGGTGAGAGATTCTTTCAGAGATAATCTTCAAGCGCGTCAACAATGAAGCCTTATTTTGTGATAACAACTATTAAAATTACTATCAACGATGACATCGAATATGTCGTCTTTGACATTGATATTTGAATTAAATAAAAAAAAGTATATGATTATAACAATAATGGATTTCGCCGACAAAGATTTTTTCCACGACAACGTAGAAAAACTAGCAAACGAACTCGATCGATTAGAACAATATCACGACAATGAAACATTTACATCTGATTATCTTCAACCGGAATATGAAAAATTATTATTGACACGAGCACAAAAATTTTCCACATATAAATCACAATATCGTATCGTAAAAATATTGCTCCGAGAACGAAATAAAATTCTTTTCACGTTGAAAGATTCTAATCCTGAAGTGCTAAACGAGTTTAAAACAGTGTCAACGCTGTTAACAACGATGATAAAAAAAAATCGGCGATATATTTAACAGAGAAAACGAAATTAATAATTTTATTCGCGGTTACGATGAATCGTTGAAAATTTCACATATTGAAGAAAAGTTTAATACGCAATGAGAGTGATCAATTCCGTTGTATGAATTGAAAAATCTGTAGCATTTGTTCTGTGAAAAAACAATAATTATTTTTTTTATGATTTTTTTTTAATTACACGATAAATTCAATTAGGTTAATTAGCTATAGATGCGGTCTAATCCAATTCGATATCGTGTCACAGGATCGTGTATGTTTATCGTTACAAATCCGTGAGGGGTAGCCCTGGCGCCGTTAAAGAAATTTTGAAATCGATTATAATCCATGTCAGGACACCAGGTCTGCCAAATATTTCGTAGCGTATGAGTATCAACTCCGTTAAACACGCATAATAAATTGCAGTTGTCTCTGATAACCTTTGGTATTTGTGTATAACGTTGGGTTACATATATCACGTCGGAGTTTTTATGGCGTCCTCGGGAAAATATCCTGGCGGGATTTTTTTGTTGGTCTAACATAACATCGTCGTACACGACAAGATTATTAACCCCCACATCTAAGTCTTCCACGGATGGTGCCTCTTCAATGTCGGTGATAAATTCAATTACGCTTCCGCCGTAAGCTTCCAAAGCTGTTTCGTTGTAATCTTTTAGCACCTGATAACAATGTTGATCGTCTACGCTGGGTGCAATCAAATATAACTTATCCCAGGTTAAATACTTCATTATCATCGTTAACAGCAACTTTGTTTTACCACTTCCTGATGGTCCAATAATTATCATTCTGATTGAGTTTGGTAACATCGGATGATGTTTTACCGGCTGTTGTTTTTTTAACGCTGAGAAATCGATTACTTCCATTTGTTGATATAACATAAATATACTTATGGATCTATATTGTGTGAAATGTAGAGCGCGTACACCGACAATTGACCCAACGACTGTTACCACAAAAAATAACAGAAGTGCGGTCACAGGCAAGTGTGAAATATGCGGTACAAAAAAATATCGATTTGTGCAAAATTCTTCGAATTTTCAAAAAAAAACAAACTCGGAGGTGATATTGCCGCCAAGTTAACATCACTCCCAGGGTTACCATGGGCAAAATATCCAGGTGAAAAACATCTTCCCGGTTATAGTTATTGCGGACCAGGAACACGATTAGACATAAGACTTGACAGCGTTGATAATCCTAATCCTGGAGAAAATCCTATAAACGCCATCGATGAAGCATGTCGTGTACATGATAAAGCGTATCGAAGTAACGATCTACAACAGCGTCATCTCGCAGATGTGAAATTAATTCACGCGTTGAATGCTATTCCTGATAAATCTTTCAAAGAAAAATTAGCATCGACGTTGGTAAAATCAGCTATGAAAGGTAAATTAATATTTGGTGCGGGTAATTAATAACAACATGGAATCTATTTACTATTCTCCGAGAGGATACTGGAGAGGTTACGCAGCAATAAGTAAACTCGCTAGCGCTGCAGTGGTGAAAAAAACTACAGCGGCAAACTGGTTATCTAAACAGGCAATATGGCAAATTTATCTACCAGCGCCTAAACGAATTAACTACTCGCATTTTGATGTTACAACACCTAATGAAGTTCATCAAGCTGATATACTATTTCTGCCGCATGATCGTGGTTACAAATACGCGTTAACCGTAGTTGATATTGCGAGTCGATACAAACAAGCAGAACCGCTAAGGACAAAATCATCTACTGAAGTAGCTTCTGCATTTGAAAGGATTTATCGACGAGGTCCACTACGCTGGCCAAATCTGTTACAAGTTGATCCTGGCAAGGAATTTCAAGGCGCTGTTTTAACAACTATGAAACATCATAATGTCGCCATCAGACGAGGGCATACTGCGTTACATCGCGATCAGGCAATTGTTGAACGATTTAATCGGACTCTTGCTGAGCGGTTATTTGGTTATCAATACGCGAAAGAATTTATCCAACATGAACGATCCCGTGAATGGGTCAAGAGATTACCAGGTGTAGTGACCGCAATCAATAATGAGATTACTAGAACAATTAACATGAAACCTGTCAACGCTGTTAAAAAGAAGTATATACCCGTACAACCACAAAAAGATTTATCTAGAAACGCTAGCGTTTCCCAACCAATTCTTGGTAGTAATGTCGTTGTAAGGTACTTATACGAACCAGGAGAGCTTGAGGGTGGTAAAAAAAAGAGCTACTGATCCTATTTGGAGCGTCACGACGCATAAGATATCCGGTATAACACGATCAACTGGTAGACCTCCAGTCTATAAACTGGATTCAACTGCTCCTCAGCGAGGATTTACTCGACAACAACTACAAGTGATCCCCGAGGATACTCAATTACCACCGCGTGGTCTTAACTAGCGCCGTTGCGTCTGTTGCACTCAAGACAAGTCAACATCACATTGTTTCTGACACGACCGAGATTGTTATTCTTTCTGTCTACGGTAAATTGGCGAGGATCCTTATCCGAATACTGCCAACGCATTATACAATTGCAACTCGCGCAGTGATTATTCTGTTGTTGCTTCAGCGTAATTATTAATTCAGCATCAATGTCAAATTCTCGTTGTTTTTTTTTGTCTTGTTGTTTGTAACCGGAGAGTTTTTTATCAATCATTTTAACATCAATATCATCCATTGTGGTGTCATTATCATCGAGGACAATTCTTCGAAGTTGATTTATTTTTCGTACTCTAGACACTGCGAGATAGACTAAATTTGACCACTCAATGTGATTATCTACTATCCAAACAATTGTGTCTGTGATAGTTAATCCCTGTGAAGAATGTATTGTTGCTGCATAACCTAACGTCCATGGGGATTTATTAGCACGCAATGCATCTTCAACGACATTGATATCAACCAGCACAATATCATTTAATACGAGAATTTGTTTTTCACTTCCTGACTCTGTCAGGCCTGGAATATCAACTTCAATGTTCTGTTTTCGTGTATCCGATGGCCTATAACAAAGAGGCACTGGAAGTGTTGCAAATTTTTGTTTATGCAATTCAAATAACTTCATCTGAAATGAGTCTCTGACTATTTTTCTACTTGCGAATATCAAATCGTTTGGTCTCCACGTTTCCCAAAACTCATTCATTGGAGTTTCTGAAATTATTTCACGGGCTATTTCACACTGGATTCTATCCTGTTGTAATCTAATTAGCGCTTTGAATTCTCGTAATTTTTCATCAAGTGATCTATGGTCGGTATTAATTTCCTCATAATAGTCTACATGATTCTTCAACCACTCATGTGGAGATCCACCAACAAATGGCTGTGGTTGGCCGTGATCCCCGCACATGACGATTTTGTAGTTTTCAATAACAACCATTCAAGAAATGTCTGTAATACACTCAACGATACAGTGCATATTTCATCCCAGATTATGTTTTCAGGAATGAATTTATCACCCATTCGATCAGGAGTCCATTTACCACCCTTCCATCGAAAGAAGCTGTGATAAGTACAGGCTTTTACTCCCCGCGCTATCATCTCTCTGGCGAGTCTGTGAGTTGGTGTTAACACAATCATGGTTGACCGACGAAATAATTCAATTGCACGAGTTGTCTTTCCTGACCCACCACAGCCGTTTAAATAGACTGTCTTGTATCTACATACGGGATCAGATACCGGTGGTGCATTAGAAAATTCTGAGAGATTATGGTTGCTTTTCAAGTATTTATCGTCGTTGGCAACGTCTGCGGATTCACAATACTCATGTAGTTTTTCCTTTTTAAATCGCCAACGTCCCCACGCTTCCTCGGGATCTGTGAATGCCCCTACAGCTGATCTGTATTTGTTGTGGATATACATCGAATCAGTAGCTACTCTAACCGCGGTATCTGGGAATCTATTTATCATCGAAAATAGATTAATAATAGAATAACCGAGCATAGAACTTCTCAAATGTGTATACTGACAACTATATCCATCACAGTAGGTAACAACCGTACCCAATTTCTCGCCGCTGGATAGAAAAGCATCTTTACGGTTTACAAGTTTTCCCTGTTTCGTTAAATCGGTTACAATAAAATCGTATTCAGCGACGTCTATGATCAACCTCGAAGAGTATTTCGCATTGTCAAATCTTCCACCTTGAGTGAATTTACCGATTATTTTTCGTCCGAAATCTTTGGCTGTTTTGTTTCTAATTTCAAATACCTGCCTAGACAATTTCATGATTTGTTCCTCGCTGAAATTCAAAGAATTTCCATCTTGGAATTGTTTTCGTATTTCATCAATTATACGATCTAGATCGGGTTGTGGTAACCAAACATCCTTCTGCGCGTGATAGCATATAATCGCTTCACTGACAATTAACGATATTAGCATACCACAATCGATCATATATCGTAGTAGCACTATTGGCATCCAGTGTTTTTCAGACATATGTCTACCAAGCCAAAGATAACTACACGGATGTAACCCTGTAGCGAATTCGAATGATATCACACGAGCGAATCCGGTTAAATCAAAATCAGGCAAACGACCATTAATCGCAACACGAGTCATTTCATGCGTGGGGTGTCCAAATCGTTTGAAATACTCAGCACATTCTCCATACCCGAGAAAACTTCCAGGATAACACGCGGATATATCAATTGAAATCATACCATCACGTGAGTATTTCGTATTCCATAATCATCCATGACTCAATTCGACGCAACTCAATTTGACATCCTCGAGAAAATCACTTCATGTTGGACGCCATGAGTTTTTCTCTCTTGCGAAGTGAGCTACCACTGATGGAATTGTAAAGCTATCCGTGAGTAGTTTTTCATGGAAACTCTCCGGTGAAAATTCATTAGCGATTTTTCTCATTCTGTTATCTAATTCTTCAACGCGATATAATTCTCCATTAGGTCTTACAAATTGATCAAATCCTATTTCGGGATCTTCAGCGCTGCTAAGTAGCCACACTGACACGGGATCATCTTTACACAACGCAACAATTTCATCGAATAACCTCTCTTCGTGGAAAACATCCTTGGAAAATTCCCCGGAAAATTTCCGGGGGATATATTTCACGATTCGTTCTCGTGGAAATACGTTTACTGCAGGTGTCCACGCGTGTTTGTTATGATCAATAATTTTAATTGGAGCTCCTCGCGATTGATATTTCGGTTCGTATAATACTTCTCCGGTTATCGTCGCTACCGATATTGGAAATTTTAATAATGCTTCTAATTTGGTTATATCGGAAATCGTTGCCCCGCGCTGTTTCACTGTCAGTTCCCATTCGGTTATTTTTTTTTCGTCGTTGTTCAGTTAATTTGTTTCCCCGGGATGCATTTGGGAAGTGTTCCATTACCCGTGTTGCTACACAATTCAACGATGACGACTCCGTCGTTAACGACGTTTTCATCGGAGCTAGTTTTGCAATACTTGGCTTATCATTTAGCGGGTATATTCCGTAAACAACTGCTGTTACAGGGTAAGATTTCACGTAGTATGGTTTGTCAATTCCAGTTAGAATTCCTGGTTTGGAATCTCTACTCAGCGTGATTGTTTTTTATCCTTGAGGATTGGATCAAATTTATCTCTGATAACCCATTCGCCGCCGACTTCTTTAATGAATTTTATTCTGAAAAAGTACCTCTGTGAATTACTTTGTTTGAAATCCTTTGGATTTCCACCTTTGGATTTCCACCTTTTGATTTCCACCTTTTGATTTCCACGTTTGGATTTCCCCGTTGGCTCGAAAAGGTATGAAAGTATCTCAGCTGCTCTTGTGTCGTTCATGGTAGCATCGATGTTGTGGATAATTCGAAATGTCGACCACGCATGAGATGCTCCATCGAGCTTAAATTCATTAAAACAGTCGCTGATTTTACTCAACAGGGTTCTGTCATCTATTAGACTTTTTGGTATATCAGAGAATTTATCGAGATTAAACATAGCATCCGGATTAAATCCGGGATTAATTTTTGATAATCTCTCGAACTCCTTTATATCAGAGATTATATCGAATCTAGTATCCGGATTAAACCCAGGATTAATTTTCGATAATCGTTTGAACTCCTTCATGCTACCGTCGTTTAAACGTTTTGGTTTAACAGATACTCTCTCGATATTAAATCGAGGAGTAATTTTCAATAATCGTTTGAACTCCTTCATGCTATCGTCGTATAGACGTTTTGGTTTAACAGAAACTCTATCTCGATTAAATCGGGGATTAATTTTCGATAATCGTTTGAACTCCTTCATGCTATCGTCGTATAGACGTTTCGGTTTAACAGCGACGTTATCGAGATTAATTTTCGATAATCTCTTGAATTCTTTCATATTATAATTAAAACAAGTATTTAAATAAAAAGTTTTTTATATAATGAATCATTGCAAGTGGCTTATGATTGGATCAACAATCCCGTGTAACAAATCATGCAGAAATGAATTCTGTGGGTATCACATGCAAAGCGTGAGAAACGGTTCAAAAGGTCCTCTACCATGCCTGTATTGTGGGGTAGGTGTTAGAGGCAAATCGCAGTTATGCGTTAATTGCGGCGGTAAGCGTTATAGAGAGTTGAAGCGTTATTATGACAAGCGAAGAATAAAAACTCCTGACATTGCCAACGGCAACGTCAATGGCAAAATCATAAAAACTGCTCAAGACTACATAGGCAGATTTGCCAATGTTATAATTCAGCCAATTAACGAATTAGACAAATAGAAGTATTAGTATATAAATGAACCAAGAATTTCAAAGACATCCTGTTATTGAAAGCTACGAAGCCTCTCGTGATGGTATTATCAGACACTGTAGACTCAAGAAGCCGATTGGTGTTGTGAATAATCAAGGATATTTGATGTTTAGAACTGGAGGGAAGAATTATTATTGTCATAGATTCATATATGAAGTATTTAACGGATCAATCAAAGATGGTTTTGTTATTGATCATATTGATTCCGATCCCAAAAATAACAAATTGAACAACCTTCAAGCTATTTCACAACGTGAAAACACCAAACGAGGTGGGACTGGGAAACACTCGAAAAATGCTAGACCTGTAAAGTCGTTTAATACTGAAAATAACACGGAGATAGTATTTCAGTCTATAACCGCAGCTGGTAGGTATTTCGATATTTGCCCCCCCCCCCTCGGTGCAAAAAGTAGCAGAGAATAAAACCAAGACCGCTTTTTCAAAGTGTTTTAAAAACAAAATTCAGTTTGTCTATGTGAATTAGCGGAGATAACTCCGTTAGGTAACACGCATGTGACAAATCACCAATGACACAGTTACGGATCTTAAATACAGTCATTGATTTCCGTTTGGCTGGTTTCGCTTACAATTATATTTTCAATTGAAACTAGCGTTTTTTAAAAAGAAAAAAAAATGAGTCAAATTTCACGTG
Organism: Unio delphinus; assembly: GCA_029339505.1. Classification (NCBI taxonomy): domain Eukaryota; kingdom Metazoa; phylum Mollusca; class Bivalvia; order Unionida; family Unionidae; genus Unio; species Unio delphinus. The sequence continues at coordinate 6,980,818 of JAQISU010001238.1, forward strand.
AAAATCCGAAGGATATAAATACACTTACCTAAGACAGGAACTCTATTTGGACTCCTATGATCGAATGGCGTATATACACACTGTCTTTTATACTCCACAGGCAGGTAAATTTCCAATGATTCATCACATACCACAGTTAATGATTCATTGGGTTTCAATGACATCACACACCACGTCGCCCACACAGTCACATATCACAGTTAATGATTGGGTCTTCAATGATTCATCACGCATATCACAGTTAATGATTGGGTCTTCAATGATTCATCACACATACCACAGTCAATGATTCATTGGGTCTTCAATGACATCACACATACCACAATCACCCACACAGTCATTGGAAATTTACCTGCCTGTGGAGTATAAAAAACAGTGTGTATTCCAGGATTGAACAAACCATGTTGTGAAGATAGTTCGGGCAGGTAAGTCAAATTTTCTTATAAACTCTTACGCATTAGTATACTTTACTATATAAATTCAAACAGAATTTTTTTTTTATTATTGACAATACTGAAGTTAGATTGAAATACTTATGTGAAATCTTGTCAGGCGTGTATAAATGCCAGGTATGAGGTCTCCAACAACAATAGATGTGAATTATATAGCCTACACACACACTCTATCAATGAATGAAAATTCTTTTGATTTGTTCGACCAGGAAGTTGTAACAATTACAGATTTGAAATCAGTCAGGACAGGTAATACCGTTGATAGATTAACAACACGGAAGTATAAAAAGTTTATGTAGTATTGGGTGATTTCTTTTTTTTAGCTGAAAATTCTTTAGAATTTCAAATCTGTAAATGAAAAATCTATTAAAAAATCTGTAAGATTTTTCTAAGATCTTCCACGGATAAGCATGAATGTGCGTATTGCATTATTTGATCACGTGTTAAACGTACTACGGATATAACGTTTTGCTGAAGATGCAGCAGTTGATAATCAGTCAATAGAAACTTCTCCGGTGAAATCCTTTGATTTGGAAATCCTATGGATTTCAACGAGGATTTTTCGCCTAAGTTATTGGAATTGCTCTGCAATTCAATGACTATATCCACGTAGAATTCACTTGTTGTGTTACCCCCAAATACCTCTCTGATAGCTTGTTCAAGGAGTTTTTTTTATCATGGATAGATACTAGCACATGTTGATACATTTATTAAAACTGTTTTTAAAAATCTAAAAGTGAAATTACTTTGTAATTTCCATTTCAAGAACTTTTCACATCTAGCGTTATTTGTAGTGTTTCCCCGCGAAGGTCAATCAGATTGAAATCCTGATCGGTTATTGAAAAATTCATCTGGGACAGAAATTCATTAACAGGTTCAAGATAAGTCAAATTAGGTGGGTTTTTTACTATTAGACTGCCCGGAGAAACGTCGGGCGAAAACGTGTACATGATATACCCCTGGGCTGCTTTGTTTGATTTTGAAGCGTCCACGGAGAAACTTCCTAATATACCATCACATATAACGTGGATTGCAATAACAGATGATATATCAACGTTGCCGGGAGATATGTGTTTGTTGTTGCGGTACACTGAATTCGTTGACGTTAAGATTTCCGTGGGGGGGTTTATCTTAAACCATAATGCATGAATCTGAGGAAAGAAATCATTGATGAGTTTTTTCAATGATGCTTTCATCGTTGGTACATTATACCCGGGGAATTTCATAAATACTAAATTATCATTGGTACGTGAAAACACTTTTAGGAACTTTTCCCGTGCTGGTGATTTATCTTCGTAAACCAACGAGAGTAATCTATCATTGAGAAAGTTCATATCGGAGATAATTTGATTTAATTGACGCTGTTGTTGTTTGATTGTATCACGCTGAGTTGTTAAATCCAACAACAGAGATCGTTGTAGGTAATCTCGAAGTTGATTTAGTTTCATCTGGAACATTTGTGTCATTGAGTTAAAGATCCCAGTAAGAGATTTTTCTGTAATTACAAATACACCTTGATCGCCAAGAGCAAATCGCCATATTATTTTACCGTGCTCGTTGTATTCGTATTTGCCGAGTATATTAGTTTCTGTTCCATCGTAGACGTTGTATGAGTATTTTTGATAAATGTCTTGCGGGTGTAGAAAACCGATGTCGAAGTTGTAGTTGAATTTGGGATCTAACGCTGGTAAATCGTCGGTGAAGAAATCTTGTTTGCGTGGTTCCGGCAACGCATGATGAACCGCGGGAAGACTATCCAGCCAACCTTGGCGAATCCGTGGGAAGAATTCGTCAATTGTGTCGCTGAGTTTTTGACGCATCCATGGTACGTTATATCCTGGAAACTTAAACGTAGGAATGTCTTCGACGGATATTTTAAAATGAGCTGCAAATTCTGCCTGTGTTATTGGATTAGGTTGGTTAGAAGGATTAGTAATATTTAAATTTATTTGTATTTTACCAGCAAGAGCCTCCTGAATCATTTGATAATTAATACTTTCCATAACAGAGATAATTTTATTACATGCTTCTACATATTTGATGACATCATCACGGTTAGGTGGAATTATACTGATTACTGTTATTAAACTATCTAAAAATCGATTAAAAAATAAACTAAGTTTTTGGAGATATGAAGTAGTATCTGTTATAGAATACCTAAAATTAATTATCGCGCTTGTTTCGTCGTCCTGTATCTTTTCAATTGTTATCTTACCTATATTACCAAGATCACCCTCCAACCCATGATAATCTTCCTTCGTGGAAACATAGTCGGATTTCAACGGCTCACGTGGTAGATCCGCTATATCGACGGTGCCTGGAATAAACTCAGGATAACCTAATAAGGTTCTAATTGAGCTGTTGTATATATCTACGGAGTAATCTGGTGAATTTATTTCGATGACCGTTGACAACAGCGGCTCGTGCCCCTTTATTTCAATTGGGTATTTATCAGGTTCATCCTTGACTTCAATGATATTTGGTCCTGTGATTGCCTGGATTGATTCTATGATTGCGTCATTGATATCTTCGATATCGTATACACCCGTTGGCAGATGTATCGTATGTGTTTCTGGTTCGGATTTTGTACCGGCCGGGTTAGTTTTTCTATACGTGAACGTAAAACTGTTATTGGGAGGTTTACCATTGAACGGTTCTGATCGCACCTTAGGCCAACTGTAGTAGCATCTTAATTGCGTTAACGCCAACGGAGGATTAAATTCAACGCTGAATTCCGGTGTTTTCGTCACTATCGAGATCAGCTTTGTTTTTGTTGTGGTGGTGTTTGTTGCTATTCGTTGAAGGATTTCTTGTGACGATGTTGCCATTTGTTATTATTATTATCACGTTCCAGTTTTGAAATCGTTGAATCATACAACCGGACCATTTTCGAGAACTCTTCTTCGGTGATTATTTGATCATCAATCGCTGAAGAGATCAACATTGACAATTCCGAAACAGCGTTTGACGCAGTAATAAGTTTAACAGCGTAATCGTGTAGTTTTTGTTGAGAACACGACGATATTTTTTTTGTTATTCCGGTGAATACTCCTGCGATTGTTGCAGCGGCTGATATCACAATCGGTACAACAACTGGAGCTGTCATTGTAACCGTCGATAATATTATTCCAGCGCCGGCAATTACACCTGATACCGATTAAACGGTTATATCTAATGCGGTAATTCTACGCTGGTATTTTTTCTTTTTTGTGCTATATTGTTGTATTAACGCTTCAAGTTTATCCTGAAATTCTTTGACAGTGTTATATCGATATTCAAATGCGGTGGGTGCAAGTGACATCGTTGATGACATCTTTGATGTTATTGTTGACATTTTATCTATTAACGACGTCAACAATTCTCTGATTGAATCTCTTCATGAAATCTGTTAGATTTTCCATCGAAGATTTTCCATTTCACGTTATTGAAATCCTTTTAATTTAACTGTTTACTTAAATCAGCTACAAATTCAACATACCATGTCATTGAAACCCTAGCAAGATTATTATCAGTAGATGTAATCGTGAATTGTTCAATCATATCCTTGTCGATGATCGTTGATATCGTATTATTGACCCCAGATGAACTCGACGATGATAACGTAAACAACGTTGGTGTCACTAACGTTAATCGATAAATTCCCTTTACGGTTGCAGTAACGTGTAAAATACTATTTAGCGGTGTCCACGTATATGATCCGTATTGAATCGTGTATACTACGTTGTTGACGATATTTTTATCATGAGGGATTTTTATTTTTTCAACTATTGCTATCATTCTTGTTGCATCCAATACGATGTTATTGGTGGTCGTTTTAAGATCATCGATGGATTTCTTTATATCTGGAAGTTTTATATCGAGTTTATCAAATGTAGATCCAAGAAATTTATCAACGATATTTCTTCGGAATGTTGAAAACTGTTTTACATGTTCTTCATATCTGGTTTGAAGTGTTGCTAGTTCTAACATAGAATCTTTTATCGTTGTGAGATTTGGTGCAGTCACACGCGGAACACCAAAGAAGTTATCGATGGGAGTTTCAATGGCATCAATGATATCTTGTTGGAGCTGATTAAACCTGGTTATATGATCGTTATAATCGTCACGTAGTTTTTTCGTATCCGCGGCGGAGTCACCAGCAGTGACTTTAACGTCATCGATGGTTTTTTGTAATTGTGTGTTAACGCTTATTTGATCAGATAATTTTTTTATTTGATCTAAGTTTGCTATCGCGGAGATAGCTTTGTTGATTATTTTTTTTTACCTGTGCGATAGTAACCGATTCAGGAACACGTGGTACTGATCTTCCAAAAATATCTGACATTGTTATATACTACATATTTATTTGTTAAAATCATCGACGTTGACTTGTCATAGTTGTGTACTCATGGATGGCTTTGTGAGGTAATTTAGGATTTGCCGAGATAACCATCAACGCGTTAAGAGTTTCTCGCCCACAAATTGGAGGATCTGTTAATGTCTGCGTGGGCAACGTTGAATACCAAATTGGAATCCTTTGAGTTCTCGGGATTTTTTGTGAAATCCTTGGAATTTTCCTCGGAATCTTTTTTAATTGCGATATATACTTAACAAATTCAATAGGAGTTGGCAATGCATATGAGTCAAAATAAATAATTGATGTCGGCGTTATTGCGTAACCGACCCAATGAGTTCCAGGTCCAGTGTTATCATCAAGATTAATTATTCCAGTTTCTGGTATTTGTGGTTTTGCTTGTAATTGATCTTTCATGAATACACCTCTAAAATGCTTTATTGGGAGATTTTTTACAGCTTCGTATAGATCAAAATTTGACATTGGTGAAATTTCGTTGAATCTAGATTTTTCCACTAACTGGTTTTGTAGTATCGCGTGAATCGACTTCCTGGTAGTCTGAATCCCTTTCCCTTTTTTTTTCTCGTAGATTTTCCCGGTAGACCTTTACCTAGTATTCTGTTAACGGTAGCAGCACCAAGCGCTCCAGCTGCACCAGTTCCTAACGCTCCAAGAAGTGCCGGGCCCACTGATGAAATCAATCCTGGAATTGCAGCCAACAGAGGAAATATTCCTCCGGTTTTTACCATGTTGGCGATTGCAGCTGCAGATAGCGTAATCTGAACTCCTTTTTATCTTTGAGCGCGTTATTAAAATGGATAACTTGTGTATTTGTCAACGATAATTTATTTGGTCCACCGTTCATCTGATTAGATTTTAGCGTAATCGTAGTTCCACATTTTTTAGCTGAACTCGATTGAAGTTTTTTTTATCTGACCGGGTGTCAGTGTGACATTGATAGTATTATACGACATTTTTATATAACTGTGATTGATTCAATTACATGTTTTCCACTGGTGCATCAATGACTCTCATTCTTCCACCACCACCTTCAAGTATCATATTTTTATCGCTGAGAAGAACGGCAACTGCTCTAAATCCTCCAAGAGCATCACCGATACGAGCTTGGAATTTCACATCAACGGTAGAGTGTTTAGATAAATCAAGATGTTGCAACGAAAAGTAATAAATCGGATACATTCTTTAAAATCTACCTGTGATATCTGAAGTCCAGTATCAATATTTTGATCACGACCCATAAATGACCACAATCGATGATAAACTCGTCCTATTTGATTATTATCGTAATCGATGATAAGATTTTCCGCGGGATCTTGTTGATTACTTATCCGTAATGATACCTCAGTGACATCACATTTGTCAAATATCATATGAGATCGTAATTGTATACTATCATTTGCAACACCGGCTATTTTTTGAGTTCTATTCGAGTTCTGCAACACAACAAAAACATGTCTTGGTGCGGAAACATTTTTCGTCAATGCAAGTTGCCAAGTAAAAACTCCAGTACCTGTACCGGATGTAGTAGCTGTTGTAACATCACACCAACTCAACATTGATTTTCCTCCTTGGTCCATAAATGATAACAACCGAGTTTCAACAGTCAACGATGGTGTCATAACTGGCATCCACAACGCTAACTTTGTTAATGTTACACTACCATCTGTTAAAGGATGAGGACCACGCCAAAGAGCATATTCATCAGTTGATCTTCGTGTAAGTGTTACAGTATGGCTAGCACCAAATATTACTCGCCGGACATCTCTGCAAAATCCAAATATATGAGACAACGGAATCGTACATGAAAATCTACCAAGTTTATCTATGTTTGCTTTTCGTGATGCAAATCCAGCGTTGTAATTAGGATTACTACCTACAACAACAGGTTCACTTTTAGAACCGTCAGCGAAGGCAGTATTATCTAGTTTATTTGGTGTTCTTGTAGTAAATTGACGATGATCAGCGTTATTGGAAGTATCCTTCGCAAACATCATCGAATGACCCGCGGATTTAATAAAATCATCAGAGTATCTAGCTAAACCTATAATTGTGGTTGCAACATCAACATCATTATCGATAGATTCAATCTTACTAGAACCAATTGTATACTGGGCGTTGTTAAATAACGCCATTATTCCATTATTGACAAATCCAATCGGAATATTTTCGAGATTATCAGCATCTACAAACTCAGTTTTATCACCTTTCCGCAGTTGTCCTTCTACGTCGATGTATGCTTCACACGGCAAGAAGTATTTAGATGTGTCATCGAATCTGAGTTCAATTCGTGATCTTGTATCTGGATCATGAGTTTGATATGAAAAATACTGATAATCGCGTATAGAATTATTTCTTCCTACGGGATCATCTACTTTAAAAGCATCATCAATTTCGTCCTTGAACATTTTATATTAACGTAGTTGATCTAAATGTTTAACCGCGCCAACCCGGAACCAGCAATTGCTCTTAACCGTGCAACTGCAAGTTTATTAATCGCGCTACCTATCCTAGGAGGCATTTGTTCCGTAGACTGTAATTGAAACTTTCTTCGTTGAAATCCATTTCCGTTTTTCTTTGAATTTCTATTTCCACGTCTCGCCAACGACATAAGTTTTTCTTTCGCGGTACCTAACATATCAAATGCGCTATCACCGATAACTTTACCAGCTCGGTCACCGAAAACTCCAATAGCTTTTGACGCTATTTCTTTGCCAACCGGTAACAACTTTGGAGCAATTCTAGTAAATAATCCAGTGACAATATCACCAAGTCCGTTTCCATAAGTGAGCTTGTAAACCGGCAATCTTGAGTTTACAACGTAAACAGGTCTTGCTCTGTTCATACTACGATGTACTATCATTTTATTTAAATGCTATATGTCTAATCGCGGTGATCAATCACTGTAATAATCATCGGTAAGTTCATCGATGAAACTTCGATATAGTCCGATATCCATTACACGTCCTTGAAATAATCGTTGACAGATTTCGGTTGCCTCGTTAATTATTTCCGGAGAATTATTTCCAGCTCGCTTCCCCCCAATGAGAACTTCTAACCGTGATATATCATCGAGAACACTTCTTGAACAGGGTATTGAATTTCCAATTCCACCACCGCGATATCCCTCGCCAGATTTTTCTTCTTCAGGTTCTTCATCAAACTCAGGTTCTTCTTGTTGAGGTTCTTCAATAACAGGTTCTGGTTGTTTTCGTGGTCGTCCTCGTTTTTTTTGGAGTTGATTGTACACGTGATCGTTCTTGTTTTTTTCGTTCTCGTTCCTCCTTCTCTCGTTGTTTTTGTTCTGTTTTTAGTCGTTGTTGTTCAGTTACTAATAAACCTCGCTGTTGTTGATATTCGTAATATTTTTTTTCAACAGCAGTTACATACGCCTGATATATGACATCCTCATTCTTGGCTTGTGGTAGTTCTCTTTTAATTTTGTAAACTGCTTTAGCAAAATCACCTACGTTTTTTATATAACCGTGTTGTCCCGGTTTTAAATTATTTCCTTTAGCGTAATATCCTTGCGCAGCAAAATCTACTAAATTAGTTAAGTCTTTTTTATCAATCTCCGCTAAAGCAACCTCGGTAAATCTATCTCTGAGTTCTTGAACTCGTTCATCATATGACTTTTTAGGTTTTACCTCTGGTTTTAATTCTTGTACCGCGGTTACAACTTCCTTAGTTGCCGTAGTTATAGGCTTAAATAATTCTTTAGTGTCAGTGGTAAAATCTTCTTTTGCTTGTTGACGCGCTTGAAGATTATCTCTGAAAGAATCTCTCACCGGGAGAAATTTCTTAATCGCGGCCAACCGTTCTCGTGTTAATTTAGTTATTTGTGCCTCTGAGATGTTTGACATTTATATAAAAAATATATCGCTAATTCATCATCGTATCGGTTAGCGCATAGCAGCAGAGAGGGTGAACGCCATATATTTGGCGTCTTTTTTTATACTAAATGGAACCTTACAAGGAAGCCTTTAGTTTACCAAATTGACCCTTCTCGTTAATATTTACTAGGAAGGTCTATTTTTGACAAATTGAGGCTTCCTAGTAATATTTAATAGAAGGTAGCATCGTTGACGCATAAAAAGTTGGTCTGTTCACCCTCTCTGCTGCTAGACTTCATTGACTATCATATTATTTACTCAGCCCTTAGGTACACTTACCTGACTATCTAATCATCTGCTCAGTCCTTATATACACACCCATGACTGTCTTATCATATAGATTGTCTTTATGTACACTTTCTTGACTATCTTAATATCTACTAAGTCCTTATGTACACTGCATTGAGTATATTGTCATCTACACGGTCTGTATGTACACTGTCTTGAGTATCTTGTCATCTACACAGTCTGTATGTACACTGCCTTGAGTATATTGTCATCTACACAGTCTGTATGTACACTGCCTTGAGTATATTGTCATCTACACAGTCTGTATGTACACTGCCTTGAGTATATTGTCATCTACACAGTCTGTATGTACACTGCCTTGATTATATTGGCATCTACACTGTCTTTACGTAGAAAAAAATATACAGTAGGAAATATTACATTTGTTAAAAAGTGTAAGCCAGAGTCGCAACAAAAACATTTTCAAGAATATAATTTAAGAAATTGTCCGCCCGTAATTTTATAGAAAACCAAAACGGAATCTGTAATAGTCAACAGGACAGTCTCCGTTTATTTATGAGATAAAAATATGGCTGATGATTCACAAACTGCGCTTATTTAGTACTTTTGGTTGTTGTTGTTTAAATAACCTTACAACTAAACAGTGGACTCGTAACCTTTAGGTTTGGATACATAATGAATAAAATATCATTTTTTTTCCTCTGCATCGATCCAATTTGCGAGAGTAGAATACATGTTTGCATTGTTGCCCAGTTTGTGGCACACTGATGTTCGACACTACTGCTGCACACTGATGTACGACCTTATTGGGACATATTGATGTACGACTCTTTTGGGGGCATATTATGTACGACCATATTGGGGCATACTGATGTACGACCCTATTGGGGCATATTGATGTACGGCCCTATTGGGGCATATTGATGTACGACCCTATTTGGGGACTCTGATGTACTTTTCATTGGAATAAACCATATTGAGGCATACTGATTTCCCCTCCAGTTTTAATAAATAACACTTTTTCAACTGCAATTCAATTACAAAGGATGCGACAGTGAAACTGCTTTCTTTTGATATATTGCTTTTCATAATATTAATGAAATTATCATACCACATAATATACCAAATTAGCGAAAATGAATATATGGCAACAAATGACAACTACCAATAAAAATCAATTCAAAATAAAACTTCCTTACGTGGTTCTCACTAACCTTGAATCAAGGTCAGTATCTAGGTCAACATTACTTGTTTACCAAAGAAAATTGGGTCAACTGATTTTCTAAAAAGATTCATCATCTATAGTGAATAAATTTACATTACAATAGCATGTATTGAAAAATAAAAAAGAATTTAAAACTTACAAAAATATTAAATTAAAACAATTTTATATCAAATCAGATATACATTCGTAACAATATGTATATATTCTCAATCTTCGAGGAAATATCATTCTTCAATTTTCAAGGTGTATATCTTGTTACAAGTTAAGGTATTAATGCAAGAACACCGGGGCCCCGAGTGGCCGAGTGGTCTAAAGCGCTGTCCGGTACGGATCACTGCCATCTCACCTCTGTCTGCGTGGGTTCGAGTCTAAGATTCGGCTAATGTAGTTTTGTGAGAAAGCTTGCCAGTAGCTTCTCGTGAGTCGGTGGTTCTTTCCGAAGGTTTTCCGGGTTCTTCCTCCACCATTAATACTGGCCGCCATGTATAGCCTATATTGTGCTTAAAAATTGCGTTAAAATTAAACAATCACCGATCAGATTCTTTAGTAATATAAAAAAGTAACGATTTGCGGAGAATTCCAGCGAGAGGAACTTACAAAATGAACATATGATAGGAAAATGAATAATGTATTTATGTTTTCTATAATTCTTCTACATTCACCTCTCCCAGGCCTGACACGAGTGGCAGTTTCAGAAATGTAACCAGAGAAATAAGTTTGCAATGCATGGTTTTTACGCCAAGATGAAAGCAACACTAAAAGCCATTTGCTACAAAAATTAGTATTAATATAAAAAAATATTTTTCCTGCGAGCTTCTCATAGATAGCATACTCTATCCCCCCCCCCCCCCCGGCTATTATATATCCATTAATAAATTATCTTTATTGTAAAAGGACAAAAATCTGAACCGCACGATCGCTAACTTCAGTTCTTTCTGGGACTCATTATAGATGGGTCAGTGAGCAATTTGTCGATTCTCTACAATCTAGGAGATTGATAATTTACACAACGGATCTCAGCTCGTCGTCCCTGATCAAATTGATGATCGATTTATTAGGATAAAACTGTATTTCGTCTCCAAATTTTAGTTACATTCATTTTCAACGCATTTTTCTAATTACCTTATGCTTTTATGGTCTTTTACTGCGAACGTTGTAATATATCATTCAAGCCAATGATTAACTATTTTATGTCCATGGAATTACTGTCAGTTCAAGTATAATCCATTCTTTTGTGGCAAGAATATTCTATTCAAAATAATATAAATTTTTGACACACCGGATACCACCTCCGTGTTTTCATGACAAGCAATATGTCGGCTTATTCATGCTCACCCATTTGAAAAGCTATAATGTTTATCCATCGGGATATACAAATGAAATATTACTTTGGACTGTTGCTGTCAGCATTTCAGACGAGTAATTGGCTCAGGTTTATATCCAGTCTTACAAAACGTAACTTTATATATATATATATATATATATATATATATATATATATATATATATATATATATATATATATATATATATATATATATATATATATATATATACACACACACACACACACACACACACACACACACACATTGACCATTGAAACAGCTATAGATCTTCAATGTGTTATTTGGCGTTTATTGTTTCATGTAGTTATCAAATGTTGTATCACATACATTCATTACAATGATAATGCGTCGCCTTATCATTTTATAGATCGATACTTTGTGATTAGTGTAAACAGAGACGCCAATATCGCTTAAACATAGTCACTAATTAAAAGACAATCTGTCAATCAATATCCACTAGCTCCTAGTACACAATGTGTTGAAGTCGGTAGGTATATCCGAGTATAGATGTAATATACATTACGATTGGAAACCAATATACTAATTGTTCCATATAGTGACAATATCTTCTGGATCTAGCAATCAATGAAACGGATTCAGTCTTTATCAGAGTATTATAGATTTTTCGCAAACAATATTAAATAATCAAAATTTTCATAAATATAGTATTGTTACTTTACAATGTACGAGACACAAATCGCCAAAATATAAATTTTCATTATATCAGTCTGTTTTTAAATTTTGTGTCATATTCCTTATCTAATATAATGTTTCCACTACAACACATGTACGACATTTGCTTCAAAGTGTGCTAGTTAATCTTTGCAAAGGTACTCGAACTGTAACATAAATTAATTATCATGTATGACCGTAATTGGATTCGCTCAGTGAAAATCATGCTACAGACAAAAAAAACTTATAACAATAGCATTAATAGTAAATGCCTTTATTATGAAAAATAATGTATGGAGCTTTTTTTCTTCAAGATCAAGGAGTATTCAAAACATTCCGAATACATAATCGTTATGAGAACATGTATTGTCGCAAGACACTGATGATAATCCGCTATCGTTTTCATATATGTTAAGGATATTTATGTAGTGTGTTGGTGAGGACATATTATCTTGAAACAATGTAGAAATTTGACTTTATTCTTTCGTTTTTTGATTGAAGCCCAATGCTGTTGCCAACGCTAAAATATTCACACCAATCCTCCTCTGCCAAGTCGAAAAATACATACCACTTCACACAAGAAAAAGAGCTAATGCGTTTAGAACGCAAACGTAATAACGAAATTCTTTACATACAGGTGCCAAAACTATTTCGATTGTTTCTCTTCCTCCTCTTTTCCTCCTTTACTGACGATGCAAGTTAAAGCTAATTTTAAACAACTGTTTTTCAATCTGATTGATAAATGAAAATGCAAATACCATTCGTCGGTCATCCTTATTGCAGAAACTGCTGTAACACTTCATAGTATGACATCTCTCTGAGATTATGATTGGAGGGTAATTGAGGTATACATTATTTGTTCCAACGGAGAAGATCATTCACCGTTCGAAAAGAACTCGCGTCAATCGTTGATCATCAAATATATTAAAAGCAATTTTTTTTTCCAGAACACTATTGACAATACTGCCAAACCTACTTGAAGAGATTTAAAGAATACGGTGAAAACCAAAGAAAAACAAATATGAATAACATTTACCTAAATCTGAAAGTAACAATTATCAATAATAACAATACGAATCCAGATTCAGATGCCATAGTGTTTCCCGTTATGAATTTCATGCATTCATTGTTAAGTGAAGTGGAATTGTACCTGAGCAACAATTTTGTCAGCAGCAGAATCATAGACACTGGGCTTTACCAAACTAACCATGACAATATCGTTACCTACGTAAAAGAGGCCAGGAACAAACACCTTATTGTGTGGGGCAGGGGGGTAAACCGACACGTCGCTCGCGTTCAACGAGACCGATCTGGAAGAGGATGATGATCCTCACAAGGTGGTACGATTCTAAATCCGTAGTGTATAACTGAACCTAGCTTTGCCCAAAATAATTATGTGAGATCTTTCTCGATTTTGTTTGAAGGCAGATGGGATCTGATTTGATTTCACTCCAGATCAAAATAGTAACAATAGACAGTTCTATCCTATAAAACCAGGACAACTACATGCTGTATTTTAGTTTTCAGAAGCCCTCAAAAATAGTGAACGTTATCTTATTGTTGAGAACTCAATAATGCCTTTGAAACCAAGAGCCTCAGATAATTGACCATTGGCTATGAAACACAATGATGTGTATATTTTTGCGCGCGCGCAATTTACAAATTCAAAATCGAGCAGGGAATTTTCTATTTTCTTTTCCATTCTTTTTGTTTCTTCATAGATTTTCTGTTATACGATGTTACATACAAAGTTAAAATTTTCCTCGTTCTTTTTCTTCTTTTATCCACTTATTCCGTCAAATTTTTTATCTAATATACACCTGTAAGTTGTAATTTACAATGTCTCAGATTGTTTCAAAATCTGTCACTTCATTCATAAACATGTATACAAATGCATTCTAAAATAATGTTTTCTTATGTTCTCACTTAAAATTCATTGAAAAACTGAAAGCAACAATAAAAACAAACGTCTAACATTGTGTTTTTATTATTTTTAAAATAATAAGGGCGGCTCATTCATCTTGCATGCGAAAATTGCAAATATTACAAGAATTCAGTACTGGACTCTTTACTTATCAGATGAAGTGCAGTGTTATCTGATGGTGGTACTTTGTTGTAGGTAGTGTTAACTGATGGTGGTACTTTGTTGTAGGTAGTGTTAACTGATGGTGGTACTTTGTTGTAGGTAGTATTAACTGATGGTGGTACTTTGTAGTAGGTAGTGTTAACTGATGGTGGTACTTTGTTGTAAGTTGTGTTAACTGATGGTGGTACTTTGTTGTAGGTAGTGTTAACTTATGGTGGTACTTTGTTGTAGGTAGTGTTAACTGATGGTGGTACTTTGTAGTAGGTTGTGTTAACTGATGATGGTACTTTGGCAGTTGTGTCCTTGGTAAAGAGTTGAGGCAAATACATGTAGAAGATGCATATGGGAGATGGGATGTCAAAGTAATATATTCTGTAAAATGAGAATTTGTCTAACCAGCACATTGCAAATGCACACATTATGCACTAGATCGGCATTAAGGTATAGAATATATTCCTAATTTCTACCTTAATTAATAAAGTTAGGTTACAAGAGCCATACATACTAATTTGTACAAAAAAAAACGTAACTCTCGTGAAGTAAGGACTTGTTTTCTTGATTAATCCACGAGATAATCTTAAAGGATATCATAATTAATTTTGATCAAACATGCGCATCGAGTGCTTTTCTCGTGACCTTGTTTTAATTATTATTAATTTGATCTAAAGGTGTCAATTAAATTTTTGCATAACAAATCCGTCTAAATTGTTTTAAACATTGCAGAGATTGCAGAGATAGCACTTATCTTTACCTTGATAGTAAATAACAAAAGTAAAACTATCTTTCTGACATCTAACCTGACAGTCTGCTTTGGTTGGCGGTTTGTTGCAAAGATAAATTGTACATCTTTGACATCCTTACCTAACATTACGATTCAGTTGACAGTATGAGAGAAAGTGAACATGTGCCTTTCTGACCTACTATTTTTCAAATTGACGATATGTCCAATTATTTTTTCATTTTACTTTAGCGAATACCGAGTTAAATCAATCTTTCAAAGTAGTTTTGACTGAACGCTATGCAAGCAATTTGATATTACATTGTAAAGGGTACAAAGGATGTCGCTATTAAACTGTGATAAGATACAAATCCCTCTATCCAACCATTTGTATGTATTTAATTGGGCAAATTTTCCGTTAGACTGACCAATGCAGCCGGATTTGCTTTATAACAGATAAACTGTAAACGTAGTTACAAAAAATTTTTAAAAAATCTAATTATTGATTATTTTTGACAAATTTTGTTCAAAAAGCTTTGTTTTCCTAAGATACACTATTCAATAGCACCTTGATTACTGTGCTGTATGGTAATTTATTTCATATCAATTGCGTCATAAGCGTAAGCACGTTGCCAAGGCAACTGCCTTATTGTTTCTAAACACAGAGACTGTTATAGCCCAATGTAAAAGAGAATAATTGTTCTGGTCGTGGTGCATTTTCTGTTAACATCCTGTGGCTAAAAACGGATAAAAAAGATTATTTACATGCCGGTGTCAGAATCTAATAGCTAGGATTTATTTATTGACTGATATAGTCTGAGAAATATTTACTTCCATTGCCCATTTGCAGGGAAATGGAAAATCAGTTTGATGATGGTTGAAGACAAGGTTTTTGTAAATTTTCGTTTGCTCGCTATTTATTTTCTTCGAATTCACACGAAGTAAATGTTTGGGAAATATTACTAATAGAGACGTATCGTCGAAACGTTACAGCAGCGAAACAGTTTGACTTGGAGAAAAATCTAGTAGTAGTTAATACATTGCGATTAACAGTATACATTATACATCTTAATGCCGAGAATTAGTATTACTTTGCATATTAAATTTAATAATAATCGTTACTTCTTGTAAAATAAGCCCCTGTTCAAAATTACTTAAAGATATGAAAAACCACGAAACTTGACAATTCTGTAATAGATACATTGACAATAACTTTCAAAGATTATGCTAAGAAAAGAGCCTAAATTATGTAAGACGTTAATATTAGTACTGGGGCTCTGCATAAAGTTATAAAGCTTTCCATCATTGCAATATAATAAACTTATGAAGATAATTAGGCATTTCTGAAATTATCATACATTGGACATTTAACAACAAAGCGAATCTCATCTTCTTTCTTGGTAAAAACATAAGCGATATTTTAAAATCTAACAAAATTTACCATTATAGGAAAGGTTCCAACTCTGAAATACAAAGTAAGAGAAAACAGTGAGAAGAGTATGGCAGTCTGTATGATATTATCAACTTTAATTGCTTCTACCTTGTTATCAAATCTTATTCTAACCATTTAACTCTCAATTAAATTCATGTTGAAAAATAGTGTACAACGTTGTTTAAATGTAATGTAAAATAGGTCCCATCCCTCAGATCTTGGTTATCCCTTACTTCTCCATTTACGTATGAAAACAGTAGATTCCTAATTTTATTTACTGAAGAATAACAGTACTCCCCATGTCAATTGTAGGTTCTAATTGGAGGATGGGGACTGGACAACTGTCATCAGTCCTCTTTAATAATTTGAATCAGTACTTGTGAATAATGCTAGACTATATTTTATTACCAGCACTGGCATTCTAACCATTTCAATAGGGATAAAATCATTTGGAGTGTTTTGTAATACCAATAATATATTTACAAAATGACGTATATACATCTTAACTGTCAATTGTTTTGTAAAACCTCCAAACTTCTGACCCATAATTCAAAGTTGGTGCTATTGTAGTATCAAATATTGGGAATAAAGCTTTGGTAGACAGTTTACCAAAACGATTAAGTCCAGTGTTGAAACTATAATGTAGCTTTGCTTCCTGTGCTGCTAGATTTATTGACATTGATCAAATGCCACATTATTTTATACGGTACACAGAAGGCCTAGAGTAGATGTTTACCATTAAATGTCACTAAACGTTACATTGTCGCGAATCGTATGTGAAATATGATTACTGAATGTAGAAATTCCCACATTTACTGCAGTGTGACCGGATATTTGCAATATTTCACGGAAATAGACTGTACAGAAGACGTGAACACATTTACTTTTTAATCGCATTTTGTATCCCATATATACTGCGTAAAGATGATGGGGCTGGATAAAGTTCTGTCAGTTAGGGGACCCGTTTATGTCCAAATTTTTCTGTGAACAGAGGCGAGTTTATTTACTTCTGTAAGTTAACATTTAAACTACGCTTGTATTAGGACAGACATTTTAGTAGAAGGAATTTTCTACTAAAACATATTGAGATTGATTACATGTAATTCTATTTATCACAACTATATACTATTATAATAAAGATTATGACCTCATGAGCTAAGACAAAGCTCTCTAGCACCGGAGCGGTTTATCAAGATAGTTGTTTAAGAAATTAGCATTAGAAGAACAGGGTTGTGACTCTAAAACAAATCATCGAACACGAACAACTACCTTATTGTTTGTTTAAGTGATTCGGTAAATTAAACTGATATGCCTTCTAGACATTTAGTAACTACATTTGTTGGCTAGCTGTATAATCGTATAAGATATAGCCAGAGAGTTAGAAGTACATAAACTGATTATCCGTTTCAATCAGATGATAGCAGCAGAAAATTTAGCATTAAGTAGAAATTATACACCATAGGGTAGTTTCAGAAGGAACTATCTTCGATATTTGGGTCAGGAAAAGTACACGAGAGGTAATGGACAAATACATGCAATATATAAACTGATTGTCCATTTCAGTTAGTTGATACAAGCAGTATAAATTAAGCACTAAGTAGAAATCATAAACCATGGAGTAATCGCAGAACGAATTATCTTGGATCTTAGGATCATTACATAATACTTGTATATACGGTGGATTCTATATCTATGGTAAAGATATACCGACACCTCCCCCACCCGGCCATTAAATAAACAATACCCTCAGTTGTACTTTTTGTTGTTCTTGGCTTGTAGCTTTGAGTCATTGTTCTCTTTATAATATTTGTATACATTACATAACAAACCCCTGAGGCGTAACATATCAATATTCAGACATCATAGATAATTTTTCCTAAATTTCCTTTCGCGAATCGAATTCAAAAATGGCCGTGAAAAGTGTTCTTTCAAAGCAAAACCTTTCCAGAAGGCAGGGTTAAAATGTTTTCCCACGATCAAAGCCGATCAGTAAAGAAAATACTGCAAAATAATTGCATGGGCTTATTTGGAAGATCATAAGATATTTTAACGTGTGGAAATATTTAAAAAAAAGAAATGCACATACTAGCGGAAAACTATACCTACTATATATAAATAATACTTTCCTTATTTTCAGCTATGCGAGTCATGGGATCGACTAGACTTATTTGAAATGTATTATTGGTTGGTCAATATATTCAAGTCTATTACTAACAGAAGATCGTTTGTTATACATGTTATTACATGTTACTAATGACTGATCTTAAAGTAAAATAGTATATATCATAGTTTCCTAATATATTTTATGATATATGATAATAATCCAGAAATAATATGATTGAAACATACTGCTTTAATTTACTTTGAATCCCACATTTCCATGTAAGTACTCGTTTGTTATCGGGCAATTAGTTGACTTACAGCGCATGTAACTGCCCATGTAGGCAAGGCCTATTACTTACTATTCCATGCAAG
Source organism: Unio delphinus (assembly GCA_029339505.1). NCBI lineage: Eukaryota > Metazoa > Mollusca > Bivalvia > Unionida > Unionidae > Unio > Unio delphinus. The sequence continues at coordinate 6,999,720 of JAQISU010001238.1, forward strand.
CGGGCGTCTTACATGTAATCACTTGACAAAATCTCATTTTATCACCTGATGATACGTTCATTTAATTGGTGCAAATACCTTTTTGATGTCTTGTCTGAGTTACAAAAATAAATAAAAAATTTAAAAACAACAAGCAGCAAAACGCAAAAAAAAAAACCTAATGATGCGTCTAGACTCTACCTACAGCATTAACAGGTGATGAGTAAAACGAAAACCCAGAAATAAAGAATTAGATGAAATACATCGTCTTCGAGGATTGTAAAAGACGAAGTGTACCTATGATTTTAATGTCCATTCAATTAAATTTGCATAATATTAAAATGGTCAATATTGCTCGCATCTTGAAAGGCAGAAAATTGGCGCTTTACATTTCCCAAGAATAAACATCGGCGAAGGCAATCTATATATTTTTGTGAAACAAGGTGTATAAATAAATGTAAGAAAAAAGTCTAAACTCCGGTGTATGGACTTCACTGTATTCAAAATAGTCATCGTACCATGGAAACATGAGCATCTAATTGATTTTACAAGTTTCTATCAAATACAAAACCCATCTGTTTAAGTTTTGAATAGTTTGTGGTACGGCATGACATTCTGATAGTTAGAGAATGCTGATTATCAATTTCAGTATTAGGTTTTCCAATTTTATTCTGGTTTTTCATTTTAAGTCATTGTGCGGCAGAAGCGTTTCCAATAACACCACAAATCCCTTACCTTGCACAGAAAGCAAATTGAATACGTTATCATCGCAAACGATTCGGAGAAGATTAAATTATGCTTTCAAATGTGCATGGCCTGAATTAACCTTTTCTTCAATTATCAAAAGATAATTTTTATATGAGGAAACACTGAATTACACTGCATACGACTCATGGTGTAATAATGTATAACTGTAGCCCGGTTCGTCACAAAGTATAGTACTAGTCGAAAGGAACCAACCATTATGTCCAATAATGCTAATTGCTACTTGATAACCCTAGCACAAATTCTGCTTAAGCATAAATACATACATACATACATACATACATACATACATACATACATACATACATACATACATACATACATACATACATACATACATACATACATGCATACATAGAAGATATCTCAATCAAGGTTCTATGTCAACAGCTCCTTTGACATATTCGTATATTCAATTTAATTTTCCCAAGGCCCAATACTCTTTCTTACTATTTAATTTTTCCAAGGCCAAATACTCTTTCTTACTATTTAATTTTTCCAAGGCCCAATACTCTTTCTTACTACTACTTTAGGTCTTAAATTAAGTAAAAGAAAAAGAAAGATTATAAAACCAACAAATAAAGTAAAGTCAACAATCTGTTTATTTCTCTAACTTAGAAAGTGAAAATTTAAAAGAAGCTGATAATTTATGAATTAAATCCCCCAAAAAACTTAAATTTAATATATCCAAGTCCAAAAGTATAGAATATTCCGAATGAGCTCAAATAGTTTTGAATGACCTGATATACGACAATGATGCAATCCAAAATGTCCCGGACCAAAGTTAAACTCACGATATAGATAGGCCTCACACTCTGAAGTAATAAATAACGCATTTCCAGCGACCATGGAAAAAAACCTCTGAGACTTAGTTTGAAAGCGAGATCTTACTCCCACCTAAATAATAAGGTGTCGTTATAAAAGAAGACCATTCTTTGTTATTCGTTCATTATTATTTCCGAATTAAGCCTAAAAGTTGTAATATGTTAAATCTGTAGCTTTGATTCGACTTATAGTTACTTCATGCAAGAGTGTAATAGCCTATATGATATCTATATTCGTTACTTTGTTACCATGCCAATAAATAGGTATAATTTTAATAATATTACATCCTATTTTTGGAATTCAGATGTGGAGCTTGAGTATCTGGCTAAAAGCGTTTGAATGTGATAATAAAAACTCAGATATCAATCCGAACACGCAACGGTACAGGACAACAGCCGGTAGAAACAATATAGCACGATCTAGTTTACACTGCCTCCGTAAAAGTCTTAGTTTGGATACCGTGATAATTTATTTTGTTACAACGATGTATATTTATCGAATCATGTCCTGTCAGACTATTTACTTCTCCATCATACTAAACATATTGAGGATTATTCTTTTTTTATATCTTCGAGGACATTGTCTATTGCAACCTTCACCTTTTTGGAAGACTTCTTTGGAAAATCTCAGTAAGTCATTGTTTTGATGTATGAAGGAACTAGTTTCTATCAGGTAATGAAGTTATTACCTTTAATTCTCGGAAGAGTAATTACATAGAATCTCAGGAGGTCAATACTTTGATGTGATCACTAAAGTCAATTATATAGAACCGAAATGTTACCGACATCGTAAAACCATTAATATATGGTAGTATATCTTACTGCCAAACAGGATATCAGCTGAAATAAAAAAATATGTGCAGTAATTTAAATTTTATGGAATCATAAATCCAAAGCACACTTAATTTCTCTATCCATTCCAACTTGAATCAAACACGTGGATCACGTGGAATATTTTGTGACATTTATCGCGGGATGTGCTACTGTTAAGATGAAAAGATTTTACCTGGTTTACCTGTGACATAGGGGTTCATGCATAATGTGAGAAATAAGTAATTATTTAAAAAAAAGGATGGTTGATAACGGACTAAGAAAACTTATAAGGATTAAGCACAATCGTTAAATAGTGGTATACATTTTACGTATTAACTATATTTAATAGCTAAATATTTGTACAGATACATGTACTTGTTTACAATTTTGCACACTCAAATGTATAAGATACGTGAACTGTCTGTCTCAAAGATATTTATAATAAGATTATTTACGATAGATAACCACACTATTATAATAGAACTGTGAAAAACTTGACCGATTTGTACCGTATAATGTATATGCTAACATTCAAGGATAAATCAAGCCATATATGGAATAGTTCTATAAAATTAAAGGTCTGTTAAACCTTATATGCATAAGTGTTTCCCCATTCGTCAATTTTATGCAAGTTTCTTTAAATGCCAAAACATGTTTAGATAGGACAATAATACTATTAGATTCAGTGGCAAGTTCTGTTGTTTTCGATATAAGCTCATTTAGCGAGAAAAAGAAAACATGAAGGCAGCTTACGTATTACAAAGTCCACATCGACAAAAGGAATAATAACTATAAAATGTTTCGCCAAATCTTTCTTTAGTAACGCAGGTTCAATGCTTGTGGTTTAATACTTCGTGACGCAAGAATAATGGGAAAACAATGTCGTTAAGCGGAGAATATGTTACACTAAAGTCATAGTAACCGAAAGGTTTCTATGATAATGGTAAAAACAAAAATCAGATCCAATTCTATCACTTGTTAGTTTGTATTTAAAAATACTGTCAACAGAGTTATAGGGATACCAATTCAAGATAGTGTAACGCAATAGTCGTATCAGCGTAGTGTAATCGGCAACATAAGGCATGCGCTTTGTTTGGTCTCAGTTTCCAAAAGAAAACGTTCAAATTTGTTCAAAAGAGGAATTCTTAGCTACCCGACAATACCTGAATAGAACTGTGCAGTTGAAGTAAGAGCACTGAATTTCAAAAAGGTTTTTTTTTTTCGTCTCTTTTTTGTGATCTTGCCATAATGATTATGTTAGAAGTAATGATTTTCTAACTTTATCAGGAAGAATTGAATGTATTCAATGAAGGAATCACATCAATTTATAGGATGACAGAGAGCTTAAAGAGACTGCAGTGTGTGTCTGTGTTTATGTCTGCGTGTGTCTAATCAGTTAGGTCAATAATTGTTAATAGCAGTAAACATGATGTTAATAGGCTATATTTATAACATACAATAATGGCACGTATTACACTCCAAGTCTTGAATACTTTAAAATTCTATATTTTACATACTGTGAAGAACTGCATGAAATTTGGGTACTTTGAAATACTGTGATTCATAAAATGTTAACAACTGCGTGAGATTTCGATGCTTTGAGACATTAAACTCCCTACAGTCTGAAGGTCTGCGTGATTTGGATACTTTAAATGTTATGGTTCACACGATGTGAAGAACTGTACGAGATTTGGATACTTTTAAATGTTATGGTTCACACGATGTGAAGAACTGTACGAAATTTGGATACTTTTAAATGCTATGATTCACACGACGTGAAGAACTGTACGAGATTTGGATACTTTTAAATGTTATGGTACACACGATGTGAAGAACTGTACGAGATTTAGATACTTTTAAATGTTACGGTTCACACGATGTGAAGAACTGTACGAGATTTGGATACTTTTAAATGATATGATTCACACGATGTGAAGAACGCAATGACCATCACTGAGATCATTACAACTCGTCGATGGAGATGGCTCGGCCACGTCTGCAGAATGCCCCCTGACTCACCACCAAGGGTGGTACTGACATGATCCCACAGGGGAAAAGGAACCGTGGCATACCCAAAGAGACCTGGCGACGAAACGTGGAACGAGACCTTAAGACCAGAGGCCTCACCCTGCACACCGCACTCGCAACAGCTGCCGATAGACCAAAATGGTGCTCCCTTGCTGTCGCCTCAAGCACCAGATGGCGCAGAGAGGATTGATGATGATGATGATTAGGGCATAACCGATTAGCATTTTTCTACCGATTTCCGATTCCGGATTTTGGGTATGAAATTTTTCCGATTCCGGATACGATTCGATTAATCGGAAATACTAAATCCGTATTTTTTTTCTAAAAATTTCATCTTCCGTTTCCGGGTTTCTGGTATCTGGTTTTGCCGTGTCTAGCATGTTACTTAGTACTTTACCATATCTGGCTTCATTTCCGGTTTTCACCCGTCGGTTCAAATAGATTGTCTCACAGCGTGGTTGTGTTGACTATATTGGACTTTTCTGACTTCTTATTTAACTTTATTAACGCACTATCGAATGACACGCAGTGTTAGACACGGTGCTATAGAAATTCAACTTTATTATTTTTATTATCCGGATCGGTCGTTCCTGCCTTGTCCGACTCCGATTAATCGGAAGTTCATACTATCCGGTGGAATCCGATTTCCGGATCAAAAGTCGGTTATGCCCTAATGATGATGATGATGATGATGATGATGATGATGAATAAAACCGGTAATATTTTTAAATGGCCGCATCTCAAAGAAATTTGACAACACCGAAACACGGACTTTCGCGGATACTGGCAAGTACGCACCGTTAAACTTGAATCAAAATGGGCTAGATCGAACATAATGCTAAAAATACAAAACCGACGTTTTACTGAGACAAAAATAAATTATTCAGAGAAATACTAAAATTCCTACACTGAGTTTAATTTTAGTTCAGAACACAAAGTCGAGAAAATGTTTAATAAACTTTTAAAAATCTTCAATAAATGTCTGCGTAAAGAGTTTGGAATTTGTAGAATCAATTTAAAATAAATTTGAAAATTTATTTTGAATTATTTGATTATTTTAAAACATTATTTCATCTTTTGTGTTTTTAATCTCCGCGCAAGTTTTTGTCAGTTTCGTAACTTTAGATTCAATCAATATTGCTGACTTAATTTTCGTATGCTCTATATGCCGTGTCAGTTTTCGAACTTGACTATTACTACTGGCCTCTGCTGTTTTAATATAATTTCCCAGGCTTGCATTAGTTTCCGCAGTTCCCTGGCATTTTCGTTATTTATGAGCTTAGTTTCATGCTTAATTTTCTCATAATTATTTGACTATTTCGTTTTATTTCCTCTATATTCCGTTTTTGGTTCGAACTTTCAGACCAAGAATTAGTCTCGTGCATTGGAATGCCATTATCACGTTCACTTCTTTGTTTACAACTGTTAATAATACCGGTCAAATTTACGCATATATCGACAACAGCAATATACTCTGAGATACGGGTAAACGTTTTAATAAATTAAAAAGAAACGTAATGTAAAGCAAAATAACCTGCTTCCCAATATTTTTCTTTATAAAGTTGCAAGTAACTAATGACTTTAGAGCGCACATATAATGTGTGTGATTTAATATCTTCCTAGTAGACAATTAGAGAGTCTGAAAATAATATATGTGCGTGTATATATATATATATATATATATATATATATATATATATATATATATATATAAATATGTGTGTGTGTGTGTGTGTGTGTGTGTGTGTGTGTAACCGATTGGTTCACTATAGTGTGTTGATTAAATCTGCCAATCGCTACAACAATACTAAAAGTTAGAGAATTAACGGATCGTTAGGAGGTAAGACCTGATCTTCATTATCGAAATAGCCTCAACTGCCATGAACATGTGATATTTTCAATTGAATTGTCATTAAGTGATATTTCGCCATACTGCCCCTTCATGTTAAACTCCGAAAGACCCTAAAGTGCTATCCAAACGTAGGGCATATAGTGCGATTGATGTTAACCTATGGACCTTTGTAAGATAAAATTTCTTTAAATCCATACTTTTAAATGGATTAGATCAATACGAATTTATTACCAACGCTAAAAACGATGTTACCGTCGTTCATATATCGCAATGAAATAAATAGACGAGAACAGAAACATTGAATGAAATGAACCAGAATATACGTCGACAAAAGACTTCAAATTTTCGTTTCTGAATGTTGGTATTTTTTCTGATAAAAATTGGATAAGAGTAGATCTTTATGTGAAATGATAAAACTTATTGTAACGAGCTGAAATGAGGATTGCATTCTGATTGTAAAACTCAACATCTACTTATAATATAATTTAATTTGGAAACGACAAAAACTTAATGTCCTGCCGACGTTAGGAATTACTGCTTCGCTTATTTTAATAAAATGTCAGAACAATTTGTTGCATTTCATCTCATGGAGAGTTATTGTTAGAAAAGATTATGTTCTGAATTTATTTTGCTATTTTTTACTTTCATACACGTCTTTAGTTATAGAAAGTATGACTCACTGTACAGGTGGCTCTTTATGATCTACGATTTTCGAAGATTTTTGTGTTATAATGACTTTAGATTTTTTACTGCGTTATAATGACTTTTGAATTTTACTGTATTATAATGACTTTTGAATTTTACTGTATTATAATAACTTTTGAATTTTACTGTGTTATAAAGACTTTTGAATTTTACTGTGTTTTAATGACTTTTGAATTTTACTGTTTCATAAGGACGTATGAATTGAATTATTCCGCTAGCATTACCTACCATGACTCAGGCACACGAGATCCCTCGAGAGAATCCGATACATACATCAAATGTCTAAAAGGTTTAACGCAGCGTAAATTCCGTACGATGGTTCTTGTCGGAACTAATTATATACGGACTTCTGGGCATTACATTGAATTTCCGCTAATAAATCTGTGAGATTTATTGATTTTCCTGCCTGTTGAGACTCTAAAGTGTATAATCAATTTCTGATTTACCATCGTTATGGTTAACTTCGTGTCAACTCTGTTTATAAAAATATGAAATTTCAGTCTTCGGTATGTTGTTAATACTATTTTATTTTCAGACTCTCTAATTGTCTACTAGGAAGATATCAAATCACACACATTATATGTGCGCTCTAAAGTCATTAGTTACTTGCAACTTTATAAAGAAAAATATTGGGAAGCAGGTTAATTTGCTTTACATTGCGTTTGTCTTTAATTTTCTAGTCAGTGAAGATTAATAAATAAAACATTTAATGCAACTAAAAGAGTTTTGGATGACAACAGATTCGCATCAGTCGGTATTTTCGACTCATGTTTATGTAATCAAAAGAGTAAAAACCGTGAGACTTTAAAAAAATGTTACTTGTATAATACAGTGGACGAGGACCTACACAAATTTCGGTTAAGGTACAAGGCCGATAACGGAAATATTTGGATTTTCTCATCTCAGCTGCATTGAACTTGACTTTGATCCCATAATTTATAGGATTTTTAATTACCAGAAGTGCAAGCATCCATAAAGTTTGATAATCGTAGATGGTGAACAACTAGAGTTATTGTGTGTGATAAAAATGATCAACATACATATAGACAAAGGGACGAGCAGACGACATAATCACATATGTTCCATTTTATGATAGGCTTGCATATATTGATTGGAATTCAGACTATACGATGACTGTTTCTTTTCTTCGAAATTCAGTCTCAGTTTAGTAACTTGAATCTCTTAGAATAAAACTTTACTTTTTAGTTGTATTTACATAAATCGATGTTCTATTTTTTTTTCTTTCAAAACATGACGTATTCATTCCCGTAGATTCAGACCCAACAGTTTCTTTTGTTTGATACTGTTCTACAATGTGGATGCTTTTGTTTGATACTGTTCTACAATGTGGATGCTTTTGTTTGATACTGTTCTACAATGTGGATGCTTCATTGCGATATTACAAAACGTTCTACCTTACTCTTAAAGAATCTTGAATTGAAATTAATAAAATTATAACAATTTGGATTTATGAAGCACACCAATATTTTGAAAATGACGTAGCGTTAACCGTAGCAGCTATTGTTAAATTAATTACACGTCTATCATTTTGAGGTTTTGTAGAACAAATATTTTTTAAAAAAAATTGTTACAAAAAATTGCATAGCTCCATTATCTCTCTTGAATTGCAACATTTATGTCCAAATAAAATCGTGAGAAATTTCTATAAAGTAGGAATTTGCTGCATAAAGTGTAAAAGATAAATAAATAAACATATACAGTGCCATTTAACGGCTGAAAGGCATTATCCACTACGTGACTGTGGAAGTGAACGATCATTTCAGACTTTTGGGTAATGATTATATATAAAAATAAAATCTGATGAAAAAGAGGTAAAAATATAAAAATAAAACATTTATGAAAGACTGACATTTTGTGACTGTAATGGCCGTAACAAGACCAAATAATAGTTTGAGACATGGGGACATTAAGGTGGCAATATTATAGTTAGCATTGGTACAGATACTTTACACCGGTTACAAAATGTGTAATGTCTAGCTCGCCATATTGAATGTCTCCACTGTTCCTGAAAATGAAACTATTCAATATGTGTTGGGCATGGCAGGCTCTGACATTTATATTTCAAAAAAGTAAGTTACATATTTTCATAAAATGCATTGCACAATTTTGGTTGTATACTACTTTGAAACCAACTGGGATATGTAAAGGTTAAGAGAAATCTTGTGACAGAAAATGAGCATAAAAATAAACCTTTTTTAAAAAGAGTTGTACTTTTCTTTCTTATGACAAGATATATATTGACGTTTCCGATACTTTGTATATCTATAGTGTGTAGTGTAGTGTAGTGTAGTGTAATGTAATGTAGTGTAGTGTGGTGTGGTGTGGTGTGGTGTGGTGTGGTGTGGTGTGGTGTGGTGTGGTGTGGTGTGGTGTAGTGTAGTGTAGTGCAGTGTAGTGTAGTGTTATATAGTGTAGTGTATTGTAGTGTAGTGTAATGTAGTGTAGTGTAGTGTAGTGTAGTGTGGTGAGGTGTGATGTGGTGTGGTGTGGTGTGGTGTGGTGTGGTGTGGTGTGGTGTGGTGTAGTGTGGTGTGGTGTAGTGTGGTGTAGTGTGGTGTGGTGTAGTGTAGTGTAGTGTAGTGTAGTGTAGTGTAGTGTAGTGTAGTGTAGTGTAGTGTAGTGTAGTGTAGTGTAGTGTAGTGTAGTGTAATGTGGTGTAGTGTAGTGTGGTGTAGTGTAGTTTAGTGTAGTGTAGTGTAGTGTAGTGTGGTGTGGTGTAGTGTAGTGTGGTGTGGTGTGGCGTGGCGTGGCGTGGCGTGACGTGGCGTGGCGTGGCGTGGCGTGGCGTGGTGTGGTGTGGTGTAGTGTAGTGTAGTGTAGTGTAGTGTAGTGTAGTTTAGTGTAGTGTAGTGTAGTGTAGTGTAGTGTAGTGTAGTGTAGTGTAGTGTAGTGTAGTGTAGTGTAGTGTTGTGTAGTGTAGTGTTGTGTAGTGTGATGTAGTGTAGTGTGGTGTAGTGTAGTGTAATGTGGTGCAATGTAGCATAATGTAACGTAGCGTGGCATAGCGTAACGAAGCGAAGCGAAGCGTAGCATAGCATAGCATATTATAGTATAGTATAGTATAGTTTAGCATAGCATAACATAGCAAAACAACACAGCACAGACGGTAAGTAACGGTATAGCACAGCACAGACGGTACGGTACGGCACAGCAGAGCACAGGACAGGACAGGACAGGACTGTACAGTACAGTACAGTACAGTACAGTACAGTACAGTACAGTACAGTACAGTACAGTATAGTATGTTTAGTAAAGTATACTTTGTATACCTATGGTGTATAGAATAGTATAGTATACTTTGTATATCATAGCAAATCATAACACAGCATAGTATAGCATATCATAGCATAAAATATCATAGCATATCATATATCATATCATATCATATCATATCATATCATAGCACAACATAACATAGTATAGTGTAGTGTAGTGTAGTGTAGTGTAGTGTAGTGTAGTGTAGTGTAGTGTAGTGTAGTGTAGTGTAGTGTAGTGTAGTGTAGTGTAATAAAGCATATCATAGCATAGCATATCGTAGCATGGCATAGCATAGTACAGCACAACATAACGTAGATTTATAGTATAGTAGTGTACTTTTTACATCTATGATGTATAGTGCAATTCACGCAGCCAATATAAGCAGCACGTTCTTCTTGTGTGACAGAGAAATAATATAGAAATTGCACGAGTTTATAAACTCTTGAAAACAGCCCAAAACTATATTATTATTATTATTATTATTATTATTATTATTATTATTATTATTATTATTATTATTATTATTATTTTAGCTTTTAATGAAATAATAAACCTTTTCTGTTGTAGTTCCTGATTAAACTTCGTCATTTAGAATTGTTGCAACCAAAGTCAACACTATCCCATCTTTGTCCCAATGTTCCTTTTAAATATCCCAAGTTACAATGGCATACGTTTCAGTGTGATTTTCATCATCATCCGTTCAAATTTTCGTTTTGTTTCCTATAGTAACTGGCGTATAACTTAGTTCCATTTTATTGTGTCTATTTCAGACAGACCACAGATCATTATGATCTATTTTGTGCCACAGTAATGTACAGGATAATCTAGTATTTCCCAATTATGATACCAGTTACCGATTGTTACCAGTTTATTATGGCCATTGACTCCTTCCAAATCCCTCCGATAGGGTGGAGGACTGGAATCTAAGTGTAGTACCAAGTCTATCAGGGGCAGTAATTCAGTAAAATATAGTCAAACTCATTTATGAAATACGAATCATCGCTGCTAATATATTTGGCAGAAGCAAATATCAATACTAGTTTTCAAAGCCAATGAAATAGTACAAGTAAATCAAGGGACATACTTTGTGAAATAGTACAGGTCCGTCAAGGGACATAACTTTATGAAATATATGCTGATCATCAAACTCTTCTGAAATGTTGATGAGGCAATAATTTTTAGTCATATGCTTGATCGCCAGCAAATTTGATAGACTATATAATGTCATCAATACTTTGGGATCTGTGACGATTCTGAATCGGTCACGAAACATTACCATGTGAAATGTAGTAAAGATCTAGTTATCATCACACTCATAAGAGACCTTGCTAGGGTGAATTTATTATCATCAAACTCGTAAGAGACCTTTCTCGGCTGAATTTATTATCATCACACTCGTAAGAGACCTTGCTAGGGTGAATTTATTATCATCACACTCGTAAGAGACCTTTTTCGGGTGAATTTATTATCATCACACTCATAAGAGACCTTGTTAGGGTGAATTTATTTTAACATGTCTGGTTGACATCAATACAGACACAGAAAAACAGCGATACTCAGAAGCTAGTGATTTGCCTAAGCCGTTCAAGGACATAACTCTGTCAAATAGCGTCAAGATATAATCACCGTTGAAAACGCACGAGACCCTATTAAAACCAGGCAGTAAATCCAATTTCAGGTATAATCAAGTATAAATTAAGAATGAGAATGGTGGAGTGTTTTCATCTTAGCTAAAAATGCCCGTTTAAAGTCTTTAAAAGTCTATAACTCTGAAATTAGGTCAAAATTCGGATTATTTTCAAACTCCAGCACGATATTCTTCAGCTTTAGCTTCAATGCATTTAATTGAAATATAATAAGAGGTGTTTAAAACACAGCTGTTCTGATCATCCTTAGAGTACAACGATCAGAGCACATATCCCCGCTGCTCTGTACCCTACACCCTATAAGTGTTTAAAGAAACATAATGCTACGGACAAACTGGTTTTATTAAATGCACAATATATATGTGGACTAAAGGTTTTCTTTTAGTTCTTCGAACAACAACTTCGCTGATGCAAGGAATGTTGCCATATTTGTAAGTTCTGTATGAATGCAGTAGTTGTTTGTATATTCGACTATCATTCAAATAGACGCCAACAAATCTGCAGATGTAGAAGGAATTTACCTAAAATTCTCCAAATGTTTGGCGCCAGCAATCTCTCAATCAGAAAAAGTTTGTAAATGTTATATTCCATCTGGAAAATTTGCTGAGTCATTAAAATTAGCCATGGCATTCGCAATTCATAAAGAAAATGAGAAAAATGTCCGATCAAGCTATCGACTTATATATGCTATTCCTATACAATCAAACATTATTGAAGAATACGTCAGCAAACATTTGTTCTGATATCGTAACAAGTACCAGCGCTTACTTAATTAGGAATCTGAATTACTTTTTAACAATATTGTCAAACTGGCTTGACGAAACTTATAGACAAATTATTACAGAATCAGAAAATTTTACTGGAGCAATCTTCCTGGATCTCAGTGCAACATTATATTTAGTTGACCATTCGGTACTCATAATGAAATTATCGGACACGAACATTTCTTCAAACTCATTCTCTTTTGTTGAGATAACCCTTCACGAACATATTACAGTGTATTTGTACTGAGTCACGGCCGCGGACATGATACGACAGGAGAATAAAATTCTTGGGACCAACAACGGTCGGCCAAGGGGCCCACCGCCGTAGCAATTTAGAATTCATGTGGGCCATGGCCAGATCGGGGCTTGGACACTTTTATTGGGTATTATGAACAATGTGAGTATGTAGACACATAGTCTTTTGCATTGGTACCCTTTCGAGGAAGGTCAGGGTCATTTTAAATTATTCTTTTTGGGGGAGGGGGACACGGTGGTCTACTGGAGAATTTTTCTTTTGGTCTGGTCACGTTTTTAGTTGTTTTTTTTTTCTGTTCATCAATGACTTGCCGGATAAATGATAGCAAAATACGGTGCTCTAAACAACACACATCTGGTACACATCTTAACTACAATCAATACAAATGTCAGATCAAAGTCAACGATTTATTTGTTTTCTGTAAATAAAACTATATGTATACCATTGAGTCTAAAATGAATGTATGACAATCAAAACAAGATGGTGTCTATACATTTCACTCTACATGGCTCATACTTGTCGAGCGTTAACAAGCAAATGCTTCTTGACGTCTGCATTGATCATCACCTTAGTTGGAATTGGCATATCAATCACCTGTCTAAAATCGTCATCAAAAGATTTATTCACCTAATATTCCTGTCGAAATATATACATCCCCAGTCTTTCAAACTTACAACCGATGGACTACAAAGGTGCCTTATGCGGACACGCAATAAATTATAATTTGCCCAGAACTGATCAACTCACAAAGAAGCGCAAATAATTATGAAACATCCTTTTTTCGCGCCCAGTGAATTCTATTATAATTCTACAGTATAAATGGTAGCCAATGCATCAGCACATTTTATATTTGAAAAGAATCTTGATATGCATTTTTTATGAGAACTTTTCTTAGATGTTTAGTTGGAATGTTCTATAGATCAGTCTCATAAACTCAGGCTGGGAACTCAGGAAGATAGTAAGAGAGAAAGGATGAGTTCCTAGATAAAGGATGTCACATGATGATGGAAATGTCTTGTAGAAAATTACGGAATCGTAGCTGGAATATGAGACTCTTGCTGTTACGGAAAACTTTATGAAGATGTTAGTCCACTAATGTCGTTTTTTTCCAAGAATCTTCTCCATAACTTTTCAAAAGAAATAATCACTCGAAACGGTGTAGATAGGCGACATCTTGGGGACATTGACTCTGCGAGTGGTCCAGAGATCTGTAATGTTCTCCATCCACTTGTTATGTAAGAAAATGTTCTTATTGTAATAAGAGTTGTTGTACGGCTACATCTTTGAGAGAGAGAGAGAAAGAGAGAAAGCTCTCTTAAACAAGTGCCGCCATGATGTTAAATCAGCTACATCTGTATATCTGTAATAAGAAGACAAAACATATATTTCTTCTGTCGGTACGGAACTGACTTTTATTTAATTAAACAACACAAATATATTGACTACATTCTAGAACACATCTAAAAACTTTACAATAAAAGTTCATGCAATACATATTATATTTTCCTTTTCCAAGCTTTCCAACTTCATTTATTCGTATAACTTCTGCATTTTAGAATATTATACAAATAGTTAATTCTCAATCAATTTCAAGGTAGCCAAAAGTGTAAGATGTAATTACTGTAGTTAATGTAACAATTAATTTAAAGAAATGCATTTTACTAATTTTAAAATAGAATATTGATTTATAATATATTGCTAGATAATATTCTTTCTTACTTAAAGAATACTTTATTTAAATATTAAATCTAAAATGAAGTTGTTGGTAGCAATCTCAAGCTTACAATAAAAAGTAAATAAATATAATTAAATATAAATTATTTAGAACATTTAAACATTCCGTTACAATATATTATAAATAAAAGTATTAAGTGAATAATGTTGCTAACATCACAATGTTACTATTAAAATAACAAACATTACAAATGCTTATTTCTAAAGAAGTTACTCTGTCGGTACGGAACTGACCTGACCCTTAAATGCGTGGTCTTTTATATGCATCCTGTGTCAGGTTAACGTACCCTTGGAAATAGATGTTTATTCTCTCATCAAGTAAAAGTCAGTTTTTCCTGGTCTAAACCGGCTTAATTTGACGTCATCTGACATAAGGTACAACTCAGATTTGTAGTTCGTTTGGCATTAGTTACATCCGAACATGATAATCCCTAAATATTCTAAATCAGGAACATGTTTAATATATTTAAGCCAGCAGCAATGTCCGTCAATCTTTAGATAAGAACCATTTTGTAGAAACGACTGTCCATCATTAGTTAAAAAACATTCTGTATTTACGTTAACACGGAAGCCTGCTCTATGCTTTACCGATAAGACTTAGGGGTTGACTGACTTTCAGTAAGATTTCTTGCTAATGCCTGGTTTTACAAAATATATATCTGACTGATAAACTTAAGAGCTGACTGACTTTTGTTTTATAACCTATTTTCACTCGATAATGTATATTCGTATAGCTAACGATTTGCGTTGCCAACTTATGCTTCGTATATCAACTATTTTCCTTCAATTAATATATAGTTGTGCTTTGGAAATAAATGAAATTAATCTTAACACACTTTTAGAACTTACTTAATATAAATGAATAAAACATTACTCTAATACAATTTAAAGAAAATATCAATCTTATTAATTTTACTGAAAATTGAATCCTAACAATACCCTCTGATTTATTTGAGTCGAGTCCTCGAGTGTCGAAAAGAAAAACCTTTTTTTTTCATCAAAACAAGATAAAAGGTGAAAGATCAAAAATATAATGATAAAACATTGCGAGACATTTTCGCAAAGTTTAAAGATAGAATGTAAACACTGCAAAATATATTGCAAAATACTAGGTGAAATAGAAAAAATACAATGAGAAAGTACATTGCAAAATACTCAGTCAAATTCAAAAAGTACAGTACAATGTAAAAGATTTGATAAAATTTCCAAAAAAACAATGGGAAGTGTATTGCACAATACTCAGTCAAATTCCAAAAAATACAATAAAGAGTACAATGAAAAATTCGTGATAAAATTCCAAAAATACAATGGGAGCAACATTGAATACCTTCATAAAATACAGTAACGTAACGTGGTACGACATTAAATAAAAATTTAAAAGTTTACGTAACTTAAACAGCTTTACAATATAAAATTCTACAAAACCTACATAGAAACTAGTCTTGTCAGACGATTGTAACACAAAATAGTAGCATGCAGTTCTTGGTATCTTTATTTTTCTTTTTCTATTTGAGTTTACTCTTTTTTCATACTTTTTTCTTTCTTTTTTTTTCTTCTTTTGTCTCTTCTTCTCGTTTATAGTTATTTGCATAACATCAGCAGAACATATGTATGGGGGACTACGGTATTAGATTGGTTCAGCCAAGTGTAATGAAAGAATTCTTGTTCTTATGAATAATGCTAGTAAGCCGATATTGAGATGATCTTCCTAGTTCAACAAAGAATTAACAGTAGCTTTGAAGTAAGAATAGATGCAAAGACAATGGCGTACAATTTTAGTATTAATCAAGAGTTAGGAAACTGACAATTTAATGTTGTTCTAGCCTTAATAACCATGACGTATGTTCACTTGCAATCAACTTGACCTGTGCGTGTATGAATATGTATCGCCTTTGAATTAACCTAAGAACAATGAACATATCATTTAAGCGTTTTTGGTACTTATGGTCTAATGCAGCTGTGAAATGTACGTGTTTATCAACATTATCTGTGACGATGAAAAGAGAATGTATTGCCATATCGTTTTGAACTAATTTGACTCAGAAGCTGGCCGTATATAGACCAATAGCTGCTCATATCGTGAGAGCTATGCATTACGTTAACTCGTATTCGAGTAATCGCTAGGACACTTTGACTATTTTATATCATTTCACATACTTTTAAGTCAACATCAATGGATGTTGCAAAATCATAGAAGGAAATCGCCTCTTCTAACTAATTTGACTCAGAAGCTGGCCGTATATAGACCAATAGCTGCTCATATCGTGAGAGCTATGCATTACGTTAACTCGTATTCGAGTAATCGCTAGGACACTTTGACTATTTTATATCATTTCACATACTTTTAAGTCAACATCAATGGATGTTGCAAAATCATAGAAGGAAATCGCCTCTTCTAACTAATTTGACTCAGAAGCTGGCCGTATATAGACCAATAGCTGCTCATATCGTGAGAGCTATGCATTACGTTAACTCGTATTCGAGTAATCGCTAGGACACTTTGACTATTTTATATCATTTCACATACTTTTAAGTCAACATCAATGGATGTTGCAAAATCATAGAAGGAAAAGCACCTCTTCTACTGGCTGTCGAACCATTTGGCTGACAAACAAAAACATCTGAAGTAAATAAGTTCGAGACGGCTAGGCGGAATTACAATTCTCCCTCAGATAGGCAAATACGGTAATACTATGTTGAATGTGCTGTTAGCGTATCATGTATACGATAGTTTCAGATTTCAGTACGAACAGGGTTTTTGATAGCGTAGGCAAAGGATACAAGAAATGTCAGGTGTTTCATTCAAGCTCTGTAGGCAAAACAGTATACATGTAACTGTGAGGAATTTTACTGGAGTAAATATAAGCAATAATTATGTTACTACATAAGAAATACAGCAAAAATTAGATCAGTTCTTAAGGAACATCAATAAATGCATCAACCTTATAATATTTGTATTATAAGAAACAAAATAAGATTAAGCAAAAAACATACCTGTGTGAATTACTACTGTCCAGAAATATTATTCCTATGAATGAATGGTATATTAAGGAATAGTAAACAATGCACGTATTTATCTTATTAATTTTACTGAAAATTGAATCCTAACACATTCACAAAACTACCTTTCTCAGTTTGCACCTGTGAACTGACTAAACAAAAATCATCAACTACTAACCCTAATTTGAGATACCACTCAAAATGAATCCAGGTTCTGAGATCTAGATCTAAATGTTTAGATCCAATCCTTTCAAAACTTCTTTTACTATATCATCATCTATATTTTTGGGATTCACTACCCATGTCGATAGATATTTCCAGGTCCTTTTCGTTATTAAAGATTTTTTTTTTGGGGGGGGGGGAATTTTAGATAATAATAATAATAATAATAATAATAATAATAATAATAATAATAATAAATCGTCGTCGTCGTCATCGTCATCAGCAGCAGCAGCACATGCGAGATGCATAGGATGCTACTTTTGGTTTTCCATTTCACAATCACTCTTTTAATTTACCTCACAGCCATATCCTCTTCAGTCATTTCAATTGAACGGAACAGTCTTATTTTATAAAAATATGGTATGACAACTTTAACATCATATGAACAGGGTAGACACCAAAAAATTGTTATAGGTAGAGTTTATGTTATTTATAGTTGTCATACCAATACGAGTAGTATTAAAATTAAAATGTGTCTTGCTAATATAATAATGTGTGTAGTCAATAGTTATATAATTAAAGTAAAATATAAATCTATGTACATTTGGCTTGTTTCTCTTTCCTTTGAAAAAAATCTGTTTCATATATATACTTTCTCAACCATTCAAAGATATTTTTCAATGTATTAATTGTGTTTGAAATCTTTTCATAATTATCATTGTCAGCCATAATGATGAAATAAGAATAACATTTTTAAAAAGAAAATTGACTTAAATCCCCATTCGTCTTTTAAAAAGGTGGGGATTATACATTCGTGACTGTCTGTCACTCCTTTAGTAATGTAATGTATCTAGTACACCATTAAAGACACAGAATTAAAGCTTTCGGATATTATTAAGGGTAGACTTTAGATGCACACAGTGGATTTTAAATTATAATTATGTCTCTTGGGATGGAACCAGTATTTTGGGATGGTTATTATTTTAAATTCTAATTATTTGAAGTATTGAAGATAGAAATCTAACATATGGTTTGTGTGATCTTCTAGGCCAAGTATATATCATGTGCAATATTTTTTGAGGTTATACTGTCTTGTCTTGTTCCGGGGATGTCCCTGTTGATATGCTGGGTCATGCCCCGTAGTAGGGGAACTTTACTTGTCTAAAAATCTGGAAACTGTCACTCTGTCTGTTTGTCTATCCCTCTCTCTGTCTGTGTCTTTCTCTCTGTCTGTGTCTGTCTGTCTAATTCTCTGTGTGTGTGTGTATATATATATATATATATATATATATATATATATATATATATATATATATATATATATATATATATATATATATATATATATATATATATTACCATATGATGTGACGTTTGACGCGTTTTTCTTGGTAATAAGCACAGATGAAAGTAATATTGTTTACTTTCTGCAGATCCACAACTACAAAGTGGTGATCTGATTATATTCTTTATAAATATATTTGGATCAAATAATCTGCAATTTGTTCCAAGTCGGGCTTACTACAAATTGCTAACATTACTTGATAGCGAGTAATATCACTAATAAATATTGATATTAGAGATGTGAGATAGAGAGGTTTGAACCAGTAATGCTTTATATAAGAGTATACGTTTGTGTTTTTGTCGTCTATTATCCAAGACTTTTTCATCTGACGTCTCGTTATGGTGCTTCAATAGATGCTAATTTTGTTGCATCAGTCACAATTATGGCTGCCTCATTTTGTATTTTGTTTCGAGTGTTCTCTCCTGTGACCTAAGTGGTTAGAGCGTCACCTTGGATGCAGCAGGTTGCGGGTTCAGATCCCGAACGAGTCATACCAAAGACTTATACGAATGGAATGAGCAGTTGCCTTGCTTGGCGCTCGGCATAATGAAGCAAGTGATAGAACTGGTCGGCCTCGTTTCAGGATAATGTGACTTGATGGGACATGATGCTACATATATGAGGTATGATGCCACAGTACTAATGATCAATATTCACTTCCTACACTGCAGACATCATAGCAATATGATTGGAAAATTGTTATAGCCACGTTAAAATCCAAATCATACACCCAAAAAGACACACACACACACACACACACACACACACACACACACACAGAATTTCCCCAAGCGACATTGCCATATTCCAGAAAGGATCATTTTAAGGACGTAAATATAATTCCTAAAGATTTCCTGACAAGCATAAATTTGAGTTTACGCATTACTTTATTTCTTTACCATACTTACTCTTTTATATAGTCAATCTGATTTTGTCATGAGCAAATCATTTGAGACAAGAATATACATATATGTATGCGCTTCAGCTACCTTAATTCTATGTTTGAGAATAAACAGTGGTGGGAGGAAAAGGCTTTATTAATTTTTCTCTAGAAATAGTCAGTGATTCAGTTTTAGAATAGTTGAAAGATACAAGCCAATTATTTTACCTCCCAAAGAGAGATATAATATGACTTATCATCTAAAACGTTATTTCACTCGAGAAAGGAATTAATGTTTTTCTAGTATGTACTTGCGTGCATGAGACTGAAGCAATGTCGCAAACCACACCTATTACGTTATAAATAACAGCTGATCTCGCTTATGTAAAGGAAAATCAATTCTTCAATTTAGAAACAGGTTTTATTTACTATATTGATATCTATAGAAACTCTTGATAAACAAGCGAAAAAGGAAAAGGCCATATATATCAAAACCATCTGCTACACTGGCATTCATTTATAAAGTTTATCGACTTGCTTTATTATTCAAAACTCTTGATCAGCGACGCCACCTCCCCAATAAATAAGTTGAAAGTAAATAACTAAATCAATAGCGAATAATGTAGACAGAGAGAAATCTAAATGTGTTGATTGAAATGGTTATGACAATATGGATTGATCCCATCGGTAGGGAGACTGGTTGTATTATTTCCTTCAAAGTATTAACTGATTTGGTGTCCTAAGTGGGTTCGAACCCCGACCGAGTCATACCAAAGACGTAGAAAAATGTTACAAGCGTCTTCCACACTTGACGCTCAGCATTAAGAGGCCAGTTTTAGTACTGATCGGCCTGGTAACAGGATAATGTGACTGGGTGGGACATGATATTATATGTATGCGGCATGATGCCCCAGTGCTAGACATCACTATAAACTGCCACACTGCAGACATAGCGATATGACTGACAAATTGTTAAAGCGACATTACAAACACACTTACACACACGCACTCACCTTCAAAGTAATACCCCAGCAATCAGAAAATATTATTTTAGTTATAAGATTCAAGACACCTTTCTTATCCATTTAGGTGACTTTTCAGCTGAGATGGTTTCGAACTGCTGTGTGTATCATAACAGGTTATTTACAGCGAGCTGTATTGATAAGGATAAATGACAATTGCTTCTAAAGTTGGTATTCGTTAAAAATTTTGGAGCATGTTCCAGCATTTATGTCTTGATTTTTTTTAATCGTTTATACACTTATTTACTTTATTCTGCATGTAATCTCTAATTGTCCTTCCATCAGAATTATAACGGTAAATATTTTCATGCATTTTTCATGAAAATTTGTTCCACATTAATTAGCTTAGATGAAATTTTAAAAAAATGTTTTTTTTTTCAGTCCAAATTAATACACTCTGACAGGACCAAATTCTGTATTTCGGACGTAAATTTTTTTCTTTATATAAATGATAGGTAAAACATTTGATCTTTAACAACACCTCACAGAGAATGTATTAGCCCGTCCCTATTTCTACGAATGCCTGAACTGTTTGATTGCGAACATATGGATTCATCACAGCACTCCACGCTTGAAAATTACATCTCTCAATGTATGATAAAAAGTACATTGATGAAGCCTTGTGGCATGTCTAAACATATCAGGCTGGCCATTATATGTCGATTTATACAGTTCCCGTGAAGGACAGAATAATCAAAATAGGATCATATTGACCTTTAAATGAATAAATTTCAAATTGACTGCTGAAAACTTATTCCATCACAAACATTAATCTAAGGCATTGGTCGAGAGAGAGAGAGAGAGAGAGAGAGAGAGAGAGAGAGAGAGAGAGAGAGAGAGAGAGAGAGAGAGAGAGAGAGAGAGAGAGAGAGAGAGAGAGAGATTTTATTACTCACAATTTCTGACAAACAATATCAAGAATACACAGAGCGAAGGTGTGGTTATAGCGATTCTTGAAAAGAACTGTATATATTTGCTAATAAGACTGATCCGTGTATGCAGATTGCATAGACCCAGATATGCCACATAATTATTAGCGGCACATCCGGATATACGGAATTTGTTAGAATTATTCTGTAGAACAAACAACATACACCTCGATCTGCTGTGGATTCTGTAGCGTCAAGTCTGAGTCTATGTTTCTTTTACTTTTGGACTCGACTTATGTATTAATGGTGTCATTATGAAGTAGTACACAGCGTTTTCAGAATGATTTAATTTTTAGGGGAAATAAAGAATATACTTTGATAATTAATTGTATTTTAGTACTAATAGCGTTATTTATTCCTATATAAGTATGAAATTTTCATCATAATAGTTTTATAAGGGTTATTAAAGTTTATGACATATTTAATGCTACTATTCAACTATTTGTAAAATGAGTCATGTATATATCGCATACATTCACAGGTTTCAAGGTTGAGTGGACTCAATAGTTCAGATGAACATCACATGATCTAACAAAGACATAGTAATTGTGAATCGATATCGTAGGGGTTTCTGGGAAAGGGATCCTGGCCTATTTCCTGACTAGCCAGTGAATATCATCTAATTCGTTCACTGACAGTGTTTCGAAATACCAAGAATGTTTCATTCTAAATCTTTATATTATAAGTTCGCAAATGATTGTAAGCTTTGTATATAACAGAGTTATACATTCCTAATAGTCCTATTGGTCTTGAGAACGAATTATATGAAGTGATTAATTAATTTATTTAGTATAATCATTCGTTGGATTTCACTGATCAAACATTCATTTAAAGATCATTTTGGATATATAATAGCTGTACGGAACTACTGTGTATTCATGCAAAGACATTTGGATTAATTACTGTATTGGTAAGGCTTGACCAGTTTTGGGGTAATGCTACATGCAATAGGGAGCGGGGCTCAAAGCTAACACCTGGCCGATTTTGTTATATCCGTAAGCCCCTAGTCGCACTTTTGGTATAACATATGCATTGTCGTCTTTTGGTATAACATATGCATTGTCGTCTTTTGGTATAACATATACATTGTCGTCTTTTGGTATAACATATGCATTGTCGTCTTTTGGTATAACATATGCATTGTCGTCTTTTGGTATAACATATGCATTGTCGTCTTTTGGTATAACATATGCATTGTCGTCTTTTGGTATAACATATGAATTGTCGTCTTTTGGTATAACATATGCATTGTCGTCTTTTGGTATAACATATGCATTGTCGTCTTTTGGTATAACATATGCATTGTCGTCTTTTGGTATAACACATGCATTGTCGTCTTTGGTAGAACATATGCATTGTCGTCTTTTGGTATAACATATGCATTGTCGTCTTTTGGTATAACATATGCATTGTCGTCTTTTGGTATAACATATGCATTGTCGTCTTTTGGTATAACATATGCATTGTCGTCTTTTGGTATAACATATGCATTGTCGTTTTTTGGTATAACATATGCATTGTCGTCTTTTGGTATAACATATGCATTGTCGTCTTTTGGTATAACATATGCATTGTCGTCTTTTGGTATAACATATGTATTGTCGTCTTTTGGTATAACATATGTATTGTCGTCTTTTGGTATAACATATGTATTGTCGTCTTTTGGCGTATCTCTAAGGCAGGCGAGTTCACAGCGGCCTTTTACAGCTACTCAGAGGAAACTAAGAAACTTATTCATCAAGATGAAAAGTGATTTAATTCTGCTAAGTCTAACAAATACGAGATTTAACTCGTCGAGCTGTTACATAAAAATGCAGTAATTCTCCATCTCTAAGCAAGACGGATGCATATTTTCACAGTAGGAGTTAATATCGTCTAATAGTATGATATCAAGCTGACAATATTTTCGTCTCTATAACGACTTAGAGGCCCTTGCACTACTTGGTTGACAAGAAAAATGGCAAAATGTCACGAACTCCCCTACATTTAGTCAAATAATTAAGATATATTGGCGATAATGAATCAAAGGATGAAGACAAAGAGCGGAAAATACACATATAATATTACATTTATTGGTATTTAGCACTATTAATGCATACACTATCACATTCACGCTAACACTACCGTTCCCTCTCGCGGTGATAATAAAATGTTAAATGAGATGAGATTTGAAACTGACTCAAGTCTTGTTATTCATTGTAACAAGATAGTCTGGTTGGATTTCGGATTTACAATAGAACACTTTTAATGGTGATACAAACACAACGTTTAATGATGAATGACTTCAATGAAAAAAGGAAAAAAGAATTATGATTAATACGTGCGTGTATAAGGTCCAAATATTGGACAAATTAACATAATTCGTACCAACCTAATAATGCAACCAATAAAAATACACCGTAGGTTCAAACCTTTCCAATACGGAACGTCTTGTCATGCGTGGTCTGATTCACTCTGTTCTCACTTGAGCAGGAGTAATATCAGAAAGAGGTAAGGGAGATAATTACGCGGGATATATATATATATATATATATATATATATATATATATATATATATATATATATATATATATATATATATATATATATATATATCACGGTCTATGTTATTTGCGCATGGATTTGACTTGAACGCAAATTTCGACGATTAAACGGAAAACGCTTATTTTGATTAGTTAACTTGATTTAAGGTCGAATCTCTAACATTCGAGATAAATTTTCGATTCAAATTTCAGGAATGACGAGTACGAGATTTCTCAGTTGACGTCAACATTTTTGCGATATTGTGAAATTAAATCGAATAACATTTTGAACCTAGCCCGCAAGGGATTTCGTCCTTTTTCCGGAAGGACATACAATGGCGAATTACGATACGGATACCAGTTTTGACGACTAATAATATTTAGGTGCTAAAACTAAGTTTATATTGTAAAACAATACTCAGTCTATTGCGTTCGAGAGAGTTTGATTGAGTGTTCTTTTTTAAATGAGAGCAACGCAGTTGTGTATGGGTATGGACTGTTAACAAGAAACCAGTCATTTCAAACTAATAACCAATTTGACCTTTCGCTTCAAAGTGGACTTTCATACGGCTTATGATTTTACTTATATTTATATAACTGCGTGTTCAGCATATAATTTAGCATAATATGCAATATGTAATTTCAGCAACACAGCCCATGTTTTTGACCATATCAGAATATTTACTGCCAGAGAGATCTTACATTTATAAGAAATCCCTGCTGATTGTTCTGTTCTTAATGCAGTATGTATTAACAAAGTCCTGAATGTGGTCATTTGTACCTTTTCACGAGATAATCTAATAATTGTAAAAGAAATGTAATTTTCTACAAATACATTTAGTATGAGCACAGTATATTGAAATTAAAATAAAATCATGACGTATTACCCATTAAGCAATAAAAACATAATATTTCGCCCAAATTCGCACATTTTAATACAATTGAGTTTCATAGATGCAATTAGTATTTTGTATTCCTTGTTTTCGAAATGTATAATTGAATTTATTCACATTACTGTAGGTTTTTTAATATAATAAAACACGGTTATCATTGTCTTGTTTATTATTATCTGTATTATTTACTGTAATAACTTATTCGGAGTCAAAATAGAAAAGAAAAATCATTAGTTGGATCTTCTATTATGCTGTAAACTTCCTCCAAAATGGTACATTGTGATTCGTCATCATTAATAGTAAGTATGGCATCATAATAGGAGCACATAAGTAATAAATTAAGCGAAAGGTTTTGGTGTTTTCTTACCCTGTGCTTCAACAATCATATAGTGTCAATCATGCATCAGGAAGTGGTATCTGGTATTTTCTATTTTATCAGTATCAAAATTAATTATTTTGATTATAATAGTTAGTTACATAAAAACCAAATTTGATTTTATTCATGGCCACTTAGTTTGCAGCCTTTAAAATATCACTCGAAAGGCTCAACATGTTTTCACTTGCTTCGATTATTTAAATTTTTGTTACAACACACTTTTCTGAGTTTGGTTATTGTCACCATCGAAACTAAATTTACCATGGATTAATAATTTACAAATACGAATGCATATATTTTTTAATGTTGTTATGACACAAATAATACTTAATATTACCACAAAAAGTTGAATTACTGATATGTTAAAATTGTAAATGTTTGTTTACATAACTATTTCTACAGGAATCAAAGAATTAAGAGTTTTATTTCGCTTAGTTTGCTTTTGATGATGCTCTCTCTCTCTCTCTCTCTCTCTCTCTCTCTCTCTCTCTCTCTATATATATATATATATATATATATATATATATATGTATGTATGTATATATATATATATATATATATATATATATATATATATATATATATATATATATATATATATATATATTGGGGATGCGCAAAACACAGTGGCGTTAGGTTAAGTAATGAAACTCTGTAATTTCGCTTGTTTTATTTGATATGTATCTTTATAGTGTGTACTACATTATTGCCTATGATTATTGATTGTGTTTTTCGCTAATGTTCATCTCTGCATAACGTTTTTACATAGCTAACTTTCGTCCATGATTGTAAGTTTTAAATTAGATGCTGATATGGCTGTTTAGTTTCAGAATATTCTAGACTGATGGAATTTTCCAATTAGCAATGACTCGCATCTAATATATTCCAGAACATTTTATTGTGTCTGTATAAAAGGACAATTTGCAGACAACTGTCGGTTCCTGTCTGATATCATCCTTTGGAAATCTATGATCAGAATTTGTAGCTGTCATCAGATATAGTTTGTGAGGAAATATTTATTTAACTACTCACAGGAATTAATAAGGTGCCTATTCACTTCTTTGATAAATAAACACGACAAACCCTGACTATTGATGAGTCATTCAAAGACATTACATCACTGTGGCACATCAGGACATCGAAGACTATTAGAATTATACTGATCGTTCTTTTCTTTTGGACTTGTGCTATCTAATATTTAGGAATACCTGGGATTTATTTATCTTTACTGTAAATGTTTCTTAAATTTACAATTTATGCCTTTGGACAATAAATAAGGTGTTGATTGTCATAAATTGTTGGATTCACATTTTACGATATACCTTCGTATGTTAATTAACATTTATGATATCGTTACATTAGTTTGAAAAAACAATTACTGATAATGATGTAAAAATCACATACTCACCATCATACGCAATTTTAGCAATCGTTGTTTCATCACAAAAACAGTCCGTGCTATGTTTTAATTATTGTTGTTTCATCAAAAGAACCAGTCAGTATGAAGTTTTAATTATGGTTGTTTAATCAAAAGAACCAGTCAGTATAAAGTTTTAATTATCTTTCTTTCATCAGACACAACTAGTCTGCACAAAGACAATCTGATATATTTGATTATTTTTGAAGATCATGCCATTGATGAAGCAATTAGAAAATTTTAGTAGTTTGAAAACCTCCTGCGTGACATCAAAACTATGAATAAGGATAATCCACATAGCATCGAAATAGTGGATAAAATACGCATTTGTTACCACGTCAGAGTTTTATTGAAACTCAATATCAGAAGCTGTTCTCCCAGCAAATGGTGAGAATGACGTAATACCAATAGTTATTAATGCAAGGAGTCTTTTTCTAAGTGCCTATTGTTATTTGGTTATTCAAATTTTCTAGTACATTTATTTTATCTAAGTTAAGCATGTACCATAATGGGTCTAGTATCCAATAGCATTGCTTATGCAGACCTTTTGAGCAGAGTGCTAAAATTTCTAGATGTCAGGAATAATGCTTTTGTTGACAAAGAAGTTTGTGTTACAGGAAAAATACTTCCCATAGCAGCAGTTCCCGGAGGTGTTGATAAAGTACCTGCTGAAACTGGTGCAAAGTTACGATCAAATTTCAGAATTGTTCATTTGAACAATCCTAACTATAACAGTGTCTTTACAAAAGTACAAACAGAAAGTACTGAAAACAAGCAATTGTCGTTATTGTTTTACCATAAACTAGAATGTTTGATGAATGTCATCATAGAAATACATTATATCGTGTTGTTCTAAGCAGCATAATTTTATATAAAAATCCATGTAACCAATATATTTTAAGAACGGCAGCAACTGCTGTAGCTAAATTTAACATTATTCATACCAGATTATAGATACCCAAACTTGAATTATCGTTGTCAATGGAAACTCATGCTGAAGCAAAATTACCTGCAGCTCATACCACAACGATGTATATTAACGATGCATATTTTTAACAGAAGAGAATATACGAACAAAAATATAAGGGTGATCAATGAAAACCAACACGGAGAACCACGACAAATGCGCTATTAAATATTAAGCATTCAAAACGAAAATGATGGTCGTTTTCTATTGAAAATGCACTGGAACAGGAGGGATTGGATAAAAGACTACACCAAAAAAGACCATACTTCATTAAACTACGTTTGTTTCTTTTCCGGCTTAATAGAGAGGAATCTTGCATATTATCAAATGCTCAATAACGTGGAACTGAACTTTCTTCATTTCATAGTTAAACAATTTTAAAACAATTCTTGTCGATCGTCACTTGATATTACGACCATTAGACGACTCCTGCCAAATGTAGTACCAATCGTATTTTCTCGCCAGATAACCGAGTCCATGAACACCAGATCAACAAGAACCAATAGTTACGGCAAGGCAAATAACATGTAGACAGAGTGAGGCTTGTACAGAAGCGATAGCAAGCGAGAGTAAAATATATACATCCTTATCTTGCTATATTATTGGATGTCAGCCCCCACCCCTCGTCACAAATATACCTAGCAAAAGAACGATCAATGGGAGAGGGCGATTTTAGTGGAAGGGTGTTTGCAAACCATAATAGCCCCACCTCTACCCCAAAAATGAATCCTGTTTTACCATGAAAAACGCGCGCGCGCGTCTGTGTGTGTGTGTGTGTGTGTGTGTGTGACCCTTGAATTTTAATTTTACACACTCCCCCTTTAATAGTCCCCCTTTCGGAAACAATCGTTTGCATCCACTTGCTTATTTCACGCCTCTTCAGCAATAATAATAATAATAATAATAATAATAATAATAATAATAATAATAATAATAATATTAATGACAAAACAAGGTTTCTGCAAAAGTAAAAATTTTGTCAGTACTTGATGTACTGATTGTGTTTAATAGTAAAGACTAATTACACCTTCGTGTTCAGACACTGGGAGTAAATTACAACTGTGTCAATATATGACGGTCAAGGTCAAAGTCAAACCCAAAACCCATATATATATATATATATATATATATATATATATATATATATATATATATATATATATATATATATATATATATATATATATCTTTTTTCTAGGTACTGAATGATATGTTTAATAACCAGCACCCGGAACATAATGCACTAGAGAGATCTGAAGACAGTAGATGGTGTGACATATGCTGTGGTGCATTTTGATGTCACAGTGAACTTTCCATTCATTCCCTGTTTACATGCTTTGTATAGCTTCATAGTTGATATGTTATCCTAAATCCTCATAAATTGTATCAGCATACGAGTCAGTTATAAAGTTATGTAATTATTTTATTGCAGAAAAACTACACTGTATTGGCTGTATGTGAAACATTATGATCAACCCTTAGATGTAAAAGTAAGCAAATGGATTTGGTACAATTGTCAATTATTATTCAGACATGCAAAAGACTTCATGTGTGACTACGCTATCTACTGCAAAAGCACAAAACGCATTTTGCTTACTTTTATTACAGAGACTAGACACGCCATCATGCAGATTCGCTGTTCAATGTCAGACTGATAGGATACTTAAGAAAACATATAACATATAACATATAACATATAACATGGTAATAACTAAACTCAGTATGATATAGTAAGCGTTTGCCTGGGTAGTTCAAGGACGAATGACCTTATTGTTTAGCAATGATACACTTTAAATGATACACATATTCATGAGAAATCTGCATCTGTGTGAAAACCACGATATCAAAATACACCTCTAAAATTTCAAGTGAAGTAAATGTCCTGCAAGTAA
Organism: Unio delphinus; assembly: GCA_029339505.1. Classification (NCBI taxonomy): domain Eukaryota; kingdom Metazoa; phylum Mollusca; class Bivalvia; order Unionida; family Unionidae; genus Unio; species Unio delphinus. The sequence goes on from JAQISU010001238.1 coordinate 7,029,771, forward strand.
AGAGAATGAGCAAAGGCATTGCAAACGTTCATGTACTTGTTGGCATTCATACGTGACACTCATGCAAGAAAATGAGCTTACTTTTGCAATGTTACTTTTGCATAAATCGATTTTAAAATGTTGATAAACACCTTTAAGCTATGTATAGATGTTAATTTTGGTCAACACATTCTTTTCTTTACGTCAATAAAGTGAAGAGTAGTTATGACTTGGAGAAAGAGGAACATTCTAGAGCCATACAAAAAACTGCAGAACCACAGTGTGGAGGTGGACGCTTATTACAGACAGGCTTGATCAGATCAGAAATGGATTGGAGAGAATATGAGAACCACACAATATTAAGATGTGTGACATGTACCTAAGTGTAACTAGATATTAGAATTCTGACTACACTATATGATAGTCTTTGATAAAACTCGTATTCAAGCACATATAGTAATATAACAGTTCTATGTTTAAAGTTATATCGAACTTGCAGTGAACATATAACTAGGAATACAGAGTGCACCCGCCATTCCTCCACGATCATGTACATACACACAGAAGGGAGAAACTAACTAAAGAAAAGCAACTCGAGCTTGAAAGATTTCAATCAAACCAAAAACTAACACAGATTCTTTTTGTAGCCCATATTCAAAAATCATATATCGCAACAAAATTATTATTATTATTATTATTATTATTATTATTATTATTATTATTATTATTTATTTATTTTATTATTATTATTATTATTATTATTATTATTATTATTATTATTATTATTATTATTATTCATTGAACTATGATTTACATATATGTTAATTTGAATACTAATTAAGTCTTATTTCCAATTCCATTAATTCTCTTGGGAAAACATTATATATATATATATATATATATATATATATATATATATATATATATATATATATATATATATATATATATATGATGCATGGTTAGACTGGTTGTTCTTTTTTGTACCACAATAACATAACAATAATCAGCAACATAGTATTATTATTATTAGTAGTAGTAGTAGCAGCAGTAGTAGTAGTAGTATCATCATCATCATCAAGATTTGTTTCCCAATAAATACGTATACTTCCTTTTTCACAAGTATTATACGACTAGAACAACAGAAAAAATATATGCTTGATGAATATCTGGTTACACCATTTCTGTGATTGCTTTTTCTTTTTAATAAAATTCTTAAATTTTTTCTATCTGTGGAGGGTAGTAATCAAACAAACCTAAAGTACATTCGGGTCTGCCTTTCATTACGATGTAAAAGAACAAACTTGTCATAAAGTTAATAAAGAATTTTTTCTACACCTCATACAGCCTGAGTTTTAAGTGTTTAACTTTTAACACCCCTAATTACTGATGAACCACGCCCACATGACAATCTGCTCTGAAGACATCCAAGCTTCGCCTAATTTCGTGCCCTTCTGGTTTCATTATGAAGTTGAAATAACATTAACAAAAGAATAGTAATAATAATTGCCACTATTTTAATTACCAGAATGAATAGCCCCAGTGCTATTCAGCCTCCTTATGCCCTATGTTCTCTTTGTGGTCCTCGTCCACGTTATCATCTCGTTAGTGCTTAAATTTGTACTGTCTATTCTCAGGGAGCAGAATTTTCTTAAGATTCATTAGTGTTAAGGACCAGCTTCGCACTGCTAAAAGACATCGCCGAAAAGCAGAGAGGCTTTGGCTTTCCACCAGACTCACTATTCATAAACAAGTCTATGAAGCCGCTAAGAAACATAGTCCTTTTAGCCAAATTATTCCACTACAGTACTAAGATCACGGAGAGTTCCAGCTGCAAAGAGCTCTTCGAAATAACTAACAAATTAGTGTCAAGGAACAAATGTACACCACTTCCAACAACCTTCTCTCCACTAGACCTTCCAGAACAATTTGCAAATTTCTTCCGTGACAAAGTACAAGCCATTAGAGATTCGCTTGACAGCAAAATTTCAACTGACTCGTCACCATACAGTTATGATGCAGAATTTCAGCGACAACGATTAGGAGCATTTTAACCTGTTTCTATTGATTTAGTACGGACAATCGTTATGAAAAGTGCACCAAAAGTCTTGTGAACTTGATCCAATTCCGACATCACTGCTGCTTGAGTGCGTATACCCTATATTGACTTCATTAACTGATGTTATTAATATCTCTCTCTCTCATCGGGGGGATTCCCATCATTTTTCAAAACTGCCATCGTAAAGACACTGCTGAAGAAACGAACACTTGACCATAACGATTTAAAGAACTACCTCCCAGTTTATAATCTCCCATTCATATAAAAAATCTTAGAAAAGGTTGTTCTAACCCAACTTGTATTTCATTTGAATTCAAACAGTTCTTTTTGGCAATGTACAATCTGCATATAGCCCTTGCCACAGTACGGAAATTACTCTTGTGAAAGTATTTAATGACATTCTTTCTGCTTTGGATAGTGGAAAGATTACAGTCCTCATTCTCCTGGATTTATCTGCAGCATTTGACACAATAGATCATGATATATTACTTCACCGTCTCCAGCATGTATTTGACATTCAGAATATAGCCTAACAGTGGTTCAAGTCCTACTTAGTCAACAGGACACAAATTATATCTGCAAATGAAATACACTCCAGCCGAGTTGACGTATGTTGTGGTGTTCCACAGGGATCTGTTCTTGGACCTGTTATCTTCATTCTATACACTCAGCCGCTCTCAAGTGCCATAGATCATCACACAGTGTCGCACCAATTGTATGCTGATGACACCCAAATATACAAGTCTAGCCACCCAACTGAAGTTGATGCTACCATCCACGGAGTAGAGAGGTGCATTTCTGATGTGAAATCATGGATGACATGTAACAAGCTGCAGATGAATGATGATAAAACGGAGGCTATTCTGATCACAACACAAAGACTTTCTCATTCACATCTGTTACCTCAGGCAATAAATTTCAGCAACACCAACATTAAATTCTCACAGTCAGTACGAAACTTAGGCGTTACTCTAGACAGTTCTCTCACATTGCACCAACATGTCATAAACATATGCAAGGCTGCATATCTTGAATGGAGACGCATCAGTTCCATTCGTAAATATCTTTCAGTTGATGCCACTTAAACACTTGTGTGTTCATTAGTACTTTCAAGACTGGACCATTGTAAAACAATTCTGTCTGGTTCGTCGCAATATTTACTCCTGAAACTTCAAAAAGTTCAAAACACAGCTGCACGGATCATCTTTAGAGTACTTCGATCAGAGCACACCTCACCACTGCTCTGTACCCTTCACTGGCTATCGATTCGATCCAGAATCAAACACAAAATTTCTTCTCTGTGCTATGTTTCAATGACAGACTCCAGTCCAACATACATTTCCAACCTCACCCATGTGTACACACCAACTAGATACTTACGCTCTTCTTGTTATAATCGTATATTCATTGTTCCCACGGTGAAAACAAAGTCATATAGACAACGTTCGTTTGCATACCAGGGCCCCGCGACGTGGAACGAATTGCCCATTGAAATTAGACACAAAGGCACAGTGGTCCCTTTCAAGAGTGCTCTTAAAACTCACCTGTTTCGACTGCAGGGACAAACTTAGAGACCTAATTGTATTTTGTATCTGATATGTTTTCAGCATGTTTTTATGTTTTCCAATTTCATTGTTTTTGTCATTTGTTTTTCTGTAGTGTAGTCATATCATTATTGATGGTGTAAAGCGCTTAGAGCTTCGAAAGATTAGGCGCTATAGAAAGTCTTCATTATTATTATTATTATTATTATTATTATTATTATTATTATTATTATTGCGTTCTAGGAGATCACTTTCCTCACACTGCGAAACTGAGCATGACAAGTTTGACGTAAATTTGCTTAAATCATCACTAAATTCAGCAATCACCACATACGCTAAACTTGAGGGACCTCAACACAGTACGTCACGTCCGGAAATCCTATTATCATCGGAAGTATACAAACAATTTCCAAAGCGTTTTCCATAAAACATATGCACACATTATCTCGATTTTCTTCTCTGTGAATTAAAATATGCATTTTTAATGCATATTTCTGTGGTTTTCTTAGAGAAAAATGAACATTCTGAAATATAGTGTAATATTACACTAGTAGACCTTAAATTTTCAGCTATATCATAAACGTATATAAGTAATTGAAAAAATGGGATATAATACTACTTCCTGAGGTACTCCTGCGGTGAGTGCCTAGGTTTGATAATTCATTTCCTACCATGATTCACACATTACTCTATGTAAGTAATCATCTATTCGTATGCATAGATTTTCATTAATTTCATGACTTTTAGGTTGATAGATAAATACCATACCCATCTCTATCAAACCTACCCGCACTCTATCAAAGTCTTTGGATATATCACATAATATTGCAAGGAATTATCATCGGTTAATGGTCTTGCAGGTAATCCTGAGTTCATTTACTAAGTATAAGCTAGATATGTAAGGAAAATCATTTTCACAGAAATAATTATATATGCATTTAAAGACCAGTCTTTCTGCAATTATTACTCATAAGTGATATGGGTCTATAATTTTGCAAAAGAGATTTGTCATCCTTATCGAATAATTCATTAATTTTGATCATTTTCCCACTGACTTCGAAGTATTCGTATATTTAATTACTTATATAACAAGTAGTAATAGTCGTTTGCTATTTAAAAAGTTCTTTTTCTTTAGCAAGAAGCTGATATTGTCATCTAGACATCTCTTTTTATTATGTGGTAATTATGTCAATAATCTCGCTTTTAGTTAGCTGGACTGGATTTAATCGGTGTCGTGCTTTTCCTTTTGAAAATGACAACTCTCTATCGTAATTGTCAAATAAGATTTGTTTTCATTATTCCGACAGGTTAGTTCTGAATCAATAATATGGAGGGGAATTGCATACGATGCAGTACATTCGATTGTAATACATTTCTTTATATTCCAACAACGTTTTGTATTATGTTCATTGTTTTCGGACAAACCTTTATATTCTAACAACGTTTTGTAGTATGTTTATTGTTTTCGGACAAAGGAAAGTAGAAATTAAACAAAAAAGAAATGACGTACTTTTTTCTAGTTGCTTACTTAATTCTTTGCTATAAAAATAGTATTATATGACGAAGGCTGTTAGTTTTAATAATTTTTCCTCAGTCTGTCCTTAAATATGATTTCATGTCTTAAATCTGAGTTACATTATGTTGTGTCTCCTGCTCTAATTGTAGCTAGCTGAGAGGAAATGTTCTTTTTCAAAAACAAAAACCGGATTTATTACATTATAAAACAATCTGCGCATTTCTTCCATGTCTTTACATGAATTAAGGGTTTCATTTCATTTGCAATCACTAATTCATCCATCGAGTAATTGCCTTTTTGTAGAGCCTGAGTTTTCGTTGAAATGAATTTTGTTTGGAAAAAATCTATTTTTATTCTGATCTATGTGGCTTTGTGATCACTGATATTTCTTGAACGCAGTACCCAATTCAATTATATCGGAGTCTGATAATACGATAATCGGATCATGCAGCTGGCAATGTGCGTGGAAGAGAAGCGAGCTGGTTTATTAATTAAGCTAAATGCTTTGCACAAAAATATGGTGCACTTTACTATTTACTGGTATAAGAAGGATGGCATGTAGATCATCCATACAGATTATGTACGGAGAAAATTCTCCCACAGTGATTATGATCCTGTTTCATATATTATACATAAGAACTAATGAATAACGCTAATTTTTGGAAAGAAAATTAATGGAATATGCAAGAAATATTATTGATGTACAGTTAATCTGAATAGTGTAAATAACAGAATATATAAATGATTCATCAAGGCGTCATTATCAGCACGAAACATATTCAGTGAAGTTTTCATTGGTATAAATATAATTGTTTTAAAAACAATGCTGAATAAAACAATTTTAACTAGATGTGCTAAAATTGTTCATGTATAAATTTTATTACAATCACCTAAAAAAAAGACATAATGAAATTGTTATAGGCTGACACAGACACGTTCTTAATGGACTAGTTTACAGCTTATGTACATATAAGTTACAACGTAAGTATATAGATGGTTATCCAGTATATTGTTTTCAAATGAGTACCAACACTTTTAACCTTTTTAGTAAATTTTAAACTGATACAAAATTAAAAATTATCACTAAAACTATAGAATTAAAATGTTTGATTTATGTCTCATTTTTTAATAATAATAATAATAATAATAATAATAATAATAATAATAATAATAATAACTAAAAGTTTAGTGAAAACAAATCTAACACATGACTTGATTAAAAATGTTTAACTTTCACGAAAAAGAAATAGCAATCAAAACGCATACAATTAGACCCTCAAAATATAAGTATGGTATTTATGAAATAACTTAAAACTTGTTAGCATTAGATGATACAGGGTATATTATTAAAGGTGTAAATCATATATCTGTCGTAGTGACCTGTCACAATCGCGAGTAGGGATTAAAGATGCACAGGGTGCGTCGTAGGAACTAATAATTAAATATGTATGATTATCACTGCAAATGGGATTATATACAACCAAAAAGAATTGCAGAGGGGGAAACTATGTTTCCTCTAAAAGAATTAGTTTTGTCATATGTATTGTCATATGTATTGTCATTTACGGTATTGACATTCTGTTGCTACAAATAGTCTGACAGTTACAGGTCACCTAAGGTCAGTTCAGGTCTTTCACTCATTTGTAATCCTATATGTATGTATATATGTATGTATGTATGTATGTATGTATGTATGTATGTATGTATGTATGTATGTATGTATGTATGTATGTATGTATGTATGTATGTATGTATGTATGTCGGCTACATAATGGCTATATAATGCTAATGTTTAGTATCCTAAATAAGGCATACAAGATAAACACATAACAGGTCAAATGCAATATTTTCGTTAAGTCCATGATTTTAGCAGCCAGAGCATCATCAAGTGACGCATGCCTAGACAAAATGGTTGCCTCCATAACTTGTCTTTTGCGACATATAGGAGGTAGATATCTGGTCAATCCAACATGTCTGAGCCCGAGAAAAGGGGATGGAATGTGATGCTGTTCAGAGTAGGTCGTTAATTGCTAGCATAACCACTGTGTGAACAAATTAGTGAGAATATAGTCTCATGAACTTACGAGTAGATACAGACGATTTTCATATCTTAGAGTGTAACATTGATTTAGTCCAGAGAAACAGAAACATGAGAAAGGCGTATGAAATGTGAAATCATTTGGAAGATACTTTGAATTTTGATTTAAAACTGGGTTAAGTTCTCAGAATTAAAACGTTAATGGTTCACTTTTATAAAAAAAAACAAATAACATGAGGTAGATGCCGCATGAACATGGAACAATTTGATTCATATTATTCAAAATGACTGGTCTATTTTATATTCCCTATCTAATGTCTGTTGTTCTTTGCATCATTTGCACTAATGTAAATATTATCCGCTAGCTGATGCTCACTAACGAGAGCTCTTGAGCAGATCTGACACGTCTGATGACGGTTTCAAGATCCTTCAACGGGACGTAATTCAGTCGACTAGGCCACTTCTGAGCATTTTATAGACGGAATGATACGCACAATATTACCATTACAGGATTAAATCACAAAAATGTTTATATCAAGGCCGAACACCAACTTTCAAGAGAGTTTTTGATTTCTTGAAAGTTCTAAAAGAAATCATAATTAAACGGAATAGTGAATTTTCTCATTAATACATGTTCGTAAGAACTGTCAACTTCGCTTATCCATCCGAGGCTTTCCTATTGTTAATTGTAATACTTTTGTTCAGTTATTTGAATGACACTGATAAATATTAATTTAATGGATTATCACATATGATTCCACATTATCTGTATCACGTGATCAAATCGTGAATCACTCAAAGTCTTTCGTCCTTTTCTGGCTCAAGGAAACATACATTATATACTTTTCAGTTTCGGACCAATTAGATTGCAAAATATCCAAGCAACGTTTTTTCCCTTGCCAGTTTGGTTGTAAACAGAATAAAATATTTTCCAGAACAGATGGCAGATGCTAAGATGGAACCACAATGCTAACTAATAAGCCTTCACAATAGAAGATTGTATCATAACGTGCCAATGCATACGTGTATATTATAACATTCCATATTTGCACAAGAGAGTAGACTTACAACAGGAGAGGACAGAGAAATGAATATACCGTTATTAGACCATTTATTAAATAACGAATGAAAACAGAAAAATGATGGGTACATATAAGTCGATAATATATGTTCTAAAAAAAGTTAATGGCCTACTTTCTTACTATATCTTATTAACGAGACTCAAACTTGTATTCATTAGAACACTTCATTGCTAGAACATTGAAAATTTACTTCGGGAATTATTCTTTGATTAGTTTAGATTTGATTCTTAAAACCGTAAGTTCTTGCTTCCATTTTGACAATTTTTTTCCCCCAGGGAAATAAATTATTGTTACATTTTACAAAGCTTGTTGTTTGACCGTTTCTATGATGCTTTTTATTAGGGCCAAAATACGTAACGATATATATATATATATATATATATATATATATATATATATATATATATATATATATATATATATATATATATATATATATATATATATATATCAGTATATAAGCTCTCCAAGAATCTGCGTACACGACAAGGAAACTGTCGACCAACATTACAAGGAAGATAAATAAGGTAATATTTGGAATATGCAAAGGAAAGATAAGAATAATAATTACGGAGTAAATCACCAGTCTGCCAGATCAACTCAGATTGAGTATTATACTTGTAATAGAACGAGTCACATTAGTGAGGACTGACCACACGAAAAAGAATCAGAAAAGACCCATTTGTACGTTAGATTATCAGGTCAAAAATGGTTACAGATAGTGTCCAGTTAATAAAAAGCGAGCTGAACGTGCAGCCAAAAGTTCGGTCCAGAGTTATGAATGTGAATATGAAGAGTAAACTGATTCGGAAAGGCTAAACTTGAGATTAATTGGTATTGCTAAACCTGTAGATTTGTTTCCGTCCACGTGTCAGACGTCTGTGAAACTTCTAGTAGGTACTGGGCCACAGTAAAGCTTATTTCTATAAAGGCTTTCCTTTTTTAAAACTAGAATTTTTTCATCTTATCGCTGCAAGGGAGGTTTATTAAAGATTTATGAGAAAGTAACCATCAAATTCGATGTAGGTGGCAGTGATTTTGAAAACAACCCCATATCAATACAGACTACCTTACACCATATCAATATCAATAAAGACTACCTTACACCATATCAATACAGACTACCTTACACCATATCAATACAGACTACCTTAAATATCAATACACACTACCTTAAATAATAATTGGTTTGAACTATGCCAACCTAAATTTTAAAGAAAGGAATTCTGAAAACTAGAAAGCTGTAAATCAAATTGTGAAAGGAAACTAGTTTATTCTGTTTGTATCATATACTTCGCAGAATGGGTCTGAGAGAGAGAGAGAGAGAGAGAGAGAGAGAGAGAGAGAGAGAGAGAGAGAGAGAGAAGTCGAAAAGGATTGGTCAAACCTCTCCGACAATGCAAAAAAAAAAAACTTTTTGCTTTCGCCCAAGTTTTTAGCGCAAGCGGAAAATTCACCAGTGGTTCGTCGGTTTGGAATTTCACCAGTAAACCGATTACACTGAAAAAGAGTACCGATAACTGAAATACTGTATGTGCAAGTGTTGCTCTGTAATTTGTTTAAAATGCGATACACCTTGCAATTTTGATAATCCAGTACCAAATGTTCTTAAATCTTAGGAAGACGGAGAATCAGAAAAGATTTCAGTCCAAGAGAAGTCTTCGTTACAAAACATTCCTTCTGAAAACTCCGGTGTTTTTTTGAAGGACATGATGGTAAGTTTATAGAACCGATAAAGGAAAACAATGGTAACATTAATACTATACAATCGCCTTCATGTAGATTACCATTATCTCATAAAGAAGTTTTGGAAAAATAAGATTGACCGAATGTTTGCTGACGATTTAGGAGAACCAAGTGACAGACATGGGCTGTACCAATCGTCTTGGTAACTAGCAAAGGTAGAACACTATATTTTGCAGGGACGATAACTAAAAAGACGTGTGGGTTGATCTTTATATTAGTTTTCCACTTCAGATCTTGCTAATGGATGCTGGCAGGTAGTGTTGGACGAAAAAAACATTTGCTATTTATAAAGAACGTTTCAAATTAAGGAGTTACTGTTTGGTCAATCTACTTAGCCCGCTTATGGTATGCGTTCAGTCAAGGTCGTGCTATATGGAATGACTTTCAGTCAAGGTCGTGCTATATGGAATGACTTTCAAGCAGTGTATCATTTATCTAGATGGCATTATCGTCATTGGTAGTACTTTTAGGTCTGTTTTTGGAAAAATTTGAATTTGTCTTTGAGTGATTCCAATGTATACGTCAAGCCATCAAATGTAGCTTGTTTCAGGAGCAAGTCTTCTGTTAAAGTTTTGAAAAGGGTATAAAATGTGATTCAAAGAATTAGAAAGTGTTAAGTATTGGCCTACACCGTGCAATGCGATGGATTTTAGAAGATACAGTTGCATGTTTTAAGAGGTTTGTTAAAACAAACTATTCATTCGCATACCCTTTGTCTCAGTTGACTCATTTAAACAAACTCTTTACTTTGTCGAAAAGCCAAAGAAACAAACCATTTACTTAGTCAAAACCCCATCAAAACAAACCCTTTACTTGGTTGAAAACACATCAAGAAGATTTTTTATGAGCGGACAATGATTTGAAGTCAACACATATTCGTGATTATCAAGGAAAGGAATGGAATATTTATTCTTTAAAAATCTGCTTTTTTGTCACAGCTCCGGGATCACGACGTAGTAGTTATTGTTAATATTACTAAGATGCTAAATCAACAACAGAGGCGTTAATGTACTATAAGTCATATTTGTCACTGAGTTCAGAATTACTTGATGGGAAGTAAATTCATTGTCAGGACAGATCATAATTCTCTACAATTGCTTAAAAATTTCAAAGAACCATAATGCTTGGTTGTAAAATTGTTTTTGGTATTTAAAAAAGATGGACTAAGTCTGATTCCACGTGATTGTCAGCGCGGCGATTGTCAGGATTATCAGCATGCTGATACAAGTATTAAGACTCTATAATCTTAAATTAAAACAAAGGAGCGAAACAACAAGTTTTTCTAAAATTCAGAAAATAATTTATTTCCCTAGAACATAAAGTGAAAAATGTAAAAGATACTTACGGTATTGCGAATTAACTCCGAAATCATCCAAGAATTTCTAACACAAATTCTGAAAAAAACTTTGATGGTATTCCAAAATAAATCGAACGCTGTAAGCGTTGATGTGCTTGTGATGGCTTGTATCTCAGTGATTTACCAACAATATTTTGTTTCATTGCAATAATTCAATCCATGAATATCTCCTGATTTGAATTTCACTATAAATCCAAGTCACTATTTCCAATAACATTTTTGAGCACTTTTATCTCCAGAGAAGAATCACTTTAATTAAGTAATTTGAATTCATAAATTCCAGTGCAAATTGACAGAATTGACACAACAATGACACAACTGAATCTGCTCAGAGCTTATGGCACGAATTAATAATTTCTAGATAAACACAATTATTTAGTCCTCTACTTCACCTCATAGCACAATTAGCATTCTATGATTCTTGAAGGTTTTAAATGTTTACAAGCCAAAACTTAGTTATAAATAGAAGGTCTGGTACTATATATTATAAAATGTGGCAAATAACATGCTCAGACTGAAATAACCACGTTTACATAACCAGCATCAATTACCAGGTCAGATGGAAAATGAACTTAATTTTGAACAAGGTCAGGTTTATTAGGGCCATAAAAATCCAAGAGTCTAACCAAATCAATGAGATTTTATTCAGACCTGTGCCATATATATCCACAAGTCTAACCAAATCATAAAGATATTTTATTCAGACATGTGATCTATAGATACAGGAGTCTAACCAAATCAATAAGATATTTTATTCAGACCTGTGCCATATAGATCCACGAATATAATCCAAATCACTAAGAAATTTTAGGCTGACATTTGCCATTTACATATTACAAGTCAACCCAACTCATCGAGGATTTTAGTCGGACATATACCATTTAGATACTCCAAGTCAATTCAATTTAGAAAGGTGTTTTAGTTTGTTTTTTGCCATTTCGATACACAAACCTAACCAAAAGCCATGAATAATTTTAGACGGACTTCTGCCATTTAGATGCTATAAATCAATCCAAATAATTAAGGGATTTTAGACAGACTTCTGCTATTTAGATGCTATAAATCAATCAATGAGGAATTTTAGACGGACTTCTGCTATTTAGATGCTATAAATCGATCCAAAAAATTAAGGGATATTAGACGGACTTCTGCTGATTAGATGCTATAAATCAATCCAAATCAAAGAGGAATTTTAGACGGACTTTCGCTATTTAGATGATATAAATCAATCTAAATCAATGAGGGATTTTAGTCGGACTTCTATTTAGTTACACAAGTCTAATCCAAATCAATGAGGGATTTTACTCGGACTTCTGTTGTTTAGATAATATAAGTAAATTCAAATGAACCAGATATTTAAGTCGGACTTCTACATTAGGGATACGACAAGTCAGTCCAAATCAATGAGGACTTTTAGTCGGACTTCTGATTTAGGGATACTACAAGTCAGTCCAAATCAATGAGGAATTTTAGTCGGACTTCTGAATTTTAGATACCCAAGCCTAATTCAAATCAGAAAGGTATTTTAGTTCCGCTTGTCCCTTGGACATGTTACAAGCCAATACAAAATCAATACTGGATTTTAGTCGGACTTGTGCCATGTAGATACACAAGCCTAATCCAAATCAACGAGGGATTTAAGTCGGACCTCTCCGCAGTTGAGAAAAGGTAAAAAGCAAATTCTCAGCAGGGGATAATAATTCCTTATGCTAATGTATCGTGCTGACAGACTGTGTCTTCTTCCTAATACATCATTTCCTACTGTCTGCAATCACAGAAAATGACAGATTATTCACTGATTCTTTAGCAGGCTTTAGATATCGATTCGTATTTAGTCTGCCTCCCGAAATTGTGAATGTTGGTGCAAATCGGCATTATATTTTATAACAATCGATATAAACGTATCTTCTTTAATTTCTTCTGTATCAGGGGCATGCGTATTATTTGATGATTATAGCTCACTTCTTCAGTTTAGCCCGGTGTCAAAAGAAATTTAATTTACCGCTACAACTAGTAGGAATTGGAAGTTGTTTTAACAGATGCTAAGTGCCATAATACGTCTATCAAAAAATTTGTCACTCGATTTTTCGATACTATGGAGATTCTTTCACTCATAAACCTTTCGCTGATTTTGCATTCAGTTAACTATTTGGATTATCCTTTCACCAATTGTCAGCCATTTTGGCCAGAATTCAGAGATACCTTTTGTTATTTCTTGTAAAACAAGCTATATTGTGTTAAAAGAGAATATTTTCCAAAAGAATTGTTTTCTTTTCATGTTTCTTGAAGAAAAAAAAAACTTACTGTACCTCTCGATAGATTTTAGGGAACATTAAAACTTTTAAAAGACTTACCGCTTTTTGTATCCCACTCAGCTACCAAGTAAAGCTCTCATTGTATCAGAAATAAATGCGCAGGAAAGTTACATCTGATGCGTAGTAATATATGATGTGTAGTAATATATGATACGCAATAATATATGATGCGTAGTACTATATGATGCGTAGTAGTATATGATGTGTAGTAGTATATGATGCGTAGTACTATATGATGCGTAGTAGTATATGATACGCAATAATATATGATGCGTAGTACTATATGATGCGTAGTACTATATGATGCGTAGTAGTATATGATGTGTAGTAGTATATGATGTGTAGTAATATATGATGTTTAGTAATATATGATGTGTAGTAATATATGATACGCAATAATATATGATGTGTAGTAATATATGATGTGTAGTAATATATGGTATTGGAACATGACATATTCGCAGGAATCTAACAAATAATCGCCTTACGCTAGTCAACTAACGCCTTAAAGAATAACGGCATGGAGACAATACAAATTTTCAAAATGTCGATGAACAGCAGTATAACTTCAAGTTATGACCTGTCCAACAGCGTCATTCTGAAGTTTATTGTTAAATAATTGCGGCGTATCCGTTATTTTAAAGAAAGCGTTCGCATATTTATGAATATCGACTTAACTTATTTAGTCATATAAAATGCCTCATCCATGAAACAACATTGTTAAGCAACTACTGGCTGTATCATGCCAATGGAACGAGAATTACGTACCTTGCCTAAATACGGACATGAAGTTTGTTTTCTACCAGTCTGGTTGTTGTGTCCAGGTAAACGTGGTTTATGTCTGCGTGGACTTGTTTGAAAACAAATTATATACAGTCATCTACTCGAGACCAACCGACAAACATCAGTATCTCCTCTCAACCAGCTGTCATCCAAAATACTGCATTAGGAATATTCCATATAGCAAGGCACTGAGGATAAGCAGAATTTGCCCCGACGATGAAACATTCCTACAAAAAAGAGCCTGAAGAGCTATCTAAACATTTAATTTACTGAGGATACGACAAAGACCTGATTGCGGAGGCAACCCAAAGAGTTAAACAAACAATCCTCGATGACCAACTAAAATATGGAAAGAAGGAAAAGGCTGATAGGATTCCATGTATGCTCACCTACCAGGTAAATTCATCGGGAAACACTGACCCATAGTGGAATCCTAGGATGCACAAAAATGAATCCTCCCCATTAAACCCGTAGTAGCCTACCTAAGACCAAAGAATGGCATAGATAATCATAGACAGAGCGAAGCTATCGCCAATCACTAATCAAAACCACCCTAGTGAATCTGGACCTGTAGTGATAAAAGGTGCAGTCAAGATATGATAGAGACCAGTACATTTTCTAGCACAGTGACTAAAGCTACACATGTATGGTCCAAACAACACGTGCAAAACAGAAAATGTAATATATAACATCACATGTAAGATCTTTAGCATTCTGTATGTCGGAAAAACTGAAAAGCTACACAAAAAAAATATCAATCTTCATTGATCTAACTGGATGACAATGAAGTTGTACAGGAGTTCGGTGACAAAACACTACACCTCCTCTGGCCACACATTCAGTGATATAACACTTTTGAAATTGCTCACAACCCAACTAGATTTCCAAAACCAGGAAAGATAAGTGATCTTACTGGATACACAACCTTAGAAAATTGAAACCAAGAGGTTTAAACCAAGAAGACTAGCCGGGAAAACAGCCATGCACAAATAAAATTATATTTTACAGCCGACGCATTTTCCTTTTAGTAATTCTCTACATTTGCTTAGAAGCCCATTACTACCACTATAAAAATAACATCCGAGATATCTATTCTGCTGACATAAATTTGCATAAATGAATCAGCAATTTCTAGGTCAATACAAATATTGCCTAGCATCCTCAAAAAGTCGAAATAAACTAGTTGAAGAATAATAAATTTAAAGGTTTATTTCCTGTAGAAATAGCCATGTAAAATGTTGTAAACGCATTGGTTTTTCTAGGGTTTTTTTGTTTCTCTTGCCTATGTTTTGATTTTGCCCTTGAAAAAGTCTCATTAAGAGTCGAAAGCGTTACAGACGGAAAACAATAATTTGGCTGCTTCTAGTTATTTTCTTTTATTATGATAGAAACATCGTATGAAAATCACCAGTACTCTTAACAGAGAAACGATAGTATCAGTCACTTCAAAAAACATGCATAGTTTATTCTTGAAATCTTGATAGGTATGCATAAATCAGCTGTCTTGGTGGCTGTGGTTGGAGTCAGAGAAAAATCTTCCTAGACCAAGGCGATGGGTGGAATCAACTATCTGTCCTCAAAAGGGTATGATTAACAGTGTTCTTTACGATAAACAATAATTTTCATTCTTTGTTTTTCTGAACGTTACACGCAGAAAAAGACATGGTATATGCATTGCATACAATCAAGCATGGATGTCATTAGTTCTGATACTTGACGTTACAAATTCTTCCTAATTCAAACGCGGACATTTATAACCTCATCCACGACTTAAAAGAGCTATTATTTAACATATATCGGAGTGCTATGGTATCGAGTGTCTAAAAGTTAGCGATCGGTGAATGAATAAATAAATATTCTAACCTTCCACATATTATATATGTCTAATTGGTTTTCTTTGCCCAATATTAACATGATTTAATTTTAATCTAATTTTAATTCAGATGATTGTAAGAAACGAACGATAAAATGAAGCCATGTAGATTCCATGTTATGCAAGGGGCGTAAGTCTCATTGTCGGTGCAAATGGAAAAACTAACATGGACATTAAATTTTATCTCGACCACAGACTGTTTAAACTAAACCAGGTATTACAACGAAAGCAATGAATCGTCTACGACAAAATGTTTAAGTATATACCTGTTAATTGCGAAAGCCTCCATAAAACAACAAAATTAACGGCTTTAATATTGAGACTCTTATTTGTTCCAGATTCAATCTCTTGCTTCTTGACAAAAAAAAGTAATCATGTGATTTCACATGTGCATATCACACGACAAAATGGTTAACTGAATCGTTATAGTTATGATTATTTTGACAAGATATAGTTTATTTGAGAACATGAGTACATTGTTTTGAAAAGGGGAAATTCATGGGTACTTCTTTACAATAGTGTACTTGCCAGCAATTCCGACATTTTTTCGAAATGAAACGGGTGATTCAAAACTAGTAAAACTATGATCATGCGGTTGATATAAGCAAAGACACTATGGAGAAAAGTAACTAAAACCTCAAATACCGCGAAACAAAAGAACCCAAGATATCATAGGAAGTTACCATACGTTTTATAGCTTGGTGAGTAACTTAGCATAAAATCTCGAGTAATAGACACAAGGCCTTCGTAAAAGCTAATAAAATAAACACGGAAACTCCGCGAAACGACACCCCCACCCCCACCCGGAGCTTGGCACACTTGTTGGTTGGTAGTATTGCATGCACATTACAAGAATCCTGAGTAGAAAGAAATACGTTATTACCAATACTGATTTTTCCAGTCTAATGTTGCTTTAGTACGGTGTATTTTAAACAGAGGAGGTCATTAAGATCAATGATACAGCGTCAGAAAAGGTATTGCTTTCTTGACGATTTTAGTGTCTGCAATGAATGCGTCCTTTTGCCTCTCATGGTCTAATTTTATAGATCCATAAAACTTAAGTATAGTGATATTAGTCCACAAATGAAACATGGCCATTATTTTAAATTATTCTGCAAAAAAGCACATTGCACAATGCAAAGCCACAAAGAATCTAGTGTTCATAGTTGTTTTTTGTGTTCGCCTCCTTGATTGATAAAAACTCTGTACAATAGATCTGAGACATGTTTCCCTGCAGATTTTCCCAAACCGTCTCCTTGCCATTGTACAATAGTGCAATGGTAATTTCTTTCATACTCTGGATTCAATGTTGAACTTTGATAAACAAAACAGGATCAAATAGCTTAGTTCCTTGTTTATCACTTTTGTCTATGTTTGTAATGCCAGCTCAATCTGTGTAATTTACTTAAAGTGAAATTTGAATATTAGTCAATATCATTTATATGCAATTGTCTCGATTGATTCTACCTCAGTCGCTGGCTTCCTTTTTGGGTACTTAATTTGTTGGTTTATATTCGTGTCTGAAAAAATACACATGAGCAATAATTTAAATCTTGAATAATTAAACCTTCATATGACCTTCAGAGAGGATTGACAATGTCAAGCATCTATCACGATCTTCAGCGAGCAACCAGAAGAAGAACAAGCATGGGGGAATAATTTGTGTGCTATATATTTTATTTCTTCCAGCGAATACATAATTGCACCGTTTCCAGACGACAAAAAGCAATCCAGACAATTTAATTTTGCGGATCTGACAGTGTCTGTCAATAGTATATACTCAGAATCAAAGAAGATATTTCCGGCTTTAATACAAATCATTCTGCGAAAAGATAAGACAGTAAATAAGTTAGTTTGCAATAGATCATGCTGTAAATGTGTTTAAAGTTTTATCATTATCTATTTCATCTTTTGTTCAGGAATGTCTTTCTTGAAATGCGACACACGCGGTCTAATCTGGAAAATATATTGTGAAATCACTTTATTTTCAGGTACCGAAACCTTCCCTAGATTTCTTGGTTGCTACACACAATAAAATTAAATACTCAATAAACCACTGTCGAAATATACAAAAGTGGACGTCTCTATCCCTAAGTGAGACCTAGACATTTATTTAAGCACCAAAAGATGGCACACATTCTGCAAAAGAAAGAAATCATATTCACGAAAAGTAATGAATTTCAGGTAATGGTTTAGAATGGAAAAAAATATCTTGCCGCTGTTACCTCTGTGCAGTATAGGTTCTTATACAGATACCTGTTGTTTTATATTTTTTTTAAAAAAAAAAAAAAACTTGCATCGGATGAATCTTATGTGGGAAGTTAAAATACAATTTTCAATGTTTTTCTTTATCGAAACAATAGTTTTATATTCCTGAGAAGCAGTTAATAGCCTTTAATTTGTTCCTTTTTAAAGCTAGCAAACCAATAATACGATATTTATCGAATTTAAAGTATGTACCGGGTATATATGTTTCTGAGATGATGGGATAGGTTGATATCAAATTTAAAAATCGTAAAGGCAATATCAAGTTACATTGTGACCTAAGATCCATTTAAATATGACGGAGGGAGGTCAGTCACGTTTTGTGTCTTGAATGTACCCCGGGGAGGAGGACGATGGAGGTTTATAAAGAAAAGAAACAAATGCAGAATTTTGCGATTGCGCCCCTATCTTTTTATCAGTTCAATATCTTAGTTATAACCAATCCTCAGAAATCCCTATTTTGGCCAGTTTACAAGATTACACGGAAGTTAACAACGAGGAAATTAAAAAAAGCAAGACATACACAAACAAATGGAAGAATAAAGGTGAGGAAATACGACTACATACCTTACAGCTAAAAGGCTTAGGAAATATACAGTTCTAGAAAGCCTTTTCAGTGCCATAACTCTAGCATGATATTGTCCTTCTCTTACATAAACCTTCGTGGGGCAAAAAAGATCCAAGTCTTACTAAGACATAAATGTTTGTGAGAATAAAAGCTCTCATTATCCCTTTCCTCATATAGATGTCTGCTAGGATGATAGCTTTAATTATCCCATTTTATACTTGAAAGGAGGATCCGTGTAGTTGCCTGTGTGTACATATGTATCAGCCAGAGTTGCATTTTCCATTTGGGGCTTTCGTGGCGTGTAAAATGATTCATTTATGATTCCGATTCAGTTATTTACAGCTTGTATTGACAGAATGACTACGTATTTCGGCACGGAAGTATTTTCATACAGCTGTTACAAAAAATTAAACTATCGCGATATTAAAGGAGACTAGAAACCTGCGGAAATATACAATAATATTGTATACACTGCAGAGAAAAACATGATTCTGAAGCGTCGTGTGCGACCGTACTGCCAATATTGAGATATTGGCATTTCTTCTAGGCGCTGAGTTTCCGTGATCTCGTATGCATATTTTCCACGCCTATTCGGTTACTTTCGGAAAGTGACGTCATACTAGCGACTCCAGCATCCAGACCTACAGTTGCAAGGTTCATTTCATATAGACTACCATGCCGTTTTGCGTTGCTTACGGGTGTAATAGCATACATAGAAAAGGCTGTGGAGTTCATTTTTTTGTTTTCCAAAAGATAAAGGCATAAAAAGGTATGGATACATTATTGCAAGCGAGTTGATTTCAAAGCAACACCATATAGCACAGCACTCTGTGCTCATTACATTTCTCAAAGGAATGTTATCAGAGGGATCCTAAAAAACAACCTCTAGGATACACGAATGCTAAGCCTAGACTATAAGTTGAAACTGTTCCAGACATACCATTGTATATTTTAAATCCTAGTAAAGAGTGTCAAATGTACGAGTTACGAAAATAGGCAGAAGGCCGAGTAAGTGCTAATAAAAAATATGACAGCCCGACACCTGATCGTGCTGATGAAATGAGTAAATGTTTTTTTCTTCTTCAAGATTACAATCTAAATAAAGTCACCACTGTCCTGTGTGTAATTGAGATCTGACTAATCAAATGGAAGCTTGCTAAAAAAAAAATAATAATATTATCAACCCTTGACACCGTCCTGTTTCAAGAAAAACAATTTAAGTAAATTTTAAAAAATATTTTAAAAATTATTTTAATAAAACACAACCTTTCAGTCTATGCCTATTACACGTAAAATGTATAAACGGAAATCTGTAGTGATTGGAACTGATATAATAATGTCCCTTGGGCAGTTTAAATAACAGCGATTAAAAGAAAAGAGATCCGATATAAAATCAAAGTTTCACATTAACTGGCTGACAAAAGAAATTGGGGGAGGCGACTATTGACCCGCCCATTTGCCCCAATGTGCAATTACTCTCTGTGATACGCCTTATTATCCCCCAGGACAAGACCTTTTTTCATATTCTGGTCTGCATAATAGTTAGAGGTTAGAATTAAGTACACAAACATAATGACAGTTTAACACATTAACAATTATTCCTTATCATTGCACTTATCTTGTGAAATGGACTGGCCCTCTGACATAATTCAAAGAAACCATGTGCCAGAGAGTGTATGTAAGCACCAGAAATTCGTTGTCAAATAAACGATGCCGAATTTTGTTGTAACTTCGAGGCCAAAGACTTCATTTTAAGAGTTCAAATCTGCAGTCAAACGTTACCGTACATGTATGTGGCCATTGCTTTCCCACATTTTATATCCCACCCTATTTCCTTTAGTTTAAGTGTTAAGATATGTAACACTGTTTACTGAATTAAATATTTATTTTGAATTAGTTTTTAAGGGGCACATAAACTGCGTCGTATTTTTTTTTATTTCTTCTTTAAATTTAATCATGGTAATGAAACTTTACATATATGGTAGAGGAATGTCAGGTGTTAACTGGCCGAGTTTTTTGGGGGCAGAAATGGAGATTTTGTTTGCAGAGAAAATTACGCAGCCTTCATTGTGATAATTCATGAATTTTAAACTAATTGGTGACAATTTTTTTTTACAAGAAGTACTTCTGTAGTAGTTAAACAATCTGAAATTTACGTGAATAATGTTTAATCTTAAACCATTTACTGAAGACAAAAACTTTCCTATGATATTAATTATTTCTTCACTACAATATTCACAAGTGATAAAATAGAATATGACATCTGTGGACTGCACACTTGATAAAACAATTATATATGGATTTTCTTCTTCTGAGAAATGAAAATTGAGAGACATAATGAAATAATCGGGAGTTAACTGCGAAAAATCAAGAGAGATTACCACATAGGGAGGAAATACCTCCAAAATTGGAATTTATTTTCTTTCTTTCTTCTCCCGGCTTGAGAGTTAACATATATGAACTGTTCGGGTTTGTGGATTTTCAGTCAGGGCAAGTAAGTTTATTTAAATCATCAGCCCGGGGCCTGTGCTTAAAACATTTCTTTCAGCACTGACCAGTACAGTACGTAATCTATTTTAACGAAGCATGTATAATACTTACAGATTTGTCATACGCTAACTGTAGCATGCATGTAAAATACACTGTAATTGAATCATAGAAAGGAAGCTTCTTTATTTTGAAATTAATTACGTATGATTTCCTCCTCGCAGATTTATTTGTGGGGTGTTGTTTTGTGTGTGTGTGTGTGAAAAATTACTTCCGATGAAAACCGTTATCAATGGTCTTTCTCGCTTGCCATGTTTCTGTTTGTATACGAGGACTGGCTAGTGTGACGTCACGAGACCACGTGATCTGTCGTCTCATTAAAACTCGGAAATACTCGGCAATTTACGGAATCATTGTATCTACTTCAAAATATAATCAATATCCGCACACGATATTATTTTTTTTAAACATTATATTCGAATTAGAATTTGTAAAGAATTACATTTATAAAATAAACTTTTTCATTTCTAGTCTCCTTTAAAGACTTTTCCCTTTAGTACATACTGAGATAGATTAAAACATCTTTATGTTAGTAACTTATAAAAGAAAGGAGAACTCAAACGGACGTGCTACAAACGAAGTTTATTCCCATATCATGTACAGACGTGGACGTAACATACAAACTTATCTGCCGATTGCCAAGACAGTGGTGTGACATACAAACTTACCTGCAGATTGTTTAAATAGGGGTTAACATACAAATGTACCTGCAGATTGTTGAAATAGGGGTTAACATACGAATGTACCTGCAGATTATCCAGATAGTGGTCTAACATACATACTCACCTGCCTATTGTTGTTTAATATCTTTATAATGTACACATTCTAATAGGATACACTAACAGTGGTCTAACCTGCTGAATGTTAGGATACACTAATGGTGGTCTAACCTGTTTAATGATATGACACACTAAAAGAGGTCTAACCTATTGAATGTTAGGATACACAAAAAGCGGTCTAACCTATTGATAGCCTGTTGAATATTAGGATACACAAAAGGTGGTCTAACCTGTTGAATGTTAGGATACAGTAAACGTGTTCTAACCTGTTGATAGCCTGTTGAATATTAGGACGCATTAAAAGTGGTCTATCCTGTTTAATGTTCTTTCTCGCCCCACAAAATAAATGCACATGGAACTACATTAACTTTTACTTTTGTTTGCTCGTACAATGTTAACAGAAAATGTCTTTACCAAAATATAATAGAAATGATGCTATTGGTGTTGTTTTCTTGTCTAACGCCATTTCTCAGCGCAAGATAAGCTATACATGGCGGCCAACACGACGCAGAACCATATCATAAGTTCACTTGGCCTTGTGCCAGGTGAACTAAATTGAGACCAATAAAATTGTCAGTTGTAATTTGAATACATTTTTGCAGAAATATTCATTCAATGCTTTTACAACAGAACAGGTATTTAAAAAATTTAAATATATCTACCTGTACTGGAATATAGCTGTTCATTACATGATGATAGTCAACTGTGATAGTGTTAGCATAACATATTTGTCTTCACTAGAAGCATTCAGTCACTGACGATAGGTAATTCATCTTCATCAATTTAGATAGCGTTGTACAATGACTTTTTGATAACATAAGATTGTAAATTGTCCATTGTAAAGCATAGTTTATTCTTACGTATGATATATCTTTAGCAAAATTAAAAGTTACTAAATTCCATTGCTGAAGATTTTGACACCAAATTAGCCTACGTTTTTTTCCTAATAAGTATGTACTAATAAAACTGGTCCTATCATATGCTATACAGTCCAGTGTCAGAACAGTTGATTTAATTAGGTCAAAGTATTTATGATTATTTCGTTCAAATACTGTACTATTTAGAATAACGATAAATTCAGTTTAGAAAGATTCGATTTAGCTGCAAGTAAAACGAATCATCATAATGCTAATCAGTCTCGTCTACAAATAAAATTAAAAGAAGGTAACGACTGAGTTTATCATTTGCCACCAATTTAGGAGAACGCCAATTTTACTGTGTGTGTCCACAAACCGTGTACACACACACACACACACACACACACACACACACACACAGACAGAGGGGAGGGACATTGTGAGCTAGAATAGATAAAAAGAAACTGTCATATATTTCAGACATGAAAATAAATCTTTAATATAGAAATTTGACCAGACACCGCTATCGGATATTTCTGACGTTATTTAACCTTACTTCTCTAAAAACAATGACAAAACCACTGTGTTGCACTGCTGAATTAGACCTCCATCGTTTTCAGATAGGGGCAGATAGTTTACAAAATGACAACAAAGTAATTTACAGAGACATATTAGGTCAAACCAATCATACCGCTTTCTTACGTCATGTATTTTTATATGATCAGATATAATATGAACGTGAAGTGATTTTACGACAAGGGAGTGGGGTTGAACATGTTGATCCGAAGGGGGTAAGGTTGAACATGTTGATAGAGTGACTTTAATCTTCTAAACTTTGTCTCGGAAGAAAGTTTAGTATACAATGACAAGAACATTTTTCTTTCCCTACAAGAAAGTTAATACAATCGCAAGACCAATTTTCTTTTCCTACAAGAAAGTTTATTATACAATGACAGGAACATTTTTATTTTCCAACAATAAAGTTTGGTATACAATGACAGGAACATTTTTCTTTTCCAACAATAACGTTTGGTATACAATGACAGAAACATTTCTCCTTTCCTACAAGAACGTTTGGTGTACAATGACAAGAACATTTTTCTTTTCCTACAAGAATGTTTGATATACAATGCCATGAACAATTTTCTTCTCCTACAAGAACGTTTGGTATACAATGGCAAGAACATTGTTCTTTTTCTACAAGAAAGATTGGTATACAATGGCAAGAACAATTTTCTTTTCCTACAAGAAAGTGTGGATTACAATGACAAGAACAATTTTCTTTTCCTACAAGAAAAGTTTGGTATACAATGAAATCACATTTTTCTTCTCCTACAATAAAGTTTGGTATACAATGACAGGAACTTTTTTCTTTTCCTACAAGAAAGTTTGGTATACAATGACAAGAACAATTTTCTTTTCCTACACGAAAGTTTGGTATACAATGACAAGAACAATTTTATTTCACTACAAGAACGTTTGGTATACAATGGCAAGAAAATTTTTCTTTTCCTACAATAATGTTTGGCATACAATGACAGGAACATTTTTCTTTTCCTACAAGAAAGTTTCGTATAATGACAAGAACATTTATCTCTTCATACAAGAATAGTTCGATATACAGTGACAAGAACATTTTTCTTTTCCTACAAAAAAGTTTGGTATACCATGACAAGAACATTTATCGTTTCCTACAAGAAACTTTGATATACAATGACAAGAACAATTTTCCTTTCCTACAAGAAAGTTTGGTATACAATGAAAAAAACATTTTTCTTTTCCTACAAGAAAGCTTGGGTAGACAATGATAAGAACATTATTCTTTTCCAACAATAACGTTTGGAATACAATGTCGGGAACATTTTTTTTTCTTACAAGAAAGTTCGGTATACAATGACAAGAACATTTTTCTACTCCTACAACAAAGTTTGATATACAATGACAAGAACATTTTTCTTTTCCTACAATAAAGTTCGGTATACAATGACAGGAACGTTTTTCTTTTTCTACAAGAAAGTTTGGTATACAATGGCAAGAAAATTTTTCTTTTCCTACAATAAAGTTCGGTATACAATGACAGGAACCTTTTTCTTTTTCTACAAGAAAGTTTGGTATACAATAACAATAACATTTTTTCCCTACAAGAACGTTTGGTATAAACTAGCAATAAAATTTTTCTTTTCCTACAAGAAAGTTTGGTATAGAATGGCAAGAAAATGTTTCTTTTCCGACAAGAAAGTTTGGTATACAATGGCAAGAACATTTTTTTTCCTTCAAGAAACTTTGGTATACAATGACATGAACATTTTTCGTTTCCTTCAAGAAAGTTTGGAATACAATTATAAGAACATTTCTCTTTTCCTACAAGAAAGTTTGGCATACAATGACAAGAACATTTTTATTTTCCTACAAGATAGTTTGGTATAGAATGGCAAGAACATTTTTCTTTTCCAACAAGAAAGTTTGGTATACAATGGCAAGAACATTTTTCTTTTCCTTCAAGAAACTTTGGTATACAACGACAAGAACATTTTTCTTTTCCTTCAAGAAAGTTTGGAATACAATAATAAGAACATTTCTCTTTCCTACAAGAAAGTTTGGTATACAATAACAAGAACATTTTTCTTTTCCTACAAGAATGTTTGGTATACGATGACAAGAACATTTTTCTTTCCCTACAAGAAAGTTTGATATCCAATGGCAAAAACATTTTTCTTTTCGTACAAGAAAGTTTCGTATACAATGACAAGAACATTGTTCCTTTCCTGCAATAAAGTTTGGTAACTAATGGCAAGAACATTTGTTTCCTACAAGAAATTGTGGTATACAATGACAAGAACATTTCTCTTTTCCTACAAGAAAGTTTGATATACAATGACAAGAACATTTTTCTTTTCCTACAAGAATGTTTGGTATACAATGGCAAGAATATTCTTCTTTTGCAACGATAAAGTTCGGTATATAATGACAAGAACAATTTTCTTTTCCTACAAGAAATTTTGGTATACAATGACTAGAACATACTTCTTTTCCTACAAGAAAGTTTGGTATACAATGACAAGAACATTTTTCTTTCAGAAAATTTGGTATACAGTTACAAGAACATTTTCCTTTTCCTGCAATAAAGTTTGGTATACAATGACAGGAATATTTTTCTTATCCTACAAAAAGTTTGATATACAATGACAAGAACAATTTTCTTTACCAAAAAGAACTTTTTTCCACTCCTATGAGAAAGTTTGATGTACAATGACAAGAAAAAATTTATTTTCCTACAAAAAAGTTTGGCATACAATGACAAGAACATTTTTATTTTCTTACAATAAAGTTTGGTATACAATGACAGGAACGTTTTTCTTTTTCTACAAGAAAGTTTGGTATACAATGGCAAGAAAAGTTTTCTTTTCCTACAAGAAAGTTTGGTATAGAAAGGGAAGAACATTTTTCTTTTCCTATAATAAAGTTTGGTATACAATGACAAGAACAGTTTACTTTTCCTACAAGAATGTTTGATATACAATGACAAGAACAATTTTCTTCTCCTACGAGAACGTTTGGTATACAATGGCAAGAACATGTTTCTTTTCCGACAATAAAGTTTGGTATACAATGGCAAGAACATTTTTCTTTTCCTTCAAGAAACTTTAGTATGCAACGACAAGAACATTTATCTTTTCCTACAACTATGTTTGGAATACAATAATAAGAACATTTCTCTTTCCTACAAGAAAGTTTGATATGCAATGACAAGAACATTTTTAGTTTCCTACAAGAATGTTTGGTATACGATGACAAGAACATTTTTCTTTCCCTACAAGAAAGTTTGGTATCCAATGGCAAGAACATTTTCCTTTTCGTCCAAAAAAGTTTGGTATACAATGACAAGAACATTGTTCTTTTCCTGCAATAAAGTTTGGTATACAATGACAAGAACATTTTTTTTCCTACAAGAAATTTTGGTATACAATGATAGGAACATTTTTCTTTTCCTACAATAAAGTTTGGTATACAATGACAAGAACAGTTCTCTTTTCCTACACGAATGTTTGATACACAGTGACAAGAACATTTTTATTTTCCTACAGAAATGTTTGGTATACAATGGCAAGAACATACTTCTTTTCCTACAAGAATGTTTGGTATACAATGACAAGAACATTTTTCTTTCAGAAAGTTTGGTATACAGTTACAAGAATATTTTTCTTTTCCTACAATAAAGTTTGGTATACAATGCCAGGAATATTTTTCTTTTCCTACAAGAAAGTTTGGTATACAGTGACAAGAACATTTTTCTTTTCCTACAAATAAGTTTGATATACAATGACATAAACAATTTTCTTTACCAACAGGAAAGCTTGGTTTACAATGATAAGAACATTTTTCTACTCCTACAAGAAAGTTTGATGTAAACTGACAAGAAAAAATTTATTTTCCTACAAGAAAGTTTCGCATACAATAACAAAAACATTTTTATTTTCTTACAATAAAGTTTGGTATACAATGACAGGAACGTTTTTCTTTTTCTACAAGAAAGTTTGGTATACAATGGCAAGAAAATGTTTCTTTTCCTACAAGAAAGTTTGGTATACAATGGGAAGAACATTTTCTTTTCCTATAATAAAGTTTGGTATACAATGACAACAACATTTTACTTTCCCTACAAGAATGTTTGATATACAATGACAAGAACAATTTTCTTTTCCTACGAAAACGTTTGGTATACAATGGCAAAAACATTTTTCTTTTCCGACAATAAAGTTTGGTATACAATGGCAAGAACATTTTTCTTTTCCTTCAAGAAACTTTGGTATACAGCGACAAGAACATTTATCTTTTCCTACAAGAAAGTTTGGAATACAATGATAAGAACATTTCACTTTTCCTACAAGAAAGTTTGGTATACAGTGACAAGAACATTTTTCTTTTCCTACAAGAACGTTTGGTATACGATGGCGAGAACATTTTCTTTACCTACAAGAAAGTTTGGTATCCAATGGCAAGAACATTGTACCTTTCCTTTAATAAAGTTTGGTATACAATAGCAAGAACATTTTTTTCCTACAAGAAAAGTTGCGTATACTATGACAAGAACATTTTCTTTTCCTACAAGAAATTTTGGTATACAATGACAAGAACATTTCTCTTTTCCTACACGATAGTTTGATATACAATGACAAGAATATTTTTCTTTTCCTACAAGAATGTTTGGTATACAATGGCAGAACAATCTTCTTTTGCAACAATAAAGTTTGATATATAATGATAAGAACAATTTTCTTTTCCTACAAGAAAGTTTGGTATACAATGGCAAGAACATTTTTCTTTTGCTACAAAAAAGTTTGGTATACAATGACAAGACAATTTTTCTTTCAGAAAGTTTGGTATTCAATGACAAGAACATTTTTCTTTTCCTACAATAAAGTTTGGTATACAATGACAAGAACACTTTTCTTTTCCTACAAAATAGTTTGATATACAATGACAAGAACAATTTTCTTTTCCAACAGTAAAGTTTGGTATACAATGACAAGAAATCTTTTCTTTTTCTAGAAGAACGTTTGATATACAATGACAAGAACAATTTCTTTTACAACAGGATAGTTCGGTATACAGTGACAAGAACATTTTTCTTCTCCTACAATAAAGTTTGGTATACAATGACAAGAACAGTTTCCTTTTCATCGAAAAACATTTGGTATACAATTCCAAGAACATTTTTCGTTTCCTACAATAAACTTTGATGTACAATGACAATAACAATTTTCATTTCCTACAAGAACATTTTTTTCTTTTCCTACAAGAAAGTTTGGTATACAATGACAAGAACATTTTTCCTTTCCTACAAGAAAGTTTGGTATCCAATGGCAAGAACATTTTTCTTTTCCTGCAATAACGTTTGGTATACAATGGCAAGAACATTTTTCGTTTCCTAAAAGAAAGTTTGGTATACAATGAGAAGAACATTTCTCTTTTCTACAAGAATATTTGGTATATAATTAGAAAAACATTTTTCTTTTCCTACAAGAAACGTTTGGCATACAATGTAAAGGACATTTTTCTTTTTCTGCAATAAAGTTTGGTATACAATGACAAGAATATCTTTCTTTTCCTACAAGAAAGTTTGGTATACAATGACAAGAACATTTTTCTTTTCCTACAATAAAGTTTGGTATACAATGACAAGAACATTTCACTTTTCCTACACGAAAGTTTGATATACAATGACAAGAACATTTTTCTTTTCCTACAAGAATGTTTGGTATACAATTGCAAGAACATTCTTCTTTTGCAACGATAAAGTTTGGTATATAATGACAAGAACAATTTTCATTTCCTACAAGAAAGTTTGGTATACAATGACAAGAACATTTTTCCTTTCCTACAAGAAAGTTTGGTATACAATGACAAGAACCTTTTTCTTTTCCTACAAGAAAACATGGTTATACAATGACAAGAACATTCTACTTTTCCTACAATAACGTTAGGAAAATAATGATAGGAGCATTTTTCTTTTCCTACAAGAATTTTTAGTATACAATGAAAAGAAGAATTTTCTTTTCGTACAAGAATGTTTGGTATACAATGGCAAGAACAATTTTCTTTTCCTACAAGAAAGTTTGGATTACAATGACAAGAACATTTCTGTTCTCCTACATGAAAGTTTGGCATTCAATGACAAGAACATTTTTCTTTTCTTACACGAAAGTTTGGTATACAATGACAAGAACATTTTTCTTTTCCTACAAGAAAGTTTGGTATACAATGACAAGAACAATTTTATTTCCCTATAAGAAGGCTTGTTATACAATGGTAGAGAACAGTTTTCGTTTCCTACAAGAAAAGTTGGTATAGAATGGGAAAAAAGTGTTTCTGTTCCTACAATAAAGTTTGGTATACAATGACAGGAACATTTTTCTTTTCCTTCAGGAAAGTTTGATATGCAATGACCAGAACAATTTTCTTTTCCTACAACAACGTTTGGTATACAATGGCAAGAACATTTTTTCTTTTCCTACAAGAAAGTTTGGTATACAATGACAAGAACATTTTTCTCTTCCTACAAGATAGTTTGATATACAATGACAATAACAGATTTCTTTTCCTACAATAATGTTTGGAATATAATGATAGGAACACTTTTCCTACAAGAATGTTTGGTATACAATGACAAGAACTGATTACTTTTCTTACACGAAAGTGTGATATACAATGACAACAACAATGTTCTCTTCCTACATGAACCTTTGATATATAATGACAATAACATTTTTATTTTCCTACAAGAAAGTTTGGTATAGAATGGCAAGAAAATGTTTCTTTTCCGACAAGAAAGTTTGGTATACAATGGCAAGAACATTTTTTTTCCTTCAAGAAACTTTGGTATACAATGACAAGAACATTTTTCGTTTCCTTCAAGAAAGTTTGGAATACAATTATAAGAACATTTCTCTTTTCCTACAAGAAAGTTTGGCATACAATGACAAGAACATTTTTATTTTCCTACAAGATAGTTTGGTATAGAATGGCAAGAACATTTTTCTTTTCCAACAAGAAAGTTTGGTATACAATGGCAAGAACATTTTTCTTTTCCTTCAAGAAACTTTGGTATACAACGACAAGAACATTTTTCTTTTCCTTCAAGAAAGTTTGGAATACAATAATAAGAACATTTCTCTTTCCTACAAGAAAGTTTGGTATACAATAACAAGAACATTTTTCTTTTCCTACAAGAATGTTTGGTATACGATGACAAGAACATTTTTCTTTCCCTACAAGAAAGTTTGATATCCAATGGCAAAAACATTTTTCTTTTCGTACAAGAAAGTTTCGTATACAATGACAAGAACATTGTTCCTTTCCTGCAATAAAGTTTGGTAACTAATGGCAAGAACATTTGTTTCCTACAAGAAATTGTGGTATACAATGACAAGAACATTTCTCTTTTCCTACAAGAAAGTTTGATATACAATGACAAGAACATTTTTCTTTTCCTACAAGAATGTTTGGTATACAATGGCAAGAATATTCTTCTTTTGCAACGATAAAGTTCGGTATATAATGACAAGAACAATTTTCTTTTCCTACAAGAAATTTTGGTATACAATGACTAGAACATACTTCTTTTCCTACAAGAAAGTTTGGTATACAATGACAAGAACATTTTTCTTTCAGAAAATTTGGTATACAGTTACAAGAACATTTTCCTTTTCCTGCAATAAAGTTTGGTATACAATGACAGGAATATTTTTCTTATCCTACAAAAAGTTTGATATACAATGACAAGAACAATTTTCTTTACCAAAAAGAACTTTTTTCCACTCCTATGAGAAAGTTTGATGTACAATGACAAAAAAAATTTATTTTCCTACAAAAAAGTTTGGCATACAATGACAAGAACATTTTTATTTTCTTACAATAAAGTTTGGTATACAATGACAGGAACGTTTTTCTTTTTCTACAAGAAAGTTTGGTATACAATGGCAAGAAAAGTTTTCTTTTCCTACAAGAAAGTTTGGTATAGAAAGGGAAGAACATTTTTCTTTTCCTATAATAAAGTTTGGTATACAATGACAAGAACAGTTTACTTTTCCTACAAGAATGTTTGATATACAATGACAAGAACAATTTTCTTCTCCTACGAGAACGTTTGGTATACAATTGCAAGAACATGTTTCTTTTCCGACAATAAAGTTTGGTATACAATGGCAAGAACATTTTTCTTTTCCTTCAAGAAACTTTAGTATGCAACGACAAGAACATTTATCTTTTCCTACAACTATGTTTGGAATACAATAATAAGAACATTTCTCTTTCCTACAAGAAAGTTTGATATGCAATGACAAGAACATTTTTAGTTTCCTACAAGAATGTTTGGTATACGATGACAAGAACATTTTTCTTTCCCTACAAGAAAGTTTGGTATCCAATGGCAAGAACATTTTCCTTTTCGTCCAAAAAAGTTTGGTATACAATGACAAGAACATTGTTCTTTTCCTGCAATAAAGTTTGGTATACAATGACAAGAACATTTTTTTTCCTACAAGAAATTTTGGTATACAATGATAGGAACATTTTTCTTTTCCTACAATAAAGTTTGGTATACAATGACAAGAACATTTCTCTTTTCCTACACGAATGTTTGATACACAGTGACAAGAACATTTTTATTTTCCTACAGAAATGTTTGGTATACAATGGCAAGAACATACTTCTTTTCCTACAAGAATGTTTGGTATACAATGACAAGAACATTTTTCTTTCAGAAAGTTTGGTATACAGTTACAAGAATATTTTTCTTTTCCTACAATAAAGTTTGGTATACAATGCCAGGAATATTTTTCTTTTCCTACAAGAAAGTTTGGTATACAGTGACAAGAACATTTTTCTTTTCCTACAAATAAGTTTGATATACAATGACATAAACAATTTTCTTTACCAACAGGAAAGCTTGGTTTACAATGATAAGAACATTTTTCTACTCCTACAAGAAAGTTTGATGTAAACTGACAAGAAAAAATTTATTTTCCTACAAGAAAGTTTCGCATACAATAACAAGAACATTTTTATTTTCTTACAATAAAGTTTGGTATACAATGACAGGAACGTTTTTCTTTTTCTACAAGAAAGTTTGGTATACAATGGCAAGAAAATGTTTCTTTTCCTACAAGAAAGTTTGGTATACAATGGGAAGAACATTTTCTTTTCCTATAATAAAGTTTGGTATACAATGACAACAACATTTTACTTTTCCTACAAGAATGTTTGATATACAATGACAAGAACAATTTTCTTTTCCTACGAAAACGTTTGGTATACAATGGCAAAAACATTTTTCTTTTCCGACAATAAAGTTTGGTATACAATGGCAAGAACATTTTTCTTTTCCTTCAAGAAACTTTGGTATACAGCGACAAGAACATTTATCTTTTCCTACAAGAAAGTTTGGAATACAATGATAAGAACATTTCACTTTTCCTACAAGAAAGTTTGGTATACAGTGACAAGAACATTTTTCTTTTCCTACAAGAACGTTGGGTATACGATGGCGAGAACATTTTCTTTACCTACAAGAAAGTTTGGTATCCAATGGCAAGAACATTGTACCTTTCCTTTAATAAAGTTTGGTATACAATAGCAAGAACATTTTTTTCCTACAAGAAAAGTTGCGTATACTATGACAAGAACATTTTCTTTTCCTACAAGAAAGTTTGGTATACAATGACAAGAACATTTCTCTTTTCCTACACGATAGTTTGATATACAATGACAAGAATATTTTTCTTTTCCTACAAGAATGTTTGGTATACAATGGCAGAACAATCTTCTTTTGCAACAATAAAGTTTGATATATAATGATAAGAACAATTTTCTTTTCCTACAAGAAAGTTTGGTATACAATGACAATAATACTTTTCTTTTCCTATAAGAAAGTTTGGTATACAATGGCAAGAACATTTTTCTTTTGCTACAAAAAAGTTTGGTATACAAGGACAAGACAATTTTTCTTTCAGAAAGTTTGGTATTCAATGACAAGAACATTTTTCTTTTCCTACAATAAAGTTTGGTATACAATGACAAGAACACTTTTCTTTTCCTACAAAATAGTTTGATATACAATGACAAGAACAATTTTCTTTTCCAACAGTAAAGTTTGGTATACAATGACAAGAAATCTTTTCTTTTTCTAGAAGAACGTTTGATATACAATGACAAGAACAATTTCTTTTACAACAGGATAGTTCGGTATACAGTGACAAGAACATTTTTCTTCTCCTACAATAAAGTTTGGTATACAATGACAAGAACAGTTTCCTTTTCATCGAAAAACATTTGGTATACAATTCCAAGAACATTTTTCGTTTCCTACAATAAACTTTGATGTACAATGACAATAACAATTTTCATTTCCTACAAGAACATTTTTTTCTTTTCCTACAAGAAAGTTTGGTATACAATGACAAGAACATTTTTCCTTTCCTACAAGAAAGTTTGGTATCCAATGGCAAGAACATTTTTCTTTTCCTGCAATAACGTTTGGTATACAATGGCAAGAACATTTTTCGTTTCCTAAAAGAAAGTTTGGTATACAATGAGAAGAACATTTCTCTTTTCTACAAGAATATTTGGTATATAATTAGAAAAACATTTTTCTTTTCCTACAAGAAACGTTTGGCATACAATGTAAAGGACATTTTTCTTTTTCTGCAATAAAGTTTGGTATACAATGACAAGAATATCTTTCTTTTCCTACAAGAAAGTTTGGTATACAATGACAAGAACATTTTTCTTTTCCTACAATAAAGTTTGGTATACAATGACAAGAACATTTCACTTTTCCTACACGAAAGTTTGATATACAATGACAAGAACATTTTTCTTTTCCTACAAGAATGTTTGGTATACAATTGCAAGAACATTCTTCTTTTGCAACGATAAAGTTTGGTATATAATGACAAGAACAATTTTCATTTCCTACAAGAAAGTTTGGTATACAATGACAAGAACATTTTTCCTTTCCTACAAGAAAGTTTGGTATACAATGACAAGAACCTTTTTCTTTTCCTACAAGAAAACATGGTTATACAATGACAAGAACATTCTACTTTTCCTACAATAACGTTAGGAAAATAATGATAGGAGCATTTTTCTTTTCCTACAAGAATTTTTAGTATACAATGAAAAGAAGAATTTTCTTTTCGTACAAGAATGTTTGGTATACAATGGCAAGAACAATTTTCTTTTCCTACAAGAAAGTTTGGATTACAATGACAAGAACATTTCTGTTCTCCTACATGAAAGTTTGGCATTCAATGACAAGAACATTTTTCTTTTCTTACACGAAAGTTTGGTATACAATGACAAGAACATTTTTCTTTTCCTACAAGAAAGTTTGGTATACAATGACAAGAACAATTTTATTTCCCTATAAGAAGGCTTGTTATACAATGGTAGAGAACAGTTTTCGTTTCCTACAAGAAAAGTTGGTATAGAATGGGAAAAAAGTGTTTCTGTTCCTACAATAAAGTTTGGTATACAATGACAGGAACATTTTTCTTTTCCTTCAGGAAAGTTTGATATGCAATGACCAGAACAATTTTCTTTTCCTTCAACAACGTTTGGTATACAATGGCAAGAACATTTTTTCTTTTCCTACAAGAAAGTTTGGTATACAATGACAAGAACATTTTTCTCTTCCTACAAGATAGTTTGATATACAATGACAATAACAGATTTCTTTTCCTACAATAATGTTTGGAATATAATGATAGGAACACTTTTCCTACAAGAATGTTTGGTATACAATGACAAGAACTGATTACTTTTCTTACACGAAAGTGTGATATACAATGACAACAACAATGTTCTCTTCCTACATGAACCTTTGATATATAATGACAATAACATTTTTATTTTCCTACAAGAAAGTTTGGTATAGAATGGCAAGAAAATGTTTCTTTTCCGACAAGAAAGTTTGGTATACAATGGCAAGAACATTTTTTTTCCTTCAAGAAACTTTGGTATACAATGACAAGAACATTTTTCGTTTCCTTCAAGAAAGTTTGGAATACAATTATAAGAACATTTCTCTTTTCCTACAAGAAAGTTTGGCATACAATGACAAGAACATTTTTATTTTCCTACAAGATAGTTTGGTATAGAATGGCAAGAACATTTTTCTTTTCCAACAAGAAAGTTTGGTATACAATGGCAAGAACATTTTTCTTTTCCTTCAAGAAACTTTGGTATACAACGACAAGAACATTTTTCTTTTCCTTCAAGAAAGTTTGGAATACAATAATAAGAACATTTCTCTTTCCTACAAGAAAGTTTGGTATACAATAACAAGAACATTTTTCTTTTCCTACAAGAATGTTTGGTATACGATGACAAGAACATTTTTCTTTCCCTACAAGAAAGTTTGATATCCAATGGCAAAAACATTTTTCTTTTCGTACAAGAAAGTTTCGTATACAATGACAAGAACATTGTTCCTTTCCTGCAATAAAGTTTGGTAACTAATGGCAAGAACATTTGTTTCCTACAAGAAATTGTGGTATACAATGACAAGAACATTTCTCTTTTCCTACAAGAAAGTTTGATATACAATGACAAGAACATTTTTCTTTTCCTACAAGAATGTTTGGTATACAATGGCAAGAATATTCTTCTTTTGCAACGATAAAGTTCGGTATATAATG
The DNA here is from genome assembly GCA_029339505.1 of Unio delphinus. Taxonomy (NCBI): domain Eukaryota; kingdom Metazoa; phylum Mollusca; class Bivalvia; order Unionida; family Unionidae; genus Unio; species Unio delphinus. The sequence continues at coordinate 7,066,278 of JAQISU010001238.1, forward strand.
ACAAGAACAATTTTCTTTTCCTACAAGAAATTTTGGTATACAATGACTAGAACATACTTCTTTTCCTACAAGAAAGTTTGGTATACAATGACAAGAACATTTTTCTTTCAGAAAATTTGGTATACAGTTACAAGAACATTTTCCTTTTCCTGCAATAAAGTTTGGTATACAATGACAGGAATATTTTTCTTATCCTACAAAAAGTTTGATATACAATGACAAGAACAATTTTCTTTACCAAAAAGAACTTTTTTCCACTCCTATGAGAAAGTTTGATGTACAATGACAAGAAAAAATTTATTTTCCTACAAAAAAGTTTGGCATACAATGACAAGAACATTTTTATTTTCTTACAATAAAGTTTGGTATACAATGACAGGAACGTTTTTCTTTTTCTACAAGAAAGTTTGGTATACAATGGCAAGAAAAGTTTTCTTTTCCTACAAGAAAGTTTGGTATAGAAAGGGAAGAACATTTTTCTTTTCCTATAATAAAGTTTGGTATACAATGACAAGAACAGTTTACTTTTCCTACAAGAATGTTTGATATACAATGACAAGAACAATTTTCTTCTCCTACGAGAACGTTTGGTATACAATTGCAAGAACATGTTTCTTTTCCGACAATAAAGTTTGGTATACAATGGCAAGAACATTTTTCTTTTCCTTCAAGAAACTTTAGTATGCAACGACAAGAACATTTATCTTTTCCTACAACTATGTTTGGAATACAATAATAAGAACATTTCTCTTTCCTACAAGAAAGTTTGATATGCAATGACAAGAACATTTTTAGTTTCCTACAAGAATGTTTGGTATACGATGACAAGAACATTTTTCTTTCCCTACAAGAAAGTTTGGTATCCAATGGCAAGAACATTTTCCTTTTCGTCCAAAAAAGTTTGGTATACAATGACAAGAACATTGTTCTTTTCCTGCAATAAAGTTTGGTATACAATGACAAGAACATTTTTTTTCCTACAAGAAATTTTGGTATACAATGATAGGAACATTTTTCTTTTCCTACAATAAAGTTTGGTATACAATGACAAGAACATTTCTCTTTTCCTACACGAATGTTTGATACACAGTGACAAGAACATTTTTATTTTCCTACAGAAATGTTTGGTATACAATGGCAAGAACATACTTCTTTTCCTACAAGAATGTTTGGTATACAATGACAAGAACATTTTTCTTTCAGAAAGTTTGGTATACAGTTACAAGAATATTTTTCTTTTCCTACAATAAAGTTTGGTATACAATGCCAGGAATATTTTTCTTTTCCTACAAGAAAGTTTGGTATACAGTGACAAGAACATTTTTCTTTTCCTACAAATAAGTTTGATATACAATGACATAAACAATTTTCTTTACCAACAGGAAAGCTTGGTTTACAATGATAAGAACATTTTTCTACTCCTACAAGAAAGTTTGATGTAAACTGACAAGAAAAAATTTATTTTCCTACAAGAAAGTTTCGCATACAATAACAAGAACATTTTTATTTTCTTACAATAAAGTTTGGTATACAATGACAGGAACGTTTTTCTTTTTCTACAAGAAAGTTTGGTATACAATGGCAAGAAAATGTTTCTTTTCCTACAAGAAAGTTTGGTATACAATGGGAAGAACATTTTCTTTTCCTATAATAAAGTTTGGTATACAATGACAACAACATTTTACTTTTCCTACAAGAATGTTTGATATACAATGACAAGAACAATTTTCTTTTCCTACGAAAACGTTTGGTATACAATGGCAAAAACATTTTTCTTTTCCGACAATAAAGTTTGGTATACAATGGCAAGAACATTTTTCTTTTCCTTCAAGAAACTTTGGTATACAGCGACAAGAACATTTATCTTTTCCTACAAGAAAGTTTGGAATACAATGATAAGAACATTTCACTTTTCCTACAAGAAAGTTTGGTATACAGTGACAAGAACATTTTTCTTTTCCTACAAGAACGTTGGGTATACGATGGCGAGAACATTTTCTTTACCTACAAGAAAGTTTGGTATCCAATGGCAAGAACATTGTACCTTTCCTTTAATAAAGTTTGGTATACAATAGCAAGAACATTTTTTTCCTACAAGAAAAGTTGCGTATACTATGACAAGAACATTTTCTTTTCCTACAAGAAAGTTTGGTATACAATGACAAGAACATTTCTCTTTTCCTACACGATAGTTTGATATACAATGACAAGAATATTTTTCTTTTCCTACAAGAATGTTTGGTATACAATGGCAGAACAATCTTCTTTTGCAACAATAAAGTTTGATATATAATGATAAGAACAATTTTCTTTTCCTACAAGAAAGTTTGGTATACAATGACAATAATACTTTTCTTTTCCTATAAGAAAGTTTGGTATACAATGGCAAGAACATTTTTCTTTTGCTACAAAAAAGTTTGGTATACAAGGACAAGACAATTTTTCTTTCAGAAAGTTTGGTATTCAATGACAAGAACATTTTTCTTTTCCTACAATAAAGTTTGGTATACAATGACAAGAACACTTTTCTTTTCCTACAAAATAGTTTGATATACAATGACAAGAACAATTTTCTTTTCCAACAGTAAAGTTTGGTATACAATGACAAGAAATCTTTTCTTTTTCTAGAAGAACGTTTGATATACAATGACAAGAACAATTTCTTTTACAACAGGATAGTTCGGTATACAGTGACAAGAACATTTTTCTTCTCCTACAATAAAGTTTGGTATACAATGACAAGAACAGTTTCCTTTTCATCGAAAAACATTTGGTATACAATTCCAAGAACATTTTTCGTTTCCTACAATAAACTTTGATGTACAATGACAATAACAATTTTCATTTCCTACAAGAACATTTTTTTCTTTTCCTACAAGAAAGTTTGGTATACAATGACAAGAACATTTTTCCTTTCCTACAAGAAAGTTTGGTATCCAATGGCAAGAACATTTTTCTTTTCCTGCAATAACGTTTGGTATACAATGGCAAGAACATTTTTCGTTTCCTAAAAGAAAGTTTGGTATACAATGAGAAGAACATTTCTCTTTTCTACAAGAATATTTGGTATATAATTAGAAAAACATTTTTCTTTTCCTACAAGAAACGTTTGGCATACAATGTAAAGGACATTTTTCTTTTTCTGCAATAAAGTTTGGTATACAATGACAAGAATATCTTTCTTTTCCTACAAGAAAGTTTGGTATACAATGACAAGAACATTTTTCTTTTCCTACAATAAAGTTTGGTATACAATGACAAGAACATTTCACTTTTCCTACACGAAAGTTTGATATACAATGACAAGAACATTTTTCTTTTCCTACAAGAATGTTTGGTATACAATTGCAAGAACATTCTTCTTTTGCAACGATAAAGTTTGGTATATAATGACAAGAACAATTTTCATTTCCTACAAGAAAGTTTGGTATACAATGACAAGAACATTTTTCCTTTCCTACAAGAAAGTTTGGTATACAATGACAAGAACCTTTTTCTTTTCCTACAAGAAAACATGGTTATACAATGACAAGAACATTCTACTTTTCCTACAATAACGTTAGGAAAATAATGATAGGAGCATTTTTCTTTTCCTACAAGAATTTTTAGTATACAATGAAAAGAAGAATTTTCTTTTCGTACAAGAATGTTTGGTATACAATGGCAAGAACAATTTTCTTTTCCTACAAGAAAGTTTGGATTACAATGACAAGAACATTTCTGTTCTCCTACATGAAAGTTTGGCATTCAATGACAAGAACATTTTTCTTTTCTTACACGAAAGTTTGGTATACAATGACAAGAACATTTTTCTTTTCCTACAAGAAAGTTTGGTATACAATGACAAGAACAATTTTATTTCCCTATAAGAAGGCTTGTTATACAATGGTAGAGAACAGTTTTCGTTTCCTACAAGAAAAGTTGGTATAGAATGGGAAAAAAGTGTTTCTGTTCCTACAATAAAGTTTGGTATACAATGACAGGAACATTTTTCTTTTCCTTCAGGAAAGTTTGATATGCAATGACCAGAACAATTTTCTTTTCCTACAACAACGTTTGGTATACAATGGCAAGAACATTTTTTCTTTTCCTACAAGAAAGTTTGGTATACAATGACAAGAACATTTTTCTCTTCCTACAAGATAGTTTGATATACAATGACAATAACAGATTTCTTTTCCTACAATAATGTTTGGAATATAATGATAGGAACACTTTTCCTACAAGAATGTTTGGTATACAATGACAAGAACTGATTACTTTTCTTACACGAAAGTGTGATATACAATGACAACAACAATGTTCTCTTCCTACATGAACCTTTGATATATAATGACAATAACATTTTTATTTTCCTACAAGAAACTTTGATATACAATGACAAGAACAATTTTCTTTTCCTACAAAAGCGTTTGGTATACAATAGCAATAACATTTTTCTTTTGCTTCAATAAAGTTTGGTATACAATGACAGGAACATATTTCTTTTCCTATAAGAAAGTTTGGTATACGATGAAAAGAACATTTTTCTTTTTTGACAAGAAAGTTTTATATACAATGACAAGAACAATTTTCTGTTCCTATAAGAACGTTTGGTATACAATGACAAGAACATTGAACATTTTTATTTTCCTGCAAGGACGTTTGATATACAATGACAAGAACAATTTTCTTTTCCTACAAGAACGTTTGATGTACCTTGGCAAGAACATTTATCTTTTTCTACTAGAACCTTGGTATACAGTAGCAAGAACGTTTTTATTTTTCTACAAGAAAGTTTGGTAGACAATCAGAAAAACATTTTTCTTTTCCTACAAGAAAGTTTGGTATACAATCATAAGAACATTTTTCATTTCCTACAAGAACGTTTTGTATACAATGACATGACCATTTTTCTCTTCCTGCAAGAAAAGTTTGGTATACAATGAAGAGAACATTTTTCTTTTCCTACAATACAGTTTGGTATACGATGATAAGAACATTTTTTTTACCCCCATAAAAGTTTCATATACAATGAGAAAAACAAATTTCTTTTCCTACAATAACGTTTGGTATACAATGGCAAGAACATTTTTCTTTTCCTACTAGAATGTTTGGTATACAATGACAGGAACATTTTTCTTTTCTTACAATAAAGTTTTGAAATACAATGACAAGAACATTGTTCTTTTCCTCCAATAAAGTTTGGCATACAACGACAGGAACATTTTCTTTTCCTACAAGAAAGTTTGGTATACAATGGGAAGAACATTTTCTTTTCCTATAATAAAGTTTGGAATACAATGACAACAACATTTTACTTTTCCTACAAGAATGTTTGATATACAATGACAAGAACAATTTTCTTTTCCTACGCGAACGTTTGGTATACAATGGAAAAAACATTTTTCTTTTCCGACAATAAAGTTTGGTATGCAATGGCAAGAACATTTTTCTTTTCCTTCAAGAAACTTTGGTATACAGCGACAAGAACATTTATCTTTTCCTACAAGAAAGTTTGGAACACAATGATAAGAACATTTCACTTTTCCTACAAGAAAGTTTGGTATACAGTGACAAGAACATTTTTCTTTTCCTACAAGAACGTCTGGTATACGATGGCGAGAACATTTTCTTTACCTACAAGAAAGTTTGGTATCCAATGGCAAGAACATTGTACCTTTCCTTTAATAAAGTTTGGTATACAATAGCAAGAACATTTTTTTCCTACAAGAAAAGTTGCGTATACTATGACAAGAACATTTTCTTTTCCTACAAGAAAGTTTGGTATACAATGACAAGAACATTTCTCTTTTCCTACACGATAGTTCGATATACAATGACAAGAATATTTTTCTTTTCCTAAAAGAATGTTTGGTATACAATGGCAGAACAATCTTCTTTTGCAACAATAAAGTTTGATATATAATGATAAGAACAATTTTCTTTTCCTACAAGAAAGTTTGGTATACAATGACAATAATACTTTTCTTTTCCTATAAGAAAGTTTGGTATACAATGGCAAGAACATTTTTTTTTTGCTACAATAAAGTTTGGTATACAATGACAAGACAATTTTTCTTTCAGAAAGTTTGGTATTCAATGACAAGAACATTTTTCTTTTCCTACAATAAAGTTTGGTATACAATGACAGGAATATTTTTCTTTTCCTACAAGAAAGTTTGGTATACAATGACAAGTACACTTTTCTTTTCCTACAAATTAGTTTGATATACAATGACAAGAACAATTTTCTTTACCAAAAAGAACTTTTTTCCACTCCTATGAGAAAGTTTGATGTACAATGACAAGAAAAAATTTATTTTCCTACAAAAAAGTTTGGCATACAATGACAAGAACATTTTTATTTTCTTACAATAAAGTTTGGTATACAATGACAGGAACGTTTTTCTTTTTCTACAAGAAAGTTTGGTATACAATGGCAAGAAAAGTTTTCTTTTCCTACAAGAAAGTTTGGTATAGAAAGGGAAGAACATTTTTCTTTTCCTATAATAAAGTTTGGTATACAATGACAAGAACAGTTTACTTTTCCTACAAGAATGTTTGATATACAATGACAAGAACAATTTTCTTCTCCTACGAGAACGTTTGGTATACAATTGCAAGAACATGTTTCTTTTCCGACAATAAAGTTTGGTATACAATGGCAAGAACATTTTTCTTTTCCTTCAAGAAACTTTAGTATGCAACGACAAGAACATTTATCTTTTCCTACAACTATGTTTGGAATACAATAATAAGAACATTTCTCTTTCCTACAAGAAAGTTTGATATGCAATGACAAGAACATTTTTAGTTTCCTACAAGAATGTTTGGTATACGATGACAAGAACATTTTTCTTTCCCTACAAGAAAGTTTGGTATCCAATGGCAAGAACATTTTCCTTTTCGTCCAAAAAAGTTTGGTATACAATGACAAGAACATTGTTCTTTTCCTGCAATAAAGTTTGGTATACAATGACAAGAACATTTTTTTTCCTACAAGAAATTTTGGTATACAATGATAGGAACATTTTTCTTTTCCTACAATAAAGTTTGGTATACAATGACAAGAACATTTCTCTTTTCCTACACGAATGTTTGATACACAGTGACAAGAACATTTTTATTTTCCTACAGAAATGTTTGGTATACAATGGCAAGAACATACTTCTTTTCCTACAAGAATGTTTGGTATACAATGACAAGAACATTTTTCTTTCAGAAAGTTTGGTATACAGTTACAAGAATATTTTTCTTTTCCTACAATAAAGTTTGGTATACAATGCCAGGAATATTTTTCTTTTCCTACAAAAAAGTTTGGTATACAGTGACAAGAACATTTTTCTTTTCCTACAAATAAGTTTGATATACAATGACATAAACAATTTTCTTTACCAACAGGAAAGCTTGGTTTACAATGATAAGAACATTTTTCTACTCCTACAAGAAAGTTTGATGTAAACTGACAAGAAAAAATTTATTTTCCTACAAGAAAGTTTCGCATACAATAACAAGAACATTTTTATTTTCTTACAATAAAGTTTGGTATACAATGACAGGAACGTTTTTCTTTTTCTACAAGAAAGTTTGGTATACAATGGCAAGAAAATGTTTCTTTTCCTACAAGAAAGTTTGGTATACAATGGGAAGAACATTTTCTTTTCCTATAATAAAGTTTGGTATACAATGACAACAACATTTTACTTTTCCTACAAGAATGTTTGATATACAATGACAAGAACAATTTTCTTTTCCTACGAAAACGTTTGGTATACAATGGCAAAAACATTTTTCTTTTCCGACAATAAAGTTTGGTATACAATGGCAAGAACATTTTTCTTTTCCTTCAAGAAACTTTGGTATACAGCGACAAGAACATTTATCTTTTCCTACAAGAAAGTTTGGAATACAATGATAAGAACATTTCACTTTTCCTACAAGAAAGTTTGGTATACAGTGACAAGAACATTTTTCTTTTCCTACAAGAACGTTGGGTATACGATGGCGAGAACATTTTCTTTACCTACAAGAAAGTTTGGTATCCAATGGCAAGAACATTGTACCTTTCCTTTAATAAAGTTTGGTATACAATAGCAAGAACATTTTTTTCCTACAAGAAAAGTTGCGTATACTATGACAAGAACATTTTCTTTTCCTACAAGAAAGTTTGGTATACAATGACAAGAACATTTCTCTTTTCCTACACGATAGTTTGATATACAATGACAAGAATATTTTTCTTTTCCTACAAGAATGTTTGGTATACAATGGCAGAACAATCTTCTTTTGCAACAATAAAGTTTGATATATAATGATAAGAACAATTTTCTTTTCCTACAAGAAAGTTTGGTATACAATGACAATAATACTTTTCTTTTCCTATAAGAAAGTTTGGTATACAATGGCAAGAACATTTTTCTTTTGCTACAAAAAAGTTTGGTATACAAGGACAAGACAATTTTTCTTTCAGAAAGTTTGGTATTCAATGACAAGAACATTTTTCTTTTCCTACAATAAAGTTTGGTATACAATGACAAGAACACTTTTCTTTTCCTACAAAATAGTTTGATATACAATGACAAGAACAATTTTCTTTTCCAACAGTAAAGTTTGGTATACAATGACAAGAAATCTTTTCTTTTTCTAGAAGAACGTTTGATATACAATGACAAGAACAATTTCTTTTACAACAGGATAGTTCGGTATACAGTGACAAGAACATTTTTCTTCTCCTACAATAAAGTTTGGTATACAATGACAAGAACAGTTTCCTTTTCATCGAAAAACATTTGGTATACAATTCCAAGAACATTTTTCGTTTCCTACAATAAACTTTGATGTACAATGACAATAACAATTTTCATTTCCTACAAGAACATTTTTTTCTTTTCCTACAAGAAAGTTTGGTATACAATGACAAGAACATTTTTCCTTTCCTACAAGAAAGTTTGGTATCCAATGGCAAGAACATTTTTCTTTTCCTGCAATAACGTTTGGTATACAATGGCAAGAACATTTTTCGTTTCCTAAAAGAAAGTTTGGTATACAATGAGAAGAACATTTCTCTTTTCTACAAGAATATTTGGTATATAATTAGAAAAACATTTTTCTTTTCCTACAAGAAACGTTTGGCATACAATGTAAAGGACATTTTTCTTTTTCTGCAATAAAGTTTGGTATACAATGACAAGAATATCTTTCTTTTCCTACAAGAAAGTTTGGTATACAATGACAAGAACATTTTTCTTTTCCTACAATAAAGTTTGGTATACAATGACAAGAACATTTCACTTTTCCTACACGAAAGTTTGATATACAATGACAAGAACATTTTTCTTTTCCTACAAGAATGTTTGGTATACAATTGCAAGAACATTCTTCTTTTGCAACGATAAAGTTTGGTATATAATGACAAGAACAATTTTCATTTCCTACAAGAAAGTTTGGTATACAATGACAAGAACATTTTTCCTTTCCTACAAGAAAGTTTGGTATACAATGACAAGAACCTTTTTCTTTTCCTACAAGAAAACATGGTTATACAATGACAAGAACATTCTACTTTTCCTACAATAACGTTAGGAAAATAATGATAGGAGCATTTTTCTTTTCCTACAAGAATTTTTAGTATACAATGAAAAGAAGAATTTTCTTTTCGTACAAGAATGTTTGGTATACAATGGCAAGAACAATTTTCTTTTCCTACAAGAAAGTTTGGATTACAATGACAAGAACATTTCTGTTCTCCTACATGAAAGTTTGGCATTCAATGACAAGAACATTTTTCTTTTCTTACACGAAAGTTTGGTATACAATGACAAGAACATTTTTCTTTTCCTACAAGAAAGTTTGGTATACAATGACAAGAACAATTTTATTTCCCTATAAGAAGGCTTGTTATACAATGGTAGAGAACAGTTTTCGTTTCCTACAAGAAAAGTTGGTATAGAATGGGAAAAAAGTGTTTCTGTTCCTACAATAAAGTTTGGTATACAATGACAGGAACATTTTTCTTTTCCTTCAGGAAAGTTTGATATGCAATGACCAGAACAATTTTCTTTTCCTACAACAACGTTTGGTATACAATGGCAAGAACATTTTTTCTTTTCCTACAAGAAAGTTTGGTATACAATGACAAGAACATTTTTCTCTTCCTACAAGATAGTTTGATATACAATGACAATAACAGATTTCTTTTCCTACAATAATGTTTGGAATATAATGATAGGAACACTTTTCCTACAAGAATGTTTGGTATACAATGACAAGAACTGATTACTTTTCTTACACGAAAGTGTGATATACAATGACAACAACAATGTTCTCTTCCTACATGAACCTTTGATATATAATGACAATAACATTTTTATTTTCCTACAAGAAACTTTGATATACAATGACAAGAACAATTTTCTTTTCCTACAAAAGCGTTTGGTATACAATAGCAATAACATTTTTCTTTTGCTTCAATAAAGTTTGGTATACAATGACAGGAACATATTTCTTTTCCTATAAGAAAGTTTGGTATACGATGAAAAGAACATTTTTCTTTTTTGACAAGAAAGTTTTATATACAATGACAAGAACAATTTTCTGTTCCTATAAGAACGTTTGGTATACAATGACAAGAACATTGAACATTTTTATTTTCCTGCAAGGACGTTTGATATACAATGACAAGAACAATTTTCTTTTCCTACAAGAACGTTTGATGTACCTTGGCAAGAACATTTATCTTTTTCTACTAGAACCTTGGTATACAGTAGCAAGAACGTTTTTATTTTTCTACAAGAAAGTTTGGTAGACAATCAGAAAAACATTTTTCTTTTCCTACAAGAAAGTTTGGTATACAATCATAAGAACATTTTTCATTTCCTACAAGAACGTTTTGTATACAATGACATGACCATTTTTCTCTTCCTGCAAGAAAAGTTTGGTATACAATGAAGAGAACATTTTTCTTTTCCTACAATACAGTTTGGTATACGATGATAAGAACATTTTTTTTACCCCCATAAAAGTTTCATATACAATGAGAAAAACAAATTTCTTTTCCTACAATAACGTTTGGTATACAATGGCAAGAACATTTTTCTTTTCCTACTAGAATGTTTGGTATACAATGACAGGAACATTTTTCTTTTCTTACAATAAAGTTTTGAAATACAATGACAAGAACATTGTTCTTTTCCTCCAATAAAGTTTGGCATACAACGACAGGAACATTTTCTTTTCCTACAAGAAAGTTTGGTATACAATGGGAAGAACATTTTCTTTTCCTATAATAAAGTTTGGAATACAATGACAACAACATTTTACTTTTCCTACAAGAATGTTTGATATACAATGACAAGAACAATTTTCTTTTCCTACGCGAACGTTTGGTATACAATGGAAAAAACATTTTTCTTTTCCGACAATAAAGTTTGGTATGCAATGGCAAGAACATTTTTCTTTTCCTTCAAGAAACTTTGGTATACAGCGACAAGAACATTTATCTTTTCCTACAAGAAAGTTTGGAATACAATGATAAGAACATTTCACTTTTCCTACAAGAAAGTTTGGTATACAGTGACAAGAACATTTTTCTTTTCCTACAAGAACGTCTGGTATACGATGGCGAGAACATTTTCTTTACCTACAAGAAAGTTTGGTATCCAATGGCAAGAACATTGTACCTTTCCTTTAATAAAGTTTGGTATACAATAGCAAGAACATTTTTTTCCTACAAGAAAAGTTGCGTATACTATGACAAGAACATTTTCTTTTCCTACAAGAAAGTTTGGTATACAATGACAAGAACATTTCTCTTTTCCTACACGATAGTTCGATATACAATGACAAGAATATTTTTCTTTTCCTACAAGAATGTTTGGTATACAATGGCAGAACAATCTTCTTTTGCAACAATAAAGTTTGATATATAATGATAAGAACAATTTTCTTTTCCTACAAGAAAGTTTGGTATACAATGACAATAATACTTTTCTTTTCCTATAAGAAAGTTTGGTATACAATGGCAAGAACATTTTTTTTTTGCTACAATAAAGTTTGGTATACAATGACAAGACAATTTTTCTTTCAGAAAGTTTGGTATTCAATGACAAGAACATTTTTCTTTTCCTACAATAAAGTTTGGTATACAATGACAGGAATATTTTTCTTTTCCTACAAGAAAGTTTGGTATACAATGACAAGTACACTTTTCTTTTCCTACAAATTAGTTTGATATACAATGACAAGAACAATTTTCTTTTCCAACAGTAAAGTTTGGTATACAATGACAAGAAATCTTTTCGTTTTCTAGAAGAACGTTTGATGTACAATGACAAGAACAATTTCTTTTACAACAGGAAAGTTCGGTATACAGTGACAAGAACATTTTTCTTCTCCTACAATAAAGCTTGGTATACAATGACAAGAACAGTATTCTTTTCCTCGAAAAACATTTGGTATACAATTCCAAGAACATTTTTCGTTTCCTACAATAAACTTTGATGTACAATGACAATAACAATTTTCATTTCCTACAAGAACATTTTTTTTCTTTTCCTACAAGAAAGTTTGGTATACAATGACAAGAACATTTTTCCTTTCCTACAAGAAAGTTTGGTATCCAATGGCAAGAACATTTTTCTTTTCCTGCAATAACGTTTGGTATACAATGGCAAGAACATGTTTCGTTTCCTAAAAGAAAGTTTGGTATACAATGAGAAGAACATTTCTCTTTTCTACAAGAATATTTGGTATATAATTAGAAAAACATTTTTCTTTTCCTTCAAGAAAGGTTTGGCATAAAATGTAAAGGACATTTTTCTTTTTCTGCAATAAAGTTTGGTATACAATGAAAAGAATATCTTTCTTTTCCTACAAGAAAGTTTGGTATACAATGACAAGAACATTTTTCTTTTCTTACAATAAAGTTTGGTATACAATGACAAGAACATTTCACTTTTCCTACACGAAAGTTTGATATACAATGACAAGAACATTTTTCTTTTCCTACAAGAATGTTTGGTATACAATTGCAAGAACATTCTTCTTTTGCAACGATAAAGTTTGGTATATAATGACAAGAACAATTTTCATTTCCTACAAGAAAGTTTGGTATACAATGACAAGAACATTTTTCCTTTCCTACAAGAAAGTTTGGTATACAATGACAAGAACCTTTTTCTTTTCCTACAAGAAAACATGGTTATACAATGACAAGAACATTCTACTTTTTCTACAATAACGTTAGGAAAATAATGATAGGAGCATTTTTCTTTTCCTACAAGAATTTTTAGTATACAATGAAAAGAAGAATTTTCTTTTCGTACAAGAATGTTTGGTATACAATGGCAAGAACAATTTTCTTTTCCTACAAGAAAGTTTGGATTACAATTACAAGAACATTTCTGTTCTCCTACATGAAAGTTTGGCATTCAATGACAAGAACATTTTTCTTTTCTTACACGAAAGTTTGGTATACAATGACAAGAACATTTTTCTTTTCCTACAAGAAAGTTTGGTATACAATGACAAGAACAATTTTATTTCCCTATAAGAAGGCTTGTTATACAATGGTAGAGAACAGTTTTCGTTTCCTTCAAGAAAGTTTGGTATACAATGACAAGAACATTTTTCTTTCAGAAAGTTTGGTATGCAGTTCCAAGAACATTTTTCTTTTCCTGCAATAAAGTTTGGTATACAATGACAGGAATATTTTTCTTATCCTACAAAAAAGTTTGATATACAATGACAAGAACAATTTTCTTTACCAAAAAGAACTTTTTTCCACTCCTATGAGAAAGTTTGATGTACAATGACAAGAAAAAATTTATTTTCCTACAAAAAAGTTTGGCATACAATGACAAGAACATTTTTATTTTCTTACAATAAAGTTTGGTATACAATGACAGGAACGTTTTTCTTTTTCTACAAGAAAGTTTGGTATACAATGGCAAGAAAAGTTTTCTTTTCCTACAAGAAAGTTTGGTATAGAATGGGAAGAACATTTTTCTTTTCCTATAATAAAGTCTGGTATACAATGACAAGAACAGTTTACTTTTCCTACAAGAATGTTTGATATACAATGACAAGAACAATTTTCTTCTCCTACGAGAACGTTTGGTATACAATGGCAAGAACATGTTTCTTTTCCGACAATAAAGTTTGGTATACAATGGCAAGAACATTTTTCTTTTCCTTCAAGAAACTTTGGTATGCAACGACAAGAACATTTATCTTTTCCTACAATTATGTTTGGAATACAATAATAAGATTATTTCTCTTTCCTACAAGAAAGTTTGATATACAATGACAAGAACATTTTTAGTTTCCTACAAGAATGTTTGGTATACGATGACAAGAACATTTTTCTTTCCCTACAAGAAAGTTTGGTATCCAATGGCAAGAACATTTTCCTTTTCGTCCAAAAAAGTTTGGTATACAATGACAAGAACATTGTTCTTTTCCTGCAATAAAGTTTGGTATACAATGACAAGAACATTTTTTTCCTACAAGAAATTTTGGTATACAATGATAGGAACATTTTTCTTTTCCTACAATAAAGTTTGGTATACAATGACAAGAACATTTCTCTTTTCCTACACGAATGTTTGATACACAGTGACAAGAACATTTTTATTTTCCTACAGGAATGTTTGGTATACAATGGCAAGAACATACTTCTTTTCCTACAAGAATGTTTGGTATACAATGACAAGAACATTTTTCTTTCAGAAAGTTTGGTATACAGTTACAAGAATATTTTTCTTTTCCTACAATAAAGTTTGGTATACAATGCCAGGAATATTTTTCTTTTCCTACAAGAAAGTTTGATATACAGTGACAAGAACATTTTTCTTTTCCTACAAATAAGTTTGATATACAATGACATAAACAATTTTCTTTACCAACAGGAAAGCTTGGTTTACAATGATAAGAACATTTTTCTACTCCTACAAGAAAGTTTGATGTAAACTGACAAGAAAAAATTTATTTTCCTACAAGAAAGTTTGGCATACAATGACAAGAACATTTTTATTTTCTTACAATAAAGTTTGGTATACAATGACAGGAACGTTTTTCTTTTTCTACAAGAAAGTTTGGTATACAATGGCAAGAAAATGTTTCTTTTCCTACAAGAACGTTTGGTATACAATGGGAAGAACATTTTCTTTTCCTATAATAAAGTTTGGTATACAATGACAACAACATTTTACTTTTCCTACAAGAATGTTTGATATACAATGACAAGAACAATTTTCTTTTCCTACGAGAACGTTTGGTATACAATGGCAAAAACATTTTTCTTTTCCGACAATAAAGTTTGGTATACAATGGCAAGAACATTTTTCTTTTCCTTCAAGAAACTTTGGTATACAGCGACAAGAACATTTATCTTTTCCTACAAGAAAGTTTGGAATACAATGATAAGAACATTTCACTTTTCCTACAAGAAAGTTTGGTATACAGTGACAAGAACATTTTTTTTTTCCTACAAGAACGTTTGGTATACGATGGCGAGAACATTTTCTTTCCCTACAAGAAAGTTTGGTATCCAATGGCAAGAACATTGTACCTTTCCTTTAATAAAGTTTGGTATACAATAGCAAGAACATTTTTTTCCTACAAGAAAAGTTGCGTATACTATGACAAGAACATTTCTCTTTTCCTACACGATAGTTCGATATACAATGACAAGAATATTTTTCTTTTCCTACAAGAATGTTTGGTATACAATGGCAGAACAATCTTCTTTTGCAACAATAAAGTTTGATATATAATGATAAGAACAATTTTCTTTTCCTACAAGAAAGTTTAGTACACAATGACAATAATACTTTTCTTTTCCTATAAGAAAGTTTGGTATACAATGGCAAGAACATTTTTTTTTTGCTACAGTAAAGTTTGGTATACAATGACAAGACAATTTTTCTTTCAGAAAGTTTGGTATTCAATGACAAGAACATTTTTCTTTTCCTACAATAAAGTTTGGTATACAATGACAGGAATATTTTTCTTTTCCTACAAGAAAGTTTGGTATACAATGACAAGAACACTTTTCTTTTCCTACAAAATAGTTTGATATACAATGACAAGAACAATTTTCTTTTCCAACAGTAAAGTTTGGTATACAATGACAAGAAATCTTTTCGTTTTCTAGAAGAACGTTTGATGTACAATGACAAGAACAATTTCTTTTACAACAGGAAAGTTCGGTATACAGTGACAAGAACATTTTTCTTCTCCTACAATAAAGTTTGGTATACAATGACAAGAACAGTTTTCTTTTCCTCGAAAAACATTTGGTATACAATTCCAAGAACATTTTTCGTTTCCTACAATAAACTTTGATGTACAATGACAATAACAATTTTCATTTCCTACAAGAACATTTCTTTCTTTTCCTACAAGAAAGTTTGGTATACAATGACAAGAACATTTTTCCTTTCCTACAAGAAAGTTTGGTATCCAATGGCAAGAACATTTTTCTTTTCCTGCAATAACGTTTGGTATACAATGGCAAGAACATTTTTCGTTTCCTAAAAGAAAGTTTGGTATACAATGAGAAGAACATTTCTCTTTTCTACAAGAATATTTGGTATATAATTAGAAAAACATTTTTCTTTTCCTACAAGAAACGTTTGGCATACAATGTAAAGGACATTTTTCTTTTTCTGCAATAAAGTTTGGTATACAATGACAAGAATATCTTTCTTTTCCTACAAGAAAGTTTGGTATACAATGACAAGAACATTTTTCTTTTCCTACAATAAAGTTTGGTATACAATGACAAGAACATTTCACTTTTCCTACACGAAAGTTTGATATACAATGACAAGAACATTTTTCTTTTCCTACAAGAATGTTTGGTATACAATTGCAAGAACATTCTTCTTTTGCAACGATAAAGTTTGGTATATAATGACAAGAACAATTTTCATTTCCTACAAGAAAGTTTGGTATACAATGACAAGAACATTTTTCCTTTCCTACAAGAAAGTTTGGTATACAATGACAAGAACCTTTTTCTTTTCCTACAAGAAAACATGGTTATACAATGACAAGAACATTCTACTTTTCCTACAATAACGTTAGGAAAATAATGATAGGAGCATTTTTCTTTTCCTACAAGAATTTTTAGTATACAATGAAAAGAAGAATTTTCTTTTCGTACAAGAATGTTTGGTATACAATGGCAAGAACAATTTTCTTTTCCTACAAGAAAGTTTGGATTACAATTACAAGAACATTTCTGTTCTCCTACATGAAAGTTTGGCATTCAATGACAAGAACATTTTTCTTTTCTTACACGAAAGTTTGGTATACAATGACAAGAACATTTTTCTTTTCCTACAAGAAAGTTTGGTATACAATGACAAGAACAATTTTATTTCCCTATAAGAAGGCTTGTTATACAATGGTAGAGAACAGTTTTCGTTTCCTACAAGAAAAGTTGGTATAGAATGGGAAAAAAGTGTTTCTGTTCCTACAATAAAGTTTGGTATACAATGACAGGAACATTTTTCTTTTCCTTCAGGAAAGTTTGATATGCAATGACCAGAACAATTTTCTTTTCCTACAACAACGTTTGGTATACAATGGCAAGAACATTTTTTCTTTTCCTACAAGAAAGTTTGGTATACAATGACAAGAACATTTTTCTCTTGCTACAAGATAGTTTGATATACAATGACAATAACAGATTTCTTTTCCTACAATAATGTTTGGAATATAATGATAGGAACACTTTTCCTACAAGAATGTTTGGTATACAATGACAAGAACTGATTACTTTTCTTACACGAAAGTGTGATATACAATGACAACAACAATGTTCTCTTCCTACATGAACCTTTGATATATAATGACAATAACATTTTTATTTTCCTACAAGAAACTTTGATATACAATGACAAGAACAATTTTCTTTTCCTACGAGAACGTTTGGTATACAATGGAAAAAACATTTTTCTTTTCCGACAATAAAGTTTGGTATACAATGGCAAGAACATTTTTCTTTTCCTTCAAGAAACTTTGGTATACAGCGACAAGAACATTTATCTTTTCCTACAAGAAAGTTTGGAATACAATGATAAGAACATTTCACTTTTCCTACAAGAAAGTTTGGTATACAGTGACAAGAACATTTTTCTTTTCCTACAAGAACGTTTGGTATACGATGGCGAGAACATTTTCTTTCCCTACAAGAAAGTTTGGTATCCAATGGCAAGAACATTGTACCTTTCCTTTAATAAAGTTTGGTATACAATAGCAAGAACATTTTTTTCCTACAAGAAAAGTTGCGTATACTATGACAAGAACATTTTCTTTTCCTACAAGAAAGTTTGGTATACAATGACAAGAACATTTCTCTTTTCCTACACGATAGTTTGATATACAATGACAAGAATATTTTTCTTTTCCTACAAGAATGTTTGGTATACAATGGCAGAACAATCTTCTTTTGCAACAATAAAGTTTGATATATAATGATAAGAACAATTTTCTTTTCCTACAAGAAAGTTTGGTATACAATGACAATAATTCTTTTCTTTTCCTATAAGAAAGTTTGGTATACAATGGCAAGAACATTTTTTTTTTGCTACAATAAAGTTTGGTATACAATGACAAGACAATTTTTCTTTCAGAAAGTTTGGTATTCAATGACAAGAACATTTTTCTTTTCCTACAATAAAGTTTGGTATACAATGACAGGAATATTTTTCTTTTCCTACAAGAAAGTTTGGTATACAATGACAAGAACACTTTTCTTTTCCTACAAAATAGTTTGATATACAATGACAAGAACAATTTTCTTTTCCAACAGTAAAGTTTGGGATACAATGACAAGAAATCTTTTCTTTTTCTAGAAGAACGTTTGATGTACAATGACAAGAACAATTTCTTTTACAACAGGAAAGTTCAGTATACAGTGACAAGAACATTTTTCTTCTCCTACAATAAAGTTTGGTATACAATGACAAGAACAGTTTTCTTTTCCTCGAAAAACATTTGGTATACGATTCCAAGAACATTTTTCGTTTCCTAAAATAAACTTTGATGTACAATGACAATAACAATTTTCATTTCCTACAAGAACATTTTTTTCTTTTCCTACAAGAAAGTTTGGTATACAATGACAAGAACATTTTTCCTTTCCTACAAGAAAGTTTGGTATCCAATGGCAAGAACATTTTTCTTTTCCTGCAATAACGTTTGGTATACAATGGCAAGAACATTTTTCGTTTCCTAAAAGAAAGTTTGGTATACAATGAGAAGAACATTTCTCTTTTCTACAAGAATATTTGGTATATAATTAGAAAAACATTTTTCTTTTCCTACAAGAAACGTTTGGCATACAATGTAAAGGACATTTTTCTTTTTCTGCAATAAAGTTTGGTATACAATGACAAGAATATCTTTCTTTTCCTACAAGAAAGTTTGGTATACAATGACAAGGACATTTTTCTTTTCCTACAATAAAGTTTGGTATACAATGACAAGAACATTTCACTTTTCCTACAAGAATGTTTGGTATACAATTGCAAGAACATTCTTCTTTTGCAACGATAAAGTTTGGTATATAATGACAAGAATAATTTTCATTTCCTACAAGAAAGTTTGGTATACAATGACAAGAACATTTTTCCTTTCCTACAAGAAAGTTTGGTATACAATGACAAGAACCTTTTTCTTTTCCTACAAGAAAACATGGTTATACAATGACAAGAACATTCTACTTTTCCTACAATAACGTTAGGAAAATAATGATAGGAGCATTTTTCTTTTCCTACAAGAATTTTTAGTATACAATGAAAAGAAGAATTTTCTTTCCGTGCAAGAATGTTTGGTATACAATGGCAAGAACAATTTTCTTTTCCTACAAGAAAGTTTGGATTACAATGACAAGAACATTTCTGTTCTCCTACATGAAAGTTTGGCATTCAATGACAAGAACATTTTTCTTTTCTTACACGAAAGTTTGGTATACAATGACAAGAACATTTTTCTTTTCCTACAAGAAAGTTTGGTATACAATGACAAGAACAATTTTATTTCCCTATAAGAAGGCTTGTTATACAATGGTAGAGAACAGTTTTCGTTTCCTACAAGAAAGTTTGGTATAGAATGGGAAAAAAGGGTTTCTGTTCCTACAATAAAGTTTGGTATACAATGACAGGAACATTTTTCTTTTCCTTCAGGAAAGTTTGATATGCAATGACCAGAACAATTTTCTTTTCCTACAACAACGTTTGGTATACAATGGCAAGAACATTTTTTCTTTTCCTACAAGAAAGTTT
This sequence comes from Unio delphinus, assembly GCA_029339505.1. Lineage (NCBI taxonomy): Eukaryota > Metazoa > Mollusca > Bivalvia > Unionida > Unionidae > Unio > Unio delphinus. Next base: position 7,086,554 of record JAQISU010001238.1, read on the forward strand.
GGTATACAATGACAAGAACATTTTTCTCTTCCTACAAGATAGTTTGATATACAATGACAATAACAGATTTCTTTTCCTACAATAATGTTTGGAATATAATGATAGGAACACTTTTCCTACAAGAATGTTTGGTATACAATGACAAGAACTGTTTACTTTTCTTACACGAAAGTATGATATACAATGACAACAACAATGTTCTCTTCCTACATGAACCTTTGATATACAGTAGAACGTCGTTTATCCGAATCAATTGGGACCGGACACCGTTCGGATACGCGATTGTTCGGATAACCGAAAACCGAATGCGATCCATGCAGTATATGAAACCGGACACTATACGAATATTGAAAATCATCACATGCGGGAAACGTGCGTGAAGAAAGAACAAAATAGGTGCAAAATGTCGCAATTTTACCTTTATTGTGGAAAATAATCACTTATTTTTCGCTGTACCATTGTACACCTTCGTTTTTTCGCTACAAGGTCTCTGATTCTCTTGAGCAGCAGTAGTTGAGTAGGACAGCACTCTGATTGTTGTTCGTACCACTCCATAGCTGTCTCTAACGCAGCAAACGCGTCAGCATTTGATGGACCCTTGCTACTTTCGTTGTTGTTGTTGTCCTCGTCTTCATCCGTTTCATCGTCGACAGGGTCGGATTCTTCTTGCACGGAAGTCACAATCTCGTCATCATTTAGCATTTGAAATCCACAGTCTTCTGCATCGCATGCCATCCAGGTTTCTACATCTTCTTCATCGCATTCTTGAAATCCTGGGATCGATTGGACAAAGTCGGTAATCTCCTCCTTGTGGTCGTCATTGGAGTCTTTTTCGCCTTCTAAATCTGGCCACAGCTTATTCCATGCATTTTTCAGGTTCTGTCTTTCGAGCGAGTCTCACGCTTCGGCTAACATGTAGCAGGCGTCTTTCATATTGAGCTTGTTAGCAAAAGCAGCAACACTTTCTTCGTCATTTTCTGCCAAAAGTAATCTCCGCAAAACTTGTTTCCTATAAATTCTCTTGAGCTTTTCAATGACGCCTTGGTCCATTGGTTGCACCAGCGCAATGACGTTTGGTAGAAGATACATCACGCTGAAGTCGTCATCAATTGCATTGAGAATTTCGACAGGTGGGTGACAGGGAGCATTATCGAGAATCAGTAAAACTTTGCCTGTTTTCCCTTCACGTTCACGAAGTTTCTTGACGTTGGGAATGAAGTCTTTAGAGTACCATTCAGAAAAAAGGGCAGAGTTCATCCACGCACTCTTTTGCGCCTTGTAAAGAGCAGGAAGGCATGAAACATTTTGGAAGCAGCGAGGCTTCTTAGATTTGCCAATCACAAGCAATGGCAAAGTGTGTGTTCCACTAGCGTTCGCACAAACCATGGCTGTAACACGTTCCTTGCTGACTTTAAATCCTGGTGCTGTGGACTCCCGTTTTGAAGCCAATGACTTACTTGGCAGAGCCTTCCAATTTACTCCAGTCTCGTCTACGTTGTAAACGTCGTCTCTGGAGCAACGTTCTTCTTCCACATGCTGCAAAAATGTTTCCTTAAACTTGTGGGCAGAATTCTTATCGCCAGACAATGATTCGCCTTCAATCTGCAGTTCCCGTATCCCATGGCGCGATTTAAAGTTCTGTAACCAACCAGTGCTAGCTTTGAAATCAGCCGAACCGCCTAATTTCTCGTTAAGTTCCAGAGCTTTTTCGCACAACAGAGGGCCCGATATCGGGTCCCCATTGCTCCTTCTTTGTGAAAACCACAAGTAGAGTGCACGATCAAGAACAACATCGTTTGCTTCCCTCATGGTTTTCCTTTTCTTCGAGCCATCTTCTGAGTCAAGTTTTGACGCAAAATTTAAAATGGTTTCTCGGCTTTTTTATGTCAGAAATTGTTGACTTTCCAACATTATAAAACTGTGCTAGAGACGCTCCACTTTCTCCCTTCGCGAGACGGTTCAATATTTAAAGTTTTGTCTCTATGTTCAAGACGTTGCGCTTCCGTTTTGAATTCGAAGCCATAGCAGCTCACAACTCAACAGAAGAGCACGTATACACCACCTCACTTGGAAACAAACTGACCTAATATTCCGCGCAGATGTTTACCAAATTCAGAATTTCCTCATGACTAGGGCGGGTTAGAAGGGCTTAAATTAGAAACGCTTTCTGACGCCTATAACGGGATCGTTACGTGTATCTAAAACGAGTTTTGAGATTCTTGAAAAAGGATTAGTGTCAACTTATTAACTGAAATTCCCCAAATATCCCTCACCTTGGGTTTTCCCGTCACTTTTGGTCTCACGCGAAACAACTGTTGAGAATTGCACTGTTCGAAAACGTATTCATATACATGTACAGTACATGTAGTTGATAAAAAAAACTGTTCCGGATATTTGACGCTCCGGATAATAAACGTTCGGATAAACGACGTTCTACTGTATAATGACAATAACATTTTTATTTTCCTACAAGAAACTTTGATATACAATGACAAGAACAATTTTCTTTTCCTACAAAAGCGTTTGGTATACAATGGCAATAACATTTTTCTTTTGCTTCAATAAAGTTTGGTATACAATGACAGGAACATATTTTTTTTCCTATAAGAAAGTTTGGTATACGATGAAAAGAACATTTTTCTTTTTTGACAAGAAAGTTTTATATACAATGACAAGAACAATTTTCTGTTCCTATAAGAACGTTTGGTATACAATGACAAGAACATTTTTATTTTCCTGCAAGGACGTTTGATATACAATGACAAGAACAATTTTCTTTTCCTACAAGAACGTTTGATGTACCTTGGCAAGAACATTTATCTTTTTCTACAAGAACGTTTGGTATACAATGGCAAGAACGTTTTTATTTTCCTACAAGAAAGTTTGGTAGACAATCAGAAAAACATTTTTCTTTTCCTACAAGAAAGTTTGGTATACAATGATAAGAACATTTTTCATTTCCTACAAGAACGTTTTGTATACAATGACATGACCATTTTTCTCTTCTTGCTAGAAAAGTTTGGTATTCAATGAAGAGAACATTTTTCTTTTCCTACAATACAGTTTGGTATACGATGATAAGAACATTTTTCTTACCCCCATAAAAGTTTCATATACAATGAGAAAAACAAATTTCTTTTCCTACAATAACGTTTGGTATACAATGGCAAGAACATTTTTCTTTTCCTACTAGAATGTTTGGTATACAATGACAAGAACATTTTTCTTTTCCTACAATAAAGTTTTGAAATACAATGACAAGAACATTGTTCTTTTCCTCCAATAAAGTTTGGCATACAACGACAGGAACATTTTCTTTTCCTACAAGAAAGTTTGGTATACAAGGACAAGAACATTTGTTTCTTTTCTTCCAGAAAGTTTGATATAGAATGACAAGAACATTTTTCGTTTCCTACAAGAAAAGTTCGGTATACCATGACATGAACATTTTTCTTTTCCTACAATAACGTTTGGTATACAATGACAGGAACATTTTTCTTTACCTCCATAAAAGTTTCATATACAATGAGAAAAACAAATTTCTTTTCCTACAATAACGTTTGGTATACAATGGCAAGAACATTTTTCTTTTCCTACTAGAATGTTTGGTATACAATGACAAGAACATTTTTCTTTTCCAACAATAAAGTTTTGAAATACAATGGCAAGAACATTGTTCTTTTCCTCCAATAAAGTTTGGTATACAACGACAGAAACATTTTCTTTTCCTACAAGAAAGTTTGGTATACAAGGACAAGAACATTTGTTTTTTTTCTTCCAGAAAGTTTGATATACAATGACAAGAACATTTTTCGTTTCCTACAAGAAAAGTTCGGTATACCATGACATGAACATTTTTCTTTTCCTACAATAACGTTTAGTATACAATGACAGGAACATTTTTGTTTTCCTACAAGAAAGCTTGGTATACAATGACAAGAACAACTTCTTTTCCTACAATTACGTTTGGTATACAATGGCAAGAACATTTTTCGTTTCCTAAAAGAAAGTTTGGTATACAATGAGAAGAACATTTCTCTTTTCTACAAGAATATTTGGTATATAATTACAAAAACATTTTTTCTTTTCCTACAAGAAACGTTTGGTATACAATGTAAAGGACATTTTTCTTTTTCTGCAATAAAGTTTGGTATACAATGACAAGAATATCTTTCTTTTCCTACAAGAAAGTTTGGTATACAATGACAAGAACATTTTTCTTTTCCTACAAGATAGTTTGTTCTACAATGACAAGAACATTTTTCGTTTCCTACAGGAAACGTTTTGTATACGATGACAAGAAAATTTCTCTTTTTCTACAAGAAAGTTTGGTATACAATGACAAAATAATTTTTCTTTTCCTTCAAGAACGTTTGATATACAATGACATGAACATTTTTAATTTTCTACAAGAAAGTTTGTTATACGATGACATGAATATTTTTCTTTTCTTACATGAAAGTTTCATATACAATAACAAGAACAATTTTCTTTTCCTACAAAAAAAGTTTGGTATACCATGACAAGAACATTTTTTCTTCCTACAAGATAGTTTGATATACAATGACAAGAACAATTTCTTTTCATACAAGAACGTTTGGTATACAATGGCAAGAACATTTTTCGTTTCCAAAAGAAAATTTGGTTTACAATGAGAAGAAAATTTCTCTTTTCCTACAAGAATATTTGGTATATAATGACAAGAACATTTTATTTTCCTACAAGAAAGTTTGGTGTACAATGGCAAAAACATTTTTCTTTTCCTACAAGAAAAGTTTGGTATACAATGTAAAGGACATTTTTCTTTTTTTGCAATAAGGTTTGGTATACAATGACAAGAACATATTTCGTTTCCTACAAGAAAGTTTGGTATACAATGACAAAAATATTTTTCTTTTCCTACAAGGTGGTTTGGTCTACAATGACAAGAACATTTTTTCTTTTCTACAGGAAACGTTTGGTATACAATGACAAGAACATTTTTCTTTTCTTACAATAAAGTTTGGTATACAGTGACAGTAACATGCTTTTTCCTACAAGAAAGTTTGGTATACAATGACAAGAACATTTTTCTTTTCCTTCAAGAAAGTTTGGTATACAATGGCAAGAACATTCGTCTTTTCCTACGAGAACATTTGGTATACAATGCAATTACATTTTTATTTTCCGAGAAAAATGTTTGGTATACAATGACAAGAACATTTTTCTTTTCCGACAAGAAAGTTTAGTATACAATGACAAGAACATTTTCTTTTCCTGCAAGAAAGTTTGGTATACAATGACAAGAACATTTTTCTGTTACTACGTTAATACCGGTTATATTTCATCATCTTGTACCAAAAACAATACATTCGCCACTCGTGGAAGTATCATATAATTGATCTGTTACTTTTATTGGTTAAAATTAAAGTTTAAATTTAAACTGGCTTGAACTCCAGCTAGTACAACATGCACATAACACAGATACCATATTTAAATGAAACAAAAATATAACTCTTAAGATTTGAAATTTACACTTTTACAGTTGGTTTTATACAAATATATTTATAAAAAGTTATTTAACAAATAAACATTAATATAAATAGATTTTCACCCTGTCCGAAAGCACCCCTCTACGCAAAAAGAAACCTAACCGTCTGCTTTAAGCACATGACTTTATTCTGAGCATGCGTATTAAGAGCGTATCCACTACAATATATGGTAACAATCATAAACCATTTGCTCCATGCAAAGTCAATGCTTTCTTCAAATAAAAAAAATTGTTTTCATCTAATTCTCAAAAGTTTAATCAATAAGAATACGGTAAAAGGCTTCCACATACGACTTAGTATATTACTTATAACGATTATATCACACGTTATTTTCTTATAGTGCTTGTTATTTGTTCATTAAAATTCTCCTGTGTAGATGGTGCATGTTGAATGGATATCGAATTAAATCAAATATTAGTCATGACTACTGAAATATTTAAGTTACATTTACTTTGTTCAAGTGTTTAGCTATGACATTTTCGGGATAGACGTTGAGTCTAAAATCGACTTTAGAACCCGTTTCCTAATCAGTCCTGACAGACATACTTCCAATAGCAGTACTGGTTATAGAGTGGATAACACATAAGTTGTCACTGCAGTATGTTATAGCTGGAGACAGAGCGTGATGCTGAAAACCAGCTTTTGGTAACTCAAGAAAATTATTTTCCATTTTACGATATCTAACAAATAAAACAGGTTATCACGCATGCTGCAGCATCTCAGATCCGTCAGTCGTTCGCGAATGTTTTTATTTTTTAATTTCATTAACACAAATTGTTTTAATATCCTGTTTAACGCTTCGGGTAGTGCGGACCTAAATTATTAAGTCTGTAGGGCTGAAACTATTAAAATTTCAGTTTTACAGAAGGTTAGTCAGCAGAGACATTTCCGTAACGGATGGCCTGGACACTCTTCTCCTGGACGGCAGTAATTTCATGTTCATTATATATCCTTGCTTTGTCTAGTGGGTATAAAGTTCGAGAGTTCGGTCCTCTTTATTTTGACAAAATGTCAGTTATTAACAATTGCGATCATAAAAGTACCAGAGGTATTACAGTTGTCAGCGAATGCGAAACTTTCTAATTCTTCTCTTTATTATTGAAAAACCTTTATACGCTTTTCATCCTCAACATAAAAGTCGCTTTTTGTGTGCAGTATTTGCCAACTCTAATCCAACGGACTATAATGCAATAGTGCAAAGCTGAACACTTATTTTGTTAAATCCAGGCGCGCAAAATAACAGCTAGCTGATACCTCACTTTTACAATCAAACAGATTGATAGATCGATCAAACGATTGAAAGACAACACACATTTCCATTTTTATACCGATAAATGACAACAATAATACTATATGCATTCATTGTAGTTACGATAAGAGTGACAAGCTTGCTTATACCTATATCCTTTATTTACCAATCTGCAGATACTTTATCAAACAAAATTTGAAAATAATCTCTTGAAATACATTTTCTTGACACTTTGAATGGATAAAGGCCTGCCTGATGCATGAAATCACGAGTTATTTGCCTGAAAATCATTGGTATAATAGTTATATCAATTGCTACAGGAAGATTTTTGGAGCCATATGTACTAACCGGCCGTTTCGTAACTGACAATGCCAGAGTAAACTCTAATAGAATATCTACTAGATCAGTTTTGTGGAAAAAGTTAACGAAAAAAAGTATGCTCTGGCATGAGAAGAATATATTTAAAAATCGTTCACACATTTTAATATTCTGGAAGCCTTCAACATTTTTCCAAGTAATTTAAAAACAAACTTTTCAGAATACCCAATATGTGAGTGGGTAGAAGAGGGTGGTTGTCCAAAATAAAGCTTTGATTTCATAGGATATTCCTAAACTAATAATTATGTCAGCTGTTAGAGCTGGTCGTCGAATGAACTGACTGTACGTCCTCGTGACTCCTTTCAGATTCGTTTTGCCTCATTAATATGAAATTTAAAATTAATATGTATGCAGGGCCGGCGAAAGGGTTTGGCTCCTACAATGAATTATTGGCTCCCTTCCTCCCTCCCCCCCCCACGAAAAATTCACTTCTGTCTTTAAAGTCAATGCCCGAGGAGACCGCCTAGTTAGCCAATATTGTCGGTCCGACTCTATATGTATGCATCTGCTAAATTGTCAAACAGATGGCGCACAGCATTCGAAACATTTACTCTCTGCCATGGTATAAAATAATAATTCGTACCTGTTTATTATATTTATGCATATGGTGAACATTGTGTATTTCATAAAAAAGATGAATGATGATATTCATATTTTCAACAATACAGGTATCATTACTTTTATTATTATGATTTTAGTCTAGTGTAAAATCAATAATTCGGTCTTCAGCTTTTATTTGTTTTCAAGACCTACACTTTTGCAGTGGTGTGACTAGTGTTTTTTTATGTTCGTGGTTTTAATGCAAAGTCCAGTCTTTCATTTTTTGGATTGTTCACAGCTGAAGGATACGGTAAGACTATTACCATAGTTCGTACCATTACAATAGATACGTTCTTCACTTTAAGAAACTAAAATCATAGCAGACTATCATACTAAAATCATAACAGACTATCATACTTAAATCATAGCAGACTATCATACTAAAATCATAGCAGACTATTATACTAAAATCATAGCAGGCTATCATACTTAAAAAATAGCAGACTATCATACTAAAATCATAGCAGACTATCATACTTAAATCATAGTATACTATCATACTAAAATCACAGAAGACATTCATACTAAAATCATAACAGACTATCATACTAAACTCATAACAGACTATCATACTAAAATCATAGCAGGCTATCATATTTAAATCATAGCAGACTATCATACTGAAATCATAGTACAATATTTCCCAGTATCTAGTTAAAACGTCCAAAACGTTGTCACTAAGTTTGGAATGAATATCTTTTGTAATCGTTTTGATTTTGCAAGGAAAACTCAATGTTAGTGGCATAAGCAATTTCAAGTTTCTTTCTTCCAGACGTTGCAGGTACATCTAGCCCAAGAAAACTTCAATCCAAGTTCAAATTCTTCATTCAAAATCAAATAGAATATGATAAATTTTGTAAATAAAGTTAATAAATTACTGTGCAAAATTGTATAAACTCATGCAAACTAAACCCTTATTGCTACAATAGATAGGCTTCATTTCTCAAACAGGATAACAAAGGCGACAATATCACATGCCACATCGTTGGTGTCGTTGAGCTTTTCAAATATTTGTTGCCTCTGGATACGATAACGGTAAATAAAGTTGTTTGCATAATTAAAAAATGAAATAGAAATATTCCGCGTAGAGGTCGCAATCAGTAAATCTACTCCAAGAAATGAAAAATAGATAGTTTAATTATTTTGGCTGATAATTAGGTAAAATGATGTTGACTTCACTGCATTTACATGACGTTGTCGAAGATTTAAGTGTGTATTTTGTACTGTTGTTGCCTTTTGGTAGAAATGGGACATAGTCATGATTACCAAACAAAATTATAAGTGATTGGATTTCAGTATAATTTGATGTTTGTTTGTTTTTATTTGTCAATAGAGACAGGTTCAAATGCTCCTAATGGTTGTCGCTTAAATTCTGTATCATAACTGTATGGTGACGAGTCAATTGAAATTGCGTTGTCAAGCGAATCTCTAATGGTTTGTACTTTGTCACGGAAGAAATTTGCAATAGGTCCGAAAGGTCTACTGGATTGAAAGTAATTGGAAGTGGTGTATTTCTGTTCTTTGATATTAGTTTGTTAGTTATCTCGAAAAGCTCTTTGGAGCTGAAACTTTCCATGATCTTAGTACTGTAGTGGGATAATTTTCTAAATAGACTATGTTTGCGACGTTCTTTTTAACGGCTTCATAGATTTGTTTATGAATAGTTTGTCTGGTGGAAAGCCAAAGCCTTTTAGCAGTGCGAAGCTGGTCACTGACATTGCTATACCATGGAGAACACTTGTTTTTAATACTGTAAATTTGGTGGTTGGCGCATGTTTTTCAAGCAATGAAAGCAGGCTGTTATCGAATTGGTCTGCTGTAATATGTAACTAAGTTGTTAGGTTTTCTTGGATGTCATACATGAATTTGGTTCCATTTATCATACGGAGGTTTCTCATTGTAGCAAAAAAAGGTGGAGCGTTAGGGACTGATACGTCGAAATGGCATATGATGCTAAGGTGATCTGATGCAATTTCGTGGCATACAAGGGTGGATTGCAGAATATTACCATCAGGTGTATAAAGACACCAGTCTAAAATGTGACCAAGTGTGGCAGAAATTGAAGGTTGTGTTGTGCTTAAGGCATTTTATCATGGAATTCTTTTTGATGACAGCAATTCCATCTCCGCGAGAGTTTTGAGGGAACGACTTAATGGAGTAATCGGTAGGTGTTAAATCCGCACACTTGGGTTCTTCGCCTGATGTTTTTAGCCATGTTTCTGTCAGGAAGAAGACGTCGATATTCTGGTCGTTGATAAAATTAACTATTTACGCGCGCTTTTCCGTTCATCCTACTGATTTAGGGTTGGATAATGCAATAAGTAGTGGTTTCCCTGGGACAGTTGACACAACGGTTGACGATTTAAGATGAATTTGAACCAGGTTATCAAAATTAAGGGCCGAATTTTTAAATTGTTTATCTGTTACAGACAAAAGGGAGATAACTGGAATTCTTCTTCCTGTTCTACGCCGGCTAGCTTTGAAACAACGTTTCTTTTTTCGCTTCCGTTTACATTTAAGTAATGATGAATGTAGTCAGTTCGTTTAGTCTTGAGCACAAGATAGTATCAAGAGCCAAGGTGAGGTCATTTAATGCAATTAATGAGGGTCCATCATAGCTTAAGCGGGTTGACTGGCGATCACGTAAAGTAATAAGGTATAGTAAAGTAATAAGGTATAGTAAAGTAATAAGGTATAGTAAGGTAATAAGGTATAGTAAGGTAATAAGGAAGAGTAAGGCAATAAGGTATAGTAAGGTAATAAGGCATAGTAAGGTAATAAGGTATATTAAGGTAATATGGTGTAGTAACGTAAAAAGGTATAGTAAGGTAATAAGGCATAGTAAGGTAATAAGGTATAGTAAGGCAATAAGGTATACTAAGGTAATAAGGTATAGTAAGGTAATAAGGAAGAGTAAGGCAATAAGATATAGTAAGGTAATAAGGCATAGTAAGGTAATAAGGTATAGTAAAGTAATAAGGTATAATAAGGTAATAAGGCATAGTAAAGTAATAAGGTATAGTAAAGTAATAAGGCATAGTAAGGTAATAAGGTATAGTAAGGTAATAAGGCATAGTAAAGTAATAAGGTATAGTAAAGTAATAAGGTATAGTAAAGTAATAAGGAAGAGTAAGGCAATAAGGTATAGTAAGGTAATAAGGCATAGTAAGGTAATAAGGTATAGTAAGGTAATAAGGAATATTAAGGTAATAAGGTGTAGTAACGTAAAACGCAATTTACAACAGCAGAAACCACTAATAATGTATTCTAGCTAGAACGGCGGAAAAATGCAATTCAGTTCATTTATCATCACGATTTTGTAAGCATGCTTGTTTTTCATGAAACATACCACTAGTTGTAAATGTTCGCAATTATATCTCCGATCAGTTATGTGAAAATAGTCTCACGTTATAGTACTAGAAGACATTATTAGTGGTTTCTGCTGTTGTAAATTGCGTTTTAGCGGCTGAAATTCAATTTACGACAGGATCAAACACCAATAAGGTATCAAGGAAGCCATTATCTGAAGCGTAAAGCATCCTTTAATTTCATAAAAGACTCATAATGTAATATTATTCACATTATAGTACTAAATGTTAAATTTGTCGCGAAACGCTGATTGTGTTCCCTCGGGGACTTACGTCATCGAGAGAATGGAAATCATCGAACTTTGTGACAGTATATCTTTTTATACAACTGCTTAACATTTTGTCCTTAGACCAATCAGTAAGTTGATTACATTAACAGGTGTTTCATAAATTTTATTTACATTAACTCCTTCAGTTATCAAAATTCATATCGTACAACATAATTTCAGTGCTAAAACCTGAACGCAAAGCATTATATATTGAGTCACGGCATCGTATAAACCCTTTTATTTATTAAATACGCGTATTCTAGTTAGTTTTTGTTGTACAACGATACTAGAGGGTGATTAATGTATATTGTGTTGTATTTGAAAATTATAAGTTCGGTCCATCCTATGCGTGCGTAATGATTTTGATGGGAAGAAACGAATTCTTGCAGTGCATAGACAATACATGTGCATAAATACTTTACCGTAGGTAAAAATCTTCGTATTACGGAACGTCTTGTCTTGACATAATCTACTATAAATACTTGCATATCTTCAGATGTAGAGATATGTAAGTTTATTAATTTATTCTATATAAGATATAACTATTGTACTACCACGTCTAGTTTTGTGTATTTGCTATGTAGCTTTGGTTTACGCAGTATAATGTGCATATTTCTATTCGTGTTTGCTACTTAGCAAGGAATTTATATTAGTAATACAAGGCTACATTTTTAAGAAATGTTTAGTACAGAAGGATTCTTATTAAACAGGGTTAGGTTTATTTCTGACCTTGTTTTGTAATTATTGTGCCGGTAATGTAATCTGTATAACTAACCGTGTATAGAGTTATTACGTGCTTATGCCCGTATCATGTATTGTACACGCTATTGGATATGTTTTCAGCTGTAAGGAGTGTCCGGAGTGTAGAGATGTGTAGTGTGAAGAGCTGTGTAGAGCATCTTGAGCGTCCAGAGTGTTTGGAGTGTCTAAGATAGGGTGTCTAGAGTGATCAGAGTTTTCAGAGTTATCGGAGTGATTGTGGTCAGCGTGGTACAAGCTTTAAAGCCAACTACAGGAATTACAGTAGCAGCTGCGAAACTGAACTGTAGCAGCCGTGGAGCTGAAATAAAGTGTGTTGGTTTGAAAGTAGTGAGAGATCTGTTAGAATGTATGATAGAGAAGGAAATGAAGTTATTAAGGATTTAGTATACGATCTAAAAAAAAGACATCCTAATTGATACCTAAAACGAAAAGAAGAGGAATAAAGAAATCATTGAGAAAGTCAGGAAATAAATGGTGGAAGAAATGGAGAAAATCGAAGTAGAAGAACCCAATGGCTCTTGACAGGGTCACTCATATGCCTCTAAAAAAATTGCTTTCTTGCTTTTTTAGTCGTTTGTATACAAGTTTTATGAATTGTGTGTGACTATATATTGTATGTTGTATAAAATATATACGTCTATGTCTAGGTCCTATTCATGAATGGAATCTAGGAAGTTTGACGTGTATGGGTTTCCAGGACAACGTGAAAGTTGAAATCTCTAAGACTAATTTGGTTGCCATCTATCGAATTTCCATACTCCAGAAGATTCGGAAACTACTCCAAAAAAAGACATTCAGTCAGCTTGTTTTATGTACTAGGAGGAGGGCGGTAGGGACAGAGAAAATGGACTGACCGTTGTTCCCGTGTGAGTGTTGTTTGGACTAGTTCAAACGATGTGTGGCAGAATTTGAAGGTTGCGTTGTACTTAAGGCATTTTATCATGGAATTCTTTGTGATGACAGCGATTCCACCTCCGCGAGAGCTTTTGGGGAATGACTTGATGGAGTAATCGGTGGGTGTTATTCGCTGACAGTATGGGTCAGCAGACGACGCTCTCTCTCTATTGTTGTTTTTTCCCACTTATGCGTATTCTAAACCGTTTTTATAGTCTTCTTCATGTTTTTGATGACATACGCTTGATGGTCTTGACGTTTGTGATAAGGCCGTTCATCTTAGCACACACCACAGGGTTCCAATAGCAGTGTATGAACTCTGGTTCAAAAGGTAATAAAGTTCCCAAATATCTTCTTTTTTTTTGTCCCAGGTAATGATAATTCATCAATTCGATCCTGACCTTTTGCTTAAAAATGTCAAACAAATAGCCGTTTCTTCGCTTCCTCTTCGCACTCTAAGCCAAGGGAGCTTAGATATGATGGATCTATCGAGTTATCAATTGAGGAGAGGAATAATCACGTGCGTCTTTATACCAAAATTTCTTCTTGACTCATTATCAGACATGTATCGTGTTGAATTTGATTGGGATGATTGGTTTGACATCTATAACAATCTTCTTGATCTATTTCTTCATTTTATCCGCCAAGTGTTTGGCAAAACAGGAGACTAAATGTTGTTCTTGTTCTGGCCATATAGACTTCATTACCACCTCTTTGCCGTCTTTGTCTTTGGATTCTGCTTCCACGGCATCCTCCCATTCCATTTCCATTGATTCTCCACTATTCAAAGAATGACAAGCATCTTCCGTAGTTTCTAATAGTCTAGAACAATTTCTCTTAAACTGTTGACTTCGATCTTGATGTCAAATTCGGCATACACGATGATGTCCCCCGCGTGGTTTAGAAGTTCTTCAAACTGATGTTTTACACGAATTAAAGAGTATTTTATAGATTGAAATTGACCCTCGTCCATGCTTTTGTGTGGATTGAAATTAACAAAATGACAAAATGCGTATCCTCCTGCATAATCATCGTACGTAATTCCGCGTCTGGTGTTTTTTCCTAACTTTCCGGTGGATTCGTACAGGGACAAGTACGACCTCAAGTAATTCTTCTTGTCACCAAACTTAGGTTCGAAAGGTCTAGTACACAAGATCTTTCCATCGCGACTGACGTCGATCTGGACACGTTCAAGTGTTGAAAGTCGAAAGCATTTTCATCATTGATTCCGTTAAAGGCTGCATTCTTGACGATACCAATGTGATTTAAATGTGTGGGTAACTGTATCTGGAATAGATGATCTTCAATCATGGAATGGTGATTAGCGGGAATGGTGAAAGTTTTCACTTTCACACGTCCTATCGGATACTTGGCAGTCGTTCTGCTCAAAGTGTGACGGACGTTGTTTCCCTCTTTAGGTAACACTTTCACAGGACTCACACCGAGTTTGGCTTCTTCTATTTTGGTTTTGTAATTGGCATCAATTGCATCCATCAACTGGAAAGTGGTACTGCTGAGAATCTCAGACGTACATCCACGCCGTTCAACAAATACTTCTCTTGCAACCACATGTCCAAATGCATAACATCCATTAGTTCTAAACTCTTGCTGTTCATGAGTTTGTTTTCTCGGGCATTGAAGCCAACATTGTGTTTGGGTTCTTTATCTGTAATCAAATCGGTGTCATTGAATTTAACTGCCGTGTCAGGTTTCCATACCACGCAAGCATCCAGATGAGTGTTTTGACTTCATTTCCGTACGTCAAGATATTTTCCAGGTGGTCTCGGTAAGGGTAAGTATCCATGTTGCTACTGACTGGTATGATATGCAAGTACAAATCCACTGAGCTACAAAAAGGAATGCATATAATTGTTGACGGTAGCTAACTGTTCATTGTCTATAGCATTTCCATCGTGATCGAGAACTTTAACTTTCAAGTACAAGTAACTGCTCTTCAGATCGATTTAATCTTCGGGTTGTCATTTGATTTCAAACTCGATTGGGGTTGGTCCTTAGTCCTTGTCAAAGGAAACTGGATGCAATTCGACCAATTGGGATTTTCGCATTGTCATCATGATTGGTGGGATGTCAAACAAATCCAGTTCCGACTTAAAACTGGTGCAAAATTCGCGGTGCATCAATTTTTCTCTAATAATCAAAAACATCTAAGTCTCGGACCGTTCTTCTATTATTAGTCGTTCTAGCTTTATGAGTGTAAAGGCTTCTGGAGGGGTGTTTTCGTTGTCGTCTATTTCAGTCTTGTTCTTGCTGTGGCACTTGGTAAGCAGAAATGACTGGGTCAGCACCATCTAGAGCATATATAGGAGTTTCTCGACAGCCCAAAATCTCTTAATCCGTTCGAAGCAAGACAATTTTTCCTGCTCTCAAAAAAGCTTCTTTGGGGTTTTGTTTTTCGATAACATTTTGGATACATTCTTTCCAGTGCGTCAAAGCGGCATCTTTCGAGGCGTGCAATCCACGTGCCACCATCGGTTTCCAAACGATGGACACCGAACGAAAGGCCGATTTTAACATATCTCTTAAACCAGGTCCTAATTATCCAATAACTCATCGGTACACAGGATATATGACTTAAGAATCGTTACAAGAGCATTTCACCATTACTTTCCCTTTGGTGAATGCAATATTTTGTCCCAGATCTCATTTTATAGCAATGTTGACACAAAATACGACTTATTGACGGGTGAATAATGAGAATATACAACATATCGGTGAACGTTCGTAACTGACTAAGATCAAATCCTCACGAAGGATGTTGACGTATTTCATGTTTTTGGTTTTATCTTGAATCATCTGGAAGTAGCAGGAAAGTCAAGTCAAATATCGCGTCTTGGGTAAACGGGGTGGTTGGGCCATTTTATCCCACAAGCAATTTAACATTGTTTTGGCAAACGATCGCCTTCCTTTGTTTTCCTAAATGTAGTCTAAATTGATGCCCTCCCAATATTTTTTTTTTCATTATTTCAATTGGTCTTCAGGTGTGTAGTACCAGGAATGATTAGTCGCTGACTTCAGTTTCAAAAAGACATCCACGAAGTCTGCGAAAATGAATTTCTGAGTCTCGTCGCCCTTGTGGTATTCTTGCGTCTTGGGAAGGTGTTAAATTTCGTACACGTCTAACATTTGGTATCCCTGGTCCAGAGCTTTAAACCTTCAGCGCTGAGGAAGAGATAAAATCAACTAAATCCTAATTAAAATCGGTCTCCTCTGGAAGTAGAGTTGTGCGGACTTTGGTAGCCAATGCTTTACAATTGCTTCCTGTCTCCACGCTGGTGCACCCCATTTCATCGTCTTCGTAGTTTCCGTCATGTTCTAACTCTGTCGTATGAATTCACGAGGCACAGACGCGAGCGCACATAGATAGGGATTGTGACTTCACTGTCCACTCTCTTCGGATTGAAAGACAGACTCCACACTGACTGAATTTTTAAGGCGTATAGGACTAGTGAAAGAACTCAGTCAATTTTGATATGCTCTTCCACTATATGTAGTTCACTACATTCCCTTCACCTGTTCACGTCGCAAGATGTGAACTAACGTAGAATCGTCTACTCTCATATCGTCATTGTTGTTCCGTACAGACATACCCATGTATGTGAAATCATCATGGAAAGTTATCAGGATCACCAATATGAGCGTTTGGAAAAGAAAAATATATGTGGAGAGATAATGCTGTTTGAAGAGAATCCTTATCTACGGACCCGAATTCAGAAGAAGTTTGAGGAAGAGAAAGAAGACCAATGCGATGCCTTCTATCTTAACAGAATGATGTCAACATAAAACTAAACGGCCCTTTTCAGGTCCACTCATTTGCCTCGTAAAGATTTGCTTTCTTGCCAAAATTTGTTTAGTCGTTTGTATACTTGTATGTGAATTGTTTGTGACTGTATATTATAAGTTTGATATGTTATATAACTCTGTGTATATGTCCTACTCTTTGACCCCGATTGAGGTCAGCCCGTTGCACACCACTTCCTACAACTGTTGAAATATTGTTACCAATCTTCAGTACCGTGGCGTCACCACACCTGTTACTTTCCTATTGTCCTTATCAAACAACCCAACTTTCATCTGTCCGTATATCGTCCCAGGGTGATCTGCAATGTCTTTTCCATTTATTGTCCCAGGCGGATTCTGTAATGCTAATTATCGATGACCGTATATCGTCCCCATATACTACTTAAGTCAGTCTAATTGCAATTTGGGCCGGCAGATCATAATGTACGTTGTTTGTTCTTCTTATAGCTCCTAACACAAAAACAGCATAGACATAGATTAGCAGGTACACTTTGAGATGAAATATATGTTTGTATGCAGTTTGCAGTTGGGTGCGATGTATAAACCAATACAGTATACGTGAGATAAGAGAAAACCGTACCAAAGGGATTTTTCCCCTCTTCTCACTGGAATACGTAACAAAATATTTGAAGTTTATTTATTCACATTTCAGCAAATAAATCATGTGATTGACTAACCTACACAAACCATGTGAAACAAAAGTAAAATACAGCGATTGTGTGAAAAATAGTGCCACTCACCTGTACCAAAAGAAAGAATGATATTTACGATTAACACCTTGAATAGTTTGGATGAAGTTAATTGATGTCAAATTCTTTCCTTTTTTAATTAAAAAAACCAACCCAACAAATTATGATTAACTGATCAGTTGATTTATTTACAACCGATATAAAACTTACATACTAGAGGGGCATGTTGCAAGTAAACATGCTAACACAATTCACATATAGGTCTTGGCCCTCTATTGTTTATCAACTTAGTCAATATAGTTTGCTTGAAAAAGAAGGTAAAATACTTTCGGGTTAAAGTCACGGAACTATGCCGTTCATATGATTCAGAGTTGTGCCAGTACCACCCAAAAAATATGCATTAGTTTTCATTCTCGTAGAAATGCTTTGTCTCTAAATATAGTAGGAAATTGCATTACGGTGACGCTTTTACGTAATAACAGAAAACATTAATGACTGCTTTGATTTACCGGTGTTTTATCTTGTCAAAAAAGTATAATATAAAAACAGCCGTTATCGTATTTAGAAAGCGGGTATAATTGTATATATTATTTTCTGGAGTACAATGAAACAGAAAGATAAATAAAGTAATTCAGTGTGGAAGTAAGTGACTTTACTGTGTTAATGTAGAAGTCATTAAGCATATCAGCATGTATGGTATCTTTAAAGCGTTTGACTTAACGGCGCATGGTTTAGTTTAAAATGCATCATTGGAGAAGTACTAAACTGTTTTTCTAGCCATACAGGAGTGTCGAGACGTTTTTTGCATTTTCAATTCGGTATTAATGTATTGCTGTCGTCTGCTTAGCCATTACGTGAGAAGGAATACAAAATTCGTTCATGTCAGTGCAGTTGGCCAAGTCATCTAAACCAGTGTAATTCATTCGAACATTTAAAGGTTTTTTTACCATTTTTAGCTATGTCAGCTAAGTTGGATGGCAGCTTAACATTGTTGTTGCAAACGTGAAGCGCGTTATGTCAAGATACCAGAATGCTTTCAATGAGTTTGGATAGTATATGTTGGCAAGTTTACGAGAAGAAGTTTCGATAGCTTTTCTATTTTCATTTTTTTAACACTAGATAAGTATGATAACTTACCTTCATGACAACTCGTACAAATTTCAATGTCATTCACCCAAAGATGATTTGTGTTTTATGTATGCAAAATTATAATACCTGTCCACAAAACCACAAATCAATTAACTCTTTTGACGTAACATTAATGTACCGTCCAACTGAGAAAGTAGCTACACCGAAATGTGGTTAATGACAAATAGAACTGAATTTTGCAAACATTGCTAATCAAACATGGTTTATGCGGTGTTGTTAATCACATATGTAGACAAAAAAAAAAATGAACCAAAAATTATAACTTGTATGTGTCTCTCTGCAAGCTTTCTTGTGTTTGTGTCTGTGCTCAAACATGTTCCCTGTGGTATAGCAGTGTTAGGGACCAGCATCGCGCTGTTGAAAGAGACCTGCGTAAAGCGGAGAGGCTTTGAATTTGTACCAGACTCAATATTCATAAACAAATCTATGAAGCCGCTAAGATGAACGTCACAAACATAGTCCATTTAGCGAAATCATCCCACTACAGTACTAATATCACGGAGAGTTCCAGCTGCAAAGAGCTCTTCGAGATAACTAGCAAACTAACATCAAGGAACAAATGTACACCACTTCCAACTACCTTCTCTCAAGTAGACCTTCCGGACCTATTTGCAAAATTCTTCCGTGATAAAGTACAAACCATTAGAGATTCGCTTGACAGCACAATTTCAAATGACTCGTCACCATGCAGTTATGATACAGAATTTCGGCGACAACCGTTAGCATTTGAACTTTTCTCTCTTGATTTAGTACGAACACTCTTGATGAAGAGTGCACCAGCAGCAGAGGGGGCGAATCGGACAAACTTTTTAGGCAAATATTTGTTAAGCAAAGGCCTCTTACGAAAAACGAAAAAAAAAATCTCACCAACCTAGGTGCAGATTTGTTGTCGCGCCCCCTCTGCTGCTATGGGTTAACAATTCTTGTTAAGATGAAATTTTATTTAAGATTTCACAAACAGACTAATTTGAGAGGGGGCGAATCATACAACTTTGTAGAGGCGTCGATTCGGCAATCTGAGGCTTCCTCGAAAAGCGTAAAAAAATAGCGTCGACGAGGCTAACCAACGCTTGTTCGAAGACGCCATGGTTGTTGTCACTCACCCGCTTTGCTGCTATGGGGTTAACACTTTTTTAACCGAATATTTGACCTAACCCGATTCGATATCTTGTTTTAGGATCTATTAGATTTATCGTTACAAATCCATGTGGAGTTAATTGAGCGTGACTAAAGAAATTTTTTAATTGATTAAAATCCATATCACCGCACCAGGTTTGCCAAATATTTCGTTGTGTATGAATGTCAATTCCGTTAAATATACATAACAAACTGCAGCAATCTCTGATCACTTTAGGTATTTGCGTGTACCGTTGAGTGACATATATCACGTCAGTATTTGTATGCCTACCTCTGGAAAATATCCTAGCTGGATTCTTTTGATTGTTTAACATCACATCATCATATACGACTACACTACACCGCAATCAGGCAATTGTTGAACGATTTAATCGCACACTTGCTGAGCGGTTATTTGGATATCAATACGCGAAGGAATTTATTCAGGATAAACGATTTCGTGAATGGGTCAAGAGATTACCAGGTGTAATTACCGCGCTGAATAATGAGATTACTAGAACAATTAATATGAAACCTAACAACGCCATTAAAAGGAAGTCTATACCAGTACAACCGCAAAAAGATTTTTCAAAACAATCAATATTCGGTAATGTCACTGTTAGGTATTTATATGAACCAGGAGAGCTCGAAGGTGGTAACAAAAGAGCTACTGATCATATTTGGAGGATTACCGCGCATAAAATATATAGGATAACACGATCTACGGGTAGACCAGCAATCTATAGATTGGATTCAACTGCTCCTCAGCGAGAATTCACTCGACAACAAATGCAAGTGATACTCGAGGATACTCAATTACCGCCGCGTGATCTTAACTAGCACCTTTTCGTCTTTTGCATTCAAGACAAGTCAGCATCACGTTTTCGTTGGTATGACCAATACTGCTATTCTTTTTGTCTACGGTAAATTGGCGAGAATCTTTATCCAACCAACTCCAGCGCATTATGCAATTGCAACTCGTGCAGTGATTATTCTGTTGTTGCTTCAGCGTAATTATTAATTCAGCATCAATATCAAATTCTCTCTTATTTTTTTTATCCTGTTGTTTATAGCCGAATAGTTTTTTCTGATTATGTCCTTGACTCTGTCAAGACTGACAATATCACTTATTGTAGTATCGAATCTGCCCTCGGAGTTTTCAAAGCTGTGAAGTAACCACACTGACATAGGATCGTTTTTACTCAACTGGTAAAGAAAATCAAATAATTTTTTCTCAGAGAATTCTGGAGAGAACTCCCCGGAAAATTCCGGGGGTATATACATTATTGTTCTACTTCGCGGAAATATTGTTACTGCAGATGTCCACGCGTGTTCGTTATGATCAATAATTTTGATTGGGGCTCCTTTTGATTTATATTTCGATTCGTATAAGACTGCTCCGAATATCGTCGCTACGGTTATTGGGAATCTTAATGATGTTTCTAATTTGGCTATATCCTGAATTGTTGTTCCACGCTGTTCCACTGTTAGCTCCCATTCATTAATTTTTGCGTCTTAGATCAGTCAATTTGTTTCCACGCAACGCATTTGTGAAATGTTCTATTATTCGTTCTGCTACACAATTCATCCTTGACAAATATTTTATGTGTTTTAGTTTTTCAATACTCGGTTTATCACTTAACGGATATATTGCATAAACAACTGCTGTTACGGGATAGGATCTCTCGTAGTATAGTTTGTCAATTCCAGTCAGAATTCCTGGTTTGGAATCTCGATTCACAGTTCAAGATGGGTTCAAATTTATCCCTGATTATCCAATCTCCAGTGTCTGAACGGATATTGAATTTCACTCTAAAAAAATACTTTTATCGCCCAAGATGTGAGATTATCACTGCTGCGTTTTCGTCGTTCATGGTAGCATCAACGCTACCATCAATTCGAAATGTTGACCAACAGTGAGATGCTCTATAACGCTTAAATTCATTAAAACAATCACTGATTTTACCCAACATGGTTCTATCACCTATTAGACTCTTTGGTTTATCAGAGACTCTATCGAGATTGAATCTTGCGTTTTTCCAAGGCGTAATTTTCGATAATCTCTCAAACTCCTTCATATTATAATTAAAACAAGTATTTAAATAGATAATTTATTATATAATGAATCATTGCAAATGGCTTATGATTGGATCAGTAACCCCGTGTAACAAATCATGCAGAAAGGAGTTCTGTGGGTATCATATGCAAAGTGTTCGTAGCGGGAGTTATGGGCCTTTACCCTGCTTACGATGTGGGGTAGGGGTTAGAAGATTATCACAATTGTTTCTCAGTTTTGGTGGTAAACGATACAGAGAATTGAAGCGTTATTATGACAAAAGAATTAAGAACTCCATTAATGACTGTACCTCTGACTGTGTCAAAATCATAAGAACACCCCAAGACTACATTGATAGATTCTCAAGTAATGTAATAATTCAACCAAACAATGAATTAGACAAACAATAGTATAGTATATAAATGAACCAAGAATTCCAACCACACCCCGTGATCACAAACTATGAGGCTTCCCCTGATGGTATATCAGAAATCGTAGAGTGAAGAAGCCAGTTGGTGCTGTGAATAATCAGGGATATTTATGTTTAATGTTGGAAGGAAGAGATATCTTAATCATCGTTTCGCATATGAAGTGTATGACGGATTAATCGAAGATGGTTTTGTTATTGATCACATTGATTCCAATCTTCAGAATAATTCTTTATCGAATTTGCAAGCTATTTCTCAGAGTGAGAATTCCAAACGAGGAAAAACAGGTTCGTATAAATCAATTGGGAAAAGACCTGTAAAATCTTTTAATACAATAACTAACAAAGAAATTGTATTTCCATCTATGAATGAAGCCGGTAGACATTTTGACATTTGTATGCCCTCAGTACGAAGAGTAGCAGCGGAAATAACCCGATCGGCTTTTTCAAAGCGCTTTAAGAACAGCATTAAGTTTACATATGCTTGAATTCCAATTTTTCCAATCGTTATAACACCAAGGGAGATAAATCGTCGGGGTATATCGGCTTATGAAAGAGTTACAGATCTCAATAGGTTTTTTTTTTGAAACACTGTGCCATCTGATTGGCTGTTATAATTGTCATAATTCTCAGCGGGGATAATCAATTATCTGTTTTTGTAGGACAAACGAATCAAATACGTAGTATTTACAAACGGCTGTATTCTTTTTTTTAGTGTTTTTTTTCAAGTATTCGGTCTTGCTTGAATGCTGTTAATAATCATTATTAAACATATGAAAGATATAGCGATCACACACCTTTGTGTTCGGCTTTCATGTATAACCAGCTTATATACTATATCGTCTGTTATATTATTGGGCTTTAGCGTCGAAAATCATACGTGAACTAATCGTACAACCCACACACTATCCGGTGTGTGGATACTTTTTGTATCCATACAACCTGGATTTTATCTGGGTTGTATGATTGATCACGTATGAATGTAGACCCGTCCATCATCCATCCATCATTTCATTCATTCATCCATCATTCATTTCATTTCATCCATCATTCAATGTAAATACCACATCATTGACGTCATTCATTATACAACTACCATAAAAACTCGATTTCGCTAAACATATCCTCTTGTGATTATAACCCGTTATTTGACGAGTTAAATTCACTCTTAGGGGAATATGCTTCGTGATATATAATCTATTGTTTGTGACCTCCATTCATCAAACGTACCCTCTTGTTGGTCTAACCCGCTATTTGGCGAATTAGACTTAGAATACGTTTCATGACCTCTGGGCCCGGTTATATGAAAATACACCTAACCGGACCCTATGAGATGTGTTGTCGTATATGTAACCTCTGGGCGCCCTCCGATGAAAATACACATGAGGCACCCAAATGGGTTTATAGAAATATAGAAATATATATTATCACATAATCTCTGGACGTGAGTAAAATGTAATAATACACTTTGCCACGGACATAATTCACATATCATCATATATAATCGCATAATATCTCTGGATGTACTAAGATAACGAAGCACCTTAGTACGGACAGGGTTCATTTTTAAAAAAATACATATTTTTTGTATTAGAAATATGTAATATCATATATGTATTCTGAAAATATCGATAAGATTATATCCGAAATTTCAAAGTTGAAAAAAACAAGATATTAAATTATCTGATAATTTAAAAACTGACCAAAATATGTCTGACTTTCAAGATATAGAATACGGTATTATTACTAACAAATATATGCTGCCAAAGAAATATGCGCTGATAAAAAAATCAAGAATTCTATTCGCGATTCTCTTGCATCCTGTAGTGACGTAGGTGTGTTTGTCCCGTTATTTACTATCGTGGAAGGAATACGAAAAGAACTGGGTCGAGATTATGAATTTAAAAAGGAGGTGAATTATAAAATTAGAAATATACGAGCATTAATTCAAGAAAATGAAAAAACCCTTTAGATACCTCTGCTATAAGTTTGTAAACTGCAAGGTAAAATTTTTACTATAAATACTCCATGGATTGCAATACAATGGAACAGATGTTGCAAACACAATGGACAGGTATGTACGTTCAACTGTATAATCAATATCGGCTTTGATTAATGAACAAGGAAGTAAATTACCTATAGTGAAACTGAAAAATATTTTAGCGAGTGTTTTTTGGGGTCATTTTTGGGTAATTTTTCATTGATGCTTATCTATTTTTTTGCCTATCTGAGTCGGTTCAAATGGTCAATTCTTTCTAAATGAATCAATTAGACTCTTTCCATTTGAATTTTTTTATTTATGATGACAAAATCACTGCATCGTATATTAATTGGAAGATTGTTTACGATTTCAATAATGGTAAACGAAGCTTTAACAACTAGATTAGCGAGGGAAAGATTAGTAGCAATTAGGAAACTTTAACCAATCCGCGATTCTGTCAGAAATAAATTACAAGCTAGGTAAAATTTTCAGACTGACTTTTCTGTGGGATCTGAAGAGTTATTTCGACCAATTACCAAGGTAACGGAGTGGGTAATATCAGCCACTGAGCGTGCTATATACGGAGATATCCCTGAAGAAGAGAAAAAGAAAAAGACGCCTCTTATTACTACACTTGAAAAAATAGCAACGGGAACTGAAAAAAACATCAGCGTTGTAAACAAAACAAAAAATGATTACTCCTTTTGCGGGTAAATTTACCGAGGAGGTTATAACACAAATACAACAACAAAAGCAATACATGTTAAGTGATTTTGTTATTAACAGCTATAATTCAAGAAAGGAGTTTTTACAGACGAGTATAAGGACGAGCCAATATCACTCAATGATTGGGCTGATGAGTTGTGTAAAATAAAACCGGGGGGGGGGGGGTAGATAGGAGGAGGAGGGAGTATAAAAACTTCAAAGGAGAAATTGATGATCATAAAAGAAAAGAAAGAGAACTCCAAATAAAACCAACACGAAGATGAAAAGGACAAGAAGACCCTCAATTGGATGATGATGATAATTTAGAAGAAATTGATATATCACACGATGAATTATTCCGTGAGTAAGGTGCAACTGGTAAAAAGGGATATCAAAAGGCTTTTTCAGGTAGTGGTTGTCCTGGTAATGTTCTTGGTGATATATAACGATTAGAAGTTCTCATTGGCGGAAAACGAGCTGGAAATAACTCGCCGGAAATAATTAATGAAGCGGTTGCTATCTGCATGCGGTTATTTCAAGGTGGTATCATGGATATCAAAACATATCGAGATTCCATTGACGAGTTAGTGGAAAATCCTACGGATTTTCACCATCATGGTTACCATAGTGATTAATCACCATGACTGAAAATCCATTAGATGCTTCATCACCACATTAGATAAATATCATTTAAATAAGAATGATTATACACTACAAACATGATAAACCAACCAGTGTCTATGTAGTAAACTCACGATTTCCAGTTTATAGAGCGTACTATGGTGATGGTCTCGGTGATACAATTGCAGCGTTATTTGCAAGAATGGCTCCAAAAGTAGCGCCGCTAGCAAAACAGATATTGATGAAAGCGTTTGATGTTATTCGTAATAAGGGTATTAGTGCTGTTGGAGATGTTGCCTGGAAGGCATTTTCAGCTGCTCGGGATAAACTAACAGCGTTAGTTCGGCGGCGAAGGAAACCGCCAGCGTTGGGACTACTACCATCTACACAAGACATGCCTGCAAGTGTTAGTAAAATAAAAAATAACGCAGTAGATTAGAAACTAGCCTCGCTGGCGACTTCGTTGACAGCAAGTGACCAAGATGACATAACCGCAAATATGATAGCGGGAAGTGGCTTAAAAAAAGCACGGTGGGGTCGACGACGACGATGATTTAGACCTTGATAAATCAAGGAAAATATATAATAAAATGTTCAAACGGTCACCAGATCTAGCTTTTGATAAGGACGCCCCAGTGCGCAAGGATGATTTCGTACGTGATTATCAATTTTATGCCTATCACGCAACACAGCCAGATCTTCGATCAAGAATTGAACTTCAAGTTCATGATACCAGTAAATACTTTCTACCATGCGAAGCGTTTATCGAAATAGAAGGAGAACTTGTAACAAATGATGCTGCTCATAATGATCCACCATACGCAAACGACTCAATTCTCCGAGTTGGTTTTGTCAATAATGGGATCATGGCGTTATTCGAAAGCGCTAGATATCTCATTGATGGAAGAGAAATTGAATCCATTGAACGTGAAGTTGATGTTGCCACAATAATAATAGGGTTAGCAAGATATTCTGATGATTATGCAAGATCGGCGGGTCCATCTATGATGTTTGCTAAGGATATTACTGATCACCCTATTCACACCCAGTATATTAAACTACGAACACCACTAGATACTGCAACTGATCCACAACTTAATACCTATGAATACAGCACTAAACCAGCAGGAGGAGGAGGAGCTGTACTTGATATTGTTAGAGAAATTAATCCCAATTACAATTTAGGATATGCAACACGCAAATAAATGCTACAAGGAGAACGTCGAAGATTCTCGTGCGCGATTCCACTGCATCATATATCTGGATTTTGCAGAAATATCCGAAAAGTCATCTATGGAGCAAAGCATACGGTAGTACTCGTGCGAAAGGGTACTGATGATAGTGCAATCTGACGTGGTGATGAAGCTGGTCTTGCTTCCGGTAAAGTCATTTTAAAAAAACTATCACTGTGGATGCCAGTACTAACTCCATCAATTGCAATATAAGGGCGATTACTATCATTTATTGATCAAGGAGGAAAATCGTTACTGAGTTGGCTAACAACGAGTACAAATACCAAGGATTCTGATGTTGATGGTACATTTACGTGGAACCTGGCATCATAACAGGGTGCTTCAGCTCCGCGTGATATATTTGTTGCGCTACAGAATAGAGCACGATTAAACAATCAAACACGCAGGCATATGTTATTTGATCAATTAGGTGTCAATGCTTCTTGAAGGTGTTTGTGGAAGAATGAGAGTCGTTGATGCACCAGTGGAAAATATGTAACAATTAGATCAATCTGTTATTAATAAAATGCCATATGATGTTATTAGTGTTACGTTAACTCCTAATCAGATTAAGAAACTACAATCATCAGCGACTGAAAAATGCGGAACTACAATTACATTGAAACCTATCAGATGACCGGCGGGGCAAATAAATTGTCGTTGAAACCTAATCAAACAAAACATTTTAGTGCCGCGCTCGAAGATAAGAAAGGAATTCGAATTAAACTTTCTGCGGCTGCAATTGCCAATATAAAAAAAACCGGCTGTATATTTCCGTTGCTAGCTGAGATTCTAGCGTTGATTGCGGCAGCGGCCCCAGCGGTAGCTAAAGCGGCAGCGTTAGGGGCCGTTGGTACCGCAGCAGGAATGGCACTAAACAAAGCAACCGGGAAGGGATATAAAAAAAGAAGGGAAAGGGTCTAAGACTACCAGGAACCCCGTATTCATGGTACAACGAAAAGGCCTGAAACTAGGACCGGTTTATTAACTCAGAAATCTTCGATTTCCAAACCTTCGATTGTGGAATCTTTAATTCCTATGTCAAATTTTCACATTAAAAACTTCAGAGGTGTCTTTATGAAAGATCAGTTGCCGACACAACCAAACAACGCTGAAACCGGCATCATTAATCTCGATAACAGCACCGGACCTGGAACCCACTGGGTTGCATACGCTATTGATCCACGTGCAATTGTTTAATTCGATTCATATGGATTAGCGCCGCCTAAAGAATTCATGCGTTATATAAACCGCTTAAACACTCCTCGTTGGTATTCCACGCTACCAACACAACAAATGAATGACCCACCAATATGTGGCAGCGAAGTATTAAATGTCCTTGATGCTATTTCAACATTTGGAAAACCACCACATGTTGTCGTAAATGAATACACTAGTAATCGCTGGTAACGACGAAGTCGTCAACGAAGAGATTTTAGAGAAATAATTAGTTTTACAATAACATGATTGATATTTGGGGGAGATCTTTATCAGCGCTGAAGAAACCAACCACTGAAATATCTGTAACCGGTGATATAAAAAAAATAATCGAAGATGAAATAGCTGAGACGTTGAACTTAGCAAGTGTTGATCCCAATGAAATAGTTGTATTTCAAGATCGTCAGGGTAAATTGAAATCTAGTAATGTTTCCCTGGATGATATTTTAGTTAAACGACGAGACGCAACCGAAGGCACTATCGCGTTGTTTTTCGATCATGGTAAACTCAAACCGGGTGTACTTATTTCAACTATCTTGGAACGAATTAACAATATCGACAAGCCGTTATTAGATTTCTTTGGAAATCCACCGGCGACCACACCGAAGCTCACAGAGATAAAAAAAAATTCTATATTGGAACTAGCAACACTTCAAGCCAAATATGAAGACCATGTTGAAAAGTTTACATCATTTCGTAAAAACCTCATCGAGAAATATTTTACAACCGCACTGGATAAACTCGAAATAAAACTCCCTGATATTAAAAAATCCATCAATGAGATGAAAAACGCTATCGAGGCAATCAAGGATAATGCAACGAGGATGATAAAAATCGTTGAAAAAACAAAAATTCCTCATGCGAAAACCATCAATATCGTGTACACGATCCAACACGGATCATTTGCATGGACAACTACAAACAACAAATTAGATGTCACTGCGGCCGTCAAGGGTATTTATCGATTAACACTAGTGACACCGACTCAATTTAATATATCATCGTCGAGTTCATCTGGGGTCAACAATACGATATCAACGATCATCGACAAGGATACAACCGAACAGTTCACGATAGCATCCACTGATAAAAATTTGGCTAGGGTTTAAGTAACATGGTATGTGGAATTCGTAGCGGATCTGAGTAAACAACTTAATTTAAATCGTAAACGATTTGAAAATAAAATGTCGTCATCAACGGTACCTTCAGTATCTCAATATCGCTATGATCAAGTCAGAGAATTTCAAACTAAACTCAAAACACTCACTGAGGAGTACCAAACAAGAATAAAGAAATACCGACGAAGAATCACCGCAGTTGATGTTTCCGTGTACTCAGTGAGTGGTGTAATCGCCGGAGCTGGTATAATACTCTCCTCGGTGACAATGATTGTCCCGATAACTGTTCCAATTTGTATATCCGAGGCGGCAATAATCGCGGGAATAATTTCGATAACAACAAAAAAAAAATATCATCATGCAGCCAGCGCAAACTGCAAGATTACATAATTAAATTTCATGTTGTATCAACTGCGTACTCGCAATTATCCTCGATGATATCGTCGTCGCTCGATGATACATTTATATCCGATAGTGAGTCCTCAGCTATGGTAAGTATTTATGATTCCACGATGTCAAAATTAGAAATACAACATGAATATAGTAACAATGACAACACCGCAAGAACTACTTCAACGAATAGTGGAGAACATAAACCCAGTACAAACCAGCATTATCTCAATAACATCAACGAATCCTGAATTTAGTGTGAATTTCCCTATTCCGATTTCCGTGAAGGAGATAGCGCTAGAAAAACTACGAGTGTATCACAGTTGGCCTAATATTAGGTCGGTAGCATTTGGCGGTCAACAAACGAATAATTCCTTGGTATTTGCGAATAAGAATAAACCCAATGGAACTCCAGTCTGGAACGTTGTTTTGATACTATCAGGGTCATACCAAATCGAGCAAATCAATGCTGAATTTCAACGTAGAATAAAATCCATTACTGGAGCAGAATCGAAATGACGGTCCACGAGCCGACGCTATCATCTGCGATCGAGATAAACTCACCAAGTTATGTCGTAGATATTTATCAGAGTTCTATAAGAACAATACTGGGGTTGCCTGAAATCCCACCTCGGACAGCTTATCAAATACCTGAACCACAAAAATCTGATTATGTCACCGACAGAATAAAATCCGATAATCCAATAAAAAGTTATGACGAATACAATAAGTTGAAATTTTTCACTGAAATGATAGATGATTGCGCTAATAGATATTATCAAACTCGACAGGATGAAATCGTTAAAAATTTCACAGCGATGACTAATGATTTTGCGTTGCTGTTAGTATCTCTCGAGTCTGGTACTCTCACCCGAGATGAATTTATCAGCGTTGTAGAAACATGTAATAAAATCATCGACGACATGGAAATATATAATTTGAAAATTATTCAAGAGGTATTAGGTGACGATAATCCTAAAACAAGAACAGAATTTGCAACGAAGTATAATATACACATAGAATATATTCCTCATTTCAAGATTCCAGGACATAATGTCCCAGTGATAAAATAATCTCTTCGATACGCCATCGATGAAGGTTTCAAAAAAATTCATAACGCATGGAAGAAATCGCCACAATCACAAAAAACAATAATCCTCAAATATAATAATGACCCAGACGGAGGCGGCAGGTATATCGCTCCGTTCAACGTCAATATATCCTCGGTGATTGCATTGAATTTAGTATGTGATGTTATCGACGGGAGCTATCAAATAAATCTCGAGCGATCAAATCAAGCTCAGCAGGGATATATTTTATACTCATTTGCACCAACAGCCCCTCCAGGATTTTTAATTATTGAGGATCCAACTAATCCAGTCTATATGTGATGTCATAATGATTCGTTAACGAGAATCCATTTCAGACTCACTGACCAGTCTAATACTCTAATTGATTTACAAGGTGAGGTTTTACAAATTAGTCTGTTTGTGAAATCGTAAATAAAATAGTTAACCCATAGCAGCAGAGGGGGTGAGTGACAACGACCATGTCGTCTTCGAACAAGCGTTGGTTAGCCTCGTCGACGCTTTTTTTTTACGCTTTTCCAGGAAGCCTCAGAATGCCGAATCGACGCCTCTACAAAGTTGTCCGATTCGTCCCCTCTTAAATTAGTCTGTTTGTGAAATCTTAAATGATTTTTCATCCTAACAAGAATTGTTAACCCATAGCAGCAGAGGGGGCGCGACAACAAACCTGCACCTAGGTTGGTAAGATTTTTTTTTCGTTTTTCGTAAGAGGTCTTTGCTTAACAAATATTTGCCTAAAAAGTTTGTCCGATTCATCCCCTCTGCTTCTGCACCAAAGTCTTGTGAACGAATTCCAATTCCATCATCACTGTTGCTTTAATGCTTAGATCCAATATTGCATTCACTAACTGATGTTATTAATACCTCTCTCTCTCGTCCGGAAAATTCCCATCATTTTTCCAAAACTACCATTGTAAAGCCTCTGCTGAAGAAATCAACACTCAACCATAACGATTTAAAGAACTACCGCCCAGTAACTAATCTCCATTTAATATGAAAATATCTTAGAAAACGTTCTAACCCAACTTGGATATCATCTGAATTCAAACAGTCCTTTTAGGAATGTACAGTCCGCATATCGCCCTTGCCACAGTCCTGAAACCTACTCTTCTGAAAGTAGTTAATGACATTATCTCTGCTTTTGGAAAGTGGTAAGATTACAATCTTCGCCCTCCTTGGTTTGTCAACAGTATTTGACACAATAGACCATGATATATTACATCACCATCTCCAGCATATGTTTGGCATTCACAATATAGCCTTACTGTGGTTCAAGTCATATTTAGTCAACGGACACAAATTTTATCTGCAAATGGAATACATTCCAGCCCAGTTGATCTATATTGTGGTGTTCCACAGTGGTATGTTTTTGGACATGTTCACTTCATTCTATACACTCAGCCGCTCTCTAGTGTCCTAGATTATCATCCAGTGTCTCACCAATTGAACGCTCATGACACCCAAATATACAAATCTAGCCACCCAGCTGAAGTTTAAGCTACCATACAAGAAGTAGAGAGGTGAATTTCTGATGTAAAATCATGGATGACATGTAACAATCTGCAGACGAATGATGCTAAAACTCAGGTCATTCTGGTCACAACACAACGACGTTCTCATTCACATCCTTTTCCTCAAACAATAAATATCAGCAACACCAACATTAAATTCACACAGTTAGTAAGAAACCTAGTTATTACTCTGGAAAGTACTCTCACATTGCACCTATATGTGATGAACATTTGCAAGGCTGCATATCTTGACC
Source organism: Unio delphinus (assembly GCA_029339505.1). NCBI lineage: Eukaryota > Metazoa > Mollusca > Bivalvia > Unionida > Unionidae > Unio > Unio delphinus. Next base: position 7,118,979 of record JAQISU010001238.1, read on the forward strand.
TGAGACGCATCAGTTCCATTCGCAAATATCTTTCAGTTGATGCCACTAAAACACTTGTGTGCTCATTAGTACTTTCAAGACAGGAATATTGTAACTCAATTATGTCTAGTTCGTCTCAATATCTACTCCACAAAATTCAACAAGTTCAAGACACAGCTGATCGGATCATCCGTAGAGTACCACGATCAAAGCACACCTCCCCACTAATCTGTACCCTTCACTAGCTATCCATTCCATCCAGAATCAAACGCAAATTTTTTTCTCTGTGCTACAGTTCTCTCACGGACTCAAGTCCAACATACCTATCTGGACTCACTAATGTGTAGACACCAGCAAGATACTTACGCTCCTCTTCTGACATTTGTATACTCATTATTCCCATTATGAAAACGAAGTCATATGGACAAAGTTCTTTTTCATACCAGGGTCCAGCAACGTGGAACGATGTACCCCATTGAAATTAGACACCAAGACACAGTGATTCCTTTCAAGAATGCTCTTAAAAGTCACCTTTTTCGACAGCAAGTACAAACTTAAAGACATAATAATGATTCCTACCTTTTGTATTTTCCACTTTTTTATATATTTTCTAATTTTATGGCGCTTTTGTGTAGTCATATCATTATATATATATATATATATATATATATATATATATATATATATATATATATATATATATATATATATATATATATATATATATATATATATATAAAGCCCTTAGAACTTCGAACAATTAGACGTTGTACAAAGTCATTATTATTATTATTATTATTATTATTATTATTATTATTATTATTATTATTATTATTATAAGGAAAACGTTCATGAAACCTGAGCCTTTGATCATGGCATACATTCCTGCTGTTTGCTCATAGTTCAAAATTTTATATAATTTACGTTTATTTTAAAAATTCTATATGCCTTTGATAAATATAATTTGTTTCTTGTATTTTGTCGAACGTCATGATTACATTAATTTAGGAGGTTTAATTTACTTATATATTTTAGTATTTCCTTTATATTTACATAAAACTGAACACTTAATCAGCGCCACATAACCAGGGCAGTAATCCTAACTAAAAATATATTTTGGAGCTGATTATTGGTTCAGTTGTGCTCTTGGTCATAATTACTGAATAACAGAATCTTAATGCGCGTAGAAATGGCTAAAAAATATCAAAGAAACCCTGAGGCATAAGCAAAGCTATCTATTAGGTGGAAAAACGGATCAGCGCAATTAAAATCTATCCTGTGGCAAGGTTCGGTGTCCCTTATATACCATAGTGTACGTAGCACGTAAATTTCATTGGATGCCATGAAATTATTATACAAACCATTTTCCCCCCGAAGACACTCTGTCATAAGAGAATAGCGATTTAACTTCAGGAATTAACGTGGGAAATTAATTACCTTCCCCCTTAGAGTTTCCAGTGTCTGCTGAAATTACTTCTCTGATAATGAGCACATTTGGAAGACATGGTAACATGATTTCTACTTCAGATAACGTAAATCCGCGCTTGATGTGACGCTAACAAGACTAGACCTGCCGAAGGGTATCTTTAACAAGAAATCAATCATATGCAACGAACGGCTCTCTGCCGTTAAATATGAAGGGGGGGGGGGCCTTATAGGCACTAATTCAGTCTCAAATAGTGATGAAAACTCATAAATAAATGTATTGTAGGCACGTTATACCAGTCTGGTAAAGAATTTTTATTAAATTTTACAGCGATTAAAAATTGTACATACTCCCAATTAAGGGTTTTAATGGAACCATTGTCATATGGGTACCGTATGATTGCCTAACATCAACTTGAATAGTCTTTAGTTTTTATTCCTTTTCAATTAATGTTACATTTGAAGAAAACCTTTACATTATTTTTTTACCTTTTAATTATGGTTACATATAAAGAAACCTTTACATCACGTGATTTTTGTGAAAATATGGTGTCTCAAACATTTGTAAAAGGTTGCTGTAAACAGCCGTCTCAATTTAAATTAAATGTTGTGTTCGAATACTTTTTAGTCAATATTATTATTTTAAAATCCAAGAAATTAGTTCTTAAGAAATAAAAGGCAACAATGTTGCAAGGGGCTGGCCTCGATCGGTCGGAACAGAGTGGTAAAAGGGTTGACATGAATACTCGTTACTTTACCGACAAATATACATAGACATAGATACGTGGTTAGAGACAGTTTAGAGACAGGGTTAGATATATAGACAGAGACATATAAAACAAACATATAACCATACACACAAACGTACGAATGCACACAAACACACACACACACACACACACATACTCCAATGTACTTACGCACATATACTTATACAAACACACATATAAAATCGACTAAATAAATTTAAGCAAGAGATAATAGCTATCTTTTCTAGGCCCTGATAAGAGACTTTGCTGTTTGTTTATTTGTTAATACCATTCAAATAACATAGAGGGCATCGCACGGATCTTAGTATCTTCCTCAAACCTCCTATTCTGCGGTTTGTTGTACTGGTACAAGTAGACCTTCAGTAGCCGCTACGACCTTTCCAGTAACTGTTGTGACGGGCTTAAATAATTGTCCTGTACCTACATCAGCATCAACTTACGTTACTGCCCCGCTTGTAAAGTTTAATTTAAAATTTCTCGGTGGTGTTTTTTTTTTTTATCGCTTGCCAGCAGCTTCATGTGGATCGGTGGTTCATACTGGGAGTTTTCTGGGTTCTTCCTCCATTAGTTATATTTGCCTCCTTATATGGCATATATAGCGCAATATCTCCAAACAAGAACAAGAACAAACTCATCATATTGAGATCCTGCATCTTCTCGCTTATGTTATTTAAAATAACATTGTTACTTGAGTGAAAGGTAGATATAACAACAGTTGAAATATCACTCAGTTAGAAAAGCAATATTAATGCAATCTACGGAATTACGGAACCTTTTTTTATAAACTTGCAAATATATTTACAAAATTGTACATTTTAAAATGTTAGAAATGTACTCTTTTCAAAGAAATAAACGTAGGTAGTAACATAGTTAGAAACCTATACAAATTGTAAAAATTTCAATCAAAATCACATCATGATGAAGTTTGATTATTTAAAATTGAAACGTAAAGAAATTGAAAGTTTCAACCTATAAATCTATTTATAAAATTTAAATGTTAAAAAGGAACTTAAGATCTCCATATCTATCACTCTGGGCTTGAGTAATGTTACTCTTGACGATATAATAATAATAATAATAATAATAATAATAAGAAGAAGAAGAAGAAGAAGAAGAAGAAGAAGAAGAAGAAGAAGAAGAAGAAGAAGAAGAAGAAGAACAACAACAACAACAACAACAACAACAATAACAACAACAACAACCCAACGGCGAAATTTATAGATTAGAATCTCTTCACACCAACATGGAAAAACATGCACGGAGATATGCGCATGATAACATATTGTTGAAAAATTGCTTTAGTGTCATAAGTGGCTACCTCAACCGGAACCTGTCAATCTCAATGAAATCATCAACAAGGTCCGGGAAAAGTTTCCTAATCTTAATGAAAATGATATTAAAGGAATTTTCAATAAGAAGGTTAAACACAAAAGCAGCAGCGAGGAAACAGTCGCAAAGGATCTTGGTAAAAAAATAATTGGTACATTTACTCAAGGCGGAAGTGATCAACGACGATGTTTTTCAAGGTTAATTACGGATGATGCCGAGTTAGATTTTATAAATAAAAAATACGATAACTAAAAACTCATTTTTAGGCACGGAACTAGCTTTTATGTCCAATGGAAGTAAACTTGGCACGATTGTAAATTATACCGATGGCGAATCACATCAGTTTGTTCATTTAACATATTCAATGCTAGCGTGTGTTCTATTAATGTATTATCAATGATAAACATATTTTGTGAGACTGCGATCAGAGTTGCCACGGATTCATTTTATATTTCTCAGAAATATTCAAACTTGATAAAAGATGCCGGGATTAAAAAAATCAGATAAATGGGGGGCATGGAGAAAAAAAGATGAACAGTTGCACGGTTATGTTGCGTCCGCGGTTGTTAGCATCGTTGATGTTTATCGCGAAAATAATAAACACGAAGTAACGTTGGCGCCGTCTGTGTATGATCCAATATCTAGATATAAAACCGTTTATTTGAGCCGACCTGGTGGTAGTGGTAAAACAACTCGGGTTATTGAATTATTTCGCGAATGCAAAATAATACTTTAAACTCCAACACAAAGACTTGCCAGAGAAATAATACAAAGGGGAGTACAATCATGTACTTATCATAGCTTTTCCCGATACAACGGCGAAGCAAGGACTCCAGCGAGAATGGGTGAAAGATATATCCCTGCTGTTATTATTTGGGACGAAATATGCACAGTGGAATTAGACACACTAAAAACATTTCTTGGTTGGTTATTAACAAAAGACACCGCTGTGATAATGTGCGGAGATCGTGGTCAACCGCCGCCAATTATCGGAAAATCTCCGGATGAATGGTTCAAGAGTTTTGTAGATTATTATTAAAGAATTGGCAAGGATCATAGATCACTCAATGTTAAAAAAAATTAAACAAGTAATCAGATTACAATCAAACAAAACCAATGATTGGCGCTGGGTGCGTGCGTTTATAAAAAAAAATCCGTTATATGTATTTTGGACCACATGGAAACCAAGTGTTTTAGTAGTAGCAAGTAGTAAGTTAATTCGTGTCGAACTCCAATAGCAGTTATTTGAAAAACTTAAAATAAAAATATCCAGATTTTCCTGGACCGTTATGTTAGGCCTGTTGATACCCGATGTCAAAACACTGACGTTGATATAGTCTGGTATTAAATGATATTGTTTTGGTTGATATTAATGTTCTCGAGATGCGTTGCGCGCAGATAAATCTCCATGGAAGTTGAGATATGCAATGACGATTTAATCTTCTGAGGGATTAAGTATTACTGGTACACAAGTTTGGATTGTTGACAATCATGTCGAATGGTCAAACTTAGTTTATCTTTCAGTATCTAGAGTCAGGGAAATATCTCAACTGCATATAATTGTCATACACACTAAAGAAATTTAAGATCTTGGTAAATATCAAGATAATACATATAAAATAAGAAGAAGAAAATAGCTACTTATAAACAAAGCGAAAAAAAAAATAAACGCGATTTTGATATTGCTGTTCTGTTGGTCATCACACTGCGCCAACAACAAAATAATCATTGTACGAGCTGTAATTGTATAATGTTGTGGCAACAATACTGAAGTAAACATCCAAGACAATTTACCATGGAATAAAAACAAAGTAGTTGCGGTCATACACGCGTAATGTGATGTATCCTGTTTTGAATGTAATCGACGTAACGGCGCAAGTTAAGAGATTGCGGCGGCAACTGTGTATTTTCGGGTATTACTTGTAATTGTTCACGTGTAAATCCTCGTTGAGGAGCAGATAAATCTAATCTGTAGATTGCAAGCCTACCAGTAGATGTTACCACGCTGAAAATTTTGTGTGATGTAATTGATACTCAAGACGGGATCTGTCGCTCTTCTTTTAACACCTTCAAGTTTACTAGGTTCATATAAATGTTTTACAGTCACACTACGCAGTAATAGTTGCGCTACATAATCAAGTCGTTGCATAGATATATGCTTTTTGTGATTGCGTTAATAGGTTTCATGTTTATTGTTCGAGTTACTTCATTATCTAGTGCAGCTATTACACTTGGTAAATCTTTTGTCTTGAATTAACTCCTTTGCGTATTGTTATAAAATTAACATCTTACCAAGTGTTCAATTATATCGCTCAACAATTTCCTGATCGCTGTGAATTGCAGTATGTCCTCGTCGTATTTTAACACGTTGTTGCTTCATTGACGATAATACAGCGCCTTGAAATTCTTTACCAGGATCAACCTGTTGCAGCTGTTGCCATTGTAGACCACAGCGTTGATAAATTCATTTAAACGCAGAAGATACTTCAGTCGCTGTCTTTGTTAATAATGGTTCTGCTTCCTTCTATCTGCTAGCAACGTCAACGACAATTCATGGGTATTTGTAAGTTAGTCGACGTCTTCGTATTTTAATGGTATCGTGTTGTAAATACAAAATATCCACCTGATGAACTTATAATACTGACATGAAAATGTGCGTATTGTATTTTTTGGTGATGTTAGATAAATTTCATATATTGAGTGTCGTGCTAACCACGCGCTAGCAGTAACACGGTCGACATCGTCCGCAGAGGAAGTTTACTAATCGCAACGTTGCCCTTAAATTTCCTCTTGGGGAATAATAAATCGACTCCATTAATTAATTACCAGCCTCCAATTTACATTTCATTGTAGATCTTAATAACCATCTTGCTAATGATTCCTTGAAAGATTTATTTGTTATTGAATTTAGCGCATGAATTAATTTTACATCCTCGATATGCTGCTTCTGACGATCATTTGATAATAAGACACACCATGAGCATGAAAAGCTTGATCAATAGCGTTTAGTGGATATCCACTAGGGTTTGGTTGGCCTTGATTGTCAAGTCTGATAACAAGTCTGGTACCAGGACCACAGTAATTATATCGCGGAAGATTTTTTCTATCTTCTTCTCCTGGGTACTGAGCCCATGGGGTACCCGGTAACCTTTTTAGTTTTTAGTTGTGCTAGATAAACAAGATATACAACCAAATCCAGCTAGAATATATTCCCGTGGTAGGCATAAAAACATAGATGTGATTTACGTTGCACAACGATATACACAAATCCCTAAAGTGATCATGGACAGCTGTAATATCCTTGCGCTGTTTCACGGTGTTGACGCACACGCTGCGAAATATTCATCAGACTTGGTGTAACAGATATATAGATATGATAAAGTTTAGATATTTATTTTGTCAGGCTCAGTCATCCCCGCAAGGATTTATTACAATAAACTTGCATAAGCCACAAGAAAGATATCGAATTGGTCTTGATAAAATATTCAATTGATATCAGCAGGGAGGGCCCGACTACCGATCGAGGTCAGCGTAATAATCCCAGTGTGTGACCGTGCGCGCAGACACACACACACGCGCGCGCGCGCGCGCGTATGTAGAAAAAAAAATAGCTGACAAGAATGCTTTTTTTGAAAACGTCAGAAATTAATTCATTTACGCGTGCGTGTTTTTGCATCATTTTGTAGAAATTAGTTTACCGATATGGATCTAATATAAATTGGTCCGCAAACCGTCCCTGCTGCTGAGAGAGAGAGAGAGAGAGAGAGAGAGAGAGAGAGAGAGAGAGAGAGAGAGAGAGAGAGAGAGAGAGAGAAGTGTTAACTAAAGCATAAGAATGACCTAAATCAACTATAAATACATTTAAATCTTTTAACTACCTCTTGTCAGTTCGTCATTTTGCTTAGTTCATATTCAACACTCATTATAATACACTTGCCGAAATTTGAATGCAGTCATTGTTCAAGAAGCTAACCATTATGTTCTTGTAATGCTCTACTTTCGCAATTTAAACGATGCTTCATATTTGAATCATAAGAATGTTTTTTATGCATGTAATCAATATAAATGAAGACAGAAAATAGCTTTATCTTCCAAATTACACACGTCGTGTAAAATGTTCTTTAAAAATAAACTCGGCAAGCCTCGTGTCCTTTTATTGAAAACTGTATACAGCTCATTCTATATCACTGATACAATGCGCGCGCGTGTGTGTATGTGTTGGTGACAGTGCACGGTCACTAATGAAGCATTGATGCTGATGCAGAAATGAAATTATGTGACATTTTTGGGGGACATACATACATACATGCCTTATTTGGTATACTAAACCTTAACATTATGTATCCAAAATTGAGTCTACATACATACATACATACATACATACATACATACATACATACATACATACATACATACATACATATCGGTTGAACACGGTACATAACTCCTCAAACTACAAAGAACAAAGTCTATATGATTTCCGTCCCTTGATTCTTACACCTTGTACTAGCAACATGGTTACATATCCTAGATCGTATTCTATTAATAAACCGATATGTCCCGTTACAATTGGGTTTTAATTTTTGGTTGCTTTAGACCATTAAACATGCATGGATGGGGTGGCGGTATAATAAATCTTTTGATTCAATAAAGTTACATTTAAAGGGTGTTAGATATAGACCTAAAGTCGGACAATACCAACCCGTTTGTTTGCACCCCACTACCGATTTCAATCATGGAAACTTTTCATGTGATAAAAAGTGCAGGGAACTTAGTCATTTCATTCACTGATTTATAATTTCTAACTGACTGTGAGTACATGGGGTCACTGCTTACAATTTACGTGTCATAAATGTACTGTATTATACCGTCATCATCTGCGAAGTTTTTAAAATAATAGACGGATATGTTCTGATCCAAAAATGGAAAAGTTTATTTTTTATCAAAGGGGTGTCTGCAATACTACAGATGTACATACATAAGTCGTCTGCTTCCGATATTTACAATGTTGAATCAAACAAAGGAAAAGAGTGACAACAATAAAGTTGCTTTTCACGTGGATTTAACAAGCGGTAGAAAAATTATGTTCATATATGTAAAGGGATATAATTCCAAACTCTCAACGTTATGTAATTTACGAAATTATCCGGCAGTCATCGAACTGGATGAACGACGTCATTATGTTGTTTGATGTAAATACATTAGCTCATAGTGTGTATTCAATATGGCGTCGAATAAGCATGTGGAAAGTCCATTAAGCATGAAAGGTTCAGGGGATGCCAGTTTTATTGTTATTCTAGTCACATCACAGGAGTCTGACGTTTTATCAATAAAGTACGGCAAAATCTCTGAAAACTTGTCATCACTTTATCGGTGGTCATAGTCCGGTTAGAAATTATAAATCAATGATTCGGTTGACTTAGTTATGTGCACTTTTTTTTATCACAATACACGTTTTAGTTGTTTAAATTGATAAGGGGGTACAAACAAACGGGGATATATAGTTAGACTATAGTTTTGTGTATTTAGATTATACGATATTGTATTTACAAATTTGGTATTTACAGTATTGTCTCTAAACTTGAAGGCTAAAAAGTACTTTAAATAAAAATGAACAGTGGAAGTACATTCACAGGAGTCTGACGTCTTATCAATAAAGTGCGGCGAAATGTCTGACAAAATGAAATACCCTTAACAATAACACGCACTTTATTGATAAAACGTCAGACTCCTGTGGTACATTACATATAATAAAAATGAACAGTGGAAGTACATTACATATAATATATCTGTGCAATACATTAACGTAAGTCAGGATGGCCGAGCGGTCTAAGGCGCTGCGTTCAGGTCGCAGTCGGGTCTTCCCGGCGTGGGTTCGAATCCCACTTCTGACAATATATGTTTTTATCTCTAATTTCTCTCGCTTAAAAAAAGCAGGATATTTGTTTCCTTCTTTACGATCCCAAAATTGTTTCGAAATAATCTTATTCTAAATTTTTCGATTTTAAAAACAACGATAATTATTATCAGTAATATTACGAGAAAATACAATTGTCGAGTTAAATGGTCTGTCCAATATGTAACCGAAAGCTCTCACAAGCATTTAAATCATTATCATTTTTACTTACAATTAATTCGGTCAGCGAAAATACACAAGTATTAAAAAAATATTGTCGATATGTAGGCAAATATTCAAAGGGATATGCCACTTTAAACTTATTTAGGTTGGAGATGGTATGTACATGGTCGGTCCCGGAAAAATGACAACGACAACCACAACACAGGGGCTCGTAGTGTTACTTACAGTTGACCTTGTCATAGATGTAATATATAATAAGTACTTAGTAGGTTTTATATAGTACATGTATGACAGGTAAATTGTAAGCAACGATACAAGCACTGTTTACCCCAACCCCACCCCCACACAAAAATTGAACATCACTGGCAATGCTGCTTTCTACGCATTGTAGACCTCCAAAGGTAACATGTCGATTGGAGTTAAACTATCTCCATATACAGAGAATTTTGAGTCATTCTACCTAGAATAGCCTCTGACCCTGTACAAAGGGATATAAATCGTACATGGCGGCAACAGGTCTAATTGGTGGCATTTGCGTCCTTGTTTAAACGCGTTACCTTTCCATTAAGAACTAATGGTATGAGTATTTTTCAGCACAACTGTATATTAATGTTGTATGGTTCATAAACAGTGCATACATATATACTTTTGAGTTTATAAATACATTATTTATAATCAAATGAAAATCGTTCGAATAAAGGTCAATAAGCTTTCTGATGATGAAGGAAGAAATAACTTTTTCACTGGGTTCAACATGAAAATAAAATTGTCCATTATATGTTTACACCCGGTGGCAAAATGGAGACATAAATCTTTTTTTATGCAATAACATTTTAATCTGAAGTCATTCATTAGTGAATGTTTTCAACTATTGTCTATGTTCGCTTATGGGTCGAGTTCAATTGCGAACAGCAAAGACCCTGACATGCCATCGTATAATGCGAACCGCAGATCAATGTCTGTGATGTTTGTTCTACTGATAAGTCCTAACGTACTGCAAAGACCCCGATCTAACATATCACCATAGCTCTGCCAATCAAGAACTAGCTTTTATGACGATGATGATGACAAAGAAGACATGTATGATATATCATTAACTGGAGCCTGTCAACCTACATCGGGTGTCTATGCATGCAACTAAACGTATATTCTTACTTTCTAATCGTATCTTTTTTTCATATCATCCTGTCTTTGCCATGTCAAGGTCTTTCTCGTATCACATAGTGTCTCCTTCATATCACACCGTGGGGGGGGGGGGGGGGGGGGGAGTCAAATTACATCAAGGATGGTAAGACTCATTGAATTAATTTTCCCTTCTAAGAATGTTTCGTACATTAAGAATATAATTTTGAATGCAAAAGGGCGTGTTTCTTCAGCTGCTTGTACAGACAAATTATGTACTATAAACATCATCCTAACCGTTTTGTTTGATGAAATTGCCTCTAAGTTTAATTTTTAATTAACATCTGCAAACGCACTGCCACCCTTAATTATAGATCTAGTAAATATATATACATAATCAAGCAAAGCTGTCTGGGTACGCGTATCTTTTCAAGCAGATTTGATTTTTAAGAAATATATTTGTATCATACAAAATGTATTGATATAAATATATTGATAATTGCCTGTGCTTGTTTATCTTTACATTATTATCTTAGTAAACATGTGCGTATATATGACTTTTAAGTAGAACATTTATGATGTGTGTGTGTGTGTGTGTGTGTGTGTGTGTGTGTGTGTGTGTGTTTTGTTCAACATTTGTACGCATATCTTTTCAAGGAGATTCGATATTTTAAAGATATATAGTTGTATCATACAATACATTCCAACATCACATATGCTCGAGTGCTTTTTGATTCAATATTGCATTCACTAACTGATGTTATTAATACCCCCCACCCCTTTCCTCTCTCTCATCCGGGAAATTCCCATCATTTTTAAAAACTGCCATTGTAAAACCTCTGCTGAAGAAACCAATACTCGAACATAACGATTTAAAGAACTACCGTCCAGTTTCTAATCTCCCATTCATATCAAAAATCGTAGACAGAGTTGTTCTAACCCAACTTGTATCTCATCTGAATTCAAATAGTATTTTTAGCAATGTACAATCTGCATATCGCCCTTGCCATAGTACTGAAACTACTCTTCTGAAAGTAGTTAATAACATTATCACTGCTTTGGATAGCAGAAAGATGTATTTGGCATTCACAATACAGTCTTACTGTGGTTCAAGTATTACTTAGTCAACAGGACACAAATTGTATATGTAAATGGAATACACTCCAGCCCAGTTGATCCATGTTTTGGTGTTCCACAGGGGTCTGTTCTTGGACCTATTCTCTTCATTCTATACACTCAGCTGCTCTCAAGTGTCATACATCATCATCTAGTGTCTCACCCATTGTATGCTTATGACACCCAAATATACAAATCTACCCACCCAACTAAAGTTGAAGCTACCATCCAAGGAGTAGAGGGGGCCCTGAATTGCCGAATGGCTTAAAGCGCTCTCCGTTACTGATCACTGCCATCTCACCTCTGTCTGTGTAGGTTCGAGTCTCAGATTTAGCCAATGTGGGTATGTGAGAAAGCTTACCAGTAGCTTCTCTTGGGTCGGTGGTTCTTTCCAGGGGTTTTCCCGGGTTCTTCCTTCACCATTAATACTGGCCGCCATGTATAGCCTATTGTGTACTGAAAAATGGCGTTAAACATATATATCTGTGTGTGTGTGTGTGTGTGTGTGTGTGTGTGTGTGTCTGTTTTATTACCACCAGCCCCTGATTATCTCTGTTCACTTACATATCTTGTCGAACGTATTCTTTCTCCCTGCTGATGTTCAATAATTTTATTCCAGACATTGAGAGTAATTATCTGGGGGTAGGGGGTGGATTGGGGTTAAACTTGATTTATAAAAAGATGTTCGTGCTCGTCTTATGCCACATACATCAAACCAACACCATTTATTTTCTATATTTGTTTTCTAGTGTATGGGGCGGGTCGTTCATAAGTAGTTACCGAACCATCGTTCATTTATACTCGTTTTCTGATCGCTGTGTTGTATTTTCTCTTCTATAAAAAATATATCCGCTTTTCCCTCTTCATGGAAATACGCCCTTAAGGACTATGTGTTCTTACATAACGCAAGAATTTTCCTCTTACAATTTTCTGTTGTTTTTTTTTGTGTGCGGCAGTTTCTGTAACCAGTCTATTAATGTTATCTATCTCTCCCCAAACTTATTTTTGTATGCGTTCTTTTTCCCCACAGAATGAGAGAAACTAAAAACGAAGCATGATTTTCAAGTGGAATCGAGATGAAACGTTAGGCACATGCTTTCATAAAAAAAAAACTATCGTGAACGATGTCTTGCATCTTAAGGAATAATGAATAAATTGCAAGACGGAATGAGTACATTGGTGGTAGCTAGTATGTTTTATTCTAAACTTCAATAAAAGATAAATAGTTCTCGTGAATTGTTTGAAGAATTATCAAAGTAAAGGGAAATTTTTATGATTTAATATCACTTTTCTAAACGTTAATACTGATGATACCAGTTTTATGAAAGTTGGAAAATATAAGTGGATACAGTTCCGAAATACATATTATTGGTGGGGATTTCATCACAGTAATCGATTCTCGTGCAGATTGCTTTTAAAAAGTACATCCTAAGGAGAAATAATTTACGAGACACTCAAATTTCTTCTATATTCCGTTGACTGGATTACTTTCTCATCTCCGACAGGCTAATAAATAACGTTTTCGAAAGTAAAAATATATCGCGTATTTGTTCAGATCACTTGGCAGATACGTTTGTCTTGAAACTTTTCAAAGATAAACGCGGTCCAGGATACATTTAATTAACCTACAGTCTTCTATGTGATGAGGAATACAGTGAACGGTTACTTGATTAATATAATAAGGTCTGACAAAATTTGATTTAATTGTTGTAATGCTTTAATGACTTTATTCTCTAGATCATTATTAAGGTACTCCAGAATATAATATTTTAATAATTGCTCTAATTTGGCAGACATAAACATATATTCAACTTTATTTTTTTTTAGCTTTTGATTTCAATAATTGTTCATTAACATAAAACACGTCCTCTTTGTGATCATAAGGACGATATAAATATTTATTATATAATGGAAATATTTCTCTTCGATATTTTTGGAATTGTTATTTTTTTTTTTTCGTTAGTAGAAAAATCATCTTGTCGCGGTTCTGGTGGTCCTTGATATTCTGGCGGAATTTCAGGCCATCCTAACACTGATCTGATCGATAATTGGCATGTATCTACTTGATAATCTAGCGCGTTTATTTCAATCGAGCCTGATAAAGTTGGTTTGTGAACATAAATAACCATTTTCTATTCTTTTTATATGATAGAATTGATTATGCGCTAAAATTCATCTTTGATTTGGTCGATTTATAACTGCCCGTTGCGATAGAAACAACTAACCTATTGGGAGATCCACCTGGCTTGTTTTTATTTGCAAATACGAGTGAATTATTAGCCTGTAATCTACCGAATGAATTTGATGTAATATTTGGCCAACTATGATATTCTCTTAATTGTGCAAGTGCAATTTCTTTCACCGGAAATGCAGTTGGAACATTGACGCTAAATCCAGGGTTAGTAGAAGGTGCTGATATAATCGTTGTTTTTGATGGAGTTATATTATTGACGATCTGTTCTAGTAGGTTTGCATTGACGACATTGTTGTTATTGTTGTTGTTATTATTATTATTATTATTATTATTATTATTAGTAGTAGTAGTAGTAGTAGTAGTAGTAGTAGTAGTAGTATCTAAATCAGACATAGTCACTGCCTGGTTGTAACTCTTAATCATTTATGTAAACCCAAGATCTGATATTATTCCATCGTTAAGGCCTGATGATATCAATGAAGATAATTTAGAGTATGCTAGCGTCGCTGTATGTAGCTTTATTATATACTCATTTAGTTTATTTTCGCTGCATGTAGATTTTTGTTTGGCAATGATGTTAAGAACATCAGCAATTAGTGTTGTAGCTGAGATACAAATTGTTATAATTTTTGTCATTGCTGGTAATGGTGATACTGGTGATAGTAATACACCTGTTCCAGCGAAAACAGCGGAATTATATTTTTTTTTAAAAAAACAAACTCACGTCTACGTTACTTTTTTTACTTTCGCTGTATACTCATCAACGATATTTTTCCGTTTGTTTTTTATCTTCACGCACCTGGTTGTATATGTACTATTGCACGTTGATTATGCAGCTCTATTTAATTAGGTCGCAGTTTAGCGATCGATTGAATACACCTAATATAAATCAAGCCAAGTCTTTTATCCTCAGGTTCCATTTCCAATGTTACTTCTCTTCTTGATCTAGTAATACTAACATAGAAACAGAAAATTTTGCTAGTGGATAACGCCGTACCAAAACTCAAGAACGTATTTAAATGATTAGAAAAATGAGTTCTAAATAAGGTCATTCCAGTATTGATTGTTGTTAACGAGTCCGTCATTCGGAGGTCTTTTTATGATCTACGTATTTTTTCGTTGCAGTATCATCGTTTGATTATGGTTCTTCAAATACGGTAATTTTATTAATAGTCATGGTGATGATACCGGATATTGTACCACCGGATTTTTTTGTATTCGATTCCGAATGGTATCTAATATCGTTATCATGATACTACAAGGTTTAATCTTTTCACTATTATCAAACACAGTTATGTTGTTTTCGGTTATTCCATTAATTTTTTCGATACTATCTTGCAATTATATATATATATATATATATATATATATATATATATATATATATATATATATATATATATATATATATATATATATATATATATATATATATATATAAGCAATGAAAATAAGCAGAATCCAAGCATTATCTTTATACATTAAAGCATTCGTCTGTAAGGAAATTATCTAACACTGTGCATTTTTATGTACTGTTTATTCTTTTATACTCTTAATAAAGAATTTGCAAAATTTCAACATGGCACTAAGGTGGCTATATTAAAAGACGTCTGAAGAATTAAGTGTTCCACTCTCAATTAGGAGCAACAAGATATCATGAGATCTTTTAGTGATAGACTAATGTTATGTATATTTGATGTAATATATATTTTATTTAATTTAGTTGTTTATTTGTTTGTTTAATTATTGTTTTTAAATTCCAGTACATGATCTTATAATGTAATATTATTTACTGGATTTGACATTATCCAGAAGTTCAATTCACTTTGATCTATATTTCGTAAACACTGATAATATAAACTTGTATCTAATGCTGACCTAGTTCCTGGCCTTGATTCAGAAATCAGTGAGAGCTGAAGTAAATAATTTTTTTCAATTTTTTCAAAATGTATTATTTTTTCTCAGAGTTAAATTCATGAAGTGAAATCGAGGCCATGGAGTACGTGTCAAATAACAAGGAACCAGTTTAAATATTCCATAGTACGTTCGTGGCATATAGAAACAGAAAACGGCTATTGTTGCTCGTTCAAGCATCCAGAATCGTTTGGGTTGTTGTATATGCTAGATACGGTTATATTATGTGTGTAGATGCAAATATGTAATCCAAGGACAGTTCAGTGTCATTACTGCTTTGAAGAAAAAACAGAATCAGTAGTTTTCTCTCCAGTACATTCCAAACCTAAGCACTGTATTATGTGAGGACTAATTATCAATTAGACTCTTCTCAGCTTTACTAATTTTAATTTTAAAAAATGTGATAAAATGTATTAGGAAGACTCGTCGCAAACTTGAACAAATTCCAGTCTTTCCAGAACGTAAAATTAATTTCACTAACCTCATATGAATAATATTATGTCGGAAAGAAAGTCACAAGGAAAAAGATAATATAGAAACAATGCTTAGAGGAAAAAGCCAAATACAAATTATTTTTGACAGTGGGGTGATGTGAGATGTTACTGGTAATTAAAATTTACCAATATTTGTATTAACTTGAAACGAAAGACATCAATGAGTGACTGATTTTGCTTGTTTGTTTGTTTGTTTGATTGGGATTTTAACGTAGCTTTAACAATTTTTCAGTCATATCGCTACGATGCCTGCAGTGAGGCGGTTTATATTGATGTCTAGCACTGGGGCATCATGCCGCAGACATGTAGCATGATGTCCCACCCAGTCGCATTATTCTGACACCAGGCCGACCAGTCCTAATACTAACCTCTTGATGCTGAGCGTCAAGCGAGGCAGCTGTTAGTACTATTTTTGTAAGTCTTTGGTATGACTCGGCCGGGGATGGAACCCAAGACCTCCCGCTCCCGCGGCGGACGCTCAAACCACTATTCCACCGGAGCGGTGAATGAGTGACTGAGCAATACATGCTTCCGCATTGAATCAAAAGATTAAAAGATTCCTACAACTGTCAGAAATGAAGACTAAAATCATACATAACACAGGTCTATTAGACAATGTTCATACACCATTGGATCAGAATATGTTAAGGTGGTTCAGGGACTTTGTTTTAGTTTTCAAGGGTGATAATTCCATCGAAACGGGAGCTGACAAGATAAACCTCAAAAAGGGCATATCAAGGTCTTTGAGACAAAAAACATGGCATATTATATAAACATATGGAGAATATCTAGTAAGACATGATACCTTCTGTACTCGCTTATAACCCATGTGCAACAACATAGATCCTGTCCAGAGCAGCATAATGCGCCTGCAGATTAGAGTCCGTGTTGTCTGTTCCACTGATTGCTCCTAACACACTGTACAATATGCCACGGCAGATCTGGGCTTGTGCAATTTGCAGCTGGATTCGTCTTATAAGCGAGTATATATGGTATTGACGAGACTCTTCTGTAATTTTTTATTTATCGAAAATAGCAATAACCTCGTTAAAACTGTACCTTAAATTTAAAAAAAAAATATTTTAACAGCACATCCACGTGTAGTAGGCAATTATGTGTAAGGAATGTAGGCGGTTAGAATAAAGATGAACGGGCGGAAAAGGTGATTCCCCCATGTCGATGCCTCGCCCTGACAAGAGTTATGCGATAGACAACTTCTTTTCTACAGAGATCAACATACTACTAAAATCGGAGCTAGGAACAAAATCTGACATATATAAAGTACATTATACTTTTTTTAAATGTGTACGCCAATTTGTTTTCTCGAATTCATTATCACCGTGTTCTTAAATTTAAGATACAAATATTGATCCAGTTAGTAGTATATAATTATCTTATTTTTCCAGATGTTGCATGAAATGGTAGTTTAAGCTTTATCTAATCGAAACATCTCAGGCCTTCTAGCCAACAGAAAACATTAGCCTGTGTCTGGTCTAGATGACCTTATCGCCACTTGTCAATCATGTTAATCGATTAACCAACCACTCAGACAGCGTATTTAGACTCGCCTCCAGGCATTGTTTAGATACGCCATTTTTCTCTCGCAAGCTGATTGTCGCGATAACGAATTAGTTATCGTAAATATTTACACATTTTGCAACTGTTTGCCAATAAAAGTTTTTATTGATAATGGTCAAAATGAAAAAAGTTTATTCGTTTCCGGAACCTACATGAAAAGTGTATGAATAGAGGCGTGTGGTCACCTGCACAATGAGCTGAACATAGCGACAGCTGATGTCAATTACCACACGTTTGTTTGCATAAAGCATGTTTAAAAGCATCTCCAGTCGATAATTTGAAGAAAAACAAATAGGAAGAAAATAGAACGTATCTATAGTATAAGAATATTGGTGGAAAAGCATCATTTAAAAAGTTGAATATTTACAATTTAATCTTGTTATATCTAAAAATAGTATATCATCATCTGGATCTTTCAGACACTTGAGAAAATTTTTACTTTCATTCACCGAGCCGAGAGAAGTGTGTGGGGTAATAATACTTATTGTTTTTGCTATTGTAGGGTTTAACGCCATTTTATTTTCTGCACAAGATGGGTTAGTCCTGGCGGCCAGTATAACTGGTATAAGAAGGACTCTGGAAAACCCCGAAAAGAACCACCGACCCACGAAAAGCTACAGGCGAGCTTTACCACGTACCCACATTAGCTGATCCGGAGACTCGAACCCGCGCAGACAGAGGTGAGCGATAATAATTGTAATTACTTGTAAAGAAATAAAAAAAATAAAAAATAAAGCAAAATTATTGGTTTCAGATATTTATCTACCATATATACCTCTATGGCAACATACGCTAACGCGAGTTAAAATTAATATATGGCATAACTGCATACTGAATACAAATAGCGTCTTTTGAAGTCAAATTCCTTTTACATTAATATGTTCTCATGAAGTCGTTTTAAATTTTATTTTGAAGAGTTACTGAAATAAAAGATGTATGTTCTTACTATAAGAAATGGGAATAAAAATATAAACATTGTCTACTTCAGTACAATTATGCAACTTTCTATTTTTACTGTCATTGAATTCGAAACAGTTTTCTTTGCCAAATATTGAAAATTTGTCGGAGGTTAACCGACCATGCCACGTATTTCAGTTGGCGAAGAGATCTATTATTTATCTTCAGGTTACTTGGTAAGCCAATATTATCGGCCAGTAAATAATTTAAAAAAATCTTGCGATCATTTTGTGGCACAGGGAGTGCGTAGCACAAAGCATTCAAATATGGGAATGAAATTAATGGGCACGATACATCATGGAAGGAAAAATCTACAGGGATTCAGCTAAACTTCACAAGTTTCTAAAAAGATCACTGCTATTTAGGCATTATGGCCTTGTGGACTACATGCAAGATTTACTGACCTCCAAACAGGCCCGCACCTAGGAAATTCTGGGCCCCAGACAGCTGACAGATTTCGGGCCCCTTTCGTGTTTCAAATATGTGCGTATATGTGCCTATCTAGCTCGGGCCCCTGACAAGTGCCATGGTTGCCCCCCCCCCCCCCCCCCCCCGGTGCGGGCCTGCTCCGAAACTCAAAAGCTTGCCAACGTGCAAAGAGAATGCATTTCCCGAACCGAAGACTTGACAACATAAGTCATTCAATGAGCTCGGAAAGTTTGTTTCGCAAAGTCATAGGTTAACATATTTGTATAAAAACGAAACCATGAATTTCAGTCAAGATATATTAGATTGAGTTTGCAAGTAATCACAATAAAATACACAATTAGGCTAATGGATAGACTCTTAACATACATATCCACCGCGTTGTCTGGCTTGGCGACACTATCCAAAACTGGACAAGAAATCGTCAGACAGTGGAGGCGCGAACTTGTCGGCTATGGAGCTGAGTGAGGTTCAGTGCTTTCACCCACATGAAAAATTCTAGTTCTTTGCGATCTTTCGAATACCAGAAATATGATGCAATTGTTAGCGAACAAAATAGAAAACAAAAATCGATACAAATAGTGCCGTAGTGAGGATACTTTAAATCACATGACCAACACATTGTTGGCTTAGTAGAGATGTCATGTTGTTTACATCGGTTCTAGGAATGGCTGAGATGTTGAAATTATTGTTACTTCAAGCAATGATACGACTTTTAGGAAATATTTGTTTTGTTTTGTTTTTGTTGGTTTTAACGGCACTATTAAGACATTACTGGCTATACCATATCGAGGAAATTGGAGCTAGTTGCCTTTCATGCGACCCTTGGATAGTATTCATACAACTTATATGTTTAGCTTAGACTGAAAGGCTCGAAATGTTGCGATTCTTGTTTGTCCTTCTCTTCCATTATAACGCCCCACCCATTAAATTAAATACATTACACTAAAAATGGACGGGGAGGTGACAAATGAAGATATAATATGCGGAAATCATTTGGCATAAGCCATACAATCGTGAAACTACTGTTGTTTATTTTGGTCAGATCTGCAAAGAACTTTTAAGTGTATCCTAATCTTCACCGTTTTCATATCTTCACCGTTTTCATATCTTCACCGTTTTCATATCTTCACTGTTTTCATATCTCTCATGATTCACACTTCAGAGAACCTCTTTCTGAGAGCACAGGAACATATCGACCAATAATAAAAACATATGACTCGGTTTCCACACACGTGCCAACATAATATTGTTTTAAAATATATAAATAAGGCGACCCATATATGGACTTCGAAAAGAATCAAAGCGGATATTATTACAAAAAGACTCGGCTACACGGTTATGCTTTTAGCTAAAAGTTAAAAGTTTTTAAAAAATGATCACAGCCTACTTTAACTATTGAGTTTTCTGACTGTTTGATATATGGTGTATTAATTGTCTGATGGATGGTACATCATTTGTCTAATGGATGGTGTTGTAACAAGATAACCAGGTGGGATTTCAGGATTCACAACATAAAACTTTTGATGATGATATACATACAATGTTCAGTAATGAATGACTTGAATGAGCAATTAATTATGAATACGTGCGTGTATATTTAATCCAAATATTGTATTAATTAACATAAGAACGCACAAATATAATAATTAAAAATGAAAAAAAAATTACTCTACAAAACCCAAACACAAGGGGTTAATGATTCATAATGGCTACACAATAGAAAGATGGATATACTTTACTCAGCTAGCAAACAATGTAGAATTTTACTCATGTAGTAAAATGAATTCACTTATAGTGAAATTATGCAAACGAAAAAGGACAGATATATAACGTATTTTTACAGTCCCGAAGATACAATGGGTTTTATGAACCCAAAATTAGCCCACGGCTACAAGATTATATGCAAGGAGATAACACTCCGTCCGCACACTTTATTTCAGCTCCATGGCTGTTAAAGTTCAACTTCACAGCTGCTACGAATATATCCTGTGGATGGCCTTTCAGCTTGCACCACGTAGACCCTGATCACTGCAATAACTTTGAATGCTCGGGTCACTCAAGACACTCTAGCTAATCCAGACACACTAAACACTATAGACTCTGGACAACACCAGACACTCTATACACTCTGGACTCTCCAGACCCTGGACACTCAAGACTGGACAGATCTACAGCTGGAGATGCGCAATTCCTTATAGTAGACCGCTGACTGACAAGACTATCCGTAATGTGAAAAACTTTACATACAGTGAGGTATTTATACACAGATATTGTCGGGGCCCCGAGTGGTCTAAAGTACTCTCCGCTACAGATCACTGCTATCTCACCTCCTATGCGTGGGTTCGAGTGTCGGATTCGGACAATGTGGGTATGTGAGAAAGCTTGCCAGTAGCTTCTCGTAGGTCGGTGGTTTTTCCGAGGGTTTCCCAGGTTCTTCCTCCACCATGCCCGCCATATATAGCCTATATTGTGCTGAAAAATGGCGTTAAACATAACAACAAAAACAGATATTGTCTGTGCAATGAAAGCATTCGGTTCTTCCCATCGAAAGCACTTCGTGCTTGCGGCATAGGATGGACCGAGCTCGCTATTTTGAAATACGACGCAATATACATTAATCATTCTCAGGTATCGTTTGTACACCAATAACGCTACTAGAGTACATGTATTAAACAAATAAATGGTGTAGCAATTGTCTAATGGATGGTGTAGCATTTGATGTTTGGTATAGCATCTGATGGATGGCAAAGCAACTGTCTAATGTATGATGTAGCAATTATGTTGGATGGTGTAGCCTGTCTGATGTATGCTGTAGCAGATGTCTGATGGGTGCTGCATCAATTATCTAATGAATGATGTAGCATGTATTATGGATTTTGTAGCATTTGTTGGATAGTGTAACACGTATGATGAACGGTGATGAATTTGTCTGATGGAAGGCGTAGCGTCTGATTTATGGACGGTGTATTGATCTCGTGTGTGGACACACGTGCGTCTCCCACCCCTTTCACTTTCATTCTGTTGGACTACCAATAATGTACTTTGAATAATCAAGTGCTTTTAGAAAGAATCAAGCACCTATCCCCCACAAAACAGCAAGTACAATGGGTGGTTATAGTGGAGATAAAAACTTGGTTGTGAACGCGTTATCCCAAAAAATTTGTTATCGAATATTAGATAAGCGATATTCTGTTTGAAATGACTCATGGAAATATACAACCCTCATGCCATCTTTGAAAGCATAGATCATACTCGGAGAAGAATGTAATTAAAGCTGCCTGTATTGTACGTATTTATAAATATTTCTCATTTAGTTTTTTTTTAAGCTCTGTAAGATTTATGACTAGTTTCTATGTTTTTGTTAATTGTAAGTTTCTGAAAGTGATATATGATACGCGTTATTAATGCCATTCCAAGTCAGTTTTATCTACTTCTCACAGTTTTTGGATAGCATAAATTGTTTTTTTTTTTTCATGCTTTGTGTCTACGTTCAACTAGCTCCAGATTACGCTGTACTTTCTAAAACGAAGAAATCTTCTTTTAATGCCACTGAAAGTATCAACCCTTATCAAAATAGCACAAACTTAATGATCGCATGAGATAATATTAAAAGAAGTCAACCATTTGCCAGTATTTGTTTCACAGCAATATGGGCAAGATGGCATAAATACTCGTGTTTGTAGAAGCAGTGGTTGCTGTTGCTGTCTTTGGGGGTTTCTGCGCAAGATAGGATATATTTGGCGGTCAGTATAAGTGGTGAAGGAAGAACCCGGGAAAAACCCGGTAAGAACCATCGACCCAGAGGAAAGTACTGGCAGCTTTCTCACATGTCCACATTACCGAACCCGAGACACGAATCCCCGCGGACAGCGGTGAGATGGTTGAAGCTGTGGGATTTGATGCACTGTTTGTCGCTGAAATATTAAAAAAAGTAATTTTAAACCAAACAATGCACTGAATTAATGTGTGGGAAGAAATGATTATCAGTAACTTTAAATACATTAAAATTATTAAACTTTATTAAACTCATCCACGTGATTGCAGTCATAGATAATGTGTGTTTTACTCATCAGAATTTGTTTTATTTTGGTATTTTCATTCTTTTCTATTAGATAATTTCAAACGATTTAGCTTTCTATAGAAAAATTTCATATAAAAAAAATAAAAATAACATAGGTTATCTGTGTTGCAGATATATACGTAAGTCTTAGTAAAAGAAGAAAGGTCAATATAAACTGTGGTAACCATTCACATTTTTAGGTGACTGTTACTCAATACAGTATAAACTAAATACATACATAAACATATGCACTCTCAAAATAAACAATCGCTAATACTTTGAAACCAAGATATTGTACTACCCTGTGAAGTATGTTACAGATTATCCCAAGTTCGCCAAAATACTTGTAATTTAGTATTGATAGTAGTTCTATTTCCGATCATTCACGGTTTTCAGCGAAACACGGTTTCGGCAGTGTTTTCTTGTTTTGTGTATCGTCGATAGCCTTCATTACCATTCAGTCGGCTACGCACGTGTAGCTTGGTATGATTCCTTTCTAGCTTTTAGATATATGCTAATTATCTAATACTAAATGTATAATCGGAAAACTTTAGAATATGTGCATTATATTCCTTGGTGCGGGGACGTACTTGCAGGAGTGTGAGGTATTAGAAGAAGGGATGGGTAAGAGGTATACACGTATAGACTGTTATCATATGTGCAGGCGTTGCATTGCTAATGTGACACTCTCTAGGTTCTAATCTGCCAAGAACTTTATATAAATATTTGCTTAAGAGCGATTGCAATGGCAAGACCACTATGTACAAACTACAGATGACTTCTTAAAACTTTCTCCCTGAATACTAGATATGTGAAATCATGCACATAAAGTCACATCACTGCCTTACGATTGCACGTTTGATTTAATTCAGTGATGTCACAAAGGTTCACAATAGTAGCCTGACCAGACTGATTTGAAAAGTTACTGCAGAAAGCCCTCGTTTACTTTCTGTATCTCATACAATACTGAGGGAAAAGTACAGGAAAGTGAGTTGCGAAATGCCATCAACTTGGGGAGCGTCAAGTGTGCCATGGTTCTTCCATGTACAACAGACAGCTTGAATAATATGGAGCCAAAACAACAATAACCTTAAAATATTAAAATGTGATATGATTCTGAGGATAAAACCTTTATGCAACACATCTTTAAGTGACAACATACAATGCACCAAGATTCAACCATCTTAAACGCATTTAAAGTTAAGCTGGAGAACAAATGTACATGCAACTGACCTGTGACTTTAACCTTAAAGATAAGCCCCGTATGTTGTATATGACACACCTTTTAGTGATAGCATAAAGTTGTGCAAAGTTTAATCCCTTCATTTCAAACGACTCGAACATTACGGAATAGGAAGGGAAGTGTAATAGGAGGAGAAAAAAATCATACCTTGACATCGACATGACGATTAGAACCCTAGTGCGGTATTCAACACACCCGATATCAATACATATATGTAAACCAAATTACTCCCTTTATTTCAAACAGCTATAGTGTTAAATTATAAAATCATGCAAGATTAAAAACTTAAAATACCGTGTCTTGACCCTGAAATTGAAGGCAGGAACACCAGCGGTTTAGGATCCATTCTCTAAGATGGTTTATATAAGAATACCATGTTTCATCGTAGTTTTAAACAGCTCTAAACTTAGTGAGCAGGAAATACAGAACATTTATTCTGATTGCTTGATTAGGATTTTTAACGTAGCTTTAACAATCTTTCAGTCATATCGCTAAGAAGTCTGCAGTGAGGCAGTTTATTGTGATGTATAGCACTGGGGCATCATGCCGCAGACATGTAGCATAATGTCCCATCCAGTCACAGGTCATTTAAAATATCGACCTGTAACCTTCATCTCCAGAACAAAAAGTCAGAACAAAAATGGTCTGTAAGGCGCATTATATTAAAATTTCTTCCAATGATGTTGATTGCATATATTGTCAAAATAATTGTTTCAAAGTTTCTCTATTTTTTTTTTTTTTTTTTTTTTGTATATTCGGCTGTATTATTGAACACGAGCATCAAGTGTCCAGTACGGGAAGGTGGCTATGCCAGAATGTTTCTGTCAAATCGAATTTTTGTTCAGCATTTTGTTTTCTAAATATAAAGTTATGTACACTTTTAGCACTAAATCTAGACAATTTAGTAGGCCTGTAAATCCTTGACAGCGTACAAGATACCATGACCCCAAAAAGTAATAAAATTCACATGGGCCGCCTGAGGAAACGGATGACAGATTGGAAAGCAGGATTCCAGACATTGATTTCTCCCACTGGCGGGTACACCAAGCATCCACACTGCTGATGAAATCAGTTGAGATCTACAGGTCACATCACCAGGGTGTCAGATGAGTGCCTACCAAAAAGAAATCTAAGGTGCGCTGAAGGTGGGAAAGCGATCTCAGGGTGGTCAGAACAAACGATTCAAAAGATTACATAAAGTCATTCCTGAAACCCTTTAACAATGACCCTGAGTCTTTGCGAAGATAGCTCCACCTGGCGAAGTCTCGTTCATATTGGAGCTATTTGCATGGAAGTGAATTGTAGAGGCCATGCAGAAGCACGAGCAGAGGCAATCACTATTAAGAAAATACAAGCGTCACCTCTTGTCAAGTGTGACACAGATAACTCAGGCTCAAAGCAGAAACTGGCTTGTTCAACAGTTCACGTACTCAACTGAAACCAAGCCAGAAATGTCAAGTTCATATTCGAACTCTTAAGGACGAACATTTTCCATTACAAATAGATAAGCTATAAAATAAAAAGTTTGTCACAGAGAAAAATGGAAATCTATTTTGTGACGGTTGTATACTGAGAAAAAACAAACCTCTATGCCCGTACATTCCAAACACTGAGCATGCTTATATAGACTTAAACATTCGTTGCAATTATTTGGTAGTTCACATGAATGAAGGCTAACATCAGGTTGCTCAAGGATCCATGTGGAATTTACAATATACTATAACCTAGTTTGCTGGTAATGTGTTCGAATACACGGATATTTAGTTAGTTACTTAAAATTAAGAATTTCGCTCTCAGCATACTACACACCTGTAATTATATTTTTCCTTTTAACATAGTGAAGTATATGCTTAATAAAATATGTTAGAACATGCTTGTTGCATGCTGAAAACCATTATTTGGCTGTGTAGATGATGCAAGTATATAAGGTGCCGTAGAATTTCCATATGTTATTTTAATAATTAATTACAGAAAGCTTTTCTTGGTCAAAAGAAAACCCTAGTATAAACGCTACTGTCAGCTTTATGTATCAGCAATTTCCAACGAAGCACATGTGATGTTCATGTTACTGACCTGATGCGGTAAATTTAAAAATGTACCTGGCGTGAATTCTAATACGCTACTTCTCAAATCCGGCAGTATAGGCTAGGTCATAAGAACAAAGAAAACGGCAATAACAAAGAGTCTGATCTGTTGGCACTTTAATAGAATGCAGACATGGGTTTAAGCTATCAAAGACAGCATATGTGGTAAGAAGAAATGAACTAGCAAGCCAATTCAGACAATGTATCACAAGGTATACAGTCAGAATTATCAGACGACTGTAACTGGTTAGGAGCTTTATATTCAATATTTATTGAACAATGGGAACTGGAAGTAATTTTCCCATGTTATAAACAACAAAATATTCTCACTATTCCACCATAGGCTGTTGGCAAGGCGAGGTTAGTGATTACGAGTACGAGTACGAGTATATATATATATATATATATATATATATATATATATATATATATATATATATATATATATATATATATATATATATATATATATATATATAAATAAATATATATATATATATATATATATATATATATAAAAATAAATATATATATATATATATATATATATATATATATATATATATATATATGTATATAGTTTTATATTTGCATCGTTATCATGGATGCACGTCAGTAAGGTTCATTATATGTTTAACGTATTTCTGCGACTAAACAATCTAATTAATACAAGTTTGTGTAACTTTTTAGTATTAAATTTTGAAGCATAATGTACCTACCTGCCGAGCATCCATGAAGATGATGTGATGGTGCTGGAAGTAATAAAGTACTGACACGTGGACTAGTAACTTTAAAGCACTTAAAAGTTGACAATATTAGTTCCGAGTTTTCAGGCAGGGTAAAACTCTTAACTGCACAAGACAGCGAAGTAATAAAATATATCTGATATTTGGCTATTAGAGTCTTTAAGTTTCTATTGATGTGTGCAGGTCGTATTACATCTGGCATTGCCGACTGCAACGTTTGTTTAATAAATATATAGGTGTCGACTGCAGGATTATCAAACTCAGTGGCAGCATGAGTATTCTATGTAGGCATGGACAATGTTCTCTAGTCGTGTGCCTTCTTTCCTACAGAGAACAGTTTACGACAGTTTCAAACCTCCCTCATAAATATAAAACCTTTGACATGAATTGCATGCATGTGACTAAGGTCGACGTAAAACTTTCAGTTGAAGAAAAATAACCTCAAGATGTTGTCCTCTGCGTCTGGAGGCAGGTACAAATTCTCATCCCATTATATCCACCCACCGTGCTGCCACTGATTCAAATTCTATCTAAGCCTAAATGGATTATCCACTCAGCCTTGTATCCTCGCCATCAGTCATGGTTGGACAGCAGCAAGAAATCAGTATAATGTATTCAACTTATAACAGATAAAAACAACTTTACACGAGTTAACATCATTATTTCAAATAGTCACTAATCCAAGATTTGATACAGTAAGCTCGTACTTATCATTAAACATTGTTCATACAATATGCTTCACATTCAATAACAATCAGTCTCAAGCCGACATGGTCTCAAACCATATCCAAATGTTGCTAATATATATATATATAATTATATAATATATTCATTTTATATATATATATATTTATTTATTATTTATAAAAATGCCATTTAATGGCCGGTTTAAAACTGACATGATTCATTAATGTCAAGCTAAAAGGATGCAAACTGAATGGGCCGGGCCCAACACAAAGAATATATAGATGGAGATCACATACACACATTTCGTAACATACTTTATCATATACATACGTGCCTCTACGCATGAAAACCAGAAACGAAAATAACCATCCTTACAATAGCTTCAAAAGCAGTGATCTCATAGCTTGACTAAAACACTTCTACACAATTTATTCAGGAACAATTAAGCATTTTTTTCTACACATGTTTAATGATAAATGATAAAACCTGCAAGATTTCACCAACCGAAATTTAGCCTGGACTTAAACATAAGACTTGATTCTGGAAACTGATTGGCTCTAATTTTAACTCTGATTTAACATAAACCAATCAAATGACTTGTTGCTGTAGGGTTTATCGCCATTTTTCAGCACAAGATGGGACCCGGGAAAACCCCATAAATAACCACCAACCCACGAGAAGATATTGGCAAGCTTTCTTGTGTACCCACACTGGTCGAGCCAGAGACTCGAACCCGCGCAAACAGAGGTGAGATGGCAGTAATCCGTAACGATGACCTCCTTAGACCACTAGGAGTCCCTAACCAAATGACTTAAGTCAAGACGTAAATTTAAGCCCCATGATGGTGAAAATGAGTAAATTCAACAATCTTAAATTATCTGAGCACATGTATACAAGTCATGATCGAAGTTCAATTCAAAGCTATACATGAAATCTAGTCTTTTTGTAATTTCAAAATAATATTAACATTTCTAAGCGGGGAAAACAGTATTCCTGAAATAAGGTTGACACTTGTATCACTTGATCAAAAGTCTGGATAACTGGGCTAGTACCCAAGTACTGTGAAAAGACATGATGGTCTCACTCCCAATTCTGATTTTCATATCTGATTGGTCAGTAATTTGATAAAAGACCCACCCACCCCTGCCACAGTGTAAATGCTTAGAATACTTATTGCAATGTGGAAGACAGGTTTCATATAGGTAATTATACTGCACAGTAAGTTTTATTTGTGTGAGTGTGCTAAAACCTGAAGTAAATCAAGTGATTTCATATCAAAGTTGTAAAATTTTGTTTTCTAAGATGCAGATTTTTAAAGAAAATGATTTGGTATTTTTAACAATATTTGGCTGGATGTCTATGACAAATATTAAAAACTGCATGTGCAATCATGTTGAGAAACTTCACAATAGATAAACCTTCTTGTCAAGCCTGTCTTGTATTTAGCTAGGTAAAATAGGTGTTTAGCTGTAACATGAACTTTCTTACCAATATGAGCATATTTGAAGTAGCAAAGAATGAATGGACTCGTACAAGGGAATATATTGGTGTCAATGAAGTATGAAAATTATGTTACACTGACCTACTTATGGTACGGTTGAGTTATTTAGGCACATGAGGTCACAGTAACTAAGTTTTTGTACAGGAGTTATTCTTCAACAGTTGCATCAACATAACAATTAACATAAGTGTACAGAATCGTGGGTCAGAGATAATGAATACAAGTTGACCGAAAACCTGAACAGATTGGCAAAATGCAATATCTTCCTTCCACCAAGGCAGGCCAGACAACGTTTACCCAATTAAAAAATGCATCTAAATGACCCTGATTTTCCATGCAGCTCTGAGTCAATAGAGCTAACAAGATGGCCAGCACTTGACACAAGCAATCACAAAATCAATTAAAACAAAGTACTGAAATTAATGACGGCTTGAAGGGGTCATGTGACAGTATAATAAACTGGGCCAAAAGGATTAAAGGCTAATGACTTTATTAAATACCAGTCACTGAATAACCCAAATCATAATGTTCTTTCTTTATACTGCAACTGAGAAATATTAATTCACCTATTATTTTTTTGGAGAAAACATGTTTCTAATTATCATTAGAGACCTAAATTGTATTGATTGATTTAGTTTTTTTTAAAGTCTTAAAATTACACCTAACAGCAGTTATGAATCTAGGAGGTAACCAAGACAATGTCCAACTCCCATGAGATTAAAATTGTGAGTTCTGTCTCTTCACACACCAATTGTTGTAGTAATGTTAGAAACAACTGACATTAACTATTGTAGCATTATAGTATGTCATATGCAGAGGGTGGGATGGGAGTACAGGAATCCCTTTAAGCCAAAAGCAATGTATATGTTTTTCATATAGGCTAGGCCACTATAGAAAGCCTAAAGCATGATAATCCAATTGTACGGTTGTCGAATGTAACACAATACACTCTATAATATTCCAATATATTCAAATAATGCATTTGATTGTTGGAACTCTTGGCAGATAAATTAGAAAGTCGGATAATTAGCAAACATCAGATCATTGACCAATAAATTGTCAGAACTTTAAGTGTATTCTGAGAGCAAGAATTTTTACAATCATGTACATTAACAATCTGAATCATATTTGTTTAATACGTCCAGAAAAAATTGACAATTACAGTTATGTACATATTTTTTTCCAGTAATGACCGCCAATATCGTCTCAAAATCTATTAATATTTTTCTTTTTGAATCGGAAAATTCCATTAGCTTTCTCCTTAACAATTATTTGATACAGAATTAAATACAAAAATAACATTCATTTCTATTACATACAAACATGTAAACGACTCACGGTACTAACTCAGTCCCCATAGTAAACCTATGCAAACACCATGATAATAAAATTTTAATAACTTAAAATTTTTGAGTGCTCATGATCAAACCTATATTTATCAGTATAGATGAAACCTGGATGACAGCTTCTTTGTAGAGGATAGGATATGCAACGTGGCAACTTCTGGACCTGCATGTGTTTGAAACATGTGCTTTCAATTCCACACCAGAGAGTCTTGTGCCAAGTTTAGTATTGAATGTTCCAAACTCAAGACTGTTAAAGTACTGAAATTCAGTCAATGTCTCTTATTTTTTTCACTTACAACTACGATAAGCTCTAAAAAGATTCTTGTTTCTAATATATAACTTACATTATTAACCAATCCTGGTCAGCCAAACCCGTTATACACTCTATTTATGTCCACCCATTTCCAGGCTGGTTCCCATTTTTTCATAACATTAGTACCATAAAAATATATATTTCTTCCCACACAAAGTACCAAGCAAACGTGCTATTAAATCAGGTTCAACAACAAACTGCATAGACCCAGATCTGAAATCACATTGTGCTGACATCATTTGTTTTATTTACAACTCATAACAAACTGCATAGACCAGATCTGTAATCACACGAGTTGATGCTATTATGTTTTACTTTCAACTTGTAACAAACTGCACAACTCAGATCTGCTACTGCATTATGTAACACAAGACTAGATGTATGCAATTTGCATTTGGAACAACTTATAAGTGTAACTGCAATACAGTAAAGCTCAATTTACACGTACATGTATAAACCCGCATACTGAATTTGCATGACTTCAGGTGAATTCTCCCATTGGAATTGTGAGGAATGTGAGGGATTGCACACCTCAGATACAAATCCCTGCGCTCCATATGAATTTGCTGTAAAATACAACCCCATAACATTAAGGGCAAACCGTTTGAAAATCCTGCTCCATCCTATTTTCTCCTATTACGATGTATTTTTGAGCAAGTATTATATCTGGAAAGTTTCACATCTATTCTTTTCCAGACAGTTTGGTTATTTTGGTGTTAAGCACTTTTGAATACATCATATTTCTTTAGTTTTGGCAGTTCAAATTTTAAATAAAAAAAACATTCAATCAAACAAAAGCCTTGCCAGAGATTTTTAAGAGCCATTTACCAGAAAAAAAATCTAAAATATCATCATGTAGGTCATAAAGACATGAATTGTTGTCAAGGTTAAAAAAAAAACAATTATCTTTCACCTTCACTAATATTACAAGGGTTGTAAAATCTTTTAACATCTAATTGTCCCAAAAGGCAAATACTACATAAATAACATAATGGTTCTTTGTACTGGTGTAAAAAAAAAAACTTATTCAGCCCACAATTACAGTAACAAAAAAAGGAGACAATGACCTAAATTCAATTGAGAGAAATGTTTTTAAATTTTTCTGCAACCCTTAAACAATCAGCTTCAAGTAATTAGAAACTGTGACCAGTCCTCTCCCTCAGATAAGCATTTATTTGTACTTACAAGTGAGACCTAAGCACCTGAATGAGTCTGATTAAAACAAAATGGCAAACAAACTTATTGGCCGAAATTATGGACTTTCAATAAACAAAGTTAGCAATAGCCTCAAGAGAACATGTTTTTCATGAAATAAAATAGTTTCCACCCCTGAATCCAGGAAGGAATTGGAAAATTTCTTTTACTATTAGACATTTTTACTAAAGTTTGGTGACTAAAATTTTCATTTTGTTCTACATAATCTTCAACATTCATGAATTCACTATGAGCATAACTATTAATTATCAAATAAATTTTTAATCTTTGACAAATATGAGCCAAGAAGATATTTTGCTGATATTATGATTAATCAATCTAAAATGGAAATTAAGGAATTTATAGGACCTCAATATGCAAACAATCTACTATTTTTTAATACAAAATATTACCTGGTATAACACAATTCTAAGCAGGGATCTGGTGAATTTAGTTGATTCAAATCCAAGAAAAATGATATACAGTACAAACTGTCCAACAAGTTTCAAATGCATGATGAAGCACACAGGTACAATCAACATCAGTTTGTGCTTTCATACCATACATGCCTGCTTACATGATGAATCCAACTGCAAACATGACAGACCCAGATCTGCTGTCGCATAATATCCTGGCAGATCTGGGTCTGTGCAGAGTTAAGAGTAATCAGTAGAACAAACATCACAGACCCATCTCTAGAGGCACAGCAATGTGCTATGGCAGATCTGGATTTTTTTTATTTTGCAGATGAACTTTACTTTAAAGTGCGTCTGTGCGTGTGTGTGCGTGTGTGTATATATATATATATATATATATATATATATCTCTCTTCATAATGAGTAGTGACATCAAAATTAACATAAAAATTACAGCCTAAAATATGATATTTTGTAGTTCGTTTTCTTCAACTTGCAATTTTCTAACTGCACTTTATGCACACGTGGGAACACTTGTGTTACAAAAAAATAAAAATCTGCACAAATGTTGTTATTGATGCCTAGTCCTATGCCGTTGTTCATTCTGCCTTGGCCCAAACAGCACTTTTTTTTGTTGTGCTCACACCCGCCTATTTCAAAGATACCATTAATCTTAATTATAAATGTGAAACAACAAACAAAATTAACATTACATGTATATGGAAAAGCTACATGACAAATTATTGTACTAAAATATTTTAAAACCGTTTTTCATTTTTTAGATCTGTTCTTCTAGAATTTTCTTGCCATTGTGTAAACTGACTTTTAACATTTGTTTGGCCAAATTCTTCCACTAAGCAATATCAATAAACACTTTCAGAAAAAACTTAATGTAAACATCTCTGGAACTATCTCGATCAAAGTTATTAGACACAAGAAACGACATTGCTAATAAGCATGGATTCATGGACAAAGAGACAAATTAAAAAGGGGGAAGAACTCTAATTACATCAGATAATGATGAAAACAGAACTTTGCCTTTATCCAAAAACTAAATATAATGCCTCTAAATAGTAAAAATTATTCAATTTTTTTCAAACAACTTTTTCTGTTTGTCACAATGTTATTTACATTATCATTTGTAACAATGAAACAATAAATTAATGTAATTTCCTTTTAAAGGTAATTTCTATTGTAGCATGATCAGCATAAGTGGAACATATCTAAGGGAGGTAACTACTCATGGTATAATATACTTAAGTCAGAGTTGCTTCACTTAACATAAAATTTATAATCAAAGGTCAGTACATCCAATTCATTTTCACATTTTAGCAAACACATAACATTGGTTACTTTCTGTAGTACTACCACTATATTAGGCAAAATCTATGAAGCATATGGACAGACTAAGAAGTCAATTAAAGCAAATTCTTTCTTAACAGCAAATGAAAAAGAAAATGTGTCATCATAGTCCATTACAATGACTTTAGTTTTTCTCCAGAATTTCATATTTAAAGAACAATTCTAATATTTATAAAGAAAAAAAAATCCTTGAATGTGCTGGAATGGAAAATTTATTTGGGGGAACAGACTTTTAGTTCCTAATTTAGAACACTATAATACATGTTTCCACTTCCTTACATCTTTGATCAAGTTATTATGGAAAAGCCAAGATAACTCCCTTAGAATTGGAACAATAAAAATCAAAATCATTGCACATTTATAACTAGTTTTCTCACTAAAAGGAGACCTTTTCTTTTACAATAAGGTAAGTATCACAGGTTTGTAATAGCTGCATTAAAAATAAACACTGAAAATGTCTAATGGCTATTCCAGAATTGAATCACAATAAAACCTGTCTAAAATGTCAATGAAAGGGGGAAAAACTTTATGTTAAAGTACATCATCATGTACTTGCTTTTAAGTAGAGTCAAACTGCAAACAACATTAATCCTGATCTACTGCAGTATAATGCACCTGCCAATCAGGGTCTATGTTGTTTATTCACAGATTACTCCTAACAAACTGCAGACACCCAGATTTACTGGTGCATTATGTGTTAGCAACTCAGGATGTGTAGTTTGCAGTTGAGATCATCTTATAGGTGAGTATATGTGATAAATATATAAATGTGTCTGCATGTATTTTGTACAGCTTACTACCATTTTTCAGCACATGATAGGCTATACATGGCAGTCAGTACACTTGGTGGAGGAAGACCCCAGAAAGATCCTGCAGAAGCACAGACCTACCTGAAATTACTGGCTTTCTTGCATATCCATGGTGGCTGAGCCAAGACTTTCAACATGCACTGACCGACCAAGGTAAATTGTAAAGGCGAGTGTCTCTTAATCACATGACCACCTGGGGCCCCTATGAATAACTGTAACAAAACCAGAATAGGATCCATCACCATACCAGTGTTGTAACTGAGACAGTGTTATGGTTGTACTCCCTAGTTTCCTACTTGGCACAGGGTTTCATTTTGAAAGAAAAAGTATTTCCCAAGTTTTATATACTGGTTGTCCAGGTTACTTAAAAAAGACCTTGTATTTCATGGGTACTGTTCAAAGAACTTGTAATTCCTTTTATTATGGTGTGTGATCGATGGCTTAAATTAAAAATTTAGGTTACAGAAAAAAAAAAGGCTACAATCTGCTTGAGACAAGCAGCTATATAAAAATTGCTAGCACCACTTAGTCATTTTTACATCCTAGACTTCAGTGATGACTTGTAAAAAAAAAAGTTAATAAAAATTTAAATATTTAATATAATTATATTCTGGAATTTATTTACTGCACTTTCAGAAGCTGGTATTGGCTATTCTGGCAAAATTCATCTTCCCTATTATAATAACTGCCAACATTAATGTACCTTGGACTAGCTCACATCGCCTTTATTTGAGTTACATGGCATCAGCCATTTTGATCAGCTGTGTGATTAAATCGTGCACAACGTCAACATGTACAGAAATTTCAGCCACAGAAAGTATCATAGAATTTTGCCAAAATTTTCTTCATTGTGCATATTGCAAATGCAAACAACTTCTCAAACCTGTCACTATGTTGGAAGTATGCAATATCTCTGAAGTGCAACCAATGCAGTTTTTGTTTTTTTTTACAACTGTATTTTGGGATCCATGTCTTTAATCAGGACAGTGCTATACTAAAGTGCTTTACAGTGAGGGACCATGGTGACAGGGAATGGACATGCAAATGGACCTTGTGAGCAAAGTACTTTATATGGAAATGTCCACTCTATAAAGCTTTACTGACCCTCAGGGACTTATGGGAATGCTTTAATTATAATAGCATGGCGTCAGAGAGAGCAGACATGCAAGCTATGGCCAAAACCTGATCTCATCTGTTTATTTAAATTACTGGGTGTGGCTTTCAAAATGGCTTATCCAGCCCACACACTGGAGGAAGTTGTCCAGCATTCAAGAATGGATCATAATTGTTATGATCGGACAGGATCCAAATTTTCCGATCCTACAAAATATCTTGTGATCTCCAACATATCAGAAAAACATAATTATAAAATTATACTGGATAATATTTAAAGTTAATAAAACAGTATTGAATTATTTAATAAATATAAGAAGCATAAAGCTCTGGACAAACAGCATAAAGCAAATGACAGTAAAACATGTAGTTCCACTGACATATCAAAGGTAGTTTCTTTTTATCATTTGAAAATGTCTCCACTGACTTTGTAGACAAGGCCATTGTACGATGGCATGAATCTAGTCCTAGAAATTAATAAGAAATTCTTTTGACAAGTTGAAGGCATTTCCTAAATTCTGTAAACCAAAAATATTCTTATTTCTTTAAAAGACCATGGCATTTGAATGCTGCTATTGTTGTGGTCAGTATTTAGTATTGTGTTAATTTTAATTAATTTTCAGCAAAAATGCAGACGTTAAGATGTAATGCAAATTTGTATAAGAACACACTTTTTCCAAATATTCAAATTGAAAATGGTATTCCAGTGTTTTTTGCAACAAAACATAATCAAAGGTTAAAATCTTTGCACAGTAGAAACTAAAAATTTGTATGATACTATGATTTATTCATAGTAAGAATTCTGTTATCAAGCATTCTCCAACAGAATCCAGGAATGGCAACTCCCCCAACCCAGTTCTCTTTCTCTCTCTCTCTCAGCACTTTTAATGTGCCAAGTTTCTTAAACTTACAGATGATCCCCAAAACATCTAGTTGTGTCATTTAGGTCTAAGACTATTTTTTAAATTCAACAGAATTAATAAAAATTCTAATAACTCAATTATTCCAAAGATTAAATATATCTTCCAAATTTTAAGAACAGTGCCAACTTGGAAGAGTTTACTCTACTAAGCTTAGCATTGACAAAAATTTTCGAGCAATTCATTTTTGACCAGCTGTCATTTGGAAATTATAGTGAATCACATCATATATAAATCTAGTCATAAAATATTCTGGATATAGTTAAAATGGGTCAAGTGGATGAGTATGAACTCAAATTAAGATGTTTTGCAAAAGTGGGTCTATGTTGATTTTAGCATAACAGGGTTTTATGGCTTAATCATCTTGAAAGACCAGACAAGTCTACGTAGTCTGATGGGATGCAGTTGTTGACAAAATTTCTGGCTTGGTAGTTTCACATTAAATCTAAGTCTATACTGAATATGGTAAATACTTCACCATGAAAAAACAATATTAATATGCTAATGAAATACAGTTTATGAGTATGCATACAGTTAATCAGGTATTCATTCAGCAGTCGACAAACATGTTTACTCTTAATTAAATACCAAAAGATGGGTAATCAACTTTTTAAATTCAGCTATACAGCCAAACTTATCTGATGAAGAAAATGGTATTCGTGATCTCTCTAAATGAATGTTTCGTGAAATGGTAAGAATAAATGGTGTAAATGTGTTCCTAACTTGTGCTAAATATCCACAGTCTGTGATATTGTATTGACAGAGTAACATCTCCCATACATACTTGAGAACAAGTTGCATCCAACTGCAACACTGATCTTGATCCTATTACACAATGTGACATCAGATCAGGGTCTATGTAGTTTATTCCACTGATTACCTTAAACAAAATGCACAGACCCAGATCTTCTGGTGCATGAGACAATTGATCTGTCTATGCAGTTGGCAGTTGTATCATTCATATAGTATATATATGTATGTTATTCTGTATTCAACTAAGATAGGACTTGCGATATGGCATTCAACAGATTTAAATACTATAGTTGACTAAGAGACTGGTATAAAAATCAACAGATTTAAATACTGTAGTTAACCAAGAGACTGGTATTAAAGATTGGTACACTGTATTAATAGATTGGCAAAGTAGCACACACTATATGGAATTCAACGAATTAGTATAGTGTATTCAACATGGACTGTACTGACTGTATATCAAACAACCTATTGGTATATTGTATTTAACTAAGGCATGACTTACTATATGGCAAACAACATATTGGTACATTGATTTTTGACCTAGACAAGACTTACTGTATGGCATTCAAATGATTTCTATACTGTATTTGAATAAGACAGAATTTACTGGTATGGCAATTTGTATACTGTATTTGAATAAGACAGTACTTACTGTATGGCAAAAACATATTGGTACATTGTATACTGTATCCAACTAAGACTTGACGTACTGTATGCATTTAAAAGACTGGTATACTGTATTCAACTAAGACTTGACATACTGTATGGCATTTAAAAGACTGGTATACTGTATTCAACTAAGCACATACTGTATAGAATTCAAACAGAATGGCAGAAAATGGTATGCTGTATATGAGGTATGTGGTACTTAGTCAAATATGAAATCAAATGCAGTATAGTATATAACATCTCATTGAATGCAATAAAGCTTTTCATATCTAAGTCAAATGTGAAAATGGTACATTGGTATTTATTTTGTGTTTACTATATGATTAGGTTCTAAAAATTTGTCTCTTTCTAGAATAGCCAATAGACTTCCATCTTTCTGTACTAAGCCACAACACTGAGCCCATTGGCTTTGCTTTGTTGTACTGAACTACAAATTGTCAAGAAAAAAAACAACAAATGTTCTAGCCAACTAAATTTGGCAAATTATTTTAAATTACTGGTATGACAGGGAAGAAAATATACAAGATGGTATTGTTCATGTTCAAACAAGATGCATTCATTATTGTTCAAACATATCCTTTGTGCAAGGAAAGTAATCCAATGAGGAATCTTCTGTGTAGGAGTTACTGTTAGATGAATATGCAAACCATATGGCTCGGCCACTTAATACAAGCAAAACATCCATACAGAAGGAAAATGTAGTCCGCAGGTTTTATCACATAGCTTATCTCTCATACACATTGTTAGATGCATCACGTTATTTAGATTCCTTAATAATACACAATCTGTAGCACAATCACACACACCTAATAGATGTCATATATTCTCCAAATTCCTCTTGTGGCAGACATTTTGGTAATATGGCACTGCTTTCCTATGCTAATGGAAAATTTGAAAACAACGATAAAAATTTGGGGCACAGTCTGTATGCTTTTATGCCTAGGAAATTTATCATTCATTTGTCTTCCTTCTCCTCTATATCGCATTTAGAAACCATATTGGCCCTTTCACCAACAACTGGATCAATTTGTGAACTTCTCATTGAAGCAATCCTTTCAATCCTATTTGAGCACTCAGATAATGATTTGATTCACAGCCTAACTGAAAGACAGTTAATCTTTCCATATGGTCACCATTGATACGTGTCCAAGGCATGTTCATCAGACCACACATAATGGAAAGTGAAAGCTGAAAAGACTAATATTACACGGGCCTAGATCTACTGATTGATTGACTTTCAAAGTCTTTTTTTCTGGTAAGAATGAAGCACTGCATCACTAGGATACATTTTTGTCTGAGGAAGCAGGACTATTTAAAGATGTGTCACAACTAAAAACTGTGGAATAGTCCGGTGGTTCATCAGTACTTACTAAGTTTATTCGCGCACTACTTGAACTCAGTGTGCGTGCACGACCAGTAGAGTTTGTAGACAAGGTCCTTGTATGAGTCTGGGCAAAGGGATGCTGGTGGGGATGATAATGATGATGCAAGGGGGCATTATTATTGTTATTGGAGGACATGCTGTAGCAGCGGTGCATGACAGGACAACCATTTGAATCTCGCACTATTCTGGCCGGTGGCGGCCGATCTACTGTTTCTAAATTTGCAGAATTTGAAGAATATGGTGGAGGGCTTTCTCTGTCAAAAACAGTCCGGTTGGGTGGTGCTCGAAAGCACCGCATGTCTTGATAATCCTGACAGTCTTTACGTTTTTGCAATAAATGTTTCTGACTTTCGATATAACCTTCTTCGCCATCTTTTGAAACAGGAATCTGGGGGGGTAAATCCAGCATTGTGTCTGTCTGTACTGAATGTAATTGAACCTGCCTGTTCCTTTGTTGCTCAATCAAAAAATCATGACTTGTGTTTGTGGGGACATACACCACCTGCAAAAAAAGAAAGAAAATTGAGCAATGACAGTAAATGATAATAACAATACAGCAACAGGAGAGGAGGAAAAAGGAGAGAAGAGAGAAATTTGAAGATTAACTGAACAACATAATTTTTCCAATGAGTGTGTGTAAACACAAATTTTGTTGTTGTTGAAAGGTTTAACGCCATTTTTCAGCACACGATAGGCTATACATGGTGGCCAGTATTAATGGTGGAGGAAGAACCCAGGAAAATCTTCGAAAATAACCACCGACTCATGAGAAGCTACTGGCAAGCTTTCTCACATAACTACATTAGCTGAATCTTAGTGTCCAGCCTGTTCGGTAATGTGCAAATCGGTAACTGGCAATTTGGCCACCGCCTATTCGGTAATGTGCACTTTGGTCCCAGTCTTTACGGTACCGACCTATTCGGTAACAAACAGGCAACTCGGTCACAACAAAACAATAAAGTCATACAGTTTATAAGACATTTAATAAAGAATTCCATCAATGCAGTAAAGTCGCACAATTTATATTGTCATTTAATAAGAAATGTCAATTGATAAGGAATTCCATCAATGCAGTAAAGTCGCACAATTTATATTGTCATTTAATAAAAAATGTCAATTAATAAGGAATTCCATCAATGCAGTAAAGTCGCACAATTTATATCATCATTTAATAAGAAATGTCAATTAATAAGGAATTCCATCAATGCAGTAAAGTCGCACAATTTATATTGTCATTTAATAAGAAATGATACAAGAAATTCCATGCAGGAAATCTATTCTAACGGTAACAAACAGGCAA
Organism: Unio delphinus; assembly: GCA_029339505.1. NCBI lineage: Eukaryota > Metazoa > Mollusca > Bivalvia > Unionida > Unionidae > Unio > Unio delphinus. The sequence goes on from JAQISU010001238.1 coordinate 7,160,268, forward strand.
CTTGGTCACAACAAAAACGATAAAGTCACATTTACTATTTTGGAATTGCTTTGCATATATAGCAGTCACAGGAATCGCTTTCTTCTTTACTTTAACTATAATTACCGAATTACCGTGTGGTCTGTAACCGATTAGCCTGTTACCGAAAAGATTGGGACCTGTTTGCCTGTTACCGATTAGCCTGTTACTGATAAGACTGAGACTGATTTGCCTGTTACCGAGTAGCCCGAGAATCCCGAATCTTAGACTTGATCCTACACAGACAGAGGTGAGATGGCAGTGATCCATAAAAGAAGACTATTTTTTTAATTAGCCATTTCATTTTTCAAGCCACCATATAAACTTGCTTGTAAGATGAGACCAACTGCAAACTGCATAGACTCAGATCTGCATAACATTAAGCAACCAATAGATATGGGTCTGTGCAGTTGGTTAAGAATAATGATTAGAACAAACAACACAGATCCAGATCTGCATATGCAACAGCCCGTTTAATTGTTTTTTTGATGTATAAATCTTAATCACTGATACAAGTAGTTAGGTTTCCTTCATTTTTATCTGATTCTGAGCTGTCTGTACATTTCCATGATTTTTTTTTTCTTTCTTTCCCAGCATATTTTTTAAGACCTGTTGCATACACAGGAAGCCTATAGGTGTATTACACCTTTTATGTAACAGTGATTTTGTTAAATGACATCAAATGAAAATACTACACTGTGCTACTATCAATGGTTACTCACTGGTTAGGTAGCATGTCAGAACTGAAAGGTATGGGTTCGAATCCTACCACAAAACCAATCTGGGTAGCTAACACTGTGTCCTTGATTAATTCACTTTACTCCAATTGTCTTGGCACTATATAACCTAGCTGTGTTGATGTGCTTTAAGACATCAAACAACAAACCATACTACATCAGGTACAAAGTCACAGGCTACACATGATGTTTCCTATTGCTTGGTCAGGATAGACTGATTTATCCCAAGGTAAACATAAGGATTTTCCTGATTTATGAGGAAGCAAAAACTGAAAGTATATACATAATTCAACAAGTAACAGGAAGTCTCTGTTCAAAATATCAAATTTTGTTAATTATTTCAATGGCAACATGATTTTTTTATAGACAAGACAAAAGAAAATAAATCACCACAAGAGAACCTTGTATCACTTGCATGACATGAAATGGTTGATTACGCCCAAGAAACACAAATGTTAAGCTTCAGTATTTCTTCAACATTAAAATATTCAGAATGGTACATTCTTCCAACATTAAAATATTCAGAATGGTACATTCTTCCAACATTATAATATTCAGAATGGCACATTCTTCCAACATAATATTCAGAATGGTACATTCTTACATTAAATATTCAGAATGGTACATTGTTACATTAAAATATTCAGAATGGTACATTGTTACAACATTAAAATATTCAGAATGGTACATTCTTACATTGAAATATTCAGAATGGTACATTCTTAGAACATTAAAATATTCAGAATGGTACATTGTTACAACATTAAAATATTCAGAATGGTACATTCTTACATTGAAATATTCAGAATGGTACATTCTTAGAACATTAAATTATTCAGAATGGTATATTCCTACAACATTAAAATATTCAGAATGGTACATTCTTACAACATTAAAATATTCAGAATGGTACATTCTCACATTAAAATATTCAGAATGGTACATTCTTACAAGCAACAGACAATTAAACCACTTGGTTGAAATGTGTAGCTGATGGTCAAAATGTGAACCCAGTTTGTGTAGCTTGGCTGAAATGTGTCCAGTTTGGCTAAAATGTGTACCTGATTTTGTTGAAATGTGCATCATATTTGCTTCACATGTTTAGTTTAGTTGAAATGTATACAAAGTTTTCTTTTATATGTATCTGATTTTGCTTGAAATATGTACCAAGCTTGCACCATGTTTGGTTGAAATGTGTACAAGGTTTGGTTGAAATGTGTACAAGGTTTGGTTGAAATACATGTGTATGTACAAGGTTTGGTTGAATTGTGTACAAGGTTTGGTTGAAATACATGCATACAAGGTTTGGTTAAAATGTGTACCAGGTTTGGTTGAAATACATGCATACAAGGTTTGGTTAAAATGTGTACCAGGTTTGGTTGAAATGTGCAGAATGATGTTAGAATAACACCAGCAAAGTACTAACAGATTAGGAGAATGGACAGGCAGAATGAGAGATGAACATTAAGAGATTAATAATCCTATACCTGGCCCCACCCACACCATATCAGTTGATAATAAATGCAGTCTACTTCAATAATAAGGTCTTTAAATTAACTGACCTTGAAAAACTTTATTAGAGAATACTGTCTACCTCTGCAAAGTACCCATAATTCAAGACAAAAAGTGATCCCTTCCAAAATGTATCCTGAATTCTAAATAAAAAAAAAAAACATAAGAGCAAAGCATTTTAAGATTTCAAATTTTTGTTTCTAAAAAAGCCCATGCAATTTAAGTATTTATGCTGTTGGTTGCCATATTTGCAAGTTGCAAAAACAAAAACATTTGGCCCCAAACAGTTAAATATGGCTAAAATTTTAATAAATAAAAATTGCAAACTGAAAATTATGTGTGCTTTTGCATCCAAAACAGATTCCATGATAGTTTATTCTTCTGAATGATGCAATGACCTAATGCATATGGTGTTGACCACTATTCTTTTGTGTCCATCCAAGGGCCGTCTGATCCATTAATTGGGTTTTTATTTAGGTCTATGTCTCATTGAATATATTATTATTGAAATATGAGATTTGCCTATATGTTAACAAGTAGACTTCTATCTAAAAAAAACCAAGATGTGTAGGAGTCATCACTAAAATGGTCCATGAGCAAACCCTGCAGAATCATTTCAAAATCATATCTTCTGAACTGATTCTATATTACTGAGCGTGTATGTGTGTGTGATTTGCACTTTTAACATAGTAAAAAAAAAATTGCCATATGACTATGATGTCTGCACTATGGCAGGGTATAGTTTTACGTATATATTTGATTTAAGTCATTTATTTTTGTTTTAATTGTTTGTTTGTCAGATTTAAATTTGACATTTTAAGTTTAAGATTCATTCATTGGGAGATGACCTCTACTCTACAAATAAATACCAGATGTTGACCTCATTTCTGACCTGGCTTCAGAGTTGTAAACAAGCTTTTAAAATAATTGGTTGATTCCAAGGACATTATGGAGCTTTGTTATAAACTTCTATTTTTAGTTCTTGAGAGTAAAAATAACTGATTCTCATCTGGGTCATATGGTGTGTACGAGATTTTTTGAACGTAAATTTGTTCTAAAGATTCTAGAAGATCATGTGACCCCTTCCTTGTTTACGTAAAAACAGGTATATAAATGATGTTTTAGAGCGAACTATTTAGTAGAAGTTGGGCTGTTAGAATATTAAGTTGTGTTGTTTTGAGTTATATTAAATTACCTTGTACTGGAAATTATTTCAATTCGTTTGGATCAAGAGGATTTATTTTGTTATTTATCTGGAAAATAATTGTGCTCATTGAATTTCATATGACCAGAACTGACTTCATCACGTGAAATCGTCTTCCATCTTGGATGCTTCACCAAGATTTGAACTGGGAATTATTAGGACATTTTTATTACCAGGACTTATGCAATTTCACTAGTGGATTATATTTTGAATTATTTTTGGATTAATTTTGGAATTGATTCTTAAAACTGTAAGTTTATTTTTCTTTTCTGGAAAATATTTGTGCTCAATAAATTGTATATTAAGTTTTTGCAAGCTTGTTATTTTCACTCTTTCTATGTTACTGTATATTTGAGCCTAAGCACATAACAATAGTGATGTCTACATGCAGTATGATGTCCCACCCAGTCACATTATCCTGACACCAGGCAGACCAGTCCTAGCACTAGCCTCTTAATGCTGAGTGACAAGTGAGGAACCTGTTAGTACCCTTTTTTTAAAAATAAGTCTTTGGTATGACTCGGCTGGGGATCCAACCCACAACCTCCCACAATTGAGGCAGATGCTCTAACCACTAAGTCACTGGAAAAGTTAACACAGACCAATGTAATCATGCATAAAAAAAGACATATAAATGGACAGACTGATAAGGGTTTATAAAATTTTAAGTTTTTTTTTAAACAGAGCGATGTTCAGGTATTAGGCAACAAATGGATGCCTCCTTGTGCTCCAAAATCAGCCTAAATTTGTCTAAGGTACATTATCCCTAGCAGGTATTAAAATAGGGAAAATGAATTTTGCCAGTGTAGATAATACCTGAGCTTCTGATGAAAGTGCAATGAATGAATTACCAAATATATAAAATGTAAAAAAAAGTTATTGGATATTTTTTATACAATTACCTCTGAAGTTCAGGCAGTGAAAATGACAAGTGGACCTAGCATTTTTTTTAAAAAGTGTACATCTGGAGTAATTGTCAAGCTGTATAGGGGGTTTCACGGTTGCAACAGAGTTACTGATCGTAGTGCCTAAAATTACCTCCCTTAGCTCCAATGTGCATGCCCACAAAAAATCTCCAGTTCCGGATAGTTTACTGTTCTACACTTGATTAGCGAAACATAAAGTTAACAAAGGAAAACCAATGAATCAATTATATGTCAGACTTATTTAGTTCATACTAGGAGAATAACTGTAGACAATAAATCAGATAATTAGATTCGGTGTCCATACTTACATTATATCAGATAATTAAATATTTACTTTCCATACTTTAAGAATGTCAATTAATTAAATTAAATACACTGTCCATATTTATATTATACCTGATAATATAGATTCACTATCCATCATTTCAGACACATTTGTAAGAAAGTTTCACCTTGCTTTCCGATTCGAAACATTTATTGCACTTTTTTGGCTACATAACTTTAAAGAAAAATAATCTCAGCAATTTGCATTTTTTATATGTTGATATATCCTTCTTTCTCAGTTACTTTCGCAAGGCTAATAGTTTGTTTATAACATGAGTTAAGAAAGTTATAACACAAGTTCGATAAGAAAATTATAATACGAATTCAATCCAGCAGCTGATATGTAATACTAAATATTTTAATTCAGAAATGTTGTTGTTGTTTTTTTAAATTTTAAAAATGGAACAGTATATTGATGTATTCAGATGAATTTGACAAAGTAATACTTACATTAGCTATCGCTAAAGGAGTGTAATTAATGCTGATGGAATATTGTTTCATATTTGGGTGAAAAATTGTAAAATTTTCAGATTAATGACGTTTTATCTTGTTTCATTTTCGTTTAGAATTTTGAACATCAAGTATCGGACGGTACATGCAATAACTTTCAAATCAGCTAGGGTCTTTAACAAGATTTCTGATTGACACCTGCAAATTCATTTAGAACAGCCTTATTAAAATTAGCTTAATTCTGTTTAACTTTCCTTGCATTAAAGATGTAAGTTTTAAAAATACATTTATTTCATAGATTTTGTCCTACTACTTTGGTTCGTCTTTTAAATCAATATTAATCCACGTGACAGGGTGTAAAATTGCAAACAGTATTATTTTTAAGAAAGAGACTGCTTGTAAGAAAAAGCCCTACAAGTCAATAATAAATAAATATTCACAAATATTCATCTTTGTTTTTTTTTTCTATTGGTCACTTGTTCTTTCTTAGCATAAATTTATACTCATTTTTCACCTGAAGTATGTATATGTAATATACGTATGCGAACACATTAATTCGAGGATATACATACCCAATGCACCAGATGAAATGTTACAGACACACATACAAACAGACAGGCAGATAGGTGAGAACCATAAATGTCCTTTACATGCATAGTGGGTCTAACATAGATATTTCTCCACATTATATAATCTAAAATTTTCATCGGTTCCAGGAAATAAAATTAGAATAATCATCAAGGAGACTCATATGTGCGCCTGTCTGTTCAAGCATGGACGACATTTGTGCATTTTGAAAGAAACTCAAGTTATTTCAATTAAAATATAATTAACATTAATAGAAATGCAACAGTCTAAATCAATAATAAAGGAACTTTAAAAAGTTAGAATTTTTGTTGTCGTTCAACATAAATTTACTGCTGTGATTAAAACTGTAAAAAAAATAAACATCTTTTCAAAATTCTTTAAGTGAGATAAATTGCAAGAACTTTTTATGCAGCGATACACTTTTGCACAATCAAATAACACAAACTAGTACATAATGTATTAATGGAAAGATAATGAAGATCTGAAACGGGCAGATAACATTTATTTAAAAACTGGCTGCAGCACAAGTTAGTGAAAAAATTAAAGATGTAACAACAATTTATCAAATATTAATAGAATTTCATTTTAAGATAGTGAGATATCGATTATGTTTGCAAAATGTGAGCGGTTTGTCAAATTGTCTTGATCAACGTCTGCCATCTCTAATTATTGAACTATCCGGAAGTGAGCTGCACCGATACGCCCTCTGGTGAGCTAGTAACCATGAAACCCCCTATATTCTACAACCCATATTACACCTACACCCAAAAAATGTGAATAAAAGTTCTCTGAACTACAGTGGAATCTTGCTATAACCTAAAATATACAAGGTCTTTTTTAAATAGCCAGTATAACCAGTGGGGAAATTATTTTTCTTTAAAATTCTAACCCTATGCAAAATACGAAACTGTAGAGCACCACCTTAAAACAAATATAAAAATGTATGCAATTATTTTATGGATTTTATACCATTATATATATATATATATATATATATATATATATATATATATATATATGATCTGAATAAAATGGTACATTAATATTGATGCTAGGCATGACAATAAGCTAATTAAGCTCATGTTGTTCTTGCTTACATAATTTGGCATAAGACATATTTGTGTGAGTAGTGACCTTAATTATGGGAAAATTAAAAATCTTGCAATATAGGAATAGTCAACTTAAATGTAAAACTGATTTTCATTTTTTTGCAATGAAATTAAAAAAATGAATAGTGATAAAGCAAGTTTGCTTCTTCTATATTAAATAAGCAATTAGTTTACATATTTGACTTGTGACCTTTATGAAGCTCATTCGTTTGGTCCCTTTTCAAACTAAAATTTATTGTTGACATCTCATGGAATAATCTGGCTAGTTTCATGTTCCTGCCTTTCAGCAAAACATTGGTTGCTATGTTGACAAAATGTAATGTGCATTTTTAAAATAGCTCACTTTTTATCATGGGGGGTAGATACTTGGACACTAAAAAATGCTGGACTTGTAGGTGTGTGCGTGGGGGTTTGATTGCACAGCCAGAGTAAGGCCAAGCTGTATGGTGCTCATGTACTAAAGTCAACATTTTGCTAAAAAAAAAAAAAAATATCATGACATCATGGTGCCTGGCTGCCACCATATTGTTTTCGGACAACGCACAGAGATATGCTTAGAAATGCATTAAAAAATTCACGACATATATGCAAAAATAAAGTTGTTTTCTCTTCCCTCACTATGTAATGTTTTGATATATTCTACGATAATATATGAGTGTGTACAGTAATAATACTGTAGATTTTGTCTTTGTCATTTTTTTGTATTGTTTTCAAATCTACATTGAGTAAAGCTGTTGAATATACACGTAAACATATATATGTTTGTCCCAAATGAATCTGTTGAAACCAGTAATATTCATTTATATCTACTTTGTTTCCTTTTCAGTTAGCTTTTGTGTGTACAATGTATTTTATTTTAAGGGTGACTGTAATCATCAGGTTCATCGGGTTTTGTGTTGCTGTTTTCATCAATACATCCATACAAGTGTATCTCCTGATAAAATGTAATTGTATATATATCTTTTAATTATGGAAATGTATTATCCACACAGTAGTGCTGCTCTTTTCAACAACATAACTCTAATGAACATAATGCATTCTTTTATTTACTCAATTGTCATTAAAAATTTCTGAATTTTTTTTGTAACATAGACATTTGAAATAAACATAAATTTTCTCTGCTTTTTTCTTAACTTTGTTACCAATTAACACATCCAAATCAGAAAAAAAAAATAATAAAATCACTAATGCAAAATACAACAAAAAAAAAACAAATAAAGAAACAACAAAACAAACACTGGTACATAATTGGCTTTAAACTTCTGGAATATATATGCAACATTTCTTGATTCTATATGCATTAATATCACATCAACCAAGCAGAGCAAAAATTTTATGCACAGAACAAAATATAAGAAATATTCACTTTCCTACACACTTCCCTAGACTGCTCTGGTTGTTAGAGCATCTGCCTCTGATGTAGGTCTTGGGTTTAATCCACAGCAGAGTCATACCAAAGACTTTAAAAAAATGGTACTAACAGATGGGCCTGGTGTCAGGATAATGTGACTGGGTGGGACATCATGCTACATGTCTGCGGCATGATGTCCAGTGCTAGAAAACATTTCCATAAACTGTCACACTGCAGACATCATAATCAATAGGACTGAAAAACTGTTAAAGCTACATTAAAAATCCAAAATCATGCACACACATACTTCCCACTCTACTTGTATGTTAAAACATGAATCACATATAAGAATACTTCAGCGACATTATTTAATAGGGGTGGGGCAGTTCCCTTGGAATTTTCATCTCAAAATGAAATACAAGGAATTTGTGTATTATACTGTTCTAGAAGACTCATCAAATTTGATTATATGATTTATACAGTCTGCTGGCTTTAGCAACACAATAACTAAATAATGGAATGCACATCATAATTCAGAAAAACAAATTTAACACCTGGAAATGATTTTCAGCAAGTATTATAAAAGAAAAGACTGACTGAACATCATTATGCTGGATTGCCTTGTTCTAATGGCTATTTTTTGGAAACTGATATCACTGCTTGTGACAGTTCACTGATATAAAAAGTACAAGCACTATACTCTAGAAGCTATATTACTCCTATCAATCATACACCAAAATAACGGATTTAAAGGTTTGGTGCACTACACCTAAGATACACAAGGTCTTTTTAAAATAGCCAATATTACCGGTGAGGAAAGCCAAAGAAATGATTTTTCTTTAAAATTCTGACCCTCTGCAAAATACTAAACTAGAGTGCCACCTTATATACATGAGCTTACCTGAGGCTAAGGTAAGCTCATATTGAGCTGAATTTGAGCTTTTCTAGACCTAGATGTTGAGCAGTTGGATTTTTAACATAATATGGTCAGTGCTTAAAAAACAATAAAAGGGTCATAAACTGACTTATTTTATGATGACTGAAGACTGAATTTTCACCTTAGACAAAGAGTGCTCGCCTTAAGTTTCATAAAAATTCCAACACAACATAAATGAACATGAATATTTTTGAACCATTTTCACCAATTCTGTATCAAAATGGATTCAAGCTATTTCACAAAAACATTATTTCATCTAAGTCTGTTTTGAGCACATTACAAATCAGTTTTTTGACTAAAACTTGGTTGCTGCTCTTAACAATAAACATATTCTAGAGACCAAGAGATACAAGTATAAAAACATAGTACATACCTTTTCCTTCCCACTGAAAATAAACTTGCTGTCCCTACTGGGACAGTAAGGCATGACCAAGAACATAGATGAAATGCACTAATTCAAATAATGTGTACAACATTATGCTGTTACTGTTTTCATAATGCTCCTTTTACTTGTATAGTCTCTTCTCTTGGCAGACTATGTCTGTAGAATGTACACTGCAGGTAAACATTAAAGACTAGACAAGTACCTAAAAATTGATTCAGAGAACATATCTAATTATTCCCCTGTTGGCAGCTTATGAACCTGTTGTACACACCTCACAACACTGTGTCTAGACAAGTTATTATGCAAGTCTCACCACAGTCAGATAAAGGCAGTCAACAGAAGGGCAAACATGCAAACTGCAGTTAACACGCCCACATAGCAGTCCTTCCTCTACTGAAGTATTACCTTTTTATTTCACTTATTTAGGTGAACCACATGGGACTGGTGTCAGGTACAACATTACTCTGCTAATAAAAGCAGTACATCAAATAACTTTACCCATTTTCCAAATTTTCAAGGTCAAACCTCACTTGGCAAGGAGACTATCAGCTAACTTTAACAGCCCATTTACTGTTTGGCAAGCTAAGAAACAACAATACAATTTACTGCACAGCATACAATGCCTATTGTTTTATAAGGGATAAATTTGGAACAAAAATTAACATTTAAATTCTTTGAAACAAATTTGAACTCCAAGTAGCAAATTTGATATGGTATATCTTTACTTACTGTCTGTCTGTCTGACACACAGATGACCTGGAAAATGCACCTTTTAACCTGAAAGAACAGTACTCCCTGACTACAGTGAAAGCCTTCAAAACCGAGCCCTTGATATACTGGAATCCCCTCAAGATCAAAATATATAGTGTGTCTCCAATTATTCTTTTTTTTAATAAAAAAATTGGCCAGTAAACCTAAAAACCCTAAACACTGAAAAATCAATGCCAATTTGACTTCCAAATTTATATCTACACTTCAATAACAGCCACAACACAAAATATCAAATCAAACTTGGAAATGTTTTTTCACTGCTAAATTCTTGACCCAAGTTGGATCAGACTATTAATGGTTTGCAAACACTATTGTAGGCTTATCTACCAGAAATTGTCCCAATTGAAAGGAGATTAAACCGATACATGACTGGGAGGGACATAATCCTACATGTCTGCTGCATGATGCCCACGTGCTAGACATTGCTAGTAACGGCTACATTGCAGATATATTAGCGAAATAACTAAAATTGTTAAATTAATGTTAAAACTAAGAAAACACACATAACCAAGTAAAGATTTGGATTTTTAACATAGCTTTAAAAAAAAAATCAGTCATATCAACATAGTATCTGCAGTGGGGCAGTTTAAAGTGATATCTAGCACTGGGACATTATGCTGCAGACATGTAGCATAGCTGCAGACCAGTCCTAACACTACCCTCTTAATGCTGAGCACCAAGTGAGGCAGATGTAAGTACCAATTTTATAAGACTTTGGTATGACTCGGCCATGGTTTCAACCCGAAACCTCCCATATCCAAGATGGATTTTCTAACTGCTGGACCATAGAAGAGGTCACCACACGTAAAAAAAGATGTTAATCTGAAGTCTTTGCTTCACAAAAAAATGAGTGTTTTTAAGGTTAGTTATCAATAATGTTGTTGTTATTGTTATTTAACGCCATTTTGCATCACAAGACAGGATATACATGGCAGCCAATATATATGGTGGTGGAAGAACACTGGTAAAACCCTGGAAAATTAAATGTTTGTTGAAAATCAATTAAAATTATGATAAACTGCTTATAACGTAAATATAACTAATATTTTTTTGCATGCATAAATAATCAATGAAGCATTCTTTTTTAATATTAAACACCTGAGAGTTATTAATCAGGCATGTGATTTCACTTTTAATGCTAAGCCAACTGAGAGAGACTAAATAGTATTCTAAAAGTCAGATTCACTCAAATGATTTTCAGTGGAGAAAAATCATTACATACATGCACTTGAGTTACATTATCTCTTCACTTTCATGTCAATACAACCAGCAGTGTCACAGGATTAAACTATCCTGATAAGATAAAATTCATCTGATCAAAAAGCATGAACCTGTTCAAAAGCCTACCATATATACTTGCTTATAAGTAAAGTCCAAATGCAAACTGCACAGACCCAACTCTGCCGGTACATCACGCAATGACAGATCTGGGTCGGTGCAGTTTAATACCCTAGTCTGCAGGTGCATTATTCTATAGCATAGAAGCAACCTCTTTGCAGCTTCACTTATCAGCGAGTATATATGGTACCATGAAGAATATTGAATAAAGCATTGGCATAAGAACATTATGAATTATTATAGTATTTAAACCCTATGGATTGTCATTCATAGTTCTCATATGTTTATTATAGAGGAAATAAAATAATCTCATTCCTTTAATGTTCCTTGAGTTTCACACATAAATTTTACAATATCTTGCTCAGAGCCCCGTGTGGTCTAAAGCACTCATCGTTACGGATCACTGCCATCTCACCTTTGCGTGGGTTCGAATCTCAGATTTGGCCAATGTGGGTATGTGAGAAAGCTTGCCAGTAGCTTCACGTGTTTCGGTGGTTCTTTCATTTTTTTTATTACCCGGGTTCTTCCTCCACCATTAATACTGGCTGCCATCTACCTATCATGTACTGAAAAATGTCATTAAACCCTACAACAACAACATCTCAAAACTGAAAATGAAATTTGTTTCCAGGATTTTATGTTTTGAGGGGTTTCACTTTACATGACCAATCATTATAATACTGTTCCTGTTATGATACATGTCAATGATCTTATTTCAGTGTACATGTATTAGTAAAATGTAATTTATGATGTTTTTGCTTTAAATTTGTGAGGGTTTACGATAAGCTTTACATGGTGAGCAGAATATTTGGTGGATGAAGAACCGCTAGAAAACACCAAGATGATCCACCAACCCATGGAAAGCTATCTAAACAAGCTTTCTCACATGCCCACATTGACCAAGCTTTCTCACATGCCCACATTGACCAAGCTGAGACCTGAAACCATGTAAACAAAGCTGAGATGAGTGTAACAGTCCTAAGATTATTCAGGCCCCTATATGCATCATGTTCTTCTTTATAAGGTGGTTTCTCTACAACTGGCAGTATAATGAATGAATCCCATGGATAGCATCATAACATTAGAGGGTTACTGCCAGCTGTGTTCTTAAATCTAGTATAGCATTATATTATGTCATATCATATTGAATATTAAAATCCCGCTGGACTAGAGAAAATGGAATTTGACTGGCTAATAAGGAAATGTATTATCTCACCCTATTATTATGACTAGCCAGTATTATTATTATGACTAGCCAGTATTTACACTGATATAAAGTGGTTTTAGATACTACCACTATATCAGGATGTGTAAAATATCTAACATCTGCTCAGGAAACCTAGCATGTCATTAGATTACTTATCAAACTGATATTTTCAACTCTGTCTAGACTGAAGAAAATGTAATTTAGTAACATTAAAAAAAATCAGGTGATTAAGATGCATTTTACCACCACCACCCCATGTATATATTTGCATGTAAGAGAGATCCTATTTAAAAATGCTCACATCCAGATAAGCCATCATATAATGCACTGGCAGATACGAGTCTGTGCAGCTTGTAGAGACTAATCAATGGAAGAAACAACATATATCTGATCTGCCAGTGCATTATGAAATGCCTGATCTGGGTCCATGTCCTTTGACTGCGTTCAGGATTTGTTAAAGTAGCTGCAACAATTTTTCAGTCATATAGATTTGATGTCTACAGTGATGTAGTTTATAATGATGTCTAGCACTGGGGCAAAATACTGCAGATATGTAGCATGATGTCCCATACAGTCACATTATCTGACACTTGGACGACCAGTCCTAACACTAACCTCTTAATGATGAGTGCCTTAGGTGAGGCAGTTGTTAGTACCATTTTTATAAGTCTTTGATTTGGCTGGGTTATGAACCCATGACTTGTTGCTTCTGAAGCGGATGCTCAAATCACTAGGCCACCAGAGCTGTCCTGTTCTTTGAAGTTGAACCTGACTTTTGAGTATCAGCAGTTCTTTATACTGTCAACAAGTGTATGCCACATAAACACTGATGTTAAAATTGTTTCATGCACCATATTTACGTATGTGTGTGTGTGTGTGTGTATGTGTATGTGTATGTGCGATGTGATGTATGCATTGTTAATACCTAACTCTGCAAACTAAAATACTTGGTACTTTTTCCAATAGTATTACTGTACTAATAATGGTATGTAAGAACATGAAACAAAGTCAGAAAGACATTTCATTGTCCATTTAATGTATGAAGATTGTTTAATGTTAAATGTTGAGATGCAAGATGATGTTTCAGTCTGACCCTATGAAACTTTGTGGCATATTTGATCATGTCATTTTTATCTGTCACTGAAAACATCTACGAGGTGTGAATTACTTCTTCCATTCCTGAACACATGCCACCCACCCACGATTATTCAGATTGCCGCCTGCATCTCTTGTAAATGTGAATATAAAACCTTGCTCTGGTCCTCGTAATGTCACACAGCTGTCATGAGTATTAATTTAATGTTGTTGTTGTAGTGTTTGGCTCCATTTTTCAGCACATGATACATGGTATCTAGCATCACTATTGGGTGAAGAACCCAGGAAAACCCCGGAAGAAGCTTGTCTGTTTCGTTCATTTCTATATAATCACAGGTGTGAATAGACAAATACGATTAAAAGCAAAAACGCAAACTATGGACATTGACAGGACAACTTAAGACTGTTTAAATTTTGTGTTCAGTGGGATTTTTACATGCAGTTTGAACAGTTGACTTGATTATCACCATGGCTTAGCAAGCCCTGAGAAGGTCAAATATTGATTGGCTAAGATCATGTGATGTTAATAGGAGAGTATAAATAAAAGTGCAGACGGTGCACTGACAGATTACTGTCAGGTCGGCAAAGTATGAACCTCCAAGTAGAAACGAATATTGGCCATGTATTCTAAAACAAATTATATATTTTTACATCACCTAACTTAACTTTAGAGCTTTAAAATCCCCAAAATAAATCAAATTGTTATGAGAAATTTTAAATACAATTATTATATGATTGCTATTGAATTTAAATGCTTTATAATTAATTTTTTTAAAATAAAGCCGTTGCTATCTCCTATCACAGTGCTCAAGTACACTTGAGATCATGATACTTTGTCAGAATGTGCTACAGTCAATCAAAGAAAGTTCGCTGTTAAAATGTGCATGAATTTAATAATATAATTAATTTCACCATAATATGGTGTATTACAATATCTTTTGGTATGTAGACAAACAAGACTGTTCTATATTATCAGAAGTTGATATGTTGTGACAACACTGTGTTTAGGGGCCCCGAGTGGCCGAGTGGTCTAAAGCGCTGTCCGTTACGGACCACTGCCATCTCACCTCTGTCTGTGTGTGTTCGAGTCTAAGATTCGGCAAATGTAGTTATGTGAGAAAGATTGCCAGTAGCTTCTCGTGGGTCAGTGGTTCTTTCCGGGGTTTGTCCGGTTTCTTCCTCCACCATTAATACTGGCCGCCATGTATATCCTATATTGTGCTGAAAAATGGCATTAAACCAAAAAAAACAAAAAAAAAACACTGTGTTAAAGTCACTATGTGATATTGAAAGGCATGTTCTATCTCACCTTTATTATTTATAAAAAAACATTTTTAAGTCTTGAATTCTGGGGGTTGTTTTATATAACACGTGGGGGTAGGGTTTATGTATGTTTGTATGTTTAATACTGGCTATATGTTGCAGATTAAAAATTAAGTTCTAAGAATGAAAATATAAAGAATTGCAACAATAAACTTATTAATATTCCTTCCCCACCCCCACCTCAGAAAAACCCTAACCATTAAGTACAGTCAGCTCCGCTTATATGCATGGCCTTGGGACCAATGTTATGATATGAAATTAGGCGGTATATGCACTTGGCCGGCGTTCATGTTATGGCGTGTATCTGGTGCAGCATGCATACTGATACCCATCATTTCTCCGAAACAAACCCCCATTTAAATAGATTCAGGTTAAACTGGGCGTTTAAAAAAATAAATAGACAATATATATGTATGAATACATACGCAGTGGCATCGACAACAAACCCTTTCATCATAAACATACGTAATTATTATTTATCCTGTTGTCGTTTTGTTGAACACAATATTATATAGTTCTACATAATCCATTTTAATCCATTTGTATATGTATGTGAAAGTTCAAAGTTTGCTACATTGGATACTCCACTATCGCGCCTCCTGGTGATCAAAAGAGAGTCAGAGAGCTAATGCCTTCTTGTTAATATTTATGGTGATCTACTATAGCGCCTCCTGGTGACCAACGGAGATCTAATAGCTGTGATGTTGATATTAACAGACCTCATTAATCAACCTTGACCGCCAATGTTCGGAATCTGTTTTCATTTTGAAAGGAACAATTTTGAACAATACAGTTATCCAAAGCAACTTAACACATAATAATGTATGTTCAGACCAGAAAAATATATGCAATAATGCGAAATATGCATATAGGCAATATGCAATTGTCCGAAATTGATATCCATTGAAAACAATGGTAACAAATCGGGACATGCACAAAGCTATGCAATAAAGCGGAATATACAGTTATACGATATGCATATATCTGGAGCCGACTGTATATCAACATAAAATATAAAATGTTAAATTCTGTAAAAGGTACATAAAACTTCTGTATATACTTGCTCACAGGATTAATCCAACTACAAACTCCACAGACCCGTGTTAAAACATGTCCCCGCAAAAACAGTTAAAAGACTGTCTCTGGAATTACATCATCATAAACTTATACCAATTCACATCAAACAATAAACAGAGGTAAATGAGGTACCATCATATAGTGCATACTTACATATCTAGTTCAACTGCAAACAACATCAACCCTGATTTACAGTTGTAAAATGCCCTGGTAGATCTGGGTCTATGTTGTTTGTTCTACTGATTACTTTTACCTTTTACTACTTTTATTTTTTCTACTGATTACCTTTAACAAACTGCATAGAACCCGATGTGTTGGCATACATGATGGCTAATTGAGTCAATGCAGTTCTCAGTTGGATCAGACTTAGAATTAAGTACGTATGGTACCAACAATTTTCCACAATAGTCACCAAATTAACCAGACTGTATAATGGTGGCGTTTGGATGATGGTTTCCAGTTGGACTTTTTTTGACCATGTCTGTACTATTCAGCTGTCTGTCTGTCTGTCTCTGTGAAGCTTGTAAACCTACAAGAGCTTATATACATTGATTTTCTTATGCTACTGTCAAGTTGGTGCATTTTGTTTTTTTTTAACAACTCAGCATAGTAACTGAGATTTTGGTGAAATTGCATTTTCCTTCTATCTCCAGGGGTGGGTAAGATACAATTTGTGACCTGTTTCATCCAATAATTGAAATCATTAGGTGTGACTTGAAGAAGTACTGGAGGAAGTTGGCAATGCCTGTTCAATTTTAATGTGGCAGACATTTTAATGAAAACTGGTGAGGACATTTGTCATTACATATATCATTTTTAAATTTTGTAAAATTTTCAAAATGTATCAGTTTTTGCAAAGGAACATGCACATGAAGATATATGGCATGGTATGTAAATTTATGTTTATATTATTCATACTGCCAGTGTCGAGTTTAATTTATAACTATGCACTATATGCCTAAATTTGAATTCCACTAATCTGTGTACCATGTAGGAAAACACAATACCATTCTTTAATGGATGTCTTAATATGACTGCCCTAATCTGAATATTTTCAGCATTCATACTACAGAATTGGCTTATATTTCAGAAACCTGTGAAAAATATCCCTTCATCCTCTGGCCTTTTATCTATAGCCTAATGTCAGTCATTCTGAAATCTTTCCACCTATCTGCTTGAAATAACAGTATGCATGTGTATATCTGTCCATTTGTTCCTCTCTCTATCCAGCACTTGTCATGCAATGTTAACAAATCTATAATAAGTATGGCTGTCAATATTCTAAATTTTGACACTTATATGGATAATAGTTTTCACCGTAATGGATTTACTCTTTATAAGCTCAAGAATGTAGAATAATCAATCCAACGTACCCTCCAAAATGTTATAAAAGGCTATACATGGAGGTAGGAGCTTTGGTGGCTTAGTGGTTAGCAAGCTGAAATACTGAATGACAAATTTGACTTGTCCCTTACCTATCAAGTACTTAAACAACCAGCAACCATGACTAATTTGACTTGTCCCTTACCAATCAAGTACTTAAACAACCAGCAACCATGACTAATTTGACTTGTCCCTTAACCTATCAAGTACTTATACAATCAGCAACCATGACTAATTTGATTTGTCCCTTAACCTATTAAGTACTTAAACAACCGGCAACCATGACTAATTTGACTTGTCCCTTACCTATCAAGTACTTAAACAACCAGCAACCATGACTAATAAGGGTATAATACAAAATATAGATGAAAGGAAAGATATCTTGAAAAATTAGTTCAAATCCTGACCAGAAAATGTTTGTTGTATTTGCAACCATAAATATGGTTTAAAAACTTGCAACACCAAGTAAGATACACCAGTTTACTATGTAAAGTACTATGTAATTCTACTGTTTGATGGTGATCGACGGCTTTTCAGTATTTCTTGCCATGGTAGGTGAGAACATCACCATTGAGTGAAGTTTTGAATTGTTTTCTAGATACAGATGTTAGTTGCACAAATGCAAGATTAGTGTGTGTAATTTGGATTTTTAACGCAGCTTTAACAATTTTTCAGTCATATCACTACGATGTATGCTGTGTGACAATTTACTTTCTGTCTAGCACAAGTGCATCATGCTGCAGACATGTAGCATGATGTCTCGCCCAGTCACATTATCCTGACACATGGCAGCTGCTAGTACCATTTTTATAAATTTGGTATTACCTGGCCTGGGTTCAAATGAGCAACCTCCAACATCCGAAGTGGATGCTCCAATCACTTAGGCTACTGGAGCAGCCTAACATGAACTGTTTCATACACTGATGGAAAACGCAAAGCAATCTTCCAATAGCTGATGAAACTCAAAAATAAATTTGTGGACACTGTGTTGTTACTTTTTCTATGGAATGTATATTACAAAAAATATTTTCATTAACCATTATTAAATTAAAATGAACATCTTTTGGTGTGTGTACGTGTATAAAACTCATTTTAATCATGCAGTACTTGCCAGTCACTACTGTGTACATTTTAAAATTTCATGTTTAAAACCTTTGTCCATTTGATTATACATCCTCAGACAGAGTGGAGAATTGACAAGACATTGTCCATTCATGCACGCAGCATGCCTAAGCACAGAACCAACAACATTTTCATAGATGACAATTAAGCTGAGACATCAGAGTTGAGTGGGAGGAGTTTTGTATCCCTAAGTGAGTGACTATAATTTAAAGTAAACTTTCCCATCACTATTATGTAGACACATTTGTCAGTTTTGTGGGTAGGCTGATTTGTCACCTAATCAAAAACATGGAAAAATGGATTGTACTCACCATTAATGGGAGGGATCAAGTTGTAGTATGTTGGTGTTCCACTGGGCCACATGTTTGCTGGCAACTATGGGTTGCAGAGAAAAAAATGCAGGCACTTTGTTGTGCTAATGAGCAGAGGCAGATGGTGAAGGTAGTATAAAATCACCAAACTGCTGCCTTCATTGCAAGGATGAATGAATTTGTTATTGACACTGAAATTGATACAGCCAGTATCAACAGACAATGCATGAATCTCACTGCATCTTCTTTCAGATGCCAAAGCAAGAAAAACCAGTACTGAATGTGAGATCTGGAAAGAATTAAAGCCTCACTCAACATTTCCTAAGGGTTTCTGACTAAATATCATAGAATACAAAAGATTCCATTTGGGTGTAAGAGACTTAATGACATCATCATGGTGAGAGTTTGTCAGAGAATTTAAGTGTTTTTGAAATAGCAGTTCTACAGTCCATGACATCAATACTTGATATAATTTTGTCTTCCAAAGAGACAAGTGGAAATCACCAATGAATGTTATGGAGTAACAGCTATTATCAAAGCATTTCCTACTGCACCAATAATAGAAGACTGTCCACCTGGCATCACAGACCTTGTATGCAGAAGATCTTTTGACCTGAATGATGCAATTGTTAATTGCCTGGAAACTTTATTAGGTGGATAGATCACCTGAGATTAGCCAAGCATGATGGTGGAATATGTGTGGGCTGTCAGGTGGGAGGGAGCCCATGTATATTGATACAACTTCTCAAATGTGAAGTCAGATCTGGGTTGATCTATCAAAAGGTCAAGAAGATCACTGAACCATGATCACTGGTGCTAGGAGATAGTTGCAGTGGAAGTTCTGACTTTTGCAGAACTGAGGCTGCAATTGCAATAGTAGGAAGGCAATCCTAATGGAAGCTGAATTCATCCCCTGCCCATGCCCTCTGGCCAGCAACCTTACAAATGTAAAGAGAAATTGTTTATCCTTGTCACATACTGGATGCTTTCTCCAAAGTGAGAAAAGCAACTCTGTTACAAACTCCACTAGTAATTCAGTGTATAATAATAATAATAATAATAATAATAATAATAATAATAATAATAATAATAATAATAATGCTTTATTCATAGAGGGTGACTCATTAGTCAAGGACTATTCTCCCTTGAGGCCCTCTTAATGAAAGTATAACAAATGCACATTGTGTGAAGAAGCAATAATAAGTGCTTATATAGTATCCCCTAGGGATGCAAGACTGAGAGTCAAAATTCTCCACAGTGTCAAACTGGGGGGTCAGACTGAGTAAAAAACAAACTTTGGTATCAAAAGTGTGGGTCAAATTAAAATTGAGGAGGTCTCTGAAGTGCAAATGAAGGTAAAGGGAAACACTGACTAGTATGTTCTTCCAACAAAATATCTTTTCTATTAATGTGGCTGTCTCAGAGGGTAATTCCTTCCATGGCACCCAACACAGGACTCTGGTTCCAAACCTCCAGACAATGATAAGGGCATGTGAGCCTTCTTGATGTTGGTGATACACTGTGACAGACATGTTGTCAGCAGAAACTAGGATACACTAGCTCTTACACTGACTATGCACACTTGCCTCAATCAGAATCCAACATGTCAGCAACCAGATATAACAGTGGGTCAGGTCCATGCATAGGGCCCAGGAATTGTCCATCGGTGGAATCAAGAGCTGAAAAATAAGTGCACCACTCATCTCAGAATAACATGATGCTGCCTTCCTTCAGACCACCACATACCTCAGGGAAGCATGTGGCTCAGCCCACCCCACCCACAGGTCAAAAATGGGTGAAGCATCAGCACTGTAACTTAATGAGTGATGAAGGCAAATTAGACTTCATACTGATCATCAACTTTACATTTGTTATTACTCAGAGTCCTTGAGGGTGTCCCACCTCAGAGGATGTTCTGTAGACATTGTATTAGTCACTCACTAATTATTAGTTTCAGTGGAAACCAGTTCATCAAGGAAGAATAATACTAACACTAAGTAGCAGAAACTGACACTTCCTTTGAATGTTTTGTGATTAAATTTCACTAATATATGCCTTTCATGATAATAAAAGGAAAATAAGAGCTGTGTGTGCATGTGTGTGTATATATATATATATATATATATATATATATATATATATATTCATGCATCCCTCATGTACAATCATTGCTCAATTCTGGGTACACAATAGCCAAAAAATGGTTGCTCAGTCAGCTAGTATAAAAAAAGCACCAACCAATGTGATGGTCAAAAGGTTTCTGAGAAAAATTTATAAATCAATTAATTTACCTATCTATTCAAGGGATAATAAACAAGCAACCAATGCCCACTTGATCAAATGACATGCACACCTGTTGAAACAAGATTATTGACTGAATTGTAAATTGCAGTTGTAGTCACTCCCATGTTCATGTACTACCACCCCCTTGTTATTTTCTAGTCAGAAATGCAGACAGGCCAGATTTACATCACTCCAATATACACTGGTCACTTGTAATTGCAATGTTAAAATTATATGTAGAGATGTACTGAACTTTGTTGAACTTTAATTGGAACAGAACCATTTCAGTTTTTGGGGGGGAGGAAATCAAACATTTAAAGTGCCATACCAGTGCAGATAACGTAAATCAAATTCAGTATTATTTGAATAGAAAATAAAGTCTGGAAGCGGTATAAACAAACCCGATGGAAAAATTCTCCATAATAAGTGAGAAATACACTCAGGTGTGTTTTTGAAAATATTACACATTGGACCGATTTTATCGCTCGGTAATTTCCGGAGTGTATAGATTGTCTGACATCACATTATGAACACATGCCTTACTTCCGTTTCTATCGAAATATAAACAAAGCACGTTTTCCGTTCCATATTAGTTATTTTATCATCCCAATCATGTCAAAAGCACATCGTGGAGGTACAAGAAGGGGCAGCGGGGTCAAGTGTGTTGCAGCAAATTGTGGGAATACAAATGCTGGTTAGTTTTCCATGCATTCCTTCCTGAAGGACCAATCACTTCGTCGTAGGTGGGCCGACTTTGTAAAAATGAAAAGAGCAAACTGGGATAGTCCGACTGAGTTTTCTGCCCTCTGCTCCTTTCATTTCACACCTGAATGCTTCCCTTTTACGTATAGATTTGAGGTTAAGCATAGGTGTAGGGCACCAAAGAAAGTCAAACTCAATGATGATGATGTCCCGTCTATCCACTGTGTGGAGGAAACTGACAACCAAACCAATGTAAACAAAGGTATCATAACCTTAAACACCAAAGCATAAGCTGTTTAGACTTCAAATGTTGTCACCATCAGAAGAAGTTACTTGTCAAGTGTCACCGCCAAAGAAAATAAGAAGGGGCTATTCAAAGAGAGAAGCAGCAATGGTGAGTTTTTAATGACATGTAACCATATTATTATATCTATGATATTCAACAAATCAGTCACCACATCATTTCCATGTGTACCATGTGTAGAAGTTAGAATGTTTTCATAATTTCCAAAATAATGCAGTAAACATCCAATCAATCAAGAACTGAGATATAAACATTTGATAAATATAATATAAACATTTTATAAATATTGTTACAATTTTCATAATGCCTTCAATTTTGACCATTTGAATAGAGAAAAATCTTTCTGCTGGTTGATTTAGAAGGCCTACATATATATTTCATTGTCAGACTAATGTGTGCATCAGATTAAATATAGATATTTACAAACATGATGAGGTTTATTCCCATCCCCCAATTAATACAAATCTACAAAACAAAATGGAATGACAGTGGTTCTTCCCAGGGTTTTTCAGGGTTCTTCTTCCAACAGTTATACTGGCTGCCATGTATCGCCTATATTGTGCTGAAAAATGGCGTTAAACACTAGAATAACAACAACAACAACAACCGAGTGGAGTAGAAATATTACAATATTGTATACCTCAAAATTATCTTTGTAATGGAAACACAATATTTAAACTCCCGATGTAGATGACAGTACATTTTTAAAAAAAAAACATGATATTTGGTATGCAAAAGCACATTGGGGTCTTATGGAGTACATGTCATATAGGCATGTTTATTAGTCTAGTAATTTATTGAGTTTAGATATATTTTTGTTAGTGCATATTTTAATTTTCATGTAAGATAGCATAAAACCAAGCTAAGCTGAATATATTTTATAACTTATAGGATCTAAAGTATTTTAAACGCTTGAAGAGATTGTGACCAGCAGGCAAATGAGAACAGTTGTGCCAATGCTGTCATCTGGACAACAAACTTCAGCCCTGGAGGGATACCACTCTGTAATCAATCATTTTGCATCAAAGATGATTGGTTTCTCTTATCATGGAGTGCTTTCGAGGTAAATCTTATATTATTGCACACATTGAAATACTGTTTCAGGTTTTGCAGTGTTTTATATATAGTTCAATATATTCATCTTCAAATTAAATCATAGATATCAAGATCTGATTTTTTGATATCCTGCAATGTAACATTGTATAACAGTTTTTAGTGTTTTGGAATGTTTGCAAATAAAGTATTTGGTTTTTGATAGAGTTATGTATTGTATTTTGCATCTTTATTTACTCTGAAATAGGCTTTGGCTAGCTGCATTGCATTTTAATGAAAATAGCCAAAGAGAGCTAGCGAGCACTAAGAATAGGAGGGTCAGATATAAAATAGTGTATCCAAAGTGCAAGAATGGAGATTACACTGTCAGGAAAATCCTAGTTGACTCAACATATATATAGTAAGAATATGCATTAGTAATTAATAAACAGAAAGGAATATATCACTTAGAGATATAAATACTGTTGTACCAAGTGTAAGTACCTATATTATTTTTTTATATATTAAATTCAAACAGTAAAGGCAAATATTTGATAAAGTTGACACTCCTTTAATTTTAAAGATCAAGATTTCACCCTATGGTAAAAAAATAAAATATGCAAACAATTGTAAATACAAATACTTTTAATTCATGTATTAACTTCAACACAAAGTTGCAGTTTTTGGTTTGTACAATGCATATTAAATTTTCTTATTTTCTTTAATTTACAGATTATGTTGTAAGTCTGATGAAAACAGCATTCAGAATTGGACAGGTAAATGATGAAGGAGTCAAACTTTGGGTAGATGTACCACCACCTATGTGTAGTCTGTATGAGAAGCCTGATAATGATATTGCTACTCAAAATCTTCTTAGAAGGTTTAATCGCTGTCAACCTCATGAAAGCATGTGTAGGTCAGGTTTTGATCAGGAAAGGCAGTGCGGATCCTCTGAACAGCACATGATGGAATGATGACCCTCACTTTCTTGCCCAAGAAGTGCCAACATCACCGAACAAATTGTCTATATTCTGTATACAGATGTCTTCTGCAATAATAATTTGAAAACTAAGTTGAGATTAATTATGCTTTGTGCATTAGATCAAATTAGGAAATCAAAAGTTTTAGTAGCTATTGTTATTGGTCCAGTATGATTTATCGTTATTTTTTATACCAATAAATTTATATGATTCCAAAATAATCTGTGCATGCATATATATATATACCATTTTATTTTCTGACACAAAAACTGAAATAAAACAATATTTGAACATGTATATGTGGTTGTTTTATTTTGGTCATGACTTATCAGTATCACTGTGGCATAAAGGTTAGACGGTGTAGGCCTCAAAAAGAGGGGCTCAATCAATGAAGGTGGCATAAAATGACTGGAAAAAGTGGTTTATTTATTTTCTGTATTAATAATCCCAATACTATGCTGTCATGCATAGATCATGAAAACAAAAGAACATGAAAAATTACTCAGACATTTTACTTACTCATTTCCTTGTTCTGGACCTTCTCCAAATTGTTGTCTATACTGGTAGTATACAACTGTTAAAGCATGGATGTCAAGACAAACTGGACTTAACAACGGATGGTGTGTTATACATTGCATGCCTGGTATTCATTGCAGACACTTTTGACCTTCTCTATGTCACAACAATATACACATTCCCTTGCTGTGGGCATTACCAAACAATGCCCACAATTACACCTAAAATAAGAGTTTCCTTTAATGCATTGTGATGTGCTTATCAAATTCAGGAACAGGTAAAACGTTTAGTACAGCCCTGTAAAATTAAATTAGAGATGAAAGAAAATAAAAGTTGCAAGTAGATGACTACCACATAAAAAGGGTTATTTCGTAGTTTATAGCATACACTATTTGCATAAAAAAAAGAAATTAGAAATTTTAACTTATAATACAGTGTACAAAATATGAATTCAATTTTGCTATCATGTATCAGTAAATATCATGCCTATTTCAGCAGTTGTGCAAAAGTGGATGTCCTCTCCTAGGAATCTTAAGTACAGTAGAACGTCGTTTATCCGAACGTTTATTATCCGGAGCGTCAAATATCCAGACCAGTTTTTATATCTGGACCAGTTTGTTTTTTTTATCAACTACATGTACTGTACATGTATATGAATACGTTTTCGAACAATACAATGCTCAACAGTTGTTTCGCGTGAGGCCAAAAGTGACGGGAAAACCCAAGGTGAGGGATATTTGGGGAATTTCAGTTGATAAGTTGACACTAATCCCTTTTCAAGAATCTCAAAACTCGTTTTAGATACACGTAACGATCCCGTTATAGGCGTCAGAAAGCGTTTCTAATTTAAGCCATTCTAACTCGCCCTAGTCCCGAGGAAATTCTGGATTTGGTAAACATCTGCGTGGAATATTAGGTCAGTTTGTTTCCAAGTGAGGTGGTGTATACGTGCTCTTCTGTTGAGTTGTGAACTGCTATGGCTTCGAATTCAAAACGGAAGCGCAACGTCTTGAACATAGACAAAATTTGCAATATTGAACCGTCTCGCGAAGGGAGAAAGTGGAGCGTCTCTAGCACAGTTTTATAATGTTGGAAAGTCAACAATTTCTGACATAAAAAAAAGCCGAGAAACCATTTTAAATTTTGCGTCAAAACTTGACTCAGAAGATGGCTCGAAGAAAAGGAAAACCATGAGGGAAGCAAACGATGTTGTTCTTGATCGTGCACTCTACTTGTGGTTTTCACAAAGAAGGAGCAAAGGGGACCCGATATCGGGCCCTCTGTTGTGCGAAAAAGCTCTGGAACTTAACGAGAAATTAGGCAGTTCGGCTGATTTCAAAGCTAGCACTGGTTGGTTACAGAACTTTAAATCGCGCCATTGGATACGGGAACTGCAGATTGAAGGCGAATCATTGTCTGGCGATAAGAATTCTGCCCACAAGTTTAAGGAAACATTTTTGCAGCATGTGGAAGAAGAAGGTTACTCCAGAGACGACGTTTACAACATAGACGAGACTGGAGTAAATTGGAAGGATCTTCCAAGAAAGTCATTGGCTTCAAAACAGGAGTCCACAGCACCAGGTTTTAAAGTCAGCAAGGAATGTGTTACAGCCATGGTTTATGTGAACGCTAGTGGAACACACACTTTGCCATTGCTTGTGATTGGCAAATCTAAGAAGCCTCGCTGCTTCCAAAATGTTTCATGCCTTCCTACTCTTTACAAGGTGCAAAAGAGTGCGTGGATGAACTATGCCCTTTTTTCTGAATGGTACTCTAAAGACTTCATTCCCAACGTCAAGAAACTTCGTGAACGTGAAGGGAAAACAGGCAAAGTTTTACTGATTCTCGATAATGCTCCCTGTCACCCACCTGTCGAAATTCTCAATGCAATTGATGACGACTTCAGCGTGATGTATCTTCCACCAAACGTCACTGAGCTGGTGCAACCAATGGACCAAGGCGTCATTGAAAAGCTCAAGAGAATTTATAGGAAACAAGTTTTGCGGAGATTACTTTTGGCAGAAAACGACGAAGAAAGTGTTGCTGCTTTTGCTAACAAGCTCAATATGAAAGACGCCTGTTTCATGTTAGCCGAAGCATGGGACTCGCTCGAAAGACAGAACCTGAAAAATGCATGGAATAAGCTGTGGCCAGATTTAGAAGGCGAAAAAGACTCCAATGACGACCACAGGGAGGAGATTACCGACTTTGTCCAATCGATCCCAGGATTTCAAGAATGCGATGAAGAAGATGTAGAAACCTGGATGGCATGCGATGCAGAAGACTGTGGATTTCAAATGCTAAATGATGACGAGATTGTGACTTCCGTGCAAGAAGAATCCGACCCTGTCGACGATGAAACGGATGAAGACGAGGACAACAACAACAACGAAAGTAGCAAGGGTCCATCAAATGCTGACGCGCTTGCTGCTTTAGAGACAGCTATGGAGTGGTACGAACAACAATCAGAGTGCTGTCCTAGTCAATTACTGCTGCTAAGAGAATCAGAGACCTTGCAGCGAAAAAACGAAGATGTACAATGGTACAGCGAAAAATAAGTGATTATTTTCCACAATAAAGGTAAAATTGCGACATTTTGCACCTATTTTGCTCTTTTTTCACGCACGTTTCCCGCATGTGATGATTTTCAATATTCGTATAGTGTCCGGTTTCATATACTGCATGGATCGCATTCGGTTTTCGGTTATCCGAACAATCGCGTATCCAAACGGTGTCCGGTCCCAATTGATTCGGATAAACGACGTTCTATTGTACTTCTAAATCACATATATTTTTTCACAGGTTTTCGAAGATTACAACTGTTATCCAATGTACCTTTCATTTATCAACATATAAATACGTCTCTACCCATGAAATGCAATTCCCTTTTTACATCCTTTATTAATATTACAGGTGAGAAACATTCATTTGTAAATGAATATGATACTGTGGAACACTACTGCAAATATCGTCGGATACATATATTTATCGTAACTTAGGCCATAGACATATTCAGAAAAAAATTTCCATGAACTGTCTGTCAATCTATCTCGTCTTTCTTCTTCATAATCTTCATCTGCAGCTTCAGATTCATCGGTATTGGAAACATAGGGTTCAAACTGGTTCGGATTAATTTGGGTGCCGGCAGCCGCTTGTACACCATTATCATAATATTCTGAGCTTATTAAATCACCATCTTCGAATGGCTAAGACCCGCAGGACAGTGACAATTCACTTCCTTCAAAATTGCATCTTTCGTGTTGAGTTTATGAAGACTTTTTCATAATATGACGATATTCAACAGAAATCAATTATTTGCTGAATTTCACAAAGCATGCTGCTTCACACTCTTTTTTATTGAATATTTTAAGACCATTGATATTATTATGCTATATAAGACCTGTTACATAACATGTCAATGTCAACAACTGGGAGAACTGTGCTAACTACCTCCCACATGGAGCCTAGCTGTCACTGTAGGGAGTTCAAAAAGCAGAGGAAGACGGGAAAAGAAAACAAGCTGAAAAGAGAGCCATAAAGAAAGATAAATAAAAGGTTACTCTGGAGCTACACCATCGTCTCCCGTAGATGGACGAATGCCAAGAAGAACATAGCATAGCAAGATGGTACTTTGTGGACATCCACTTTTGAAAGCCCATTTTGAAACCTTTTATATAAAACCCCATTTTTGAAACCTTTCATCTGTTATTCCATCTTAAATTTTTCAAATCCTCATTGTGTTGTTGCGAGGTTTCACTGTAGTATTTGGATTGCATAGGGGTGACCTTTGGATCAATTCACTACGCAATACAGTCTATTGATTACACCCAGAATGGCCATTATAAAGATAGAAAAGAAAATGACAGTTACAGAGACAAACCTATAATGACAAGTCTTGGGCAAACTTGCAATGTCTGGAGAGCTTGCTCTATTATAATTTAGATTAGTATGTCTGGGAGCTTCTGATTTCATTATCAGCCTTTCTACCATAGATTTAGAATTAATATAACTGTCATCCATAAGCAGAATTTTTTTCAATCGATGCAGTCTGGGATAATACACAATCCTTCTAAAAGCAAATGACAGTACTGATTCTCAACAACACAACACACTGTCGACACTTACAGTACAGATGTATATTTTTTTAATCATAAACTGCTAATTTATCAGAAACATTTTACTTTAAAATATATCTTACAGAAGATTTTTTGGTACAATAGTCTAGTGAGGTTAGTATCTTGAACACATCCAACAGGCCTATAAAAATCTGATGATCAACAATTCATACTAGGCTGGGTCAATGTGTTTTGTCAATAAGGAAACTCAGATGAAAACATTTTGCACAATGATAATTAACCCTCCTTATATAACAAAACCAATTTTCACATAAGTGTGTCTACAACACAAGTATAATACCACATACCCGAGAATAACAGCATGTCTTCAGCCAGCACCATGAATGGTAGTATCTCAGGTACATGTCTGAACATACATAGGTGGTGTATTGAGTATTTTACATATGTAGAAAATCTGTCCACCTTTTTTTCCTCATTGATTCTGATTTTCCTTCACATGAATATTTTTTAAATATTCTGACAAAATGTCATTGGAGTGATACAACTGGCATTTATTTTCAGGTAGCCCATCACTCAACATGCCATCATCATCACACTGTCAGATCAAATGAAAAAATAGTTGTTTTTTTTATTCCGAAAACTGAAAAGTTAATTAAGTAACAATTAAGTAAAGTCTGTCAAAAATCAAAGTCATCAAAGCTTTTAAAAGTATCAATGAAAAAGTGTGTGTGTGTGTGTGTGTGTGTGTGTGTGTGTGTGTGTGTGTGTGTGTGAGACGTATCTGATGAGCTGAAATATGAAATGACCCTATTTCACTCACACTCCTGAAAATCAGTATATGTGTCCATCTTTGTAAAATAGTTTACCCATACCAGTACTAAGTCTTCGGTCCTACTGGAAATAAATTTAAGGTACCCCAGAAATGTGTTATGTCCTTATTTGGCCAAATGGTTTCCTTTCATTATTCAATGTTTAATCAAACAATCTATACTCTAAGAAGCACAAAATAGTGGAGGTGTGAAACCCTGTCATTCCCCCCAGGGCTTTATTGCCTAGCTAAGAGTCCCTCACTCATCTACATGTCATTGCAGCACTGACAGCTCAGGAAAGCTCTTTAAAGTTAGACATACATTCTTATTAATTCAAAGGAAGGACAAAACAATAGAATTTACTTTTATTATTGTCCCCAAACATAGCTATATAGCTAGTTTACAGGTGAAACCAATCAAAAAAGTATACTGATTAGGTATTATGTACTTTTGAGTTGTTCTGTTTATGTGAAAGTCCATTTTGAGACCTTTCATATGAAAGGGGAAAAAAAGCAGGAAGAAATGGCCATGGCTCACAAGGTCACAAAGGACTTGCAGAAACAATTCAAAATCAGAAGAATAGACACAGAGAAAGGATCCTATATTAAATGCAATCACAAGAAAGGAACTAAATTTCTGGATCTGCAAGAGATACAGAGGGAAAATATACCCAGGGTGTCAGCCATGCTGATAGCACTCAAAATCAGAGACCCATATACAGCAAAAGATTAACAGAAATAGGTATAAAGGTTATACAATACGATCACAAGGCAACTCACAAGCTATACCTTACGGCGAAATAAACATACACGGAGAGAAAGTAGTAGTAAAGAAAACAGAACCCACATTAAGAAATATTAAAACACGGACAAGAGAGCTAAATTTATCGATATACCTTTATAAGACACATTAGAGTGTTTTGAAGAAAAATTTGAGATTAAAGTATTGATATCAAGACTCAGAACAGTTCCAGGATTCACAAAACACAACGGAACCAGGATACTGGAAATCGAAAAGACCAAGCTTCGAACAATAAAAGGGGCTTTCTATCTACATGGATTCATAACCAAAGCATGGTACACAGGATGTATATACCATAGGAAGTGCAACTGGTGCAGAGAGACACCACATAATTGTCCTAAAATCGCAGAAGAAATGCTAGAACCCACCAACATTGGAAACTCAGATACACAACACCAAAAACAGCAAAGAGCAACTGAAAAGCAAATACCCATGCAGATACAGAACCAGCTTCAAAAACAACAGGAAACAATTATGGATCAGAATAAAGAGAAGAGAAACAGAGCAACAAAAGTTAAAAAAGGGGAAAAGACACAACCGAACGCAAATATCTTGATGATATCAAATAGTCTAGAAGAACGGGGTATCAAGAGAGAGAGAGAGAGAGAGAGAGAGAGAGAGAGAGAGAGAGAGAGAG
Source organism: Unio delphinus (assembly GCA_029339505.1). Classification (NCBI taxonomy): domain Eukaryota; kingdom Metazoa; phylum Mollusca; class Bivalvia; order Unionida; family Unionidae; genus Unio; species Unio delphinus. The sequence goes on from JAQISU010001238.1 coordinate 7,191,576, forward strand.
AGAGAGACCACAACAACAACAACTTAGAGAGAAAAAAAATGAAATACTCAAGGACATACAGAAACCACCACCACAACAGCTACAAGAGATAGGGAAGAAAAAACAGTCTTTAAAGGACAATAACAAAACCCCAGAAAAAACAACAAAGAAATCAAAAAGAAATAGACAAGAAATATGAGAAAAATGAGGAAGAAGAATTTGAGAAAACTGGAACACCACAAGAATATATGACAGAAGAACAAATATTCGACCAAGAAATAGCAAAAAGAAAGCAAAAAAGAAGGAAAAGAAAGGAAGATCAACAAATGATGGAGGAATACATGTACCATGACGATTGTCTGGAAGAAAAATTTGGAAATATATATTTAAACAAAATAATAAACAAATAAACAAAATATTTAATTTAAAAAAAATTAACCAAATAATAAAAATTACAGTTACTCAAACTATAGCACACAGAAACATCATAAACAATAGGGCCTCCCCCAAAGTGGTCTGTGAAGATCAACAAGGAAAGCACCCTCTGCCCCCAATTTTTAAAAATTTCTAACCAGCTAATCAGTTGTTATTAAATTTTTTCAGAAGCCCTTCATGAGATAATATATGGATCCTATTTTTAAAAACAAATCATAACATGAGGTTCAAGTGGGACTGAGCATGCTCACCTGATCACATCTGCCAGTATCCAAATGCAAGGTTAGCTGACCAAGAAATCCTAGTTAGTAGGATGCTTTATATGAAAACAAAGTGTTTTAAGGTTCTCAGATTTTGTGTCTTCATCATGGCAAATCAGCATAATTTTTTCCAATATAGAATGGTCTCTATACTTTCACTCAAATTTGCATAATGGGGCCAAACTTTCAGCATGTAGTTTAATGTCTGCCAACATGTAATTCCCATGTAGATAAAAGCCTACCTGTGATTTCATATGACGGCATGGACTTGGACCCAAATGCAAAATTATATAAACAGCCAGCAAATGCTGTGAATGGCATGATCCCTGCCCTACCAGAAACTATTTTAGTTTTGTTGGTTTAATAACACTTTAATACATTCACTCAATATCATGCTAAGGAAATGGGAGCTATTAGTATCTTTCTCAAAGACACACCAAGGCAGCTGACCCAGAGTAGCTTGGATGGGTAAAGATCCCACATCACTTTCATTATGAGATCAATGCTCTATCAACTGACACTGGTGGAAGAATAGTCTGATGTTTTTCCTATTACTGATCATTTACATCCAACCTCTGTATGAATGGGTTTCAGTCATGGGTACGATCAATGTGGGTACGTGAGGAGGCTTTATATTAGCTTTCCATAGGTCATGGTTCTTCAAGGGTTCTAGTTGCTGCCACATATTATAGCCAATCATGTGCTGAAAAATGGCATGAATTCAATGACAACCAACCAATGATAGTAGGCCTAGAGATCATGCAACATTTGAAAAATAGTTTGTGCCGGGGATTTTTGTCAAGATTCAATCTCAAACCTTTGTCAGTTCAGTTTTATGATCTACTGATCTGGGTCCATGTTGATCAAAGTTGAGTGATTATTATGTAGTGTTAAATATAGTAATGCATTCAACTTCTCTAATACTGATCCTTATTTGCCAGGTCATTATAGGCTAACAGATTTGTATTAATGCTTTTCACAGTCAAGAAAGTATTGTACACGAGTAATTAACCCTTTGAACCCTAATCTCCCCCATATTTTGGCACCCTAACCCGAGCCTCCCCGGCAAATTTTGACAATTCTATAGCGAATCTAGCAAATAACATAACACAAGCCGGTATACCGGCCTGTCGGGTTATGACGGTAGATAGCGAGGCCGGTATAACGGCCTTTCAGGTATATACACCGTTACAATAGGCCGGTAAACTAGCCTGTCGGGTTCAAAGGGTTAAAACAATATAGGTGGACAAACAGGTGCAACTTAACAGCACTGCAGCCATTAATTCTAGATATATTCCCTCCAACTGTAATATGGAAGTGGAGACTATTGATTGGATGTGTCCTTCACTAAAGCACTTATAGGACACTTATGGGAGTAATTTGGCTGCTACAGTTTAATTGTTTGATACAAAATCATGCAGCCTTGTTTTTGGTGGCCACTTAATCTCGTTTTGTCATGATATAACCATTAAATCTGTCTGCACATTTTTTACGTCTGTAGGCAAGTCGCGAAAAAAAGCAACTTCATGGCGGTAGAGTGCGCAGCTTTATTGCACTAAGATGAATATTTAAAAAATGGAACATTCTGTGGAGATATAAAGCTAGTTTTTTATGTAGCAAATTTATTAAGAGAAAGGGGCATATTAATACATGTATAGCATGGTTGACAGATGGAAGAAAGTAGGTCTCAGTGGTCCACTCTTGAGACATATAATACCCTAGCTCTCAGCAAGGCAGGTAAACCCTGGGGTAAATCCTGCCCCAAGCTTTATGCTCTACTCCCATTTTTGGAATTTGATTTATGCCTTGGCCCTATTTCACTGTTCAATTGATTCCCCTCTTTCATAGTAATGTGCCCCTTCTGGATGAGCATATTGTCTTTATTCCACATTAATTATAGAGCACAGTCTTAAATGAACTATCTGTCATTATGGTCCACTACTTCGTGACTTCCAAAAGATCAACCGAAAAATGTTCGCAAAAACAAGAACACATCATGGTTTATCAAGACTATTACTCTGTCAAAGCACTTTCATGGTGAATTTTTTTTTACAAAATCCATGAGGTGATTCAAATACACACACACACACACACACACACACACACACACAATTATAGCAAGCTCCATTATAACACAAATTTGGGTATATCACTGTTGTGGTGTGGCTCCCAAAATTTCATATACATGTACATGCATTTTTCTATTCCGTAATCTGCTTATGTTGACATCTAGCACGAGTACTGTATGTTGTGAGATATCTGTTTTTTTTGTTGTTGACATTTTTGGTAGCGGAGATCAATTAACTGGATGAGGCATTATCTCATAATCTATCTTTCGCTGGATTTTCGGCTGCTAATTAGTAATTAATATATTTACATAGACTGACATCTGTACAATGTGACTCAATTATAACATGCTCTGTTATAACATGAGTTCAGATATAAAACACTTGTCGTATGGCTCCTGAAATTTCATACACATGTATTTCCCATACACAAAAAAAAAAATCTTTCTTAAAAGTAAAAAAAAAAAAAAACCTTAAATCGTTTATTATCATTTTGAGGAATAGATCATGTATGAATAAGAAAAAGATAATTGTGGCATGGCTCCTGAAATTTTATAGGCATTTTGCTCATACACATAAAAGTTTTTCTTCACATAATGTGTAAAAAGTTTATTCTGGAATTGTGTAGGGTTTCACCGATGTCGCAAACTTCAATTTTGTTCCTTATTGGCAATAAAATATACCATCTGGTAATTTTTGTATTGCTGATATTGTTGGCTGTTTAAACTTGTATATACAACCATTGGTTTGGAGTGGAGATGTTCAATGACCCCATGAAAGGATACCACAAACTGGATATAAAATGCACTGAAATTTATCTATTGTTACATAAACAAATTGTGTCCATATTGACAAAACATCTAAACAGTGCATAATTACATCACCACTGCTCTGTACCCTACACTGGCTATCGATTCGATACAGAATCAAACACAAAATTTGTTCTCGGTGCTATGTTTCAATGACAGACTCCAGTCCAACATACCTATCCAGCCTCACCCATGTGTATACACCAGCTAGATCCTTACGCTCATCTTCTGATAATCGTATACTCATTGTTCCCAAGGTGAAAACAAAGTCATATGGACAAAGTTCATTTGCACACCAGGTCCCGGTGACGTGGAACGAATTGCCCATTGAAATTAGACACAAAGACACAGTGGTCCCTTTTAACAGTGCTCTTAAGACTCACCTGTTTCAACTGCAGGGACAAACTTAGCAACCTAATCATGTTTTGTATCTTATATGTTTTCAGCATGTTTTTATGTTTTCCAATTTCATTGTTTTTGTCATTGGTTGTTCTGTAGTGTAGTCATATCATTATTGATGGTGTAAAGCGCTTAGAGCATCAAAAGACAAAGTCCTCATTATTATTATTATAATTATTATTATATCATAACCAGCTTAAGTTGACATCTTTGAGAACTGTTTGTTGTGAGATATTCTCTTTTTGTTGTTGACATTTCTGGTAACAGAGATCAACTGGATGAGGCATTATTTTGCAATCTATCTTTTATTGGATTTTCAGCCACTAGTAATTAATATAATTACAAAGACTGACGTGTATGTGGGTGGTAAGTAAAATTCTTCTTTTCACTCAGAATTAAATCCTTCAGAAAACACACATTTTCTGTAATAATCTCTGTCATCAGACCAGAACACCTGTGTCTTGTCCGTTGACCCTCTTAAATTTCTGATGCATGTGTGGAAGGCAGCATTATGTTGCTACCACAAATGATAAAAAAAAACAAAAAAAATCTTACATTTTCAATACACAAGGAGTAACAGTAACTAGAACAGATCAAATGATGGCCAATTCCTATTTAAAATTGTACCCAGATAAAATAGTTTGCTAAAATTTCAAAGGAAACAGATTACCTTTGAAGCACTGATTGTCATGAAAACATAAATTTTTGCAGCAAATATATTATACTTCTCTCTTTTCATAACAAATCTGAAAAATAAACATCCAAGTAGATCAACTATACACAAATAATCCCATACATTTATTTGTCTTTTTCTCCAATGGACACAACCTGCTGATATGCCAGTTGAGCTCTTTTTGCAGTTTTGGCAAAGATTTATTTAGCCTTCCTTTTTGTCACCACCTATGATGTGCAATTGTTTTTTTTCTTTCTGGTGCTTGTATTGGCCACACACAAAGCACATATTCTGACAGAGGGCCACATCTGTTCTCAAGCAAGAAATCTTTTTTCTTATAGTAATTAACTGCACTTTTTCCAGATGACTTCTGAGCTACAATATTTCCATATACAGCTTCTTTTGTAGATGCTGTTCCAAACACTTCCAACCGCGATTACTGTAATTCTTATTCAGATATTTCTTGCAGGTCACAAAATGCCTGCCCTCAAGCATTCAGTTTTCTTATAAACTGACCAACTAAATTTCTGTCACATTTTCGCTCCAGCCATTCTCATTTACATTTGTTTTTAAACCTTTATCTTTATTGTGTCATGCTCTCCCTCAGTAGGGGCCCCAAGAGGCAGAGTGGTCTAAAGTGCTCTCTGTTACGGATCATTGCCATCTCACCTCTGTCTGCGTGGGTTCGAGTCTAAGATTCGGCTAATGTAGTTATGTGAGAAAGTTTACCAGTATCTTCTCGTTGGTCAGTGGTTCTTTCTGGAGGTTTCCCGGGTTCTTCCTCCACCAAAAATACTGGCCGCCATGTATAGCCTATTGTGTGCTGAAAAATGGTGTTAAAATCTACAACAACAACAACAACAACAACAAAGCTCCCTTAGTCAGTTTTGGGTATTTTGCACTTGATATCAAGTTCTTCTGTTGAAGCCAGTTTTCAAGTTTATGTTAATTTTTTTTCAGATCATTTGGATTTAAAAAGATTATATCATTTCTCTGGAAATATTTGATGTGCTCAAACAAAATTCAAAGAGAATTCTTGAACAAAGACATTTAAAATTTATTTGGATTTTTCTCCAAGGAACTGTAGATACATCACAGTAGAGGATACAGCATACCTCATCGCTCTCCATCTGGGATTTTCAGCGCGCTTCAAACTTGAGATCATTAAAACATTTAATTACATGAAATTCGTGAATAATTCTTAAATTATTTTTGGATTTAATTCTTAAAACTAGAAGTACTTTTTTTCCATTGTTTTTCCAGGGAAATTATTTTTAAAATTTTACAGTTTGTTGTTTTCACTTTTCTGTGTTACTGTTTATTAAAGCCTAAACATGTAACAAAGTATATACTGATAGGAGGTGATTTCTTTCCACAAAATATAAATTCCTTACCAATCCTTCATCAGTGATGATATGTGATTGGACATGTGAAACAAATCAACAGATCAAAATAAAATCATCTTGTTTCTTTCCACAAAATATAAATTCCTTACCAATCCTTCATCAGTGATGATATGTGATTGGACATGTGAAACAAATCAACAGATCAAAATAAAATCATCTTGTCCTTCACTTATAATAAATTGATTCAAAAAGTTAACAGCATGCATTTCCATTTTGTTAGTTGTACATTCTTTACAATGAGTATAAAATCCAACTACAAACTTTGGGATGCTCAATAAACATTGTGTGTCCTCCATATGCCAATGGATGATGAGTGGCTTCTCCAGAAAAAAACAACCTCGAAAGGAAATAAAAATGAAATAATATGAACCCATGCCCCTTATTTGTGAGTTCAGCAAGCATACCACTGAGTCACTATAGCTCATGCCTCCATTATTCACCTCTTTGGAGATGCAAAAGTGTGCATCTGATGAATTCTAGACCTCTGAACCCTCAACACATCTTTTAACCTGCCTCACTGTATAATAATGACTTTATTTAAAGAGGGCAACACCATTAGTTAAGAACTAATCTACCTTGAGGCCCTCATGCATGAGACTGAGATATCATCCCTACCATTTTCTGTAAATCAATCAGCTGACAAATGCAAAGGCATTTTCTGCAAATATTTGTTTGATAGTAATTAAAGTTTTGTACAAGTACTTAAAGTCTCTTAACTATTTTGATGATGGCAAAGCGCAAGATAACAAGAAGTCATTTGTTGGTGCAGATTTACAGGGAAGTAACACTATTTCTGCTTGTGTGTTACAATCATCAAAGTCTTCAGTGCCTGGCATGAAAATATTGCCAACTCACCGATGTCAAAGTCTTAATGCCTGGCATGAAAATATTGCATATTCACCGATGTCAAAGTCTTCAACGCCTGGCATGAAAATATTGCCAATTCACCAATGTCAAAGTCTTAATGCCTGGCATGAAAATATTGCAAATTCAATGATGTCAAGATTGACTTCAATGCATGGCATAAAAATATTGCCAATTCACCGAAGTCAAAGTCTTAATGCCTGGCATGAAAATATTGCCAATTCACCGATGTCAAAGTCTTCAATGCCTGGCATGAAAATATTGCCAATTCACTGATGTCAAAGTTTTCAATGCTTGGTATGACAATATTGCAAATTCACTGATGTCAAGATTGTTAACTGGTGACAGGCCAAGTACTGATACTAGCAGCTTGTGATGGAGAAAAGTGTTTGACTGACTTTTCTTGTCTTCTTATAATCCTTCAAAATGAGAAAAAACCCACAAATGTAATGTCTCACAAATTGTTTTTCGTGCTGCAAAACATGATACTATGAAGTGATAACCATCTTATTTCTCAGCAATTTTTCAGGAAAAAGTCACTTGTCATCCATTACACACTCATCAAGAAAAATAAACAAGATGGTTTTTCAAGCTTTGATATTTCTTTTTCACTAATTCTGTTCTTGGTCAAAATAAGTTGCAGACATCTATATATTCAGCAATTAAGTGATAATAGGCTTGTGTTTGAAGATATGAGAACATGAATGACAATTTGACCATTCATATTTTTACTACTAACACGTCAATATCCATAAATCTTTGAATATAAGACTCTTGTCATAGATCATGCATTTAGCTGCTGCAAATTTTAACCTTTAAATGTTCTTGTATCTATTATTATCAGTTATTATCACTTACTGATAGTAACATTTGTTCTGTTGTAAGGGTGCAAATTTCTGTCAATCTATGAAGAGCACATTAATTTAGGCAGAACAATTAATTAGATTTATGGGGACATGTGGTTGTCAAATCACAATACTGCAATGGTTTCTAATGTCTGTGTCCGGTGAGGAAGTGATTTTAATTAAGCTGTCATTTATTTAACCATCAGACAGAAGTAAAAAGGTTAACTTCGATTTCATATTGAAACTGTCCGAGTTGAGCTTTCCAGTAACAGTTATTTGGAAATCTAGAGGTCAGGCTGATCGCAATTTTGGTGTCTGGTTATAAAAGGCAGTAGATATATTTAATTTGATTGTTTATGCTAATGAAGGGGCATGTTACCCACCTCAAATTTCTTAGTCTTAAATGAGACCCATCAGAAAATCTAATCAGTCTACATTTTCCTGCAAGAATGAAAATATAAAAGACTCCAAGAAAGAATTTATAAGAAATTCTCTTGTAAAACATTTGTCAAAGGGAACGGATGTCTGGAAAGCCATAAAACACAATACATGGGTAAAAGCTAGCAAGGCTTTAAAGCATAAGGTATTTGCATCAATAACATGTAATATGTTGATACTAATTTAATGATTTGCATGAATTTATTTGTTTATATTTGCATGAATTTATTTGTTTATATTTGCATGAATTTATTTGTTTATATTTGTAATCAATTTTCTTGATATGAGTATGGCTGTGTCGAGTTCATCTATCGGAATTCATATTATCTTCTTTCTTTGACAAATTGTTTGAATTTGTCATCTTGTATATATAGAGATTTCTACGATTTCATGCAATACTTTAGTTGATATGATTTAAAATAATCCGTTTGAATTCACTTATCTTAGATAATTTCACACATGATAAAGACCTGAACGTGTGTTTCACTAAAAATAATGTAGTTAAGCAATGTAATGAATTTTCATTTATTCGTGAAAATGAGACGAGAACGGAACCATTATGTCTCATCTGATGTTAATGTGAGTCAATGATGAATTAGCCATTAGGAAACACATTAAATTTATGATGCCACGCTTGGTATCTGTTTGAATTCAGACAGGATGATATCTGATATAACGAGAGGAATGATCTATTCCTAGTAGGATACCTGACAGAAGTTTTAGGTTGTTTCTCTGTTTATTCTGATTGAGGAAACAGCTCTACTGACGTATCTACACAATGATGTATCCATGTACCTATTTATTCAAGAATCTACGTACTTACATAGCCACCTACCCACACAAAGTTTGAGGGCCGAAAAGAGGTGAGACAGTAGGGAGTTTGGAGAAGGAAAAAAGTGAAAGGGCTTAGAGGAACAACCACAGTGAAGTTGGAGTGAACCAGATTTAAATAGGTTATGAAGTTATACAAGACAATGACTTAAGATTGTTCACTTGAATCTATGATGAGCTAATTCTATCATTTAAAACAGATTGGCTATTTATATAAATATATTTGTGTTTAAAATTCAGTGAATGATTTTTTTTTATATAAAAAGAAGTATCTTCCTAATGTAATGTATTATCACAGTTGTTTATGTAATTAATTAAAGTTATTGGGGGGGGGGGGCTCTTGTCATTCTATTCACATCTCTGCTCAAATCTCTATCTATTCCACCTATACGTTTCACACTTATATTTATATTTACTCCACCTGGGCAATAACACTGAGAGCGATCAACCTCTAGATAATGAGAACCAAATAAAAGCAGACACCTTGAAAGAAGGTACATGTACATGAAAGAAGGTACAATCTCACAATCAACCCACCCCCACAAGGTGGCCTACACTGTTGCTGTTGTAAAGTTTCTTTTTAATCCGAAACTTGTCGTGCGAAAACTGGTCCTACCACGATTGCAATAATTTGAGTAATAAAGCATGATAAGGTTATTAATTATACACTTATTTTTATTTACTCAAGAAGAGTCAGAATGTTATGGCCATTTCCTTAAGTTGGAAAATGACACTCTTCTTTTCTAATTCCATATCACCATCCTCTCAAACAAGGCTAAACAAATTTTCCTCAAAGTTTCCTGGTTTGAACTGAATAGTTGTGAACAATTATGCTGTACCTTCACTTGACATGTACCACCAAATGAGTAACATTCTCTGTAAAAAAAATTGTATCATTAAGTTCCTAGAATCTGTCTGATCTCATTGTAAATAACTGTTATAATTATGCCATCATTCCTGAACCATGTCCCCTTCCCATTCAAGCTTCTCACACCAATACTAGCCACAAAGAGAAGCTGTCCATCATTCAGCTGTTTAAAACTTCTGTGAAGAAAAATGAGAAATGCACAACAACTGTAAATTTCATACTGTACATATTCACTTACAAGTCAAACTGCAACAAAAAAAAAAATCCTGATCTGCTGAAACATAATATGCAAGCAGATCAAGGTCTATGTTGTTTGTTCTACTAATTATTTCTAACTGAAAAGATCCAGAACTGCTGGTGCATTATGTAATTGCAGTTCTGGGTCTATGCAGTTTGCAGCTGGACTTGTCTCACAAGTGAGTATATACAATAAGTGGGTCCGTTGCCCCATGCACTTAAGAAGTTTTGTTTCTAACAGTTTTAAAACAAGAGACTGTTGTTACACATGCTTCATTCATAAACTATGATATTCATCTCGGCTGATCAGAATATCCACCAGCTAATTCAAGGCTTCAAGCCAAACAATATCTCATGAAAACTTGCATGAAATTCTGGACTGTCTGATAAAAAGTCTGAAGGAGTTAATAATTAATGTATCTCTAGATTTTGAAGCCTTTGAGATTTCTTTTATAAGGGTGCATTAAACTTTTCTTACCTCTGAGCTATCAGGTTGGGAATGCGGCCGCAATTGACTATGTTCCACTCTGTCTCTGCTGCGCCTCCGACGCCACATGTGAGATCTTAGTCGACAAGGACTCACGACACAAATTATTATAAATAGTCCGGGCATTAAAACTACACTAATAATTATCACAATAATCTTGATAAAGTCAACATTGGAGGCTGAAAAGAAAAGAAAAAGATAAAGAAAATTATTATACTAAACTTGATAGCTATTTTGACAAAGTAAACAATGGGGGTCTAAGATAGAGGAAGTATGCAAACAATGCTACAATGTATTGTAATATGACTTTTGAAAGACTGGAACAAAATTCTTAACAATGCCACTGTAGTCAATGTCCTAGATGTTTCTATAATATTGTGATAGAACTCACGTCTTACTACTTGCCAAGATAGTAAAGTCAAAAATAAAATAAGTTCCCGTTGTAGGTCTGATATTACTCACTTGGGTAACTGATATTCTAATTTACACATGTACTTGAATTAAAATTAAAGAAATGTCTGAATCATCGAGCTATGTTTTAGTTTTATCTTGTACTTCATGTTTACATTTATTTGGAAGGGTTTATGATTATCTCAGTTTTACATTTTCTGAACTTATTCTATAGTTCCACCATGTAGTCACTATTGTGCTGAGGTGCCATAACATGTGACTACCAATACAAGGTTGGTGTCACTTGTCTTTTTTTTTGTTGTTGCCCATATATAAAGAGAACAAATTTAATGTTTGATTCTGAATTGAATGGATAGCCAGTGTAGGGTACAGATCAACTGAGAGGTGTGCTCTGATAGAGGTAATCTAAGGATGATCTGAGCAGTTGTGTTTTGAACTTTTTGAAGTTTCTGGAGTATATATTGAGACAAACCAGACATAATTGAGTTACAATAATCCAATCATGACATTGCTAATGAACATACAAGTGTTTCAGTGGCATCAACTTAAAGATATTTGAGAATGGCGCTGATGCATCTTAGCTCAAGATATGCCGCCTTGCATATGTTCATGAATTGTTGGTACAATGTTAGAGTACTGTCCAGAATAACACCTAGGTTTTGTACTGACTGTGAATTTAATGTTGGTGCTGCAGATATTTATTGTCTCAGGTAAAAGATGTGAAAGAGAAAGTCTTTGTGTTGTGATAAGAATGACCTCAGTTTTATCATCATTCATCTGCAGCTTGTTATGTATGTGTCATCCATGATTTCACATCAGAAATGCACCTCTCTACTCCATGGATGGTAGCATCAACATCAGTTGGGTGGTTAGACTTCTACATCAGCATACAATTAGTGAGACACTGGATGATGATCTATGACACTTGAGGGCAGCTGAGTGTGTAGAATGAAGTGAATAGGTCCAAGAAGACCCCTGTGGAACACCACAATATAGATCAACTGGGCTGGAGTGTATTCCATTTGAAGACACAATTTGCATCCTGTTGACTAAGTAGGACTTGAAACAAAGTAAGGCTGTACTGTGAATGCCAAATACATACTGAAGATGGCGAAGTAATATATCATGGTCTACTGTGTCAAATGCTGTAGACAAATCAGGGAGGGTAAGGACTGTAATCTTTCCTCTACCCAAAGCAAAGAGAATGTCATTAACTATATTCAGAAGAGTAGTTTCAGTACTATGGCAAGGGCGATATGAAGAACGTACATTTGCTAAAAAGACTGTTTGAAATCAGGTGAGACACAAGTTGGGTTAGAACAACTTTTTCTAAGATGCTTTTTATGAACAGGCGATTAGAAACTGGGTGGTAGTTTTCTAAATCGTTATGGTCGAGTTTTGGTTTCTTCAGCAGAGGCTTTACAATGGCAGTTTTGGAAAAATGATGGGAATTCCCCAGATGAGAGAGGTATTAATAACATCAGTCAGTGAAGGCAATATTGGATCTAAGCACTCAAGCAGCAGTGATGTTGGGATTGGATCAAGTTCACATGACTTTGGTGCATTCTTCATCATGATTGTATGTATTAAATCCATAGAGACAGGTTCAAATGCTGCTAATGGTTGCCACTGAAATTCTGTATTGCAACTGTTTGGTGACGAGTCAACTGAAATTGTGTTGTCAAGTTTATTTCTAATGGTTTGTACCTTGTCACGGATGAAATTTGCAAACAGGTCCGGAAGGTCGACTGGAGAGAAGGTAGTTGGAAGTGGTGTACGTTTGTTTCTTGACATTAGCTTGTTAGTAATCTTGCAAAGCTCTTTGCAGCTGGAACTTTCCGTGATCTTAGTATTGTAGGGAAATAAAATTTCGCTGCATGGACTATGTTTGTGACATTCTTAGTGTTCATCAATGGCACACTAAAACCAGCCAGATTATGGGAGAAATGAATGCAAAAGATGAAATCTAAATCTCAGAAACATTTCAGTAGATAAGCATACTGGGCTCTTTTTTGTATGAAAAGCAAGATATACATCACATACATTTTAAAGAATGTGTGACTAATGGTTCTGAAATGTACGAAATACCTAAACTAACGAATATGCATGTGATCAGACCCCCTCTCCTATAAATACAAATACTTCAGGCACTCATATAGCATTACCATTTTAAGGTGTTTAGTTGTTTTGGTTGGCTTTTAATGGTCAATGAGAGTAAAACCAACTGTAATAATACAACTTTATTCACATGACTGTATCTACATATATTCCTTGTTTCTCAGATTAATCTAATTCGTAGTTACTTGTAATAGTATTATTTTATCTTTCTCAAATGTTTTAAATTACAAATTATTTAATCTAGTCTCTAAGTGTTTTATTTTTCCTAACTGAAATAACTTGCTTTACTCTAACTTAAGCAACCTGCATTCTAAAAGTATGTTATGGAATCTATTTCTTTTTTTCTGCAAAGTGGAGAACACCACATAACCCCAGACCTGTGAATTTCATTACTCATGATAATACTTTGGCTGCATTGCATTAATAGGCAAAATGGGATACTTATGCTGAACTTGCTTAAATGTTTTTCCATCATTTGTAAAGCATGTCATATTTGATGACAGATTAAACTGAAAGCACTCAATGTCATGATGTTTTGTGTCAAAATAAATCTGTGCATTTTTTTTAAGAAGTCATTTTAAGGTGTTTTTATTTTTAGTAACAGTAGCCACATTTTGCAATGAATGGAAATCATCTGAGCAAACTTGAAAGACGTTCATGCAAGGATGTTTTTAGTCAAATTAAAATGCGCTGTGCTTGAGAAGCTATTAATGGTTTTAGTAAAGTGGTACCATCCATTAAGTGCTGAACATATCAACAGTGTCCTTGCATGAATAAGTGGGCCACATGGAGTTTAAAAATATATTTAAAAATGAATACAGTACTGTTCATTCTATTATTTTTTATTTAAATAACTTGTATCAAATGATGTGGCATTAATGTTTCCATCATTTTGTTAGTTGTCTGCTGAACAGGAATGTTTATAACCCTTAAGTATTTAAAATGTAGAAAATCTGTCAAGTTTCTTTTAAAAAATCTGTCATCAGCATTAAGTAGCTCTCATGCAATCAAAAATGCATACATTGATCTTGTCAAGGTTTTAGGTTTTTTTTAAAAACAAATTGTTAAAAAGTGTTGGTCTGATACAAGATTTATTACAAACACTTTACTAACACAACAGATACAATCACCTTTTGAGACAAATCTGGGGGAAAAAATTGGTTCAACTTTTGGAATACTGAAAGGAGTAAACAATTTTAGTCAAGTTTAGTATTGATTTTGCCTGTAATTCAATAATTTAAATTAGAACTAGTTAAGAGAAACATGATAGATAATGTGTAGGAAAGAAAAGAATTGTCATCAATTACATCAGTCAAGTATTAGTGGCAGGAAAAGTTATAATAAGAGTGTCATGCTGATAAACAAACGCTTTTTATTATTGATGTTTTTAGTTTTGTTCATTATCTGAATTAAAATTGCAATTAAAAAAAATTGACAGTGTTTTAGTAAAAAAACTACATTCAATTCACAATCATACACTCTATATTACTTGCACAAAAAAACAGTGATCAGTAGAAGTGTGAGTGTGTGATTTGGATTTTTAAAATTTTTTTGCTACGATGTCTGCAGTGTGACAGTTTATAATGTCTAGCACTGGGGCATCATGCTGCAGACATGAAGTAAAATGTCTCACCCAATCACATTATCCTGACATCAGGTACCAGTCCTAACACTAACTTCTTAATGCTGAGTGCCAAGTGAGGAAGCCGTCAGTACCATTTTAAAAAGTCTTAAGTATGTTATGGCTATTGGATTTAATTTATTTATTTTTAATTGTTAAATCCAAATTTATCATTTAGGGTTTAATATCCATTAATTGGAAAATTATTCTAGAAAGTTTAGGCTGACTTAGATTCTCTAATTGTAAACAAGTTTTGACCTTGGCTTGTTTGACCTAAATCCTGACCTTGCTTTAGACATTGTCAACAAGCCTCTAAAACTATTGGTCAATTTCAAGGACAACATTTTTATTTTTAGTTCTTAGGGGTAGTAAATATCTAGAGTACGTGATTTTAGTGAAGGCAGTCTCTTTCTGTGACCTTCCATGAATTTCTATCAATTTCTAGAAAAGCGCGTGATCACTTAAGAACAGTTATATATAGCTGAATTTTGGAAGCTAACAGTAGTAGAATCTTTGGGCTGTAAGTTATTAGTTGTGTATTTCATGTTTGAGTGTTAATTTTATTCTGGACTTTGTGTCAATTCATTGAAGAAAGAGGATTTATTATTTATTTGGAGGAGAAAACATGTGCTCATAATTCATGTGGATGATAAATTAAACAAGAACTGCATTACGTGACATTGTCAGCCATTTTGGATTACATCGTCAAGATTCGAACCTGGAACTATTAGAACATTTATTTATTAGGTCTTGCAATTCCATTAGTGGATTATTTTGTGAATTCTATATTTGTTGGATTTGATTCTCTAAAACCGTAAGTTTAATTATTTTATGAAAATAATTGTATTAATAAAATCATTGTTAAAGTTATACAAGCTTGTTAGTTTTCACTCTTTCTGTGTTGCTGCTTATTCGAGCCTAAGCACGTAACAAGTATGACTCAGCTGGGATTTGAACCTGAGTCATCCCACATCTGAGGCAGACAATCTAACCACTAGGCCACCAGAGCAGTCATGAGGAGAAAGTTAAGCATATATATATAATGTAGTGATTCATATTGAAAAAATGTCACTGAAAGGTTTTCTATTTTAAGTCATGGTGTCCATTTGACATTAGATCAGTATAAGTTGACCAAATTTAAAAAATATTCACAAACGAGGATGTTTTATGTCAAATTAAGACACATGCTATTATGGATTTTGAAAAAAAAGTTGTTTAAAGTAAATTCTTAATGAATTTAAATGTGTGAAGCTTTATGTACTGCACATCTTATAACAAACATCTGAATATTTCTAGTGGGGAAATTTTTTTGAAAAGTATGCAGCACACTGCAAACAAGACACTAAGTCAGTCTAATAGACCTTAAGACTAAGTCTGATCTAAACGACTTTAACTCATTCGGCCCTGATCCCATTAATATGTGTGATCCGGTTTCTAGATTCAATGGATAATTCCAAAAATAGTCAAAGTTTGTTGACTGCATTCAATGGCCTATCCCGTCTTTTGTCGCTTTGAATGTGTGTTAGATACAACATCTCTGATTGGTTACAAATGTTTTTTTCCCCAAGAATAAGACCAATATTAACCAGTCAGAAATGATTTTACTTTTCTTGTGCACAATTGAGTTGTTCAGAAACCAAGGGTTACTAATGGAGGGCAGTTTCACTACATGTGTTCTGTTTAGGAAAATTCGTAAATTATGGCGGACATAAAGACTTGATGACAGTGAGAGCGCTAATGAGGAGTTTCTCAGGTTTAATCTCGAAAATATTGAGCAAGGAAATGAAAAATATGTTTGGCAGTTGGATATTTTGCAAGATTTAGATTCAGACAAACGTTTCTGAGACTGAGTCATCAGACGCAGAGGATGCTGATAGTGATGATGACAGAGTTCTTGCAGATTTAGCAGATTGTAGCATTCATATTAACTTTGTAAATAGTGTATAAAAAAGTTGTGAAAGACTTAGAAAACAAATACACTTGGAATAATTGGTGAAAACTTTAGGGATTTTTATTGGATATAAGAAGAGAAATTAAGTTAAGAGTGAATGCATGTGCATGATACTTATAAAATTGTCTAAACAGGTAAAACTATATGGGACACACACAGCTAGACAGAGTGCTACTGGGGTAGAGCAGCAATAATGCTCTTAACAGTGCTGGGGCTGAATGAGTTAAGACAAAAGTATAATCCAAAAGACTTTAACACAAAGTCTAATCCAAAAGACTTTAACACAAGTCTAATCCAAAACATTTTTAACCCAAAAGACTTTAACACAAAGTCTAACCCAAAAGACTTTAACACAAAGTCTAATCCAAAAGACTTTAACACAAAGTCTAATCCAAAAGACTTTAACACAAAGTCTAATCCAAAAGACTTTAACACAATGTCTAATCCAAAAGACTTTAACACAAAGTCTAATCCAAAAGACTTTAATACAAAGTCTAATCCAAAAGACTTTAACCCAATGTCTAATCCAAAAGACTTTAACCCAAAAGACTTTAACACAAAGTCTAATCCAAAAAACTTTAATACAATGTCTAATCCAAAAGACTTTAACACAAAGTCTAATCCAAAAGACTTTAACACAAAGTCTAAACCAAAAGACTTTCACATAAAGTCTAATCCAAAAGACTTTAACACAAAGTCTAATCCAAAAGACTTTAATACAAAGTCTAATCCAAAAGACTTTAACACAGTCTAATCCAAAAGACTTTAACACAAAGTCTAATCCAAAAGACTTTAACACAATGTCTAATCCAAAAAACTTTAACACAAAGTCTAATCCAAAAGACTTTAACACAAAGTCTAATCCAAAAGACTTTAACACAAAGTCTAATCCAAAAAACTTTAACACAAAGTCTAATCCAAAAGACTTTAACACAAAAGACTTTAACACAAAGTCTAATCCAAAAGACTTTAACACAAAGTCTAATCCAAAAGACTTTAACACAAAGTCTAATCCAAAAGACTTTAACACAATGTCTAATCCAAAAGACTTTAACACAAAGTCTAATCCAAAAAACTTTAACACAAAAGACTTTAACACAAAGTCTAATCCAAAAGACTTTAACACAAAGTCTAATCCAAAAGACTTTAACACAATGTCTAATCCAAAAGACTTTAACACAAAGTCTAATCCAAAAATCTTTAACCCAAAAGACTTTAACACAAAGTCTAATCCAAAAGACTTTAACACAAAGTCTAATCCAAAAGACTTTAACACAAAGTCTAATCCAAAAGACTTTAACACAAAGTCTAATCCAAAAGACTTTAACACAAAGTCTAATCCAAAAGACTTTAACACAAAGTCTGATCCAAAAGACTTTAACACAAAGTCTAACCTAAAAAACTTTATCACAAAGTCTGATGTCAAGACTTCAATGTCTATTTTAGGTGTGGATGGATGGACACACATGGATGACAAAGTCCAAATGGCAATGTCAAACTTCTACAAATCAAACAAAAATGTTAAAAACTTAAAAACTTCCTCTGATGCATGAATATCTAAAACCTTTTTGAAAATGCCAACAAAAAACAGCCATCAACCACTAATAAGATTTTTGCATGTGCAAACAGACAGGTATACTACCTGTAATTATCATTTGTCTACTTCACATGTATTCTTTCCAAAATGTGTTAAAAAGCAAAAATGTAACTAAAATATAGCAATATAATAGTTTGAAAATCTTATCAGGTCACCTAAACAGATAAAAACAGATTTGAAAATCTAATCAGATCATCTAAATTAATCAAAACAAGATGTCCAAATTTGTTTTTTCAACATTTTGTGGCATTTGCCTGATTGTTCTAACAAGACTATTAGACTGGGTGGACAAGAATAAGCCAAGATGCCACTGTTTGCAATTGCGAGGATTAAAATACAACAGGTCAAAATATTTCATGTCTGTTTAATGCAGTCATGATGATGCCATCTGTATTTCACTGTACTGCATTCATTCAATACAATCCCCTTCTATTAGGCTGGTATAATCATGGAAACCATTTCATTATTAAGTAATGAGATCATATATGCTGTAAATACATGCTTATAAGTTCAATGGCAAAATATTACAGAGAAGGTGCCAGCAGATCAGGGTCAATGCTGCTTGTTCCAGTGATGACTCCCAACAAACTGCATCTATCTGCTCACCTTATATACTTACTTAAAACACAAATCTGTGAAACTGCACAGACCCAGATCTACTATAGCAGAACATGCCAGCAGATCTGGGTCTGTGCAATTAGGAATAATCAGTAGAACAATTAATACAAACCATCATCTACAGGTCCATTATGCTATAGTTGATAAGTTTCTTTGTTGTCTGCAGCATGACACCGACTTATTATAAATATATAACATGGTATGCAAATCTTGTATGCAGTTCGGGTCCACTTATAAGTGAGTACATATGGTAATTCAAATTCATCAGTTCTGAATCATAGTCCCATCTTACACTCTGTATATCTGGTGATATGGGCCCCTTCATACCATAGTTATAATTTGTGCTCAATATGTTTGGTGTTCACAGATCTGACAAGAATCCTGTTTACAGTCATGTTACAATACTGCTGCCTGCAGTGCTTGAGCTTCAAATCTAAAAGCTGAATTTCGAATTAGGAAGAAAATACATTTTGTTAAATATTTAGTGGCATTTAGCATATATTAGTCACACAAAAGAGGTCACATACTTTGTTTTGCAGGAAATAAATTGTTGGCAGCACATGTTAGCCAAGGTAAAGGACATGAAAACTTACTCAAACATTGATTCTAGCTACAAATGGCCCAGATCTAAATTTGGCATGATAATTAGTCACGTTTTTCTGCTCATTAATTTCTGATCAATTCCTACAACATTTGTAAAAACATAATACAAGACAAGATTATATTTTGTTCATTCATCTTCTGTTCTTCCATCCATTTGCTCTAATCAAACAACACCATAATGGAAATTATTTATTAGAGTCAATTCAAAGACCCATTTGTTCCCCATATTCTTTTTTATAACATTTAGCCATCTGCACACAGTAAGATCCATGTCTGCCCTTACGTAATGTGAACCCTTAGCAATGTGAAAGCATAACAGGCACCATTAATGTTCATTCTATGTGCAACATTTCCTCCAAGGTATTACTTGGACAGCCAGTCTTATAAAAATCTTTTAAAATACAGACTGGATAAATCAGTAGCCAAAATTTTGTGTGAACAGAGGATGGTCTAATGATTAAGAATCAGTTTATCAAAGAAGAAAACCATATATACGTAGTTAAAAGTCAATTCCAACTGCAAACTAAACAGACCCAGATCTGCCATAACATATTACACCAGATCTGGTCTGTGCAGTTTTTTTTAAAGAGCAATAAGAAGGAAGAAACAGTGGAAACCCATGTCTTTAGAATTATAATGCTATTGCAATAAGAAGGAAGAAACAGTGAAAACCCATGTCTTTAGAATTATAATGCTATTGCAATAAGAAGGAAGAAACAGTGAAAACCCATGTCTTTAGAATTATAATGCTATTGCAAACAGAAGGAAGAAACAGTGAAAACCCATGTCTTTAGGCTTATAATGCTATTGCAGATTGTTTGCAGCTTGACTTGCCTTATGGATGAGTATAGACAGTATGGTATTATTGAAAGCAAAGAGGGTAGATTCTGATCTGCTGATGCAGAATGCAACAACATATTGAGGTCTGCACTATTTGCAGTTGAATCTGTTGTATATATTGATAATAATGGTAGCTGATGGTTTGGAAAATGTCATTTGTACTGCATATATTAATCATTGGATAGATGGGCAAAGCTTTACAACAGGGGCCATAACTCTATATTTATATTTTGTTCAAAAGTGAGGATATTCAAACTTGGTCTCTTTATGTGTTAAGCCTTAAGCCACACTGAGTTTGAAAAATGAAGTCATCCAAAAGCTACTCAACAGAAATGAAATTATAATGCAGCTGAAAGGGAACAATGCAAGTCTAACAGGGGCCATAACTCCCAAAATGTTCTTGCCAATCAAATTTTACATATGCTTCCTAATGTAATGCCTTTTACCAAATGGAATGAAATTTGCCATTGCAATGATAGAAAAGTTTTAAGTTTAAAGGGATTTGGTTGGATAATGGAACTGGACCTTTTTCTGATTACTTTAAAACTTAATGCCAATTTCTGCTTTGCATCCATAAAGTGCTTCAAAAGTTTTGGAGTATGAACAAACTTTGCAATGGAGCACAGCATGAATGATGGAAACTCTCCACTGCAAATATGGCAAAAGAATAAAATGGATAGAAAGAAAAAAAAATTCAAGTCTGGCTATACATTTTCTTTTACATGTTGTGCAATTAAGAACATTAATCAATGTACATTAGAATAGCACTGTGCTGTACATAAAACAAATGCCCTACAACTCCCATTTCTGTACATCGCCAGAGTAAAAATGTGTTTGAGAAAGTGACCAAATGCAAAATTAGAGTCACTATCACACAAAATAAAGGTTATAAAGATAGCAAAAAAAGTTTGGAACAGTGGTGCTGTAATTACCCAATGCAACCATCACCCAAACATTGAGTAACAATTTGCATCACAAACTGACCAAATGGCAAAACTTAACATGTAATGGACAGATGGGTAAGGATAAACACTGTATGCAACTTCTGCATTTCTGGTGGGAAGTATATAATAATAAAAAAAGAGTATTGGTCCAAATTCCAGTGTTGCACATTAAGACATAAATAAAAGGAATGTCTATTTATGTAGCGTGTTGTTGGTCATTGTCTTCATATGTCACAGAGGCGGTAATCTGTCTGCGTGTATTCAGTATTATTTGTTTCTAGGGACAGAACTGTGGTTAGCATCTGTCCATCTGTCTGTGTATTAGTGAGTACTCACATTGAGAGGCAGCACCTGTAGTTTGTGACCAAGGCTTGCAGTTTTTGACAGAGCTGTCATTGCAGTCCTGGACTGGGTTACAAAGAATCTGTCCATCTGATAGGCAATTACTGTTAACATCACAGTGGTGTAGACAATTATCTGAAAAATTAAATCCATTAGCTGGAAGCAAAACATGAATATCATTAACTGGTTTTTAAAAAAATCCTCAAAGAAATTTAACAATTACAGTTGAACCTGCACAAATAACATTTTTTACTTAACATCATTTACCATTAGCATGTTGTATTTTGGATATAAAACTGGAGGTAAAACATTTAAATTAGGTAATACTTGCAATGTTTTCACTTTTCCTGGAACGAGAGCAAAGTTCATGGTGAGTTCTTCCTCAGATGGTGACCATAAGCCTTGGAATAGAGTATGTGTGTCTGTGATTTTGATTTTTTATGTAGCTTCAAAAAAATTCAGTCATATCACTATGATGTATGCAGTGTGGCAGTTTATAGTGATGTCTAGCACTGGGGCATCATGCCACAGACATTAAGCATGACATCCCACCCAGTCACATTATCCTTACCCCAGGCTGACCAGTCCTAACACTAACCTCTTAATGTTGAGTGCCTATCATGGCAACTGATTTTAATTTTAGTAAGTCTTTGGCATGACTCAGCTGAGGTTCTAATCCGTGACCTCCCATTTCCGAGCTAGACAATCTAACCACTAGGCCACCTGAGTGGTAGCATAGAAACAAAGATGATTCAAGTATAAAGCCTAAGTTGCTTAATATCATTGAAACATTGTTCTTCTTTGAACTGGATGGAAAAGAGAAGGACATCAGAATTGTGAGAGGAGGATAAGTTAATAATAGCAGGGGGTTATTACATTATTATTACATAATAATTACATAATTATTACATAATTAATAAACTACAAAATTAATTTAATAATAGCAATACATTACATGCAATTATTACAGAATTAATTTTTCAAGCCCAATGGACAGCTGAAAGGCCATAAAACAAGTTGTCAGAGCAGACATGCCATCTGCTGTCATCCTGTTCTATTGGTGACTGTAGGATGGATTAACAACTTGCTGGACAATCAGGCCTAATGTGTAAAATTTCTTAATGTTGTGGATGAAACAATGAAGGATGAAGAAATGAAACAATAGAATAAGAGTGCTGGAAAGCCATGATAATAGCAACAATTACCTTAAAATCATGTGATTCTCGTAAAATAAAAACATGAGATAGAGAGTAATAAACTCAACTGATATTAAAAATAATCTACCTCATTACAGTGTCTGCTAATATATATATATATATATATATATATATATATATATATATATATATACACACACACACACACACACTGGTAAGACGGAGAAAGAGATGGTTTGAGTGATTTCTGATTAATCTGACTTGAAACAAAATTATATATATATATATATATATATATATATATAAGATGGAGTATTTTGCTCATTCCTTGAACAGATATTTTTCAGACCAAGGGTTTCAATTCATTTGATGGTTACTAAAGGATGCTGATTTTTGGTCGGAAAATCCTGTCAGCAAAGAAAAAAATGAAACAAAGTTACAAGTCAAAAACTCTTCCACTTAATTAAATTCCTTCTCTTCTCCAATGCTAGGAAGAGATAGAAGACTTTCTTAAATGTGTAAGATTCTCAAAAGAAGTCTCACTCAGTGGTTCATCAAGTGGTTGAGATCATGAGCAAAAAAACATTAATGCTATTTGCAATCAACAGAGAGGCATTTGACTATTTCTTAACGATGAGTGTCTGAACATGTGATTGAGCATGATGGAGAACATAACGAATATGAGAATGCTGCACTAAACTTCCTTAATGGTAGAACTTTTCTTTGAAAACAAAAGACAGGTCAGATCTATTGCATCAATTACAGAAACTGTTTCATTTGGTGCTGAAGACCTTGGACTGTCTTCTAGCCTGGGTGATGCAGTCAAAAAAAATGCCTGAAAACTGGTCTTGGCAGACATATCATTTGCTATGAATGAGGATAATATGCTGACTGTTGTGAAGGAGGAAACATGTGACAGTAGAGCAATCCTTAGTGTTAATTCTCTTGGGACATAAAGATCATAATAGAGTAAAAATATTAGGGCCTGGGTTACTGTACCAGGATAAGTTGTGATGTGGAAAAAAACTGACTCACATTTGAGCATTTGTACTGAGAGATGATAAGGTGTAGGCATGTAGGTAATCCTTCTTCAGTCTTAATATGTCCACCACCTATGCACCCTGGTCTTGAACTGGAGATACATGTAGAGGTATTCTGTTCTGCATCCCTATTGCAAACAATTCTACTACTGTCTCCCCCCCCTTATAGTGGATACAGTACAGCTGACATGATCCTCATTTTTTCCTGTGCAGCACACTAAGGGTGGAGAGCATGTTGAGATAATTTAAGAAAAAGTCCCTGTACCAGCTCTCCACTGACTCTTTTCAAATTCCTATGGCTTCTCGTAAAAACATGGATCTGTATGACACACATTCCTATGGAGTTACCTCCAATGGTTCTTTCCGGGGTTTTTCCGGTTTCTTCCTCCACCACTAATACTGGCCGCCATGTATAGCCTATATATTGTGCTGAAAAATGGCGTTAAACCTCCAATGATCACCATGGAGTAGATGTGATGTAAATAAATGATCTTCAGCAATAGCAAGATTTTAAATAATATCTGCTGTGATGGGCATACTGGATTAATCTTAATCAATCTGACTTCATTTTAATTTAGGACCAACAGCTGCATATCATAAAAAGTTTCAGGTTAAAGCACAAACACCCAAACCCATGTTAATATTTTGTATCCAGCTTGAATGGCAGTAACAATATTTTCAAGATGGCTGCTGTACTCGTCATATTGGAAAACACCACTATTTACATTTAGGTCAACAAGACATCATAAGAAGTCTTTTAGTTAAAACTAGTGGAGCTGGGTACCATGAAAAAATGAGTGCCACTGTATACCATGGTATTTCTGAACATACCAAAATATGTATCATGGAAGACTGCAATTACATTACTCAACACTAATCTTAAATGCCTTGCAACAGTGATGGGTAACTTACTGCTGGCATTAAACCCATCAAACTACCAAAATTATAACAGCAGTTTGTGAACCATGAAAGATTTAAATTTTCTCAATTTTATTTCCATATATAGCTTTAAAAGCAACACTGACTCATGTACTAGACACAATAATGTAATTGAGAAAATGATTTTAAAAAAATAAGAAATCATCTTGCCATGGACACAAACTCAACTTTGTGCTTGAACATCTTCCTCTTTATTTAGTCACAGATATCCAACACACAGCTTTTAATACACATACATTGCATACAAATTTGTTCAGGATGTACACAACAGTAAAAAGTGATCAACACATAAAATAATTACAAGCACTAGCTCATATTACTGACCTATAACTTGTATTATTTTTCTGTAAATGTAAAAAAAAATCATCTATGTGAAACAAAGAGCAAAGAATAAATTACATGTTGAATAACTGCATAGTCTTATTGTATATGCTTGAGTATAAAACCCACATCAAACTCAAACAACAAATATCACAGATCTGCATTAGCATAATGTGCATGCATAACAGGGTCTCTCTTGTTTGTTCTTATGATTACTACTCTTAACAAACTGCAGACTCAGATCAGCCAGCACATTATGTGATTATGTGATGGCTTATTTGGGTACATGCAGTCTGACTTGTTTTTGAGTATATATATGGTAAGTTAGGTCTCCACTGTGACAATACACATGCAGGCCCTCTCAACTGTATCATAATCTCAACTGTATGATGATCTCAACTGTATCATAATCTCAACTGTATGATGATCTCAACTGTATCATAATCTCAACTGTATGATGATCTCAACTGTATCATAATCTCAATTGTATGATGATCTCAACTGTATCATAATCTCAATTGTATGATGATCTCAACTGTATCATAATCTCAACTGTATGATGATCTCAACTGTATCATAATCTCAACTGTATGATGATCTCAACTGTATCATAATCTCAATTGTATGATGATCTCAACTGTATCATAATCTCAATTGTATGATGATCTCAACTGTATCATAATCTCAACTGTATGATGATCTCAACTGTATCATAATCTCAACTGTATCATGATCTCAACTGTATCATAATCTCAACTGTATCATAATCTCAACTGTATGATGATCTCAACTGTATCATAATCTCAATTGTATCATAATATAAACTATATCATAATGTAAACTGTATCATAATCTTAACTGTATCATAATCTTAACTGTATCATAATCTTAACTGTATCATAATATAAACTATATCATAATGTAAACTGTATCATAATCTTAACTGTATCATGATCTCAAATGTATCATAATCTAAGCTGTATCATGATCTCAACTGTATCATAATCTAAGTTGGCTGAAACTTCTGTAACATCCTGAACATATGTTGTTATTCAGTGTGTAAAAGGCAATTACTTCCTAAGGACTGAGCAGATGTTTGACATTTCAGTATAAATTCTTATTTCTGTTCTTTTCTGCAGTGGTTGTGATCTGAAGTATAATTATCTTGTTGGAATACTTGTCCTTTATAACAATGCAAATGAAGTGATGCTGCTCAGAGAAGCCATAAACTTTGCCACTTGTTTAGTCAATGCATGATTTATTAAGATTTCTCCGAAAAACAAAATGTTAAAATTCCAAGAAGTGTCAGTGAGACTTTGTGCCATGATCATGATGTAAATATTGCTTACTGAATTAAGAAAAGGTATACATTCTTGACATCCGTAATATCTTGAAACAAAACTTATGCATTGTGGCAAAGATGACTTATTTTCAGAGAGAGCCTGCAATATATTTTAAAAACATTTCTGGCACTCAAGTAGCTTGAAAAAATATAGTTGATCTAATTTTGCAGAACAAAATTACTATATACGTTGTATTGCTGGAAAAAAATTGTCTTTCGGCAAAAGAATTTTTTCCCCAATTCACAAGAAAATCACAAGACAATTTTAAATTTGCGAGTCCCAAAAAATACATCTACTGATTATCTGTATTGAACATTCAACTTATTTAAAATTACTTTTATTGTCCAACTATATAACTGATGTAAGGATAATTATTTGGTATTTGACTATAATTAATGACTTCTCAGGGTTTTTTATGAGGGGTGGGTGGGAGACCAGATAAATGTGTGGTCTAAGGCTCTTTCCTCTGTATACAGCTCACCCACACAATTCTCACCTCTGTTGATGTTAAAATTGCATCTTGACCAATATGGGTTTGTGACACATCTGATGGGTCAGGTTCTTCTAACAACAAATATACTGGCTGCTATGCAGTGTGCAAAACTTGCCGAAACATACTGAAAGCCCATAGTGACAGGGCCAGAAACCTAAAATGTAACCAACTAGTCCTATGTGTGATTTGCATTTTTAACATAGCTTTAACAATTTGTCAGTCATACTGCTATGATGTCTGCAATGTGGCAGTTTATAGTGATGTCTAAGACTGGGGCATCATGCCGCAGACATATAGCATCAAGTCCCATGCAGTAACAGTCTCCTGACACCAGGCTGACCAGTCCTAAAACTAACCTCTTAATGCTGAGTCAGTGAGTGCCAAGCAAGGCAGCTGTTAGTACCATTTTGTAAGTCTCTGATATTATTCGGCTGGGGATCAAACCCACAACCTCCCACATCCTTGATGGACGCTCTAACCAGAAGGCAACCAGAGCAGCCTCAAATGGTTCTACGACTCATCAAAGAAAAATAAACAAAATGCAGTGACTGACAAAGTTATCAACATAAAAAAAACTGAAAAAAATAAAGAAAACAGAAAATAAACAAAATCTTATAAATATAGTCTACTGAATTTTATTTAAATTTATCATAACATGGCTACTGTTTTTCTAACTAAAACAATGTTGTCAAATGTCTACATGATCCAGCTTTAAACATACCTCACTGAGATGTGGGCATCAGAATGTGAATGATGACCAATCTATTGATAACCAATCTGAATCATTGTTGGAATGAACATAAAAATCCCCACCCCCATTCATTTATCATCAATGATGACATTAGAATTAGGACTGGTCATCAAAATATAAGGTTGTAGTATTCAAATTACAACTGCCCATGCAATTAGGTCGGCAGAGAGACAAGTCCTAACAGTATATTGCTGGTTAACGTTTATGAGATGGGTGTTTTATGTTGATCTACACAGTTTGCAATCAATCTAATTGCAAAGGTATCACTGAAAATCCTTGGGACTTGTGTAATCCAACATTTTTAGAATATTGTTTTCATCTGTTAGTGTCATATTTCCTTTTGAATAGTTTTCTTCCTTGGCTATTTTAGGGGTTTAATTCTTTTGGTGGCATCTTGGCATCCAACTAGCTCCTCCATGCTGACTTTATGAATCCAAAGCAGCATGACATCACACATTGCATAGGTGTGTTAGGGTTCTTATATGGAGTTACTATCATCCATTGTGCACAGATTATTTTCATTCTTTTCTCACCCAGCAGAATCATGAATGATAAATAGTAACTATTCACCATTACTTTTTTTTCACAGAACTTTCATTAATTCTTTTCATGTGATAAAATATACAAAATATCAATTGAATTTAGTCAATATACCCAAATATCCAACTGGTTAGATGGACTATCCATTTTTTGTTTGTGCCAGTCTGCCATGAAATTAGTTGGCTATGAACCAGCAGGCAGGCAGCAATTTCAGATGCTGCTGCTATCATATGCTGAAAAATGATGATAATTTCACAAAAACCAAAACCAGTACAACTGGTGATCTTTCTGCACTGGCTGTTCAAATGCATACTAATAAGGTTTAAAAGTCCCATCCATGATGCATGCATGGCAAGCTGGGGTGGCAATTTGTAAGGTACTTACCCCTCCACTGCACAGTTTCAATGCTGAATGAGTGTAAAGAGGAATTAAACGCCCATTTATGATGCATGGAGGAACAAAAAACTGCAAGTTGCACTAAATTACTCATCTATTAAGTAAAGTACCTTGATTCCTGTCATAGCATAAAATAGACACTCCATGTCTTTGTTGCTGAGATAGCAAATCTGAAAATACACTAGATGGGGTAAATAAATGCTGCTAGGAGTAAATTTGTCCCTTAAAATGAATGTGTTTGCAAAGATACATTGCAATCTTCTCTGTAGTTTACTCAATGAATGATGCACAATGGACAAAAGCTCTTCCATTACATAACCAAATGAAATGAAATGTCATCGTATACCAAATATACTCGCTTAGAAGTCCAAATGCAAATGGTACAGACCTAGATCGACCATCATACAATGAACAGATTTGAATCCATTCAGTTTATTAGGAACAAATCAGTAGATCAAACAAAAGAGACCAGTGCATTATGGAATGGAATATCAGGATCGGGGTTGTTTGCAGATGGGATTCACTTACAAGCAAGTGTAAATAGTATATTCCATTAGAATGATTGGTGAATAATAAAAAAAACAAAAACCTGTACAAGCTGTTTATTTTAACAGACAACCCAATTCATCCAATGAAGTGATGTCAACTGTGACATCTAATAAAGAAATTACCTTTCATATAAATCAATGCTCCATATTCCTACGAACAAATGTTACCATAAAAGGCACACTTTTTTCCTATTGGCATTTTGGAAAAGAATATATCTGACTTAGTTAATATGAATGCTACAAGTTACTGCCATAAATCAAAATTGCACAGCTGGGATATAATGTTGTGCCACATAAATTTCAACTGCAGCATCTTTTGAAAAGTGGCATTTTCTTAATGCAAGGCAATTTGAATTAATTGAATGCAATTTGTAAGCACTGCTGTTAAAACTGAAATTATCTCATAAATCAAGATTAAAAGGTTAGGCAGTGCAACAACACTCCTACACATATACTGACTTGTAAGATGGATCCAACTGCCAACTGCAAGGACACAAATCTGTTGTCCCATAATGCACTGGCAAATCTGGATTCATGCAGTTTTTTAGGAGTAATCAGTATAACAAACAATAGAGACACTGATCTGCAAGCGGAATATCTTACCGCAGATCAGGATCTTTGTTGTTTACAGTCTGA
Source organism: Unio delphinus (assembly GCA_029339505.1). Classification (NCBI taxonomy): domain Eukaryota; kingdom Metazoa; phylum Mollusca; class Bivalvia; order Unionida; family Unionidae; genus Unio; species Unio delphinus. Next base: position 7,221,382 of record JAQISU010001238.1, read on the forward strand.
CTCTGCTTATAAGCGAGTAAACACGGTCTGTTCCATCATCCATTATCATAACATTGTAGCAATAATAGTGGATCATATGGATGAGGTCACCTTATACTGAGGTACACTCAATAAAATGTTTCAGTTATTAAGGGACCTAATAAAATAAAATTTTAATAATGAACATCACAATAGTAAGAGACAATGTTAAAACAACTTACCATATATACTTGCTTATGAGTCAAGTACAACTGCAAACTGCACAGACCCTGATCTGCTACCAAGTTATGCCCCAGCAAATATGGGTCTGTGCAGTTAGATAGGAGTAGTCAGTAGAACAAATATCATAGACCCAGATATACAGTCAATTTATCCTATCATATGCATATCAGGATCTTTAAACCTGCAGTTTGCCTTAACTTATAATCCAGTATATAGGGTACCATATACAACATAAATTCAGTTGCAATAAACATTCTAGTCCCAGAAAAACCATCACATTCACTCTACCATTACAAGAAAACTTGGATCTACTGGCACATTATGCAATTGCAGATCTGAATCTATGCTACACACAGCAGTGTGAATGTGTGTATATAATAATAATATACCTTAAAGCCACAGTGCCCCCGTTTATCTTAAGTTTCAAGATTCTTCCAATTTAACAAAAGTTCTTTGAAATGAATCAAGATGTCAGGTTTAAATGATTTTCATATATTCAGTTTAAATTGATGAGGTGCCACCTTTTAATTTAGCCAACGAAGTCACTCAAAATCCTGTTCTTTATCTGGGGTGCTCCAAGAATGGTGATGTGATACATTCAACAAATTAAGTTAATGACTAATCTAATAACAGCAACATTCACATGTGGTGCACCAATTGATTTGAAAGGAATGAAGAGAGACAGACATGCTTTTTTAAAGCAGATCTGAGAAGAGAAAGTGTGCATTGGATAAATGAGATTCAGGTAAATGTTGGTGACCTGCTGGGGGTGCTGGATTGCTTTGAAGGGGGAACCTAGGCTGAAGATATATCAGACATTTCATTGAGTTAGTTTCTCAAGTGTACAACAGTGTTGTCATCAAAGCTGGTGTTCTAACTCTCGATTGGGATGATTCGATCCAAGAATGTTGCTGATCAACATCAGGTTTAATTTGTACACATTTTAAAAAATGGCAGGGTTTCTCACTAACTGTTCAAAGGAGAAATTAAATGGAATATGATATGTCGATACTATCTGGTTTTAATAAAAACAAACAATGCCAAGGACCAATATAATTCAAGGCTCAGTATTATTCCAATGATTTGGCATGCAAATTTTGTAATTGGTTTGCTTGCTTGATTAGGATTTTTAACGTAGCTTAACAGTTTTTCAGTTAAATCGCTATGATGTCTATAGTGAGGCAGTTTATAGTGATGTCTAGCACTGGGGCATCATGCTGCAAACATGAGGCATGATGTCCCACCCAGCCACATTATCCTGACACCAGGCTGACTAGTCCTAAAACATTTGTTGTTTTTTGTTTGTTTTGTTTTTACATTTGAGCTTTAAAAATATACGGTAGGTCATGGTAACCTTCATTTGTTGGAGGTGTAAAGACTAAGATACATCCAATTCACAAGTTACAAAACTGAAACAAACAGCACCCAATAATTAGAACATTTAACAGTAACTGAAGCATGAAATGTAGGTCACTGAGACCATGATTTGCAACAAAGATGTAGTATCATAAAAATGCATTGCTGCATGAATTTTCAGATTTTATGATGGTTTATATGCATGTAGCTAATCAAAACCTCATGTGACCAGACATGTCAGTTTTTAATATGGCAGTTATTTTAAACAAATCCAGTATGGTGACTCCAGCTCCACCCTCAATGGCTGTATAAAAATTTTAAAATGTAAGTAAAAGTCTGTGCACAGTGATTTCTCCAAGTGCTAAAATTCCCACTGGAATTTTTTACAAGGGGGGAATTAGAATATTTGAAACAACCCTAGCAAAAGCTGAGTTGGGAAAGCAATTTTATTAACTAGATAATCAATGAAAATATATCAATTTAGAAATCTGACTAAGTGCTTGTTCCAAGTACCTGAGCTTGAAACAAAGTGCTACAGACCTATATGAGCCAATATGTAGTTTGAGGTTGGGGGCATGTGGTAAGACATATAAGTATTTCATAATTAAAATAAATCTTACCCCCACCACCACCAAGCTTGTGTGCAGAAGCAATCTTGCAGAACTTTGAGGTGTAAAAACTTTGCAATCCATGTGGAGGATATATTGGACTGTACAAACAGGCATCCTAAAGGTTTATGGAGACCACCCAATTTGACAGATGCACCACATTCTGCATTGAAGAAGTGGTCTGCATCTTGAAATGTTCGCCAGAAGAAAATGGTTTAATGGGCTCAGAAAAATTTTAATACAAAATTTCCTGTTTTTCATGGTGAACGGGAAAAGTCATACATATAAAATGGGAGACTGATCATTCAAGACCCACTTGATTAACTCTTTCTGCAAGGTGTTAACATTTTCCCTTAATTTCATCAGATTGGACTGGTGAAAGAACACTAAGGTCCTTCAAAGGAGGATGTTACAGAAACTGAAGTTGGTATCCCTTAGTTGATCCTGAACTAAGTAATCTTTCCTCACAACAGAAAAGACCTACTCATTGCCCATTATGCCTAACAAACAATCTGAAAAGACTCACTCAGACACTCCCTGCTTTCCTCCTACCTCCATGATCCTAAGGAAGACAAAGGCTGGTCAGAGAACTTCCTCCTAATATTCATGCCATGAGCCTGAATGACATGGAGGAAGTCTCAACTGAGACAGTGAATTGAATTAATAAGCAGCATTTGTTTTAAGAATTTAGCTTTAGTACATTTTCTGCCGAATCGCTATGGGCCACAAATGGGTGTGAAGGATCTATGCTGATGATCCTTCAGATATTGTGAAGCCATGAGAGGGATGAGTCCTCCAATGAGGTCTCTGCCTAGCAGCCCTTAGAAGGTAGAAGGTCTTACTGTGAGAAAGTAAGAATTCTCAAGACTCCAGATATGCACAAACTCTGCTGAAAAAGCCTTTGCAACAAATGTGTATGTCAGTATGTCTTGGCCACAGCTTGCAGTACATGCTGTATGGATCTGGAATCAATGTGGTCAGATGATCCAAAAAGTGGCAAGAAGAGTTAGTCAGCACTGGAAGCTATTGTGTCCAAAAACTGGGCTTTCTGTTCAATTGTTTGAATGGGAAGGCAAGCCCAGGCTATCAGCACCATTTCCTGTCTCTCATTTATGGTGAGTAGGGGCTCTATGTGCAATATTAATTCTAAGAGAAAGATGAGACAGATCATCTTTGCTGGATAAATGTTATCACTCCAACTTTCCTGGTGCATGCCACCCAACAAGGCGATTGCAGGACGTGAGCTGTGGCATCAACTCTATGCTTGGTAACGGGTCCAGTAACCCAAGGTAGCATAAAATATCTATTATCCTCAGGTGGAGGGCCCCACATCCTATATGGATTTATTTAAATACATGTAATAGGAATGGGCTGGGTGGGGAGATACCCTTTTGTATTCACTTTCCTAGTCTGGGCAGACTCATTCCCAGTCCTGGACATAGTGTGATGGTACAGTGTGCAAAATTGGGAAAAAAAGGCCAGAGTAATATCCCTCTACCATGAGGCCTCAAAGTAATAATAGGTATAAAGTCGGTGACCAGTACTATCTGATGGACTGACTGGTGACTGGTCATCATACACTGATTGGTCACTTTGACCTGCACAAAGATCAGTCATTTTTATCAATGACCTGATAGGCAACATATTTTAGATCCAAGTTCATTTTTTTTCATTCATCATGGTGTGATGCTGCTGCTCCTCCCATTCATCCGAGTGTGATATTAAGCTTCTCGGATCTGGGAGTGTTATTCCAAATTGAAGTAGAAGGCATCTTTCAGTAGGCTCTGCAAGAGAAAAATCTAAATTATTCTGATGGTTGGATAGTGGACCAATATTTCCTAAATGATCTTTATGTCTGGATTTAGCCAGATTACAGGTTTCATTAGTCTTATTAAACCAAAATTTACAAAATACACAATGATTCTTTGTGTGCATTTTGAACAAGTGAGGCAGTCTGGATGAATGTCCTAATATTGTCCTCAAAGAAATAAATGAATAATGAAAATATGTTACACATGTCACATGTGAACTCATCTTTATCATATATGCTATGTTCTGAACAATGAAAACTTGCCAGTCTTTAATAAAGTAAAGAAAGACATTCCACTGTAAAATCTATATTGAGGGGTGATTACAAACACACACAACAATAACAATGCTACAGGAGTCATGAAAACAAATTAACAATATACAAAGATGAAAGAAAACAAAAACCAAACCCAAACAAAATACAAGAAAACAAACCAGGACTATATAATTCCTGTATGTTATGGAAGGACCTATCTATAACCAATGTAACTGATAAAGAATACAAGTATACCCTAAACCCTCAGAGATGGGGTACAGAATGGTAACCTAAAACCATGTCCCAGAAACAAATTCTGAGAGGATGCAGTGGCTACAAGCATGTAGAAACATGACACATGAAGATACTTTTTGTTGCAAATAGACTGCAATCTAGTGAAGCACAAGCAACATTCAAAACTTTTCTCTGTGTGTGTCTATGTGATATTGAATTGTTTATGTAGCTTTAACAATTTCAATCATATTGCTAAAATGTTTAAAGTGTGGCAGTTTCTAGTGAGGTCACTCTGACAAGTTAGAGCACTGGAGTGGTAAATATCTAACTCTGGCCACAGATTTCACACATCCATTATGATAGTGTCCTTGAAAAAAATGACTATTCTGCTCATGATCATGAGAGCAGTCATCATCAAAAGTCATGATCATGAGAGAGCAGTTATCATCAAAAGTCATGATCATGAGCAGAATAGTCATCTTTTTCAAAGACACCATCTTTATGGACGTGGACCGCATCCTACTGATAATTCTCCATTCTTAGGGGGATGTATTCACATCAAATAGATGAGTTTTTTTAACCTGAAGAAATAAACGTTATGCAACAGCAACTGATATATATATTACTGCTATTAAATGGAGATTTCATCTGGCTCACAGCAAACTGACTGTACATGTTTTTTGTTGTTGTTGGGATTCATTACATTTAGCAAGCATTTGCATAAATGCACATTTTAATGAAAACTGTGCACATCTCCCAATCATCCCTTATCATATCCTAAGTTTGATGTCACTAACTTGGTTGGTTAAGTAGGTGCAGTGCTTTATAAACCATGCACAAACAGGCAGTATTACATAATCCCCAACTCAGAGCTATACTACAGGCTGTACATGACACTTCATACAGTTTATGCCTTGATATTGATCCTGGAAAATGTGTAATAATGCCTTGTCTAGACATTCTAATGACTTGGCATTTTTTTCCTTCCCAGGATGAGATTTCATACAAAAGCCCTTGATTATGTTTGTCAATGGAGAGGCCGATATTTCAATACTGAACAACCCTTGAGAAAGAAATATTGAGAAAATGTTAGCTGTTCTGCCACAAACTGATCTTTTTTATTTGTAATTTTCTTTCAGAAAGCTGATAGATCAACTTTGATCAGCAGGCTCTACTAGTGAGGTGATACACAAATCTGTATAAGCGCGCTTTGCTGTTGAGTTGATACACAAGCTTTTTTTTTTATATACAGTGTGATCTACTGTCGAGTTGATACACAATAAACAAGTCTGTATCAGTGTACTTTGTTGGTGAGAGGATACAGTCTGTATCAGTGTACTTTGCTGGTGAGAGGATACAGTCTGTATCAGTGTACTTTGTTGCTGAGAGGATACAGTCTGTATCAGTGTACTTTGTTGCTGAGTTGATAGACAAGCTTTTTTTTATATACAGTGCGTTCTACTGTTGAGTTCATACACAATACACAAGTCTGTATCAGTGTGCTTTGCTAGTGAGAGGATAGTCTGTATCAGTGTACTTTGCTGGTAAGAGGATACAGTCTGTGACAGTGTACCTTACTGCCAAAATGGCTTAGCCAATATGGGTATATGTGAAAGTCAGCAGAAACTATCTGTGATTCGGTGATTTTGACCAGTGGATGAAACTTTCTGTGAGTCAGTGGTTTCTGCCAGGGGTTTTATGGGTTCTTCCTCCATTGTTTATAGGTTTATACAAGCCACCATTATATAGTCTATCTTGTACTGAGCAATGACATCAAACCCCAAAACAACAACAACACTTTCATGGCCCTATCTTGTACTGAACAATGACATCAAACCCCAAAACAATAACACCACCACTTTCATGGCCCCACCTTGAGGTTAGGTCTTGAGTTATCATCATTTTTTTTGGCCACATGACCAGAAGCTGTTTAGATGTTTCAATTAATGAAATTAAACATTTTACCATGTAAAATCATATCAAGAAGTTTTATCTTGTACCTGTCATATGTATCAATAACAAGGTCATATCAATGTCACAGGGTTGCAGCAGCTCAGTAGGGCATCAGTGTCATAATCCAAATACCAGGCTGACTGGATACCTGCACAGTAGTTAGGCCAGACCAAGTTGGCTGTCAGTGTGTCCTTGGAAAAGGCACTTAGCTTGCCAATTCCTTGACAAGGTAATGTCAATAACAATCAAAACCACATGTGAAGTTCACTCACTTATTTGTATTAGTACTTTAATTCTAAAGTCAATGATTGCAGTGCAAGAAACTTTTATTTCTATCACAACTTTTGAATGGGTCATTTAAATTTCATGGTATTTCCATCAAAATTAAGAATGATAGTTATTTTTGTACCAGGTTTCAAGCTCATAAATTCTAAAGAATGGTTCTCAAACTCAAACCACCCTGAGGGCCACAAGAAAGTATTTTCAAAGGCCTAAGGGCAGCACCACCTTTGTTATCTCTCATGACACATTGGGATCCTCAATCATTTTGCAGGCCACAGGATACGGCTTAGCTGGTTGCATGCATCCCATGGGCTGAATATTTGAAACCACTGTTCTAAAGGATAATAATAATGAGTTGAAACTTCCCAATATTTATGCGTAATGACCCAAGATCACGTCACATAAAAAACATTTAATGATGAAATTTGCAAGGTCAAGTTCATTTTGCATGGATGTGCTCTGATTTAGAAGCTGTTTAAAGTAAGGGAAATGAAACATTTGGATAGCGTATCTATAACCGCTATCAAGATCCTATCTGTAAAGTTAACTCACTTGAAGGTTACAAATTTGCAATGTCTTTTTTGTAAAGTTAAAGGTATTAAAAGCCAACCACTGTAAAAACTTGCATCTTGACATTCATGTGTGCACATTTTTTGGCCAAGTCTTGAACTAAAACCTCCATATTTTGAAAGATGAAACTGAATGCATTTATATGCATAATGACTGACACTGTTTCATATGCCACTTTTATGGTTCAATCTTGAAGGTCAAGGTAGTCCATTTTGTGTCCAGTCTGTAGCTCAGAGGCTATATGTGATATCAGAAAGAATAAATATGTATAATGATACATGTATATATTAAGAATCCTTTTAAAAGACTGATACTTCACTGGACAAAACCCTACCTCCAGCTTTTCTTCCTGTTAATGGCTCAGTGTTAATGCCATATCTGATTTTCTTCAAAAAAATCAAGATTTTAAAATTAGTTGTGGTCTTCATAATGGATGTCAGATTGGCACCATTTTTACTCTGAACAAAGTATACATCATTAAAAATATTTTTTGGACAACCCCATTTATGTATGAAGCAACAGCAAGATTTTCAAGACTAACATTGTGTCAGCCATAATGGATGTACAGTTGACACCATTATCATTTTGGACAAACTAGACGTCATAAGTAGTCTAATGTTTAAAACATAATTCTGTTTGGGGGGAGAAGAGATAATATTTTGAAGATGGCCATACTGAGAGTTAATTTGCATCAGTAAGTCTTCTGGTGAAAACACCATATTAATATGACTTTTCAATTGGTAGATTAACAATAGCAAATATTTAAGATGGCTACCATGGTGGCCATATTAGATATCAGAAGCACACCATTTCCATTCTGGGTAAAGCAAAATGTCCACTTGACCAATCAGCTTGAAGTAGCAATACTAAAAATTTCCTCATGGTCACTGCAGCTGCCTATTGGTAGCACAACTGCAACATTTTCATTTACAACCAACTAGATATTATCAGACGTCTTTCAATGAAAACTCCATCCCAATATTATTATTCATAAATGACATGATGGTCATTGTGCTGGCCATATTGAATGTCTGAGTGGCACCCTTTTCATTCTGGACCAACTACACTGTGGGGTGAATGTGTGAAAAGTTTCATTGCAATTCTCTAAGTAGTTGAGGCAAAGTTGCAATAATGGATGGATGGATGAAAGACAATTACACCAGTTCTTTGGCCTATGACAAGTAAAGCTAATGACTAGACAGCCTGTTTCATACCATGTTCTAGGTCATTTCTCAAGGCATTGTGAAATATAAAATTTTGGATAAGCAGTGAACCTTAAAGTTGAATGTGCTGAGCTTAAAGATTTTATCACATTTAGACCAGGGGAATATTTGGGAAGGGTCACTTTGACCTTTGATCTTAATTTCTTCCATGTCAGTGTTAAAACTTCAATGAAATTAGCTGGATATCTTAAAACGGGTTTGAGAAAGAGAGAGAGCTGAACTTTTATGATCTGTGTCAAATAGTCACTCTTCAAAGAGAAAGGTTATATCACATAGTTCCAATATTCTGACTAATAAATAAATAAAAAGTTTGTTTTAGGAAAATTTTGAGAAATCCCTGCTTATGATTGGCCATGTGAAATTAAGGTGCACATCTTGGAAATAATAAGCATTTAATGTGACAACCTTGATCTTTTAGTCCGAAATTTTCTGAGAGAGAGAGAGAAGGTTGACTCTAGGGAAAAGCCTAAGAAAGAATAGTGCTTTCCTTCAAGTGCATATGAGAAATCAGTTATGTCACACTCCAAAACTGGGATATTGTGACCTATAATCAATTGTTAGTTGGCTACTCTTAAACATAATAACTGGTGTCACAGAAGTATATTTTATTTTATTAGCTCTTACTAACTAATCAAGTTTTAATAAGTAAGACCTAAAAAGACAGCCATTGGTGTGTAGCTGGTGCAAATGCACCCATACCATTTCATTAAATTTAATGTAAGTAAAAGCTAGAAAAAAATCTGTACAACACAATAGGCAGCACAACAAATTAGTCTGAGTTGTCAAGGGTCTTTTCTTTGCAGACACAATTTCCTTCATATTTCGTAACTAATGACTGTCTATTGTCCTTAGCAGACATACTTCCTTTCAAGTTTAATGTATTTAACATTTTATTTCTGATATAATAACTTTATTAATTCTGACAAATGTACTTGAAAAAAACTCCAACAACAACAACAACAACAACCTAATGCATTTAAAAAAAACGCTCTTAATGTGATTGTACCTCATGACCTGGACTTAAATTTATCCTGGTCTTTATAATCTTCAAAGAATTGAAAAAGATAAATGTTCTGTAACTTGATGCATTTTTAAATTTCTAAAGGGGCTTGTTTGTATTGGCGACTTATCTTATTCCTGTTGAAAATGATCATTTTTCATTCACTATAAATTCTTCACAATAAAAAAGTTACCATAAATATTCACTTATAAGTCAAACTACAAACAAATGAGACCCTCATCTGCCATAGCATAAAGTACAGACAGATCAGGGTCCATGCTGTTTATGTTACTGATTAATCCCAACAAACTGCACTGAACCAGATCTGCCAGCATATTACGCAATGTCACATCTGCAGTTGAACTCTATTAGTAAATACGTCATCTCTTTGTTAGATCTTTTGCACTATCTTTGCCAATATTTCCAAAAATATGTTGAATATCTATAAATGTCAACAGCAACCTTACTATGAAATAAATACAAGGCTCATCCTTTGTATTGTCACAGAGAGAGAGAGAGAGAGAGAGAGAGAGAGAGAGAGAGAGAGAGAGAGAGAGAGAGAGAGAGAGATGGGGGGAATGTTTTAACATAAATTATGAATTGGGAATACTATCTAATGATCTGTGGAATCCTATCCCTATGAAATAACTCAATCTGACTTGCAAGTAATAGGTACAGTGTAACTGAAGTGAAAACAACACTGATCCATGCATGCTTCACCTACTTTCATTTGCAAGTCATTCAGAGCTGGAATAAGTCTTCAGTTATGTGTAAGTGAACCATGAGTACTGACATAAGCACTGTCACTCCATTTTTCTCCAACAGTTTACTGCAAAACACTGTCTCAAGTCCAATATAAAAGTACTGCAAAGTAATCTCCATGTTCAGCAAAGGTGCAAGGATGACACACACACCTCAAAATTATTCACTTTATTGAGCTGTATAAAAAAATTGCATCCTAATTTCTTGTTTATAAAAATATTTTTAAGACAAAAAAAGATCATTGTAATAAAAATAATAAAACTCCCAGCATTGATGGATTGTATGTATTAAGCTAGAATAAACTCTGTGTGTGTGTGTATGTGTGTGTGTGTGTACAGGTAAGCATGTATGTGAAATTGCAAAATAAAAGAAACACAAGTGAGAATTCTATACCACTATGCACTGCAGACACACTGTGTACACAATGTACACAATGACTTATCTAACAATAAATTATTTCCTATAATTTTATCTAAAACAATTGTCTTTAGTATTATCTAATTCCAGCTGTTCCCACTTTTCACATTTTTTTTCCCCCTGTACAAGAGCAGTTCGATTATATCGACAGATGTAAATATTGTACAATTTGCTATCTTGATGTAAATATTGTACAATTTGCTATCTTGATGTAAATATTGTACAATTTGCTATCTTGATGTAAATATTGTAAAATTTGCTATCTTGATGTAAATATTGTACAATTTGCTATCTTGATGTAAATATTGTACAATTTGCTATCTTGATGTAAATATTGTACAATTTGCTATCTTGATGTAAATATTGTACAATTTGCTATCTTGATGTAAATATTGTACAATTTGCTATCTTGATGTAAATATTGTACAATTTGCTATCTTGATGTAAATATTGTACAATTTGCTATCTTGATGTAAATATTGTACAATTCGCTATCTTGATGTAAATATTGTACAATTTGCTATCTTGATGTAAATATTGTACAATTTGCTATCTTGATGTAAATATTGTACAATTTGCTATCTTGATGTAAATATTGTACAATTTGCTATCTTGATGTAAATATTGTACAATTTGCTATCTTGATATAAATATTGTACAATTTGCTATCTTGATGTAAATATTGTACAATTTGCTATCTTGATATCATTTATCTTGTTCTCAGTATTGGCTCACAAATGCTGTAATTTCTTATCCTGCTGACTGTCCTCTTCCTGAGGACTTTTTGCATTTGAATCTCATATGGTCCGTTCCGCAAATTTGTTTAGTTTCTTTCTCACACTTCTTAGCTTAGTTCTGAGGGCCTGCACCTAAGCTTCCAATTTTCATATGCGCTTCAGGGAACTAAAAAAAGAGAAGAAAGAAAAATTAAATCTTTATAAAGTTTACTTTTGGCCATTTTTTGCATGGTAGGGATAGTACAGACTTTTTTTTATTGTTGCAATGAAAGTGTAAAATAAACTCTAACTGATGAAGGGAATCTTTAAAAAAGAGAAACAGGGGCCTGACTTGATCTTTCATCCTTCTCTACCACATTTATTTCTGGACTTGTCTTGACCACAAGTATGTTCTGTAAAATCATAAATTGTATGTAGTTCAGATGTATAATACATGTACACCCACTTACAACAGTCTCATGACAAGTGCTGCATCATACACCCACTTACAACAGTCTCATGACAAGTACTTGTTTTGCCCCCACCTACCACCACCACCACATTTTTTTTGTAGTCTAGACCAATTTTACTGATTGGAGCATAGGATTTAAAAAATGTAAATTCAACCCCTTCTTTTACCAATTCAAATTTTGCACCAAAAATTACTTATATGTAAAACAAATTTACCACACTCTTTGACTTTATAAAAAATAGCAAGCATTAAATTTTTTGCAATTTATAGTAAAGGAGTGAGTGGTTTAGCAAGAACTTAATGTCTGTTGTCTTTCATCAAACAAGTGACTGCCGCAAGAGGATAGTTGCCCAAAATGGAAAAATAAACATACAACATCTATACTGGCTTTTCATAAAATGTATTTTTTTTAAATGTCAACTGTCTCACATTTTTTAAAGTACCCACTGCTTTATGTGCAGATGGGAATGTGTCCCATGTAGGTAATTTAGAAGTGGCCTATTGTTTTTTTTTTACTTTAAAATCAACACATACAGACAAGTCTAAAAAATGTATCAATAAATGCTTGTTACTGTAGTATAAAAATATCTAATGCACAAAATAACACATTGAAACTTTCAGGAAAGGGTGGGAATTATATACCAAAATTGTCCAGTCTTTTCCAATCAAAGGGTAATATACTGGCCTGAAATATTTGAATATTTTACCTTTAGCTAAAATATACTTTCTAAAGGGGGATGGCAGGAGATTGGTGTAAGGGATCCAGTCCCCTTGGAACCCTTAGTGCTTAAGAGACCATTACAGGATTACTGCAGTTGTATGACTGAATAATACCTTTTTGCACAAAATACTTTTTAAAAAATCAACTATTACTTAAGATAATGAAATTTTCATTTTGATTGTGAATCTTGTTAAGTTACAGCCCTAAGTAGTCATGAAAGTCTATGGTCAGGCCTATTTTATGAGAAATGGTTTAAAATAGTTTACCTTCAATTCCAAGGATGGCCGCATGGTAAGGATTCTCGTGAAATTTCACCAGTACCAAATCTGTTTTTCTGTACTCATCAATGGCGTGGCTTCCGTATTGTAGTGATGCTTGTATAGACCTATTCCTTTCATTGTAATAGCAAAACAACAAAACGTATTTGCAACCTTTTATCAATGAAATTATTTGGTTTATTATTCAGCAAAAGAGCATGATGTCCGTTGGTGGAATATTTCGATTTTGAATTGACCAACCGCATCAGCAACTGTTGTTCGGATTTTCTTCGGCTAATTTTACAATGTAAAATATGACCCGTAAAATTGACCTTGATATTGTGAATGCTGCAACCTTAGGATGGCCAATTTTGCATTATTACAATACATGTAACTTCATTAAAGGACTCAAAATCAATTTTAATTTTATAAAATTGTATGAATAGTAAGTTTCGAATAAAAAACAAAATGTGTTTCAATACTGTTCGCAAACCTGTATCTAAAAAAAATTCACCTCGACATTTCTGATAACCAATAATAACTGCAATCTAATCGTCATTTTGCTCTAGATCATAAACAAACAGCATGGTAGATATGTTGTTCAGGGCTGCTACAGTATCAAAACAAATAAATTTCACAGAACAGACAAAAATATGAATGTTTGATTTGCCTGTAATGTTAAACACCAAAACAAAATATTCTGCTTGATTTGCATAAAGCCCACAACCTTTTTAAGTGTTAGTTTCCCAATATGAAGTGTGCAGTAATTTTGACAATTTTTCAATCCAATCAAATTTGATCATTGTTCTGTACTAATGTGTAAAACTACAAATAATAGTCCAATTCCGTGGTAGAAATATGAATATGATTAATGCTGGATGCCCTAATAATATTGTCCAATTTTTTTATATTAATCATCCATAAGTTGACCTTTTAATTTAAAATGGTCCAAAACAATAATTTCTGAGAGCATCCATTTAAATTGTGTCAACAAATTTGAATTTTTATTTTTCAATCTTTCAAACTATAATTATGGAATTTCCCTATGTTGCTCAATGAAAAGCAGTGTGCAAATCAAAAGTTACTTTATCTCAAGCAAATTTTTAAAAAAAAATCACTGTCTTGTGATTTTTACTTAAAATTTTTTAAATTTATATTAATTATAAAAAACTTAAAGTAAAAAATATTTCATTTCATAAAGTCTAATGTGTTATTTTACCTGTTAAAATTATGAAAAATGTATTGGGTATTTAGTGCTGTTGTTTAGTTGGTTGTTTGTTTAAACACACAATTAATTTACAAATACATTCATTTATTGGGGGTTTTCAGCACCAACTATAAGTAGAAAACTGTATATATATAAAAATTAGCAATACAAGAAAATCACTTGAACCTGTATTTTTCAAGCCACAGAACATTCTGATGTGTTACTGCCAGTCATGGATTCTTCTGATGCAGGTATGATACTGTATAATGTTCAACATGTTCAAAATATAATACTTTACACTGTATTGTACATCATTTCCAAATCTGGAAATTAAATTAAGAACCTCAGATAACCAAGAGTGTTTTGTGATTGCTGATACAGAAAACAGTTGATAGCCTGCTGCAAACTGCAGCTACTGTATGTAGATATGGTCCATCAAAATTAATGTTTCTAAGTTTTTAATAGTAACTTTATAAGTAGTTATTATTCTAATAACTTTTAATATATTAATTGCTGAACAAAAGACTATTATCTGTTAATTCCACAAAAAAGAAACATTTTTTATATGACCTGATGGGACAATAAAAAATTTAGAAAATGTTTAACTTGGGGTCTTCTAGAATGCTACACAAATATGTTTTCAGTTTCATTTAACATTTTTATTTACATTTTCAGGAATTATGGAAGACGTCGAGCCTTTTCATACAAGAATAATGGCACTGACATCGTACAAGACATCATGTGGAAAAGAATACTGAGAGTTAATGAGTGAAGGATTTCTTTAAAAAAATTATACCAATCCTACGGCCATTTTTAACACTAATGGAATGAGTTTATACTCATCATCTAAAATACAGTTATGGCCAATATATCTGGCAATAAAGGAATCGACTCCAAAATTACGATTTGCCAGTGACAATATGCTGCTTGTAGGCATATCGTAAGGAAAGGGGAAGCCATTGTTTAGGCAATACCTGACTGTTTTCAGTGAATACATGAACAATTAAATTATAATGGAGTGGATGTTCTAAATGATGAAAGTTTTATCAATGTAAAACTAGAAGTTATTTGTGGGATTGCTGATCTCCCAGCAATGGCAAAGAGGCTTTGTATTACTTATTTTAATGGGTTGGAAGCCTGCACTGCTTGTGTTATCCGTACTGAATTAAAGAATCCAAATATCAATATAAAAATCACCAGGAAGTGATTTCACATATGCAGGCGGGAAGGGATTAAAAAAAATGCAAAGGATTTAAAGGAACATCAGGTCTTGCATCATTTCAGTCATATGACATTGTTAAAGGAATGTGAGATTACAGGCATGGAGTCCTTCTTAAAATCACCAAGACTTTGCTAAATAAAAGGTTTTCCCTAACAGAAAGTAAACAGTAAATATTTTATTGGTAAAAATCTTAAAACTTATTTCAAGTAGAATGAAAATATAAAACCATCAAGCAGCAGTGAAAGATTGCAATGTGACCTTGAAAAACATTACAATCATTTTAAAGCAATGTGACTACATGCATGGCTATTATATTATGCAGTTCTTTGCCTCAGTGGATTTCTAATGAGGAATACAGGACTAATCTGACATGTATATATGTATATATATATATATATATATATATATATATATATATATATATATATATATACACACACACACACACACACACACACAACTACTCATCTTTCCAGAATCTGTATGGAGATGGTTCATCTGGCCTTAATGTCCATAATATCGGGGTTCATTTGGTGTCCTATGTTAAGCTTTGAGGATCCTTGTGGGCTTGGAGCTGTTTTCCATTTAAGGACACAAACTCCATGCTTCTGCAGTCAGTGCATGGAACTGGCATTGTATTGAAACAAGCAATGAGATATAGGCAAGCACAAGCCTGTATTTGTAGAAAAGGGTTGAATCATGGTAAAATGTACAGCTGGAAAGTGGCACATGAAGCAAATAATGGAGCAGTTTGTCGTGCAAAATAATCGTTAAATAGAATGAGCCTTAATAAAGAAATTCTAGAAAAGCTTGAGGTGACCAGTTTACAAGAGGTGAGAAAGGTGGACAGAATAACTGTCAATTGTGCAAAATTTTTTTCATCAGTTTATTCAAGGATGCAAAAAACGAATTTGCAGTAATTTTGTGCTTTATGATAGCAGTAAAATAGGATCCATTAGTTCATGAACAGCCAAATAATGATTTCAAGAACATTTCATGTTCAGTTCAAGAACAGTTCATAAAGTTCATGAACTGTTCATAATTTAAAAAACTCCATTTTGCAGGGATTTCTCTCTTGTCTCACAATTTAAACTATGGCTGTGTGCATCAACAGAAATATGTTACAATAACTGGTTCCCTACGTGCTTTTGTTTTGTCTTCTCCATGTGGTTTCCAGTAGCATTCACAGCATACACAAACATCCTAAGGTTCACATGCTGACAACTGAATTTAAGACAGCAACAGAGAAATAAGTCACTTATTATCATGCTAACTGACATGAAACTAGCAACATGCATGCACACAAGGCAGGCCTGCCATTCATATATTACTGTCAGTTGCTATTTTGATGCTTCTCACATTATGTATTATGCATAGTGTTATTTTGGTGATGAAAGTGCTATGTACACCAGAGCTGACCTTCCTTAAACACAACTTTCAACTTTCAAATGTCGGACATTTTGAATCCAACAGACAAAACAAATACAAAATAACAAATATAAAAGTTTATCATGTAAGTCCTCTTTAACACTATGCAATTCATTGTTTTGAGTCCAGTATTCAGAGAATACTGGGGTACTTAAAATCTTTCTCTGATGAAGGTCATGGTCTGTAAGGTTATTAAAGGAGTTAGGTGAAATTATTTTCAAAGTTGTAAGTCTGTGTGTGCATGTCATTTCAATTTCTTACATAGCTTTAACAATATTTCAGTCATATAGCTAAGATACCTAGTGAGGCAGTTTATAGTGATGTCTAGCACTGGGGCATCATGCCACAGACATATAGCATCAAGTCCCACCCAGTCACATTATCCTGACACCAGGCCAACCAGTCCTTATGCTAAAACTTTTAATACTGAATGCCAAGTAAAGCAGCTACTAGGACAATTTCTTATAAGTCTTTGGTATGACTTGACTGGGGTTTAAACCCATGACTTCAAGCACTCCAGGTGGACACTCAAACCATTTAGTCCACCAGAGTAATCAGTTGTTAATCTAAATATGTATATAACAGAGAATAACTTGGGGTTTAATATTTATAACAAATTCCTTGTATATGTCTATCCCATCCATTTGGATCAAGATTCTCAATTCTGAGCCTTAACTCACTTTCTAAGCTCTACTTTTAACTTGGGTTTATTATTATATGCAAATACTGTTTTTCTGGCAAGGTTTAAACAGCCAAAATATATTTCCTCTCTTTCAATGTCCACCAATGCTGGGACAATGAAAGTAATTGCCATCAATACTTTCTAAAAGGGCTGAGAAGGGGAGATGATTTGCATGATCAAACAAATAATTTTGTTCAAAAACTGGCCAGTTAAAAATTACATTTGAATGAAATTTTTTAAAATCAAAACTCTTTATACAACATACTTTTGGCATCTTTAATGTACAAGAAAATACTTGCACCAAAACTGAGCTTTTCAATTTTCTTGTTGTCCATTACAAAGCAAGTGCTGATTCACTAATTTGTCATCCTGTATGAATAAAGGAAAGATTCTGTGAATGAAAGCTTCAGCAGTCTTTGACAGTCTGTTTTTCTGTGTATGAAAGCTTCAACAGTCTTTGACAGTCTCTGTTTTTCTGTGTCTGACAGCTTCAGCAGTCTTCGACAGTCTCTGTTTTTCTGTGTATGAAAGCTTCAGCAGTCTTTGACAGTCACTGTTTTTCTGTGTAAGAAAGCTTCAACAGTCTTTGACAGTCTCTGTTTTTCTGTGTATGACAGCTTCAGCAGTCTTCGACAGTCTCTGTTTTTCTGTGTATGAAAGCTTCAGCAGTCTTTGACAGTCACTGTTTTACTGTGTAAGAAAGCTTCAGCAGTCTTTGACAGTCACTGTTTTTCTGTGTATGAAAGCTTCAGCAGTCTTTGACAGTCACTGTTTTTCTGTGTATGACAGCTTCAGCAGTCTTCGACAGTCTGTTTTTCTGTGTATGAAAGCTTCAGCAGTCTTTGACAGTCACTGTTTTACTGTGTAAGAAAGCTTCAGCAGTCTTCGACAGTCTCTGTTTTTCTGTGTATGAAAGCTTCAGCAGTCTTCGACAGTCTCTGTTCATCTGATGCAGAATCTTAAACAGTCTATAGTAAAAGTCACAAAAGTCATCTATGTGCATTTACTTATTTTAAATTAAATATAACTTTTACTATAGTTTTCTTAAACATAAGTCTTTTTGATCCTTGTTATTTGAATACTCTTGTTCTGAATCTTCTCCTTTCCTTTTCTGGCATGACTCAAAGTTGAATATTATGAAGATGAGATAACAGTGATAATGATAGCAATTCCTTTGCACAATCCAGTATGGTGGTTGTTAAAGACTGGCATGGTAGCCTTGACTTTGAATGAGCCAGACATATTCTAGAACTTTATATCCCTATATACATGTTATTCATTTACTCTCGGAATTGAATTGAGTGCCTGTTCTAAATAGAAAACTGCAAGGAATTTTTTTTAATTTAATTTTTATTTTAAAAATGGATTTTAAAAAGAAAACATACACCATATTCAGGTTGAACCACTGATACACCAAAAGGGCTGTATTTTTTACATGGATATACATGTTAATTCAAATTATTTTATTCTGTTCTGAGACTTATATCTATTACAGTACAACAAGTCAAACGTCATTTATCTAAATGGAAAAATAGCATAAATTTTTAACTAATTTAAACAAAAATTGGTGAAAACTCCATGTCACTATGGTCTTCCATTCAATAGGTCTATATAAACAAATTTTAGTCAACTAAAAGCTATTACAGTACAACGTGTCAAACATCAATTATCTAAATGGAAAATGGTGTAAATTCATAAAAAGAATTATCTCACTTTTTATTGAAAATTTAGTGCATCAAGAACTATAAACCATCTTTCTATGTCCATTAAAACTCGTGTCTCCAGATAGTTTGAGGGACATCAGGACAGTGTTCCCTGTTTTTGGGATCCAAGATGCAACACTTCAATAAAATGGAGGATGTGAGCATTTTTTGATTTTTCAAAGGTCCCCATGCACCAACAGCATGCATGCCTATTGTTACGTATATTGATTTAAGTCATTTATTTTTGTTTTAATTGTTTGCTTGTCATATTCAAATTTGACATTTTAAGTTTAAGATTCATTCATTGGGAGATATTTTTTTTTAAAAGTGGGATGACCTGTACTCTACAAATAAACACCAGATGTTGACCACATTTCTGACCTGGCTTCAGAGTTGTAAACAAGCTTTTAAAATGATTGGTTGATTCCAAGGACATTATGGAGCTTTGTTATAAAGATCTTTCTATTTTTAGTTCTCGAGAGTAAAAATAACTGATTCTCATCTGGGTCATACGGTGTGCACGAGATTTTTTGAACATAAATTTGTTCTAAAGATTCTAGAAGATCATGTGACCCCTTCCTTGTTTACGTAAAAACAGGTATATAAATTATGTTTTGGAGTGAACTATTTAGCAGAAGTTGGGTTGTTAGAATATTAAGTTGTGTTGTTTTGAGTTATTTTAAATTACCTTGTACTGGAAATTATTTCAATTCGTTTGGATCAAGAGGATTTGTTATTTATCTGGAAAACAATTGTGCTCATTGAATTTCATAAGACCAGAACTGACTTCATCACTTGACATCGTCTTCCATCTTGGATGCTTCACTAAGATTCAAACTGGGAATTATTAGGACATTTTATTACCAGGACTTTTGCAATTTCACTAGTGGATTATATTTTGAATTATTTTTTAATCAATTTTGGAATTGATTCTTAAAACCGTAAGTTTATTTTTCTTTTCTGGAAAATATTTGTGCTCAATAAATTGTTTATTAAGTTTTTACAAGCTTGTTATTTTCACTCTTTCTATGTTACTGTTTATTCAAGCGTAAGCACGTAACACTATTACTGGGGTATAGTAAACTAAGCCCTGATTATCTGTGGTAAAACTACTACAGAAAATTAAGGAATCTAGACGTCTTTTTCAAAGTTAGAATTAACCATAATCCTATGATATTAGCTGAGCCCAGCTCAGGCAAATACAGGTAAATACTGTCTATGATACCTGATTCCAAACCATTCAAAAATAAATTTTACTGTCAGCAATATGGTCTGGAAAGGATGCTAAATATATCATTTTGAATGAATTTAATGCTGATAACTGCTACAATGTGGAATAGATTGCTGTGATTTACCATAAATCTAGAAAAACTACAGCTGTGTTCTAGCACTTTAGTTTTACCTTTGCATGTGTACATCCATATGCAATAAACCAACATTTTTTAAAATGCTATTTACCTGACATATGTTAGATAATGGAAATATCAGATTAGCAAAATTAAACAAGTCTTGAATGCATGATTTTACCAACCTGGTCAAGATTTTTTAACACAGAAATGAAAGCATAGCTATGTAACAAGAAGAACCCAAGTGGTGACAGCAGTACAATTAAATGTAACCAAAGATATCACGCAAAGCTGTTACAGCACTTTTTCTTTTCTCCAACAAACTGGCAATATTTAATGGTTTACATATTATATCCACAAAAAAAGAACTAACAAAATTAGCTGACATCTGGTACTTGCAGAATAATTAGTGAATGCAATCAGTGAACTAGGTCAAAATCTCCACCAGAACAAATTGTACTCTAAAATCTGACTTGAAGAAAAGTACATAATGGCTAAGAATCTGAGTGAAGTTAAAGAAGATCAAAAGTTTTAAAGTACCAGTTCAGATAGTTTTATGACAATGAGATTCATAAACATCAATATTTTGTTTATAATGCATATATGTAGTCCAGCCAAGTGAAGCAATCAATATGTATGGAGGCATAAATTCTTTATTTTTCTTAATGGATATGAATTTACTATAGCCTCTAAATTGAGCCAGAATATAAATGTAATAACTAACCATTTGATGAAGCTTCCACACTGATCTGATGTTATTGTACATTGTTTTACACCATTTATTCGCACAAGTTAGTCTATGCATTGTGACCAGAATGGATGGTGGAGGAAGAACTCGAGGAAAGTCCTGGAAAGAACTGCTAACCCATAGGATGCTAATGACAAGCTTTTTCATAAATCTACATTGGCCAAGTCCAAAACTCGAACCCACATGGACTGAAGTGGGACGTTGGAGATCATGGACTGAAGTGGGATGTTGGAGATCATGGACTGAAGTGGGATGTTGGAGATCGGTATAAAGTGAGTGCCTTAGACCACTCTGACACTCAGGACTCCTGACCCTAAAGGAAAGGCGTGAATAATAGAAAAAGAAAAAAACTTCAGGCCTTGAGATAAAAGGCAACTTAACACCTGGCATAAAACACCCTCTGATAAGAAAAAAATACAGTAACCTTATGTATGGTTGTTTTTTTTTTGGACAAGTTCCCGTTCCAAACAAACATTTGGTTAAAAATAGAAATACAGTATAATATTATTGATCAACAATTAAGACTAATAACAGAAGTTATTAATCCCATGTTTTCCAGAGAAAAGGTACAGTTTATAAATTAGAATCCTGCCCATCTTAAATTGTAAAAGATCATTCCAACAAATAAATTGAATGAGCCAAATTTAAAATGCATTATTTTCATGCCCTACCTTTAACTTTTCATTAAATACCACTTAAAGTCAGAAATTTCAGCCCATTTTGAAACGGAGGAGTGAAATTCACTTAAACTGTGAGGCCCAATGGTCTTCTAAAAAAAAAAAAAAAATACAGATACATTTTGTATAAGAATGTTCCCATGCTGAGTGGACTCGCACTTACTATGGAGTAATACAGTAATGTCAAATGATTATTAAAGTTATCTGAAATATCAACTTTTTATTATATTAAACCCTGCATGACCATAACATTTTGTTTTGAATAATCTGAAGAATTCTTGTTTATGTGTTTTGCAGCATGCAGAGCAACTCAAGTAGATAATTACCAATTATACAATTGAAGGTAACTCCTTTGCCCAAAGGTGCATCCTAGACAAGGTTCATAAAAGAAAAGTGAGATCAACAGTTTGTAGCAAAATTAAAATTCACAAGATGACAGTTTTGGTTGCATAATATTGATTTAGCTGATGGTATTAAACAGAAATGGGCATGGAATACAAAAGATACAAAACCTGATAATGCTGTATAACCCTGGTTCACACAGCAATGTGAACAAGGTGTTCCAGTCTTGGGAACAATTCTCAAGGCCCAGGTGAAACAAATGGCAAAATACTGATAATGTCTTTATAAAAATGGATTTCCAGTGGGCTGACAGATCACATGTCTCACTGGCAGCCCTAGCAATTTAATCATTATATATCATAATATATATATATATATATATATATATATAATAGAAAAACCTACCTACCTTGCCTAATTTTAAACCAGAGCAATAAGAACAACCATTTGTTTTGGTTGCCTAATGACTGATTCCAGTAAAGCCATAGATCACTTTCCTGAGCGATACTTTCATAGAATCAGGCGGCAGCATAAATTATGTCGATTCACAAGAAATTTCTCTGCAATGGATACACACAAGACTAAGCTTACAACAGTGATGAGGCTGGTTTCTGTTGTCAAATGATGCTTGACAAACTCTAACTGCCAAAGACGACATGCTCAAGAAAAAGGGCCTCAAGCAGAACAAAAAGACAACCCTTTTCTTTTGTAAACAGGTAAATGCAAAATGAATCTATTATGTAATGGCAAATACAAATTTCCATGTTATTTCCAACACATGAACATAGACAGCCTTCCATTATGTATAATGAAACGGGCAATACTTAGCTGAGTGCAAATTTATGAAGTGATTTTTTTTTTCAAGATGTTTGCAATATTTGTCAGAAACCAAATGTGATCTTGCTTAAGGCTTTGAGGACACATTTTTACTGCAATGAGATAAATACTTATCCACCCTGCTGATGATTCTCTCACAATTAAGGAAATGGAAAGATCCAGGTGGAATATACAGTATGCCTTCAAACATCTCATTGATCCAGCCATTAGATTTGGGAATAATCAGTAGTTTTATGTAGGACTACCACTGGCTGTTAATACTACAGTCAATGCTGGACAATGGAAATTGTGTTAGCACCTTTATCAAGAGTGCAAGTTTGAAAGAGACAGGGTGGTCAAGCAAGATAAGCTATCACCCCTATGACAATAAAGGGGTGCTGGAGGCAGGTCTTGGCACTGCCTTCCATGTAAAGCAAGTCAGTGATATAGTAGTGACAATGAGAACAACTTTTAAGGTTTCAGCAAAACATTAGTAATATATGCAAAAGGTTTTTGGGACAATTTGAAAAGACCCATGGTTTTCAGATATATCTTACTTGCAAAGATGTTGAGTGGTGGACAATAACTATCAAACAGTTGAATACTGTTAATTATTGATTCAAACCAATTCATGGTGGAGATGATCCCAAATGAATACTACAGTTAGTGTCAGGAGTAATGCTGATTCAGCTATTGCACCCCTTCCTCCTTATGCACAGAAAGCACTTGAATTTATCAACATTGCCATGGGGTGGTTGCAGACCCAAAGAATCATAAAAAATCATGCAGTTAAGAAATCTGAGAAATTCAGCTCTGAGGCATAAACAAAGTGAATAGATAATTTTTTCTCTCAAAATGTTGATTTGATATATTTTAAGTCATGAAAAACTGCAAATATTTGTTGTTTTTATTCATGCTTTGTTTTATTTACTCATATCATAGTCTCTTAATTTAGGAACCATTCATTCTTTGTTGGGTAATGGTTTTCATTTGTTAACTGTTGTACATTCTATAAAAACATATGTACCTATCTATACCGTGATAGAAGAATCAAAATTAAAAAATAGTGCAAGTTTTGATGTTGTTGTTTCTCAAAATGAATGTCTACCTCTTGAAAGGAAAATTCTTATTTTACTTGGAACATTGTTATTGTTGATGAATTAACACTATTTTTTTGGTACACAACTGGTTGTATATAGCAGCCAGTCTAACTGGCGATTTTACCTTATAAAATGCTGTGAAGAACCACCAACCCATATAAAGCTACTGACAAGTTTTCTCATATCCCATAAGTATTCTGAATGATAAGTAACACCCGAATGTGTTCTATTAACATGTAATAAACTGTGATGTAGGAAACAATGTGTTTGCCTCTAAACAAATACATGTTTAAACTTCTTGGAATACTCTTTTTTATTGATCATTTATCTTGAAGAAGAAGATACATTACATTATAATCAAAATTGTTTGCACAATTATAAAATGAGTATTGAACAATGTATGGTAATCCTTTCCCTACCCCCTCCCCCATATCTCTTTCTGTTCATCTCCATCCCATGCTTTGTTTTTCAAAGGTATCCCCTGGTAACTCATGTTCTTGCTTATTCAGTACAGCAGTCTCTGTTTCTGGACCCCAATGTGCATGTTATTCAGGGAGAGGTGCATACACATTTATTTGACCAAAAGATAAGTACTGGATACATATATATGGAAATGAATTCTAAAATTCTAATCAGGTTACTGACCTAAATGGCCTGTAAAAATCAACCTGAAACTCTGATCATGTTGCTGCCATGGTAAAAATTCCATCATAAATTTATCATGGTAAAAATCATAAAAAGGCATAAAGTGATGGAAAATAGTGAATCAAAGTTAAAAATCAAAAGTATACTTACTTCTGTGCTGGTGAAAATCGAATTCTAATGTAAATCCACTAAATTGATCTTGCACCCACCTAAAAGTTATTTTCAAAGAGTTTAATTTAGATTGAAAGACCTTTGGGCTTTGATAACTATTTGAATTTTTACAAATCTTCACAACTCCTGAATCATATTGTTCCACCACCGTCGTTGTTGTTGTTGTTGTTGCTTCCTCTATAACTAGCTCTGGCAGTAAACAAACATTTGGGTCAAAATATGATGTCTGTAACTTTCCAGGGGGCATGGAGGGGTGGGACCAAAATCCAATTAACTTAGTAAAATTCAATTCTATGTAACTGTTCTGAGGTGCTTTAATATTATATTCACATTTTCTGTATCCCTTCTGTTGATAAAACTGTGACAAAGCCTTGATTTGGTCTTTTTGGGAGTAAGTAAAACTGCACACAGCTGAAAAAGAGAAGAAAAAAAAGGTTTTGGTATCTCTGTTTAACAAATTGTACAAGCTTCTGCAAAAAATATGTATCATGTAAATTCCATTGTTTTTCATCACTGAAATTTTGTCAAATTTGTAAAACCACTTTTCTTGCAAAATAGAAGTTTGTAAATCATCTGATTGGCAAATACACAAACATGTACATGTGGAATGGACTATTGCATTATTATCAATACTAAAGTCCATGTCATGAATAAATGTGCAATGAACTATTGCATTATTATTAATAATAAAGTCCAATTTTGTCATGTATACATGTGTAATGGACTACTAAAGTCCATGTCATGTAAACATGTATAATGGACTATTGCATTATTATTAATTTCCATGTCATGTATACATATGTAATGGACAATTGCATTATTATTAATTTCTGTGTCATGTATACATATGTAATGGACTATTGCATTCTTATTAATACTAAAGTCCATGTCATGTATACATATATAATGGACTATTGCATTCTTATTAATACTAAAGTCCAGTTCAAGTATACATAAGCAATGGACTATTGCATTAATATTACATGTAATAGTAAAGTCCATGTCAAGTATACATATGTAGTCGACTATTGCATTATTATTAACTTGTCTATACTAATTCTGTCTTTTCTATACTAATTCTGACTTATCTATACTAATCCTGTCTTGTCTATACTAATTCCGACTTTTCCATATTCACTTCTCCCTTTTTTGACACCATTTGACTTTAGGGGAAAGTTACATAGGGTTGTGGGTGGCTGACTGGTCGCATTTAAAGATCACTCACATCTGTCCTTTTGATTTGTTGTTTAGGGTTTAACACTACTGGCAAGCTTTCACACATACCCACATTGGCTGAATTTGCAACTCAAACCCCCACAGACAGGTGAGATGGCACTGATACGTAATGGAGAGCGCTTTAGATTACTCAGCCACTCTGTGCCCCCGAGTTTTGATTTGCCCAACATGGGTACATGAGAAAGCTTGCCAGTGGATTCCCATGGACCTGTGGTTCTTCCAGGTTTTGTCGCAATTTCTTCGACTAACAAACTCAGTCCCTTGAATGTACCAAACGTCGACTGGGTGACAGTAATCAGTACCATTGTCATTTAATGACCAACTAAACATCATAAGAAGTCTTTCAGTAAAAACCTCAAATGAACATAACTTTCTATTCAGGAGGAGTTGCGATTAAAAAAAATGGATGGTGACCATATTGGATTTGACACCATTTTGTTTTAGGACCAACTAGAAATAAAAAGAAGTCTTTTAATCAAAACCCTATATTGTTGTAACAATCCATTCAAGTAGTTGCTTTTTAAAAAATAGCTGGCCATAACGAATTTGCAATCAGCACCATTTTCATCTAAGACAAACTAGACATGAGAAATCTCTTAGTGAAAACCCCATGCTGATATGACCAATCTTGTCAGGAGAAGAAGCAGTAACAAGATTTTCAAGATGACAACTGTGGTGGCCATATTAGACCCCACACAGAGACTATTTTCACTGAGAACTAACAAAACTTCATAAGAAGACATTTACTGTAAAGTCCATGTTGATAAGACCATCTATTGTAGAGAAGTAGCAATAACAAGATATTCCATATGGTTCTAACAATGGCCATACTGGACATCAGATCCTTTAGGACCAACCAGACATCATAAGGAGTCTTCATATGACCATCCATTCTTCTGGAGAAGTGAAAAGATTTTCAAGATGGCCACAGTTGCTGCCATATTGAATCTGCAAGCATCACCATTTTCATTTAGGACCAAGTAGAGCCTAGGATGAATGTGTGTTTGTATAAAGTTTCAAGACAATCCTCCAGGTAATGAAGGTGGAGCATCCATAATAAACGTTTGCTAATGAATATACTGTTGTTGAACAAGGACAACAGACCATCCCATAAGATCTTCTGGTCTATTTTGTTTTAGTTGTTGTTGGGTTTAACGCCATTTTTCAGCGCAAGATAGGCTATACATGGCAGCCATTATTAATGGCTGAGGAAGAACCCAGGAAAACCAATGGAAAGAACCACCAACCCATGAGAAGCTACTGGCATCTTCTTGTCAATAACCAGTGCAGCTAAACATCCTGGCCGCCATATAAAAAGCCAATCATATGCTGAAAAATTAT
Source organism: Unio delphinus (assembly GCA_029339505.1). Taxonomy (NCBI): domain Eukaryota; kingdom Metazoa; phylum Mollusca; class Bivalvia; order Unionida; family Unionidae; genus Unio; species Unio delphinus. Next base: position 7,248,883 of record JAQISU010001238.1, read on the forward strand.
AGTAAACTTGGGGGGGGGGGGGCTATAAATACACATGTATCTCTCCTAGATGTGTTGATATAGTTTTTACCATTATCTAAATAAATTTATCAAAATAAATAAGTGACTGAGAAACAAAATATGAATAGAAAAATATCCCTTTCATTCATTTTGTTTTATAGCAATCAAACAAGATTCGGTAACTGGCTTGCCAAGTTTATGATATTAACACACTAATATAACCTTATCTCATCAGTTGTAAGTCATGGATATATCTTACAAATATGCAATTTGTAATAAATAAAATGCATTCAACTTTAACTGTGACACATTTCACTAGGAATGGAAATTTAGCTGGAGGTGAGTTTTGGGGTGGAAAGGCAACATTGTTTCTCTTCTGTATTCCATACAACAACAGCAAAACAATCCACAGAACAACAGAACAACAGAAATATCAAATTAAGTTTGACATTAACTAGAAAAGGGAAATGCAAGCATCAGTGACACATGATCTATGGTTTAATTAGCTTCTATGAGAGTGAAAAACAATCCAAACGTTCCAGCTGCAAGCTGGTTTTAGTATTTATTATGGATGTTTTACATCTGTGAATATATATATAAACAGCTTAACCTTGAATCACATGAGCAAAAAAAAATTCAATTTACAAATTAATTTTGACAAAAATATTCCTTTACAAATGCCAAAATTAACTGTAAATACATAAATATTTTTTTAAAAAACTATATATCCAGTTTACTCAAGCGTGACGTATTTTACATGCAAAAGTGATTTTCTTTAATTAAGTACATGTATATATAAAAATCTTTATTTCCAAAATGCCAAATTCTTTTTCTAAAGTTGTGAAAATCATTTGAATTATACATCTGAAATTATTTATCAGGTGTGTCAGGGCAGAATAAGGCAGTTGCTCTGGGTGCCACGGGTCTTGAGGCACTAAAACCACAGGCTACAAGGTTTTGTCCATCATCGTCATCCAAGGCACCATTTACACATTGCATGCCACTAGACTTATGAGGGATACAATGTTCGGATGCACATTTGCTCTATCTGCAAGTACATGTCCCCAACTTTCTATTATTTTTATTTCAATTTTCAATTCCGGGTGAATGAGATCATTACACTGTTAACCACCTTTTACAGTTGTACAATAGAGCGACTTTCTATCGACCTAAACAGTAATTTAGCCCTCCCAAACACGGTCTTTTTTCAGTCTGTCTGTTGGTTATAGTTAAGGGGCCCAGGAGTGTGTGGCGGACTGATTTAATTGTCTTTAATTGTCACTCAATCATCTCACCACTTGTTCGTCTGGAGTTCAAGTCTAACCTTGACCAAAGTGGGTAAGCTTATCAGTAGTTCTTCATGCGTTCTTTTCTTATTCTTCCTCCACTTAACATACTGGTACTTTCCACCATGTATCATGTGCTGAAAGACTGCATTAAACCCATAGAGCAAAAAACCTGTAGGTAATCGAAACTGTCCTCTCTGGCTCTTTTAGGGAATTATACATTACTGATAATAGATATCACTCTGCCCACAAATCTAAATCCAGCAAATATGATACATGTGAAAACAAATTCAGAAACCAAGTTGTCATACTAAATTTGTAAATAGTTCATCACCACAAAATTGCATAAATGTGAGAATTCTTATTGGTTACTATGCTTTTTTAGGGCATTTGCTGGATTTTCAAATGCGATATAAAATAAATGATCCACAAGGTAAATTGGTCTTGCCTTGTGTCATTGGACTCGAGTTGTTTTGTGGAAACTGTTTTCTTCTTAGCGTCCTTCTGACCTTGATCTATAACCTATAAACCCCTAAATCAATGGATGTCCTCTTCCTTGCTGTAAATGCAAGTCATATAAAAAAAAAATGTACTAAAGGTATGTAGCATAGAAGTTTCATGGAAATAATTTTTAATCAGGTCAGTCCTTTTGACCTTGACATTTCATTACTTGATCACAAAATGAATTCTTCCATGTCTAAAATACAAGCCATCCTCAAAGTCTGGTCAAGTGATAAATTACTAGATGTATATGCAGAAACTTTTATTTCTAGTCACTGTAACATTTACATTTTGACACTCAAATCAACAAGTTTCTATCATATCTTAAATATAAGCCACTGACAAGGATTGGTCAAGGTTTCTGATACACAAGTTGTTATGTGGAAATAGTTACCGGTAAATTATTTCAATACATGTAACCTTGCATTTAGACCTTTTGAGCCCAAAACTGATAGATTTCTTCCTTGACCCAAATGCAAGTTACATATGAAGTTTGGTCAACTGATAGATTTCTTCCTTGACCCAAATGCAAGTTACATATAAAGTCTGGTAATGTATCCAAAAAACAAAAGTCATTATACCAAAAAAATCCACAAGTAACAGATAGATGCACATCATTATAATTAATGATGTGCTCTTCATTGAGGTTAGTCTATAAAAACAGTTGATAATAGGAAAAAATACTTGAAACAATGGTTGTTTAGAATCTAATGCCATTTTTCAGTGCATGATGGAACACAAGTCAATCAGTATAACTGGTGGAGAAATCGTTGAAGCACACAGCATGAACCCAAAAGAAGCTGCTAGCAAGCTTTCTTGCATACCACACTGGCTGAGATGTGTGTGTGGAACAGATGCCCAACCACAATGATTAAAAAGTGACCTAAACATAAAACTTAATTAAGGTGCGATGGACAAATGGGAAGAGTAAATCTGGATGCTTTGTAACTACCACTGTCGTAACTGGAAATGATGGTATCATAATGATATATTATGTAGTGAACTTAAGAACCCACTGAAAATAAAAAATTGCATAAGCAATCGCTCAATAGTAGAACTCTACATGCCTTAAAAGCAGGATTAAACTAAGTACTGCACAGATGCAGCACAACTGTGCTATCAAGGCAGAATCTGAGTGATGCCGTAGATTAAACGTCCAAGCCGTACATAGTAACTTGGCACCTATATAAATGACTCAACATCACTATAAATATCATGGGCATTAGGATAAATGACTCAACACCACCATAAATATCATGGGCATTAGGATAAATGACTCAACACCACTATAAATATCATGGGCATCACTATAAATATCATGGGCATTAGGATAAATGACTCAACATCACTATAAAAGTCATGGGCATCAGGATAAATGACTCAACATCACTATAAATATCATGGGCATCAGGATAAATGACTCAACATCACTATAAATATCATGGGCATCAGGATAAATGACTCAACATCACTATAAATATCATGGGCATCAGGATAAATGACTCAACATCACTATAAATATCATGGGCATCAGGATAAATGACTCAACATCACTATAAACATCATGGGCATCAGGATAAATGACTCAACATCACTATAAACATCATGGGCATCAGGATAAATGACTCAACATCACTATAAACAGCATGGGCATCAGGATAAATGACTCAACATCACTATAAACAGCATGGGCATCAGGATAAATGACTCAACATCACTATAAACAGCATGGGAATTAGGATAAATGACTCAACATCACTATAAACAGCATGGGCATCAGGATAAATGACTCAACATCACTATAAATAGCATGGGCATCAGGATAAATGACTCAACATCACTATAAATATCATGGGCATCAGGATAAATGACTCAACATCACTATAAATACCAATGGCATCAGGATAAATGACTCAACATTACTATAAATATCACGGGCATTAGAAAAACTGACTCAGCTTCAGTACAAATACCATGGCATCAGGATAAGTAGCATGTAATATTAATGATCATTCTGAAAAACTGAATAAGTAAAACACGAGTTGAAAATGACAATGTGTTTGACTGGGGTTAATACTGTATACACCTGGTGACAAGATGAGACCAAATGAAACTACACAGACCCTGCTCTGTCATCATATAATGCACCAGCAGATCTCGGTCTCTGCAGTTTATTAGGAGGAATCTTTAGAGCAAACATACAATGAAACCCTTCCTGCCAGTTTTAAATGTTTACCAGCAATTTAAAACATGACCTGTTTTGTATACTGCTCAAATTTGATGAAAATTGCATATACAATGTTGAAGTAATCAAGACATGACATCATCTATTCTATTCAGCAAGGACTTTATTTTATACAGTGAGTACTTTGTAATTCTATCCAGTGAGTACTTTGTAATTCTATACAGTGAGTACTTTATTTTATACATTGAATACTACTTGCATTCTATACAGTGAGTTGTTGTTGTTGCAGGGTTTAACACCATTTTTCAGCACATGATAGGCTATACATGGTGGCCAGTATTACTGGTGGAGGAAGAACCCGTGGAACCCACCCCACCCCACCCTGGAAAGAACCACCGACTCACAAGAAGCTACTGGCAAGCTTTCTCACATAACTACATTAGCCGAATCTTGCACTCATTCCCATGCAGACAGAGGTGAGATGGCAGTGATCCGTAAAGGAGAGTGCTTTAGACCACTTGACCACTCAGGGCCCCCTATATACAGTGAGGACTTTGTTTATTTTATACAGTGAGTATTTTGTGTATTCTATACAGTGAGGACTTTGTTTTTTTTTAATGTACAGTGAGTACTTTGTATATTCTTTACAGTAAATTGTCTTTATTTGTTCTTTTTATGGCTGGACAAGCTCTTGTCCAACCACTGAATACTGTAACATGTCAAAGAGCTAATGACTAAATTAGTGGTCCACTGGAATCTCTTTTATGCAATGGTTGTCTGACTATGCCACACTTCACTGGAATCTCTTTTATGCAATGGTTGTCTGACTATGCCACACTTCACTGGAATCTCTTTAATGCAATGGTTGTCTGACTATGCCACACTTCACTGGAAGTTCATTTGATGGTTAATGAGACTTGACTGGAGATCTCATAATTTACCAGACTGCTTGGGAGGTAGTCTTTTTAGACAGGACAAGTTTACTCTTTTACTAAGTAAATGGGAAAGACTGGTTGATTAGTTGGCGAGTTAGTTCTGGATTTTACAGCACACAAACACTATAAAGCTAAACAGCACCACAAAAATGGTTACATGATAAAAATGCATGTATCAGAAAAGGTTTACTACCAATGAGCAATAAATTGGTAAAGAAAATATATGAAGCTTGAAACTCATTTATTGCTTTCACTGCTTTGATAAATTTAAGTACATGTTTCAAGAATGAGCAGAGAACTGTTCAATTCTTGAGTATACATTAAAAAAAACAATGCCTTGGTTATGAATCAAATTTGAATGACTGCATTGTGAGAGAATCAAACATTGACTCATCATTCTGATAAATCTCTCAGCAACAAAGAACAGCTGCAGTTTCACTGCAGCCTGCACATGCATGGAGCAAATAAAACAAATTCCATACACTATCCAGTCTACCTAGGGCTGAAAAATTACCATGTTTACAATCTGCGCACTTCAGCTACGGGCAATGCATGTATATTTTTCCTGGGAGATGTACCAATGCACATTGCTGTGCAGCCGTTATCTTATTTGTGTGCAGGACTGCATTATGTCCCTGACAATGAATCATCTTCTAGATCTCATTATCTTTCCTTGGTTTAAAAAAACAAATCAAACTTCTACTGTACACCAATCTATAACTTAATAATGCTTGCCAACAGAGTAACTGTGGACAGAAAAAAAGATTATGAAGAATAATAACTTTATGCATGTTAATTGGTATATACTGGAAACTAAGTGTCTAACTATCCAAGGCAGCAGCATGTTTGGTCTCAATCAACCTAGCTTGGCACAGCATGAGAGATCATGGTTTATATGTTGCCTGGGGGTGGACCAGACTGGCTATGTAGCCCACTAAAATTTATATGTTGACTGCAGGGGTGGGTGGGAGGGTGGGTGGACCAGACTGGCTATGTAGCCCATTAAAATTTATATGTTGACTGCAGGGGTGGGTGGGAGGGTAGGTGGACCAGACTGGCTATGTAGCCCACTAAAATTTCAAACTACTGACTGATTGGGGGTAGGGGTGGATAGTAGATATGTGGAGTTAAGGGAATCTGGTCAAAAATGGATCAAAACAGGATTCATCTCTATGGAATCTTCATAAATACATGTTGTTATTATTTCAGTCGAATATCACTGATATATGTATGAGGAAATGCAGCTTTTGGAGTAAAGTCATGTATCTGGTAACTTCATATATGATAATTTTTCAGTAAATGCTGCAGATCTGTTTTCCAATTTGTACTGCTTCTGCAGCATCTAGGAGCTTACATGATGCACCAAGCATTAGCACAGTATCAGCAGCTGCAATAGAAGCTGGTGGATTTCTCATGTAACAAAATGCAATTTAGCTGCCTGCCTGCAAGATCAGTGCATGCAATCTTTGTCTGCACATTTTAACTGTCTTTTCTAATGTATAACATTCATGTACCCAACTGTAAACCGCAGTGACTTAGATTTACAGATGCATATAAGAGGACAGAATAGCATCCAAATTAGTAGTTTTAATCTAAAAAAACAGTAGCTTATACAACCTTACAGATTTTAAATGCAACAAACATCAAGGTTCTGAAATACATGTACATTCAAAACTTACTCATTTCATTCATAAATTCTAACTTAATATCCTTAAGCAGTCCCTATTATTCTCATCTTTGCATTTCAAACCTAATGTTATCAAGGAGCCTGCTCAGTTGAATTATCTGAATGCTGCAAGTCTCTGTTTTGGTGATGTGGTGTAATGCAAGGCCAACATATAAATAGAAGGTGAACACTGTCATCTGATTCCATTATATGCAATTTCTACTAATATTTCCCCAAAACTAAAAACATTAGGTGGAAAAAATATGCCCTTACATTCCAATGTAGCAGAAATTTAGGCACCCATAGGACACAGTTTTGGTGTTGAATATCTGTTATGTTTAAAACACCAAGAAGTGACAGTATTTGGGTCTGTTTTGTGTCAAGAGTTTTTGTTTTTTAAATCAACAAGGGGGAGAAGATACAAGCTGCCAAGGGTGTAGACTGAAAATATATACTGGTAGTCATATTTGGGACATTTTGAGCAGGGACTGGTTTCTGCTCCATGTCAAATAACAATAACCTGGGTTTTAGGCAGTGAAACCCTCTTGTCTATTATCCTCAATTTACATGAATAACTGTTCACATCTGAAAAAAAATGTCTCATTTGAAGTGGCCAAGAATGATGACAGCATCATTGTAGATTTCATTTTTCATTTGTTTTAATTTTATATTTTAGGCTTTATAAAAATGCATTCACTTTTAGGAAAATAAAATACTTTCCTATTTTCTTACCTTGTTCCTATTCCACATATACAGCGATTAATTAGATGAGATATGAACACTAACAAAGAGAGAAAACTGGACATTCTGGTTTTTAAATGCTAACAAGCCAACTGTTTGCTACTATCTAAATATCTTTAACCTATCAGAACACAATCAAAACTATATTCTTTGTCAGATAGTCTTCTAATCTGATTCAAATCTCTCTTACAGCAATGTTAATAAAAAGGAGAATTTTATTGGATTTACCAATTACTTACTTGCTAGCTATTAGAGAGGGAAGTTAAAATGGAAGTCCAGGCATTTTATTTCAAAATACAAATCTGGTTTCAAGATGTCCACAGTTGAGTGTGTGCTGTAAACAGGTAAATATAGTGCACCACCCTCTCACTACAAGGCCCTTCATTACGAAATTGTTCTTGTTCTGGTTATTGTTGTAGGGTTTAATGCTATTTTTCAGCACAAGATAGGCTATACTTGTCAGCCAGTATTAATTATGGAGGAAGAGCCTGAGAAACCCTCTGAAAAAAACAATCAACCCATTAAAAGTACCGGCAAACTTTCTCACATACCCACAATTGGCTGAGCTAGAGACTCAAACCCATGCAGACAGAGGTGAAATGGCAATGATCCATAATGGTGAGCGCTTTAGACCACTTGAGGCCTCTCTCTTGTTCTGGTATTGTTATAGATAAAATTTCCTTCAGCATATTTAGCAAATACTTCATTATAAAGAAGTGTCATTATAACTGATTATACATACATGCATGCATGCATGCATGCATGCATGCATGCATGCATGCATACATACATACATACATACATACATACATACATACATACATACATACATACATACATACATACATACATACATACATACATACATACATACATACATACATACATACATACATACATACATACATACATACATACATACATACATACATACATACATACATACATACATACATATATATAGTACCTTGTTATTATATACACAGTACTTTATTAGGAGGCAGTCTCACTATATGGGGGCTTATTCTATGGTTGCAATGGCTAGTGTAATAATGAGAGTACTGTACCGCTTTAATTGACCTCAGGTCACAGTTGTCTGGCAGACAACCATTCTATTCTAACATGCATTCTGACCCAGACTAACAGCATGAAATAATAAAGTCAATTATTCGCCACTATAAATACTGACTTGATTGTATTGCTAGTGTAAATGTATTGATCTCAATCAAAGCCTCCACTTCCAGAATTAGATACAAGCATTCAGAGCCAGCCAAGTTGAATGTTAAGTTTGTCTGTTGGACCAAGAGTACCAAAGTATTCTTCCGATAGGCAGTTTTTCATTATAAAACCTGCTTAACTGTCTGAATGAAAAATTTATATTCCTTATAGAAAAACCTATTGAAATATACTAGGTTGTTGAAACTACTGAGGATCTTCAGTGACACAAATACAGTAGTATATGTGAATTTTCATGCAAACCATGGTACATGCCTATGTATGTGTGATTAGGATTAACAATTATTCATAGCATTATGTCTCATATAGTCACTTTATCCTGACACCATGTAGACCAGTCCTAACACTTGCCTCTTAATTCTGAGTGCCAAACAAAGCAGCTATTAGTACCATTTTTGTAAGTCTTTGGCATGACTCGGCCGTGGTGCGAACCTCATGCTATGAGGTGGCAGCTCTAACCACAAGGCCACAGGAGCAGTCATAAAAGATGGTTTGTTTGTTTGTTTAGGATTTTTAACGTAGCTTTAACAATTTTTCAGTCATATCGCTACGATGTCTGCTGTGAGGCAGTTTATAGTGATGTCTAGCACTGGGGCATCATGCGCAGACATGTAGCATGATGTCCCACCCAGTCACATTATCCTGACACCAGGCCGACCAGTTGTAACACTAACCTCTTAATGCTGAGTGTCAAGCGAGGCAGCTTTTAGTACCATTTTTGTAAGACTTTGGTATGACTCGGCCGGGGGTCGAACCCACGACCTCCCGCTTCCGTGGTGGAAACTCTAACCACTAGGCCGACAGAGCGGTTGCATAAAAGATGGACAATAATAATAATAATAATAATAATAATAATAATAATAATAATAATAATAATAATAATAAATGCAAGTATTTAATTTATAATTTAATAATTCTGAAAAGAAAAGAAAAATAAAGAATAAACAAATCATTATCTGCCAATCTGATAATTGAAGTTACCAAGACAGGAAAGAGTCTACTGGCTTATGGTGACCTGATGACCTGGGGAATTCTAGACTGTAGTTAAATAATGTATACATGACTGTGAAACCAGACCAGACAGATGGATTTTGAAGTACCAGTCTTAAAGTTGTTACAGTTTACAAACTGTTTCAGTGATATGGGAATAATGTCATCTGGTGATATCTCTATATGGTTTCAAACACAAGATCAGGTCTGACAACCAGCGAGGTCATGTGATTATGGTGGCTTCCCTAACATCAATGGTCTACAGACTCTTTCAAGGAAACTTGATTATGTTATTGATTTTATTAACTATATTATTAAATTATCTTTCTGAAGTCGGCAACAATATGATTATTATTGTCAATAACCTTTTTGTAACAGACAGGCAATGCCTATAAAATCAGACAAGTAACTCCTATATAACACACATGCAATGCCTAAATAACTTCCCCACATTAGGAAACTATCAAACTAGAATGAGAAAAAAATAAAAATTATAGTCTATTATAATATAATCACAATAATAACTGATATTTTGTATCTTTTTTTAGATGTATGAATAAGAAGACAATACTATTTTTTAGTACCTAACATTTGCTGAGTTTGAGGAAGAAACGACATCTCCATATTAAAAATGTAAATACACTACAGGAAAATAATATCCTTTACTTACCAAAGATATTCCATTGGTTCATTCTAACTGTAATTACCAAAGATATTCCATTTGTTCATTCTAACTGTACTTACCAAAGATATTCCATTGGTTCATTCTAACTGTACTTACCAATGATATTCCATTTGTTCATTCTAATTGTACTTACCAAAGATATTCAAATTGTTCATTCTAACTGTACTTACCGAAGCTATTCCATTTGTTCATTCTAACTGTACTTACCAAAGATAATCCATTGCTTCAGATGAGTCAGATCAGTCCAAACAAATTTGCATATGAATTATAATTGATGTTTTACTGTGCAAGTGCTCACTACTCTAATTAAGCAGACTCCAATGCTCATATTATATTCCAGCAAAATACACTGATCCCCCCCAACATACAGTACATATATTCATTATAAGCAAAGTCCAACTGCAAACTGTCACAGCAGAGAACTGTTGTCACATAAAGCACCTGGCTATAGAAGTTTGTTAGGTTTAATCAGTACAACAAACAATATATACCCTATCTAACAGTGCATTATGCAGATATTTATATATATGGTACAACTTGACATCTAATTTAATATACATAACAAATTAATATTTTCTCTAACATAAATATGATATTTTAGGCGCTGAATTAGGCTGGTTTCTAGGCCAAACAAAATCTAACTTCATGAGATAATCTTGCAGAAATCTTTGAGAAAGAGCTTTTACTGTATCCAAAGACAGCAAAAGCCTAAAAATAACTGCATATAGTATTTATATATTTAATGCTGCTTTTTAACAAAAAATGCTCAAGCACATCAACTGGAACTTTGTATATTGATAGCATTAAAGTATTTTTATTCAGTTATATGAATAAAAGTATAACCACTCCAGTGGCCTAGTGGTTAGAGTGTCCACCTTGGATGAGGAAGGTCAAGGGTTTGAACCCCGGCCAAGTCATACCAAAGATGTATAAAAGAAATGGTAGAAACAGCTGTCTTGCTAGGCACTCAGCATTAAGAGGTTAGTGTTAGGACTGATCGGCCTGGTGTCAGAATAAGGTGACTGGTTTGGGGCATCATGCTACATATCTGAAGCATGATGCCTCAGTGCTAGATATCACTATAAACTGCCACACTGCAGACATTTTAGCGATGACTTAAAAGTTTTTAAAGCTACTTTCAAAATCCAAATAATAATAATAATAATAATAATAATAATAATAATAATAATAATAATAATAATAATAATAATAATAATAATAAAGACTTTATTTAGAGAAGGTAACTCAATTAGTTACATAACTAATCTACCTTGAGGCCTTCTATCTGTTATGTACAATATAGACACATAAAAAAGTACATACTGAACCAATATGCCCAGTTGCACTTGTTATATCTGTAACATGATCCAAACCTTATGGTCTATTCAATTACCCAAGCTGAAATGTATCTTTATATTTGCACTGTACAGCCCATCCTTCTCTTCTAACAAATGACAAAAACATCCCACTTGTAACAATGAGCTCTACTGAAATCTGCACCCAGTTTTCAGGTGCAGTGCTGAAGTTGTTTATGGGGTGTGCTTTTGGAATATTTATCTGATAAAAATAGCAGCTGCTCCCTGTAGGAGTTTAAAAATAGAAGTCCTGGTCATATTTATCTCTAAATAAGTGTTATACAGAACAAATTTTCTTGCATATGATTAGGGTCAAGATGACAGAGTCTAGACATTTTAGATCATGGTGTATCAGCAAACAGCCTTTAGGCATAATATACAAGTACTATTGTACCCATGTTCTACCTGAATACAGTGATTGATGCCGAAGACACAATTAACTTCCCAAAACATTCAATTCTGAACCTTATCAATGTTAACACCAATTCAGTTGCAACTGGTGAAGAGATTCCCATGACTTTTTAATCACATGCAAAACAAAGTTATAAGTCTTGCAATGCTAGAAATTTTGAAAACTGAATACCAACATTTTTAAACTTCAAATCCCAGATCAGAAACTACAGCGCTTTACAAAATAGAGATTCTCAATACAAAATTTATGAAATTGAAACATGGCTACAAAATGTGTACAAATTTTCTTGTTGGTGTGTCTAGATATGATGTCATCATTAGCATTCTCTGCATGTTAAACAATATGTAGTACGGAATAAAGGACCCAATACTATCCATAGGTGAAAGCTCATGAAAGCAGATAGCTACATATAAGTGCCATGACAAAGAGTGCCTTTTCTTTTTACCTGATACTTGTTCCAAAATTGTCAAGTCAACTTGCTTCATATCAGTGTTTATTAATGGATGCTCAATCTCCTCATTAAAAATACCTCCTACAATATAGAATACTGTTGGTTACCTAACCATAATGGTAATGAAGAAGCAGATCGTGCTGCAAAAATGACTCTATTTCAGGAACCATCTGATTTTTAAATATTGTTTAATGATTTTAATCCAGTATCAAAGAGTACCTATGCCAAAAGTGAATAACAAACTTCACGCCATCAAACCACCCCTAGGATAATGGACTCCTTCCTACAGAACCCTCCATAGGGAGGAGGTAGTCATTGCAAGAATCAGAATTGGTCATACGTACATAACCCACTCCTAAATACTAAAAGGTGAAGATCCACCAGAATGCGTTACTTGCAATGAACCATTCACTGTTAAGCACTTTATGACAGAGTGTTCCGACCTGCAGCCTATGTGTGATAAGTATTATAATCTGCATAACATGAAGGAACTTTTTGATACTATACATATCTCTTGTATTGTAGATTTCCTAAGGAAGTAAACCTTCATATTAAACTACAAGTTGTACCGCCTCTTATTTTCAACATCTTTTCATCTGTCTTCATTAACCTACACCATTTACATCTCCTGTTGATTGGGAAGCTTCATATTTTACTATTACTAACATCTTACCATTTTATGTTGAACTATTATGGTTTTTTATAATGCTGGTCGATATTAAACCTTTCATATTTTTAAACATGTATACATACGACATATTGTATGGTGCTAAATAGCCTAAAAGTGCTAGTGCACCTGTTCTCTTCATTCTATAAACTCAGCTGCCCTCAAGTGTCATAGATCATCATCCAGTGTCTCACTAATGGTACGATGATGACACCCAAATATACAAGTCTAGCCACCCAACTGAAGTTGGTGCTACCATCCATGGAGTAGAGAGGTGCATTTCTGATGTGAAATCATGGATGACATGTAACAAGCTGCAGATAAATGATGATAAAACTGAGGCTATTCTGATCACAAAACAAAGACTTTCTCATTCACATCCTTTACCTCAGACAATAAATATCAGTAACACCAACATTAAATTCTCACAGTCAGGACAAAACCTAGGTGTTACTCTAGACAGTACTCTCACATCACACCAACATGTCATGAACATATGCAAGGTGGCAATGATCTTGAGCTGAGATGCATCAATTCCAAACATAAATATCTTTCACTTGATGCCACTAAAACACTTGTGTGTCCATTAGTACTTTCAAGACTGGACTATTGTAACTCAATTCTGTCTGGTTCATCACAATATTTACTCCAGAAACTTCAAAACGTTCAAAACACAACTGCACGGATCATCTTTAGAGTACCTCAATCAGAGCACACCTCACCACTACTCTGTACCCTACACTGGCTATCAATTTGATACAGAATCAAACACAAAATTTGTTCTCTGTGCTATTTCACTGACAGATTCCAGTCCAACATACCTATCCAGCTTCAACCATGTGTATACACCAGCAAGATACTTGCACTCTTCTTCTGACAATCATATATTCATTGTTCCCACTGTGAAAACGAAGTCATATGAACAAAGTTCTTTTGCGTACCAAGGCCCGGCAATGTAGAACAAAATTGCCCATTGAAATTAGACACAAAGACACAGTGGCCCCTTTTAAGAATGCTCTTAAAACTCACCTTTTTCGACTGCAGGGATAAACTTAGAGACCTAATAATGTTTTGTATCTTATAAGTTTTCAGCACGTTTTTTTGTTTTCCAATTACAATGTTTTTGTCATTTGTTTTTCTGTAATGTAATCGTATCATTATAGATGGTGTAGAGCGCTTAGAGCTTCTAAAGATTAGGCACTATACAAAGTCCTCATTATTATTATTATTATTATTATTGAAAAACAAACAAATAAACATTAATGGATGCAAGATAACAGGACTAGTGCCAAGTTTTTCTTAAATAGCATGCCATAATTTCAAGCCCTAGCATTAGCGAGACCTTCACACCCTCATTTTATTGAATAAGCCCTAAAAAAATTGGCAAAATCCATCAACATTTAGGACTCGTTCTATGAATTTATATACCTAAGGCTAAGTTGTCAAGAGGAATAACAGAAAATTTTTCCATGATTTATTTCCATGGAAACCTTCCTAAAATATGAAAATAATTGCTGGCAAAAGAAACAATTTGGCATTCCTTTTAATGCTGACACCAACCTTCACCTGTTTTGTGAACTGTGTTAAAATGTTAACATTCTTGGAATGATGGAAAAAAATTCAGGTCAGAGGAGAATGCATATTCTAATGATTTAGTGTCAAGTTAGTGAGAATGCATTATTCAAGTGATTTGGAGTGATGTTAGTGGGAATGCATATGCTAGTGATTTGGTTTCATGTTAGTGAGAATGTATATTCTAGTGATTTGGAGTCATGTTTGTGAGAATGCATATTCTAACGATTTAGTATCATGTTAGTGAGAATGCATATTCTAGTTATTTAGCGTCATGTTAGTGAGAATGTATATTCTAGTGATTTGGAGTGATGTTTGTGAGAATGCATATTCTATTGATTAGGAATCATGTTTAAGTGAGAATGGGATATTCTAGTGATTTAGTATCATGTTAGTGAAAATGCATATTCTAGTGATTTAGTATCATGTTTAAGTGAGAATGCATATTCTAGTGATTTAGAATCATGTTAGTGAAAATGCATATTCTAGTGATTTAGTATCATGTTAGTGAGAATGCATATTCTATTGATTTAGAATCATGTTTAAGTGAGAATGCATATTCTAGTGATTTAGTATCATGTTAGTGATAATGCATATCGTAGTGATTTGGAGTCATGTTAGAATGCATATTCTAGTGATTTGGAGTGATGTTTGTGAGAATGCATATTCTATTGATTAGTCTCATTTGAGTGAGAATGCATATTGTAGTGATTTGTTGTGATGTTAGTGAGAAAGCATATTGTAGTGATTTCGAGTGATGTTTGTTGGAATGCGTATTCTAGTAATTTAGTGTCATGTTAGTGGGAATGCATATTCTAGTGATTTAGTGTCATGTTAGTGGGAATGCATAATCTAGTGATTTAGTGTCATGTTGGTGGGAATGCATAATCTAGTGATTTAGTGTCATGTTGGTGGGAATGCATATTCTAGTGATTTAGTGTCATTTAGTGTCATGTTAGTGGGAATGCATATTCAAGTGATTTAGTGTTATGTTAGTGGGAATGCATATTCTAGTGATTTAGTGTCATGTTGGTGGGAATGCATATTCTAGCGATTTAGTGTCATTTTAGTGGGAATGCATAATCTAGTGATCTAGTGTCATGTTAGTGGGAATGCATATTCTAGTGATTTAGTGTCATGTTAGTGGGAATGCATAATCTAGTGATTTAGTGTCATGTTGGTGGGAATGCATAATCTAGTGATTTAGTGTCATGTTGGTGGGAATGCATATTCTAGTGATTTAGTGTCATTTAGTGTCATGTTAGTGGGAATGCATATTCAAGTGATTTAGTGTTATGTTAGTGGGAATGCATATTCTAGTGATTTAGTGTCATGTTAGTGGGAATGCATATTCTAGCGATTTAGTGTCATTTTAGTGGGAATGCATATTCTAGTGATTTAGTGTCATGTTGGTGGGAATGCATATTCTAGCGATTTAGTGTCATTTTAGTGGGAATGCATAATCTAGTGATCTAGTGTCATGTTGGTGGGAATGCATATTCTAGTGATCTAGTGTCATGTTAGTGGGAATGCATATTCTAGTAATTTAGTGTCATGTTAGTGGGAATGCATATTCTAGTGATTTAGTGTCATGTTAGTGGGAATGCATAATCTAGTGATTTAGTGTCAATTGTTGGTGGGAATGCATAATCTAGTGATCTAGTGTCATGTTAGTGGGAATGCATATTCTAGTGATTTAGTGTCATGTTTGTGGGAATGCATATTCTAGTGATTTAGTGTCATGTTAGTGGGAATGCATAATCTAGTGATTTAGTGTCAATTGTTGGTGGGAATGCATAATCTAGTGATCTAGTGTCATGTTAGTGGGAATGCATATTCTAGTGATTTAGTGTCATGTTTGTGGGAATGCATTTTCTAATGATTAAGTGTCATGCTAGTGGGAATGCATATACTCCATCTATACATGCTTATAAGTCAATCACATCTGCATTAGCAGATCTGGGTCTGTGCAGTTTGTTAGGAGTACCTAATCAGCAAAAACAAACATAACATATCCTGATATGCAGTGTATTATTCTACAACAGATCAGAATCTGTTGTTTGTTTAGCATTTTTTTTTACTTGCCTTATTTGCAGTATATATGGTTTATGAACCTTGATCCAATCACCTGCCTGAGGTCTGTTGAAAGTAGTAGAATTTCATGATTCATGTGTTATGGAATGATTGCTCAGGTAATCAGATATGTTGTAACTACAGCATGTCCATTAGTAAACCAAGGTTGCAGCCAAACCTATGTGCCTTATCAAAATACCTGTTAAGACTGTCAAAGTATAGGTCTTTATCAATGTGTCTAGACAACTCCAGTATCTGTGTGTGCATAAAAGGTTGCAAGCTTATATTGCAATGTTCAATCATTTCTCAAGTTATAGACTAAAACTAAACCTCAACAAATAAAAATCATACCTGGCAGTTACTTAATCTTCTTGAAATTTAGTACATATGTAGCCATCCATTGGTTAGCTAATCCTGGGATCTTTATGTTCTAACTAAACTCGATATTTTAAATGATCCAGCTCAAACAGGTCCCTAACTATGGAGCTGCATCTTGGTCTATACCAATGTTATCGTGGAGAAACTATCGTTTTTCTTCCAATTACACCGACCATAAACTTGGACCTTAAAATTGATTTTGTTTTTACTCTTAGTGCAAGCCATCTGGGTATGTGAAGAAGAACTAATCTTGTTGTGCAGAAACCAATTTTCTTCTTTTCATTGTATGACCAAGACCTTTCACCCCTAAAATGACATTCCTTTTCCTCATTCCAAGTTCATGATATCCACTATGTTTGATCCATTTTAATTATAACTAATACTATTCTGTGCAAATCATAGTTCTTCCTCAGTTACACTGACCTTAACCTTTGACCAAAAAATTAGGAGACTTGCAAATTAGCCAAGTGCAAGTCATTCCCAATGTTTGGTCCAGAATGCTGGGTTCATTTTTGGCTTATCCCTTCTACCAATAAACTTTATTTGTAGTTTATGGCAAAAGAAAGTTTCCTCTATGACATTCATAAAACACATGAAAAGATTTAAGAAAATAATTATGATTAAAAACATCACTTTAGTTGATTTTAGCCTGAATTAAATGAATTCAATGATCCCTAAATAGAGTGTGCTCATTGCCAAAGATTCAAAAATGAAGATGATTCATTTCATTGCCAGACAGAAATTATAAATAGCTTTGACACTAAGTTTATTTTTCTGCCATAGTGACTTTAACCTTTGATTCCTCCAATCAAATGGCTTCTTACCTACCAAATGTGCATAACATTCACTAATAATTTTCAAAGTATTGTATAACTAATTTTATTTTGTGAAAACCAGGTTTCAATGTTAGTGTCAGTCACCTTGACCTTTCACATTTTAATAGATTCAATTGAACTTGTTTTTCTATTCTGTGTGAAGGTCATGCAAAAGTTAGGTCTAGGTATGTGATATAGAGCTAATACTAATCTGTATAACAATTTTTCCTCTATCAGGTCTACTGACCTTGAACTTTTACCATTGATTCCAAATCTTGAGGTTTTTTCAAAAACTAAGTGTGCAAGTAATCTACATAGTTTGATAACAGTAGATAGTGGTGAACTCTAGGTACAAAGCAGAAACAAAATTAGCAACAGGCACATCGATGTACATCATAGCAAATTACACTGGTAGCCTGAATGGTTTGAGCATCCACCTCAGATGTGGAAGGTTGCGGGTGTGAACCTCAGCCAAGTCTTACCAAAGACTTTTAAAAATGGTACTAATAGCTGCCTCGCTTGGCACTAAGCATTAAGAGGTTAGTGTTAGGACTCAGGTTGGACTGGTGTCAGGATGTGGCTGGGTGAAACATACTGCTAAATGTCTGCAGCATGTGCCCCAGTAGTAGATCACTATAAACTGCCACAATGCAGACATCATAACTATACAACAAAAATTGTTAAAACTAGGTTAAAAATTTAAATGACACACATTCACACACACACATACATCACAGCATACAAAAAAACTGGGCATTTGCACCTCCTGGGTTCATTTCAAAATCTCAAACCACTTTCACATTTACAGATTACACACATCCACGTTCAAAGTTTTAGGTTTGCATGTTGGATGGATTCATGAAGAAAGGTACAGACTGGCAGAATGACATAATCCTTGTCTTTTTCCCCAAAAAGTGTGGGGTACAAAATGTACATACAATTTTTTATGTGAGATCTAAAGACAGTGTAGAGTTCTCATTTTACTACGTATTAAAAAGTAACATGTCATCACTGTTGCATATATAATGAGCTATTTTTTTCTCCCTCCCATGTTCTTAAATCTTGACCTTGTGCCCCCTCCTGAGTGAATCTTTTTGACAGAATTTTTTTTTAAAAAATATGCCCAAAACTTTCATTAGTCCACCCATGTCTCTATTTGCAAATGTCCAAAAATGCAAAAGGTTTTAAACATAAAGACAATTAAAATAAGATATCTGATAATAAAAGCTTGGCTAAATGGCAATGTAAAGTGTTCAACGGTCATTTGTGTAATATAATTTTTATATTAAAGTCACTGCCATGGCAAGAATGATTCATTTTGTGGCTGACAAAAGTGAGTAAATTTCAAGAAAATATCCTAATTGTCATGTAATTTGGGACTTTTTACTAATATTATAATAAATGCTGGTAGATAGCAATAGTACACTACATGTAAATGAGACAGCAAGATCCAGAATGGAAAGTCCCTTGGTACAGCTCATTTCAGGTTAACCGATAGCATATTCATGAGTTACCTGAACACAGGATATAACTTTTATTGCATTAATATAAATATTCAAGGAAAATATAATATGATAGTATACCATTCCCCTGATACCTCATGAACAACGGGGTACAAAAACACTTACAGCACTATAAGTGTGGAAACAAGTTGCTGATGAACCTATTAAAAAAAAAAACTAATAAAGAATGGAAATAGATGGAAGGAAACAAAAGTTGAGAGGTTTGGGGTAGAGTGTATGGTCACACAATTGAATACTAATTTCATAATCATGCTGATATTAACTGTGAATGAATATTTCTTTATAATGGTGTCATTTGTTTATCTTTATAAATGACCTGTTATTTCAGTATAAACTATACACCCAATAAAACATTATTCCACATTATGTCATTGTGTTTGTGCTAAATTTGATATATTGTAGTTGTATTGTTTCTTCAAAATAAAACAAGATTTCTTATTATGAAAAGATTGAATTGATTCTGTTAAAAGATTAATCAATCAATCGACAGACAGATTTAGTAACACTGAAATGCAAAACCTAAGTTCACAAAGGTTAAATAACATCAAACATAAACTTAATGGGTTTTACACAAAAAAAAAATGCCTGATTTGCTGAGTATATGAAACAAACAATGAATTTTATTTTCTTCCATGTCAGCGCTGGAATCTCCAAAGCCATTCATAGCTTGCTGTGAAGTCAGAGTTATTATCTATATCTTTTGCAGTTTTCTCTCCCAGGGCCTTGAGAATTGTTCCGAAGACAGGAACACCTTATTCGCATTAATTTATTAACCAGGTGTATACATCATTATTTAATTACAAATCGTTTGAACCCATCATTGGAATCAACATAATGCAAGTAATCCCGAAATTTGGTGAATCTTTGAGCCAATCTTTAAGTGCTGACTCAGCATATTTTACTTAACAAACTTTCATACATTAGATGCGACCAGAGAACCATTAGTTAGAATTATGGAAACATTAGCACGTGTCATACCATGTCCACCGAGTACAATGTTATTTCTTTATAGTGGGAATGTTGTTACTAATTAGACCTTTTGTTGATTCAGCAGCCAGACTGACTGCTAGAGACATTTTAAAGTTCAATTTTCATGGGAAAGTTATCAGACTTGAGAAAACACAGAAATTCTGTTACTTAAAAGACCAGGTCAGGCTGACCAGACTTAAGTGACTCAAGGAGAAAGTGCAGCAAAAGGCATTTGATTCTGATTTTTCACTGTAAATTTGGTAGGGGGTTTCCACACAAAATTTAATAGGATTTACTATTGCCTTATCAAAATTAGAAATTAGTCTGAGTTTTCCTGCGAGAGGACAAGAGATAAAAAAAAGTCATCAGCTACAGGCTCCAAATGCTATTTGATAGAAATTCGTTCATAAAAAGTGTGGTCCAGGCAAGTTGCCAAAAACTGTTTGGGTGACGAAAAACTACAAAAGTATAGTGTCACAATTCTATGTAATTTGTTGATGCAATTTATATAATGTTTGCTTTAGTCTACAGGTCTTGCATGATTTCATTTGATATGTTGGTATAATAATGTGCTTTTGAATTATAGTGATGTTGAGTTATGAATAGGAAGTCTTACATTAATTCTTAGATAAGTTTCACGTATTGTTTAATTGCCATCTTGTTTGAATAATAATTAGGTTCCAAGAATTTAATGAATTACTTTAGTTAATATGATTTACGAGTCAATGTATATTGACTAGGAAGCTGGAATATATTCAATATATGTGCTGTGTAAATTTAGGCGGGTCCAGAATTCAAAGCCTTGAGTATGTTGCGTTAATGTGTAAGGTCAAGGCGTAAAGAATTAGCAATTCAACTAACTCCAGTCATTAGAGACATGCGTAGTTGATTAACAGCCTTATAATCTGTTTACCACTGATAGAAATATCTGATTTTCGAACCAGGGATAATGAAAGTTCTCGCCTTTATCAATTATAACAAGAGATTTAGGGTGTTTTTTGGACATATTGATGTTACGTAAACTGAGACATATATGGAGGAAAAAAAAACTAGAGGGAAGGGCAGTGAGACACATAAGCCAGTGGTGAAATCTGGCATCATGCTGAAATTCTATGTGTTCAAAGTGTATCCAGAGACGGATGGTAGAAAGACACTTTCTATAGTCAAAATTCTGAACAGCACAGAAGAAATGGAAACTGTGGACTATCAGGTTATGAACTTGTACAAGGCGTTGACTTCGATTGTGTCACTCGATCCTATGATGATTTAAAGCTATCAGTACCAGATCGGCTAATTTATTTAAATCTATTTTTATTTTTATTGTAATTAGGTGGAGTTTTAATTCTAAAGCAGAGTGTATGCCTAATGAAAGGAATTTTTCACAATTGTGTATGTACTTGATTAAATTGTTTGTTTATCTTTACGGGGGCTCATATTTCTTTTTTCAATATATCTGTTCAGTTTACTATATCTATTCACATACTTGAACCAGGGGGTAATAATATCAAGAGCTGTCATCTCTTAGACAACTACCAAAAAGGGGTCTGTTATAGGATTTATTATTATTATATTTATACAACCCCATGACAAGTGGGGCAATAATATATAATAACTAATAAATCATCATCATCATCACCACCACCACCACCCGCACCACATAACATACAGCTTTTCCTTTACGTTTTGCTTGATTCCTTTACTCTCCATGATCACATTTACAAATGATTAGCCAGGAAACACACACACACACACACACTTTAATGATGTCAAGTACATAAAATTTGAAACCCTGCCTGAATAGTAAAAACAAACAGACTGATTTTGAGACAAGATAGTGATCACAAAAGAACTTATTCATGTAGGATTTGTAAACTTTTGAACTATTTTATTGTATTACCTCCCTTACTTGATTTGATACAAAAACCTCTTTGTTGTGATAAAACAACACAGACCTCATTTAAACAATTTGAAAATGACAACAACAAACAAAGATTCTTCAGATCAAATCACAGCTGGCATATAATTAGGTTCTCAAAGATGTGATCGATATGACAATTTTAATAGAAGATGTAACATCTTCCTCTTAGTAAGACGGGTAGTTAATTGAATTTAGCTATGTTATCCAGGGAATGACCTTCCTTGATAGTATGACTTGGTATGAGTGGAAAGAGAGAATATCAACAGAGAAATGGATAAGATTATTGGGCAGAAATAATTCAATATACGTAACATCAATATGTCCAAAAAACACCCTAAATGTTCCAATGTGCAAAATATGGTATACTTTTCAATTTACTCTACATCCAAATCTTTAAATAATCACCTACTGAAGTTTCTAGTTTGAAAAACATTTGAACAAACACTGTGTGGAACTGTGGCTTCATACATTCCTGTGTTATTGGTCTAAATTAGGTACACTAAAGAGGAATTAAGGAATAAAAAATAGGGGCATCTGCCACAGATGAAATGAGAAAGCCAGTCCATGGGGTGCCATTTATCAATGACAAGTTGGAATGCAAGGTTTATATCATAGTGCTGGGTATGTTTTATTGCATGAATCTTTAAAGACAAAAGCACATATACCAATTTTACATGAACAAATTGCTTCTGTTCATAACATCTTTGTATTCTTTCCTTGTTTTCTTTTTCTTCTTCCTTATGCTTCACTGCAAATCAGGTCTATAAATACAACAGTCAGGTGTATCTACAGCCAATCAGGTCTATATACAACAGTCAGGTGTATCTACAGCCAATCAGGTCTATATACAACAGTCAGGTGTATCTACAGCCAATCAGGTCTATATACAACAGTCAGGTGTATCTACAGCAAATCAGGTCTATATACAACAAGTCAGGTTTACCTACTGAAAATCAAGTTTATCTAATTATGATGCAGATGCAGTACAGCAGTTTCACTGGTAAACAACTCTAATGAAATCTAAAGGTAAATTCTTTTCTGCAAAAATGTCCTGAATGAACTGACTTCAGAATGGAATTATTTATTCAACTTCAAAATTCTAAAATTCACTGATACAGAGAGCTTAATTTGGATCTCTACTAATTTATACATCTTAAAGTCTTGATCAGCTGCAACCACGCATTCTTGTGTGTGTGTGTGTGTGTTCAGAATTGAATGAACAAATTATTCAAAATCCATCCAATTCTTGTGTGTGTCTGTTTGTTCATAATGGAATAAACAAATTATTCAACTCCACAGTATAATTCTCAAATTCATTCAATTCTTTTGTGTGTGTGTGTGTGTGTGTGTGTGTCTGTGTGTGTGCGCTAATAATAATCAGACTGCAGCAAGATGTATAAATTAGTAGAGATCCAAATTAAGCTCTCTGCATCAGTTAATTTGAGAATTTAAAACCCCGAAGTCCACCTATCTACAACTGACTGTTACAAAATTGTTTTTTTTTTTAAAAATCCAATGGTATCCAGGTTGTGATCTGTCACTTAATGACATCTCTTGTGTAAAACGTGTCCAAGGCGGTGTTTCTTAGTTCAATGGTTAGACACCTGAACAAATTTCACAATATATCATGTATCAATTCATATTATAACTATATTATTTTTTATTTAAACTGTGTAAAAATGTAATGATCAACTGGAACAGTATCTCTAATAAAGTGATTTAATTTTCAAAAGAAAAAGTTTCCTGGGCTTCACTAAAATGGCTTTTGCTATTTAGTATGAATATTCATCATATACCTTTAGCATGTCATAGAAGTATGTGAGTGACAAACTTAAAGTCTACAAGAAGTGCTTCTATTGATATTTTACTTCCCCATAAATATGTATCACATATACTTATTGGACCTATAATTTGGGTAAAGTTTGATGTTCAGAGTATAAAAACTTAAGTTGGTTATTTAGTGTAGAGGCTATTTGAGTTAAAGTGCGTTGTCCATGGTCACAACACAGTTAACACATTAACCCCTAGAGGTTTTTGCTGTTTTCACATAAAATGCAAGTAGGAAACACATTTTGGGGGTTATTTCTGAATACATCCTGATACATAGACTTCCAAGCCTTTTTCCATTAGCCTAATACCTAGCTGTATTAAAAACATTGTTTTCCATTGGATATTTTGCTCGCACATGAGCAGAAGGGGAAACATTGTCTTAGTTCATAATCATTCCACAAATGTATGAACACTATTAATAAATGGTTATGAAAGATGAGCAAATGAAAGTATTTTTAACCAATTTATTAGCTTACATTTTCTTTGACTGTAGGAAGAGCCCAAAGGTCAAAAAAGCAAATGTGCATGTCACCCAACTTAACATGAGCCATCCCAAGAGTGTAAATCCATCCAGGAACTTTGGATACATACTGTATTGCAAATTAAAACAGGCTAGCCAAAGCCATGACAGAAATTTTATGTCTGTGACCTTGATCTGAACATCAAAGGATCAATCAGGCCTGACACCAAATGGACTGTCTCAACCTAGAAAGAACTTATCCCAACCATGAAGAAATTTGACATCTAGGGTCTTAAGAAATATAAGCTGACAAATACTGAAATGCACTTTGTTTTATGACTGCAGGAAGTCAAGGTCAAAAGGCCAGAGGTCATATCTTCATAATGATTCATCCCATGTATGAAAAAATCCTAAACAAATTTAGAAATGCCAGAAAATGATACTGAACTGTAACATGAATTTTCTATGAAACCTTGACCTCAACATAAAAGGTTCATGTAAACATGTCATACAATGAATTGTCTGACATTCATAATGATTCATGTCTAGTATGATACAAGTCTTAAGAGATAAAGAAAATAAATACCAAAAAAAAACTTAATCAAAACTATAAATATTGATGATGACACCATTATCAAACGTTAGCTGCTATGTCCCTCTTGTCATAAAAGTAGGCTTCAACAAAATTAAGCTCAAACATATCCATACATTATTGACTGGTTCTTTATTCTGGCTGTTAGATCACTACCAATTTCATTTGGGACAAACTAAGATAACACAAGTAGACTTTTGGTGAAAACCCCATGCCAATATGCAAATTAGTGACAAGATTTTCAATATGTTCATTGTGGCAGCCATATTATATGTCTGTGGAGAATTATTTAATTTAGGACAAATTAAATAAAAAGTCTTTGGTGAAAAAATGATCATCAATTTTAGAGTAGCTGATGTGCCATTTCTCTGTGCAAGACAACTGGTTATAAATGGCATCAAATATAACTGGTGCATGAAGAACCTGGGAAAACCCCAATATCAAACAATAGCCTATCGGAAGCTACTGGCAAGCTTTTTCCTATACCCACCTTGGCTGAGCCCGATGCTCGAACCCATGTGGAGAGAGGCGAGATGGCAGTGATCAGTGAAGGTGAGTTCTTTAGACAAGTGCTTTTGAACACTCAGTCAAACCCCATTTTGCACCAGTTTCTATAAAAAGATTATCAAGATGGCTACTGTGATGCTGTAATGAACATCAGAAACATCATATTGGCACCATTTTCATTTAGTACAAGTTAGACATCAGATAGGCACCATTTTCATTTATTACGAGTTAGACATCATAAGAAGTCTCCAAGTAAAATCCAAGTGTTGATAGGACCACATCTTTGCTAGCTGAGGTTCTGATATGATAACCCAATCTACACATTGGCGTATCGAGCAGACATTTATGTGCTTTGGATCTGTGAATATCATTGGATGTGGTGGAAAGCCACTGCATCCAATCAAAATAAAATCTGAACATTGTTCCCACATGGTTGAGACAAGGGGAGTTCACAACTTGAATGGACAGTATTTGCACAAATAGCTTTCACTCAAATACACCTATAATGGCTTCCAATGGGTACATAGTCCTACTTTTGATGATAAACATCTTAAGTATCCAATTACTCCCACCATGTTTGGCCAATTTACAATGCACAAGGCTACTGGTTAGTTGGCATTGCATACTAAGGGAGGCAGCTAATGGAATCCAGCAGATGTCACTACTGGTATATCTGTTCAATACACTAAAGTATAGATCAGATTATCATATCTGAACCTTGGCTAGCGAAGGTGACAGGACCATCCAATTTTGAGGAATAGTAATCAGATTTTCATGTCATGTTTGTGGCGGTGGTAACCATGCTGGCTGTATAAGTAGCACCATCTCCATTTGTACTAAATAGACATTGTTATGACTAAACTGTCTTGGCAATCCTCCAAGTAATTTAGGTTCAGTAGCTATAATAAACTTGGGCAAACAGACAGACAACTGGTCATCCCATTAGAGCTAAAAAAAGAAAACCATATGGAAAAGCAATTTTTTTAATTTACATCATGGAATAACATTGGACATGCTTGTGCAAAATATCTGAAATCCAGAAAAAGATAAAAATAACAATACATTACAGAAAATTTAACCTTTTCAATCAAATGTTGGTCAAAGCCATTGATGGTTGGTATCATTTTCTAAACTAGTTCAGTAAAACATTTCAATACTTGGAAATGACCATATTGGATGGTCTAAGTGGCTAGAGCATACTGCCTCAGATTTGGGAGGTCATGGGTTCATATCCAAGACTTCAGAATTAAGAGGTTATTCTTAGGAATAATTATCCTGGGGTCAGGGTAATGTGACTGAGTCCGACACGATGCTAAATGTCTGTGGCATGATGCCCCAGTGCAAAAATTCACTGTAAACTGTTAAACTGCAGACATGGTAGTGCTAAGACTGAAACATTGTTAAAGCAATATTAGGATTTGTAGTTATGAAAGCATTAGGAATAAACAGTATAACAAACAACACATACCCTAGTTTTCCAACGCATTATGTACAGCAGATCAAGATTCTTATTATCTGATACACTTATAATCAACTATGTACAGTTAACACATTGACCCATGGAGTTTTTTGCTGTTTTCGCATGAAATGCGAGTTTGAAACACATCTTGGGGACTATTTATATTGACTTTCAAGCAACATTCTGTTAGAAATATGGCTAGTTGTGCTAAAGAAAACGTTTTTCATTGGTTAGTTTGCTGGTGCATGAGCAGAAGGTGAAAAAAATGGACTTTTTTTTGTTTCTGCTTAACGGACCTATAATTTTCGTATGGAGAAGACTTTTTATTCAAAATGTCCACCTTATCCTACTTTTTGCACATGTTCACCTGTCTGTGTGCGCTTCAGACCGATCTGCTGTAGATCTGAGGCCATAAAGTCTAAACTCTGGAAAAAAATTTGGATTCCGACCATGGGTGAATTTTGGGTGAAGAAAACAAAACGGGTCCAAAAACTTCAGTTTTTCCTCCTGTATTTACTAGTACAACTAAAATCTCCAGATTATTTGCTATCATTGTAGAGCTACATCTGTCTACATTTCTATAATATCACCCACTTTAGTGTATCATGCATGACCTTGATGCTACAGACCTTGGAAGTAGGCTACTACATCATGCCCTGTAAAGTCGGCACTAGGGGTTAATGTGTTAAAGAATTTTAAAAAATACTCTAGTCCTTCATATTGTGAAAGTGATAAGTGGACCTCATTCTACAGTAAATACAGTCTAACATACTTCAGTAAAAAAAATGTCAGAAACAGAAACATGAAGTGCTCTTACAATATTAATGGTTCTGTATTGAGAATGACTGCAGGTTTTGATAGATAACGTTCTTAGTGAATAAAAACATATACTATAGCTAGTAAATTCTTTAGATCATAAAAAAAGTTATATATTGTGTTAGTATCAGGGGCTTATTTACTTTATTTTCTATCATTTCCAAACCCAGTCTACATAAGAATGCATCTACAGGGATAATAAATCTAATAAAACAAAAACAAATGCCTGCATCTGGCTTGATCGTAAATGATCAAGTCAAATTTGAATACAATGCTGATATCTAATTTTCAGTTTTACTAAACATTGGGAATAAAATGTGGACCTATAATTTAGAACCCAAAAGATGGTCTGATTGAAGCAATTTTCTACTCAGAAATAAATTCCTGCAATTTGTTCACTCTGTACAACTTTGAATTTGGTAAAAATTTGTGCATTGTACCATTTTGAAATCCACTTTCCAACGAATTCTTTTATATATATCCCCAAATGTCATTTTTGTTAGTCTCACTCTTTATGCCATGAGATATCTGGACATTACTAATTATATGTTCAGTCAAACTGCCAACAATCCTGATCTACCAAGGTATAATGTGCCTGCAGATCAAAGTCTATGCTATTTATTCTACTGATTACTACAAACAAACTGCATACAACCAGATCTGCCATCACATTAAAATAGCTATAACAAAATTTTCGGGATGACGTCTGTGGTGACCATGTTCAAGCAGTACATCTATTTTCATTCAAGTCCAACTAGAAATCATAAAAAGCTTTCCTGCAAAAACCTCAGGGGAAAATAACTTAACATTCTGAAGGAGTAGTGATAACAAGATTACCAAGTTGGTCATGATGGAGACAATAGAGGATGCCATAGTGATAATATTTTTTATTTAGAACCAATTTCTGTTCAGCGGGATGACGCCTTTTTGTTAAAATTTTTCAGTGCAAGATAGGCTATACATGGCAGCTAATATAAATGGTGGAGGAATAACCTGTGATAACCCTGGCAAGGACCCCATCCCCCCATGAGAAGCTACTGTCAAGCTTTCTCATATACAAAGGCAGTGTACTAAAATCAAAGTCTTGAAAAAAGCTTTCTCACATACTCACACTGGCAGAGTACTAGGTCTTGCAGACAATGGCAAGATAGCAATGATCAGTAAAGGCAAGCACTTTAGACCACTTGGTCACCCAGAGACTCATATGTTGTCAAGAAGATTTTTTCAAGATGGTCACTGCTGTGGCCATACTGTAAAGATTGATGCAATTTTCATTCAGGTCCAACCAGATATTATAAAAAGTATTGTGGAGAAAACCCATGTTGATATGACTATCCATTTAAGAATCAAGCTGTAGTATCCACTATTACTGTACTTGCTATTACACTTCATGCCTGAAGCAGGTACTGAACATAGAATTTGAACCTAAAATTTCTAAGTGCAAAACATGTATGTGATCACTATAGTACTTAGGCCCTGAAAATCGAGTTTGATGAAAATGAATTCATCAAGTCTGATCTATCGTACAATGATTTTTATTATTATTATTAGACAGCTATAACAGACACCATCAAAATGTTGAACTTAAACAAAATATCAATATTTAAATGACATATCACATCAAAATAAAGTGGTCTGACAGGGAAGAAACAAAACACCCCATGTCATAATGATCATCCATTCAGTAGTGACAAAATATCAAGACAGTATCATTGCAGCCATATTCAACGCATGATTATGTTTGTATGCATGTCTGTATGCAGAGGCGTAGCTAGAGTGTTTGGAGCCCGGGGACAAGATTAATTTTTACGCCCCCATCCCCTTCAACTCTGAAACCCATTATTTTCATCAATAAAATCACCATCACCCAATGTAATGCCAACGGCTATTACAGAGAAGAAAAACTAATGCATAGTTGCATATCTGCAGCAAAGTTCCACATACAACCTATTTCAAAGCCCAGGCGCCCCACTAGTCTGGCACCCGTGGACATATATCCCCCTCTGACAAACCCCACCCCGCTACACCTCTGTATGTGTGTGTGTGTGAGAGAGAGACATACAGACAGAGACAGACTGATTTGGATTTTTAACATAGCTTTAACAATTTTTCAGTGATATCGCTTTGATGTCTGCAGTATGGCAGTCTATAGTGGCTTGCATCTAGCATTATATTCTACCCAGTTACAGTATCCTGACACCTGGCCTACCAGTCCTAACATTAACCTCTTAATGTTGAGTACAAACTGAGGCAGCTGCTAGATTTATGTCTTTGGTAGGATTCAGCCAGGTTTGAATTCATTATGTTCCAAATCTGAGGAGGATGCTCAAACCACTTTGGCCACTGGAGTAGTGAATGTTTGGTACTTTTTAATTTAGGAACATTTAGGTAACATTAAAAGTCTATTGGCGAAAAACTCATCAATTTGGGAGTTGAGATGACAAAATTTTAAAGATTAGACTTTCAATTCGGGAGTAGTAGTAATAACAATATTTTTTTAAAATTACTGTGGTGGTGGTCACATTAGAATTAAATCAGATCTGTGCTATTTCAACTATACATCATGAGAAGGCCTTTAGTGCAAACAGTATGCTGATATGATATCTATGTGAGAGGAGTAGGAACAATAAGATTTTCAAGACTGCTGTGTCAGATTGGCAGAGTTCTCAATTAGGACCAACATAGACCTGAAACTATTCTTTTAGACTGACAACCCCATGTTGATATGACTGTCCATTCAGGAAAAGATGCCTTGGTGAGGGCCAGGTTGGATGTCTGAGTGGTACCATTATGATTTAGGACCAACAAAACCATGATATGAATTTGTGTGTAATGTTTCATTGAAATCCTTCAATTAGTTTAGAAGGAGCAGCAGTAACAAACTTTTTTCGGGGGGGGGGGGGGACCAGACAGATCCCTACCCTGCAATTTCAAAATAACAAAACTTGTGCCATCTCGTAAGCTATTCTGGTCTATGCTAAGAAAGCATGTGAATCAGTGAATGACTTATTATATACATATATTTTTAACTGTTCTTCTTGTAGGCACAAGTAGGGCCTGGTTGACACTAGAGATTATTTTGACCAATCGGTCTCAATGACTCAGGACCTCTGGTCATTGTATGTGGTCTTTATTAGCAATAAATGAAACTGTAGCATTTGGCATTGGTTCTTCAATACCCTAACCACATTAGCCATCCACAAAGTTTGGTAACTGAGAGCAAATGCTATTCTGAAAAATATATTTTTCTTCTATTCACAATGACCTTGATTTTCAATTCTATGAACAAAAACAAAATCTCTTCCATACCTTATGTGCAAATCTTCCACAAACTCTGGTCAAGATATGGGGTTTAGAAGTGATGCTTTTATGCAACAATAATTTTTCTTTTGTCTTACAATCAATCAGTGATCTTGATCTTTGATCCCCAAATCAGCTTGATTCATTCTTACCAAAAGTGAAAACCATCTACAAACTATGTCAAGAACTAGCCTATTTATTGAGAAAAAAACATTTTTAACTTGTCAGCCACTGACCTTGACTATTGAGATAAGGACAATGGGCTGATACAATACTTCCAGTGCAAGCTTTAGAATGTGCTATTTTACGGAAGTCTCTTTTCTTCTTTTGGAGTGAAAATACAATTTGTTTTGACACACTGAATAATAACCCCAATTGCAGCCATTCACACTTTTTGGTCCAGGTATACGATGTAGAACTAATGTTAATGTATGGAAATAAGACGTATGCTAGTAATGAACTCTGCATTTGTACAGAAAAAAAAAATGGTGAAGGCAATATGCTCCACTTTATGGCAGGCATATAAAAATATTAAATAGCTAAGCTTGCCATTTAAAGCACATGAAACGTATGTCAAAGTGACCCATTTTGAAAAAAGCAGTATACTTGTACTTCTGTACAAGTTTTATGTACATAATAACTTGACCCAATTTTGTCACCAAATAATGTTCCACCAGCTTTTTCACCACTGTTGCAACAGCAGTGTCAGTGAAAACATCAAAACATGAATGGTTAGCACATGTATACATGCAGTGCCAACAATAAAAATAACTGCATTCCTAACTGACATGCAGGTTAGTAAAATTACCATCATCCACGTTTTTATCAACTGATGACTTAATTTATTCACATGATGTCCTTCCAAAACCAATGAATTTTGCATCAAGAGATTTAAGTTCTATTTGAAAATAGATTAATCTAAAATTAATTTTTTTTTAAAAAAAAGAATTTTCCTAGTTTAAGTTTCCAGTTTCTATGACAACAAACGTAAAAAGTATCAAGAATAATTATATCTCATAACAAACAGCATCTTTGTCTGCCATTTATATACCATATACATGCAAGTTGGATCCAAATGCATATTGCATAGACCAAGTTGCCTAATGTACTGGCAGATCAATGTCTACATTGATTGTAGCTGGAGCTGGCTTACAAGTGAGTATATTTAGTAGCTGAAAGAAATCTTTTTTTCTCTCTTGAGGAAAAATAATTTCCACACTGCATCTAATGATAGATTAAAATTTCAAACAGCTGGAGAATGGTCCTGACCAGAGGGCAAATAAGTCTGTGATCAACTCATTTCAACATGTTAAAAAATATTCAATCAGTAACTTAATTTGACATATCAATATGATCAATTTCGTATAAGTGGTCCAGAAGACTCATCTTTGACTATCATATATACTTGCTTGTAAGTCATTTCCATTTGTAAACTGCACGCACTCAGACTTGCTGTCACATAATGTGCTGGCAGTTCTGGATCTGTGCAATCTGATAGAAGTAATCAGCAGAACAAACAATACAAACACTAAACCTGCAAGTGCACTATGTTACAGCAGATCATGTCAGCTTTGTTGTTTGCAGTTTTACTTATGAGCAAGTACAAACAACAGTCCTCTAAGAAAATGGTAGATGTGCATGCTATGCTTGCTGCATTGTGCAAGTATTATTGTGACTTGCTGCACTGTGCAAGTATTATTGTGACTTGCTGCACTGTGCAAGTATTATTGTGACTTGCTGCATTGTGCAAGTATTATTGTGACTTGCTGCATTGTGCAAGTATTATTGTGACTTGCTGCATTGTGCAAGTATTATTGTGACTTGCTGCATTGTGCAAGTATTATTGTGACTTGCTGCATTGTGCAAGTGTTATTGTGACTTGCTGCATTGTGCAAGTATTATTGTGACTTGCTGCATTGTGCAAGTATTATTGTGACTTGCTGCATTGTGCAAGTATTATTGTGACTTGCTGCACTGTGCAAGTATTATTGTGACTTGCTGCATTGTGCAAGTGTTATTGTGACTTGAGCAATAGTTGATGTTGTATTGACAATTCAGCTGCACAGGGATATCTGAGCAGCTGCACAGCTTAGAGTGTTTATTGAGTACAAATAGTAATATACATCTGTAATGTAAATTAACCTATCAACACTTATCAATCATGCTGATCAATTAACCAATCAGCGAGGGTACATTTTACACACCTCCAAGCATTGCTTTTGTTCACCATTTTCCTCTGACATGCTGCTTGAGACAATAATGAACTGATTATGATAAGTATTTACAAATTTGCAATAATTTGTTGATTTCTCGATCAATAAGGGTGAAAATAAGTCAGTGTAATTAATGTAATTCTTGTATTCAATATCCAGGTCATCCAAATGGAGGAATTAGATTTATTTCTTTCCTAAAAACGTAGACAAAATTTTGATGGATCGAGAGTTTTTTGTTGTGTTGATGTGTATGATCAGCTGAATATGGAAAAACTTGATAGCAATTACATGTTTGTTTGCATATACAAATATATGCCCCATCAATGGCTTGAGAAAAAAACCCAATTGAAATTGAAAAATATATGTAATATAAACAGTTATAGAATGTGTGGAGAACCCACTCACTTTGGGGCTTTGATGTACATTATTTTTCTTCTGCAGATATCTGACTTTCAGACTGTATTTTTTTAAAGTTAGAAAATTAACACTTCAATGTTAACTTGTCCCAAAAATAATGATTTATCATCTCGAGCTTTGGGATACACGACTCTTTACTTTCTCACTAGGCTGAAGGAGGGGTGGGGATACAAAAATGTAATAATAACAAAATACAAAAACACAAACAATTGTTTAAGATAATTATTGTCTGATATATTAACCATGCATTTCCATGCTTCCATCAACAGACATCATCGATCAAATTCTATCTTTCAAACACTAAGGAACTTTAAAACTATGTACAGCAGTATACTTCTAAACAGTAATTATTTAGGATTTTGTTATTAATTTTAAATTCATTTATTTCCAAGCCAGTATGT
The DNA here is from genome assembly GCA_029339505.1 of Unio delphinus. Lineage (NCBI taxonomy): Eukaryota > Metazoa > Mollusca > Bivalvia > Unionida > Unionidae > Unio > Unio delphinus. The sequence continues at coordinate 7,283,236 of JAQISU010001238.1, forward strand.
TTTTTGTTTTTTTTAATGGATTAACGCCATTTTTAAGCACAATATAGGCTATACATGGCGGCCAGTATTAATGGTGGAGGAAGAACATGGAAAAAGCCCGGAAAGAACCACTGACCCACGAGAAACTACTGGCAAGCTTTCTCACATAACTACAGTAGCCGAATCTTAGACTCGAACCCACGCAGACAGAGGTGAGATGGCAGTGATCCATAACAGACAGCACTTTAGACCACTCGGGGCCCCTACCAAGCCAGTATAAACACAAGCCAGATAAAATTTATAAGGGTAACAGTATATACAAAATGCATTAGGATCTTTTGAAGCTAATTTCCATTTACATGAATAAGGAAGCTTTGAAATTGATTTTTTTTTATTATTTATTGAAATAAAACACTTAGGTTATTACAATACAAACATGAAGTACAAATATAAATATTGTATATTGCAGAATAATTTATGCAACTTAGTAATTTTAAATTTTTAAGAATTTTCCCAATCATTTTTAATAAACTTATCACCTAAACTGAAACATATTTCTTTGCCAAACTGCATATTAATTTTGTTTTTCAGAGGTTAACAGGTGGACATGTCACTTGAGTTGGTAGGTGGATGATCTATCATATCCTGTAAGTTCAACTGACATGAAAGTGACAAACAGTGTATACATTTAAAGTACAGCATCCATTCTAAATAAATAGTGTGGCATACAACCTTTGTTATAGCAATATCTTGAGAAAGCTATTAATAATTCCTCCCCCCCCAGGGGCTGGGTGGTATTTTACATGACATCTTTTAATGACACCATTTGAACATTGTGCCATGTTCAAGGTCACACCATGGTAGTCATTTCAAGCCAATCTGATGGTGGGAATGAAACTTGTCATTATAAGACCTAGGACTTGTAGAACCTACAGGCTGCCAGATACTAAGAAAAATTCTACGCTAAAACCTTGAAACAGTAATTCTCAAGGATTTGTTTTCTGTGAACATCGATATGTGCTTTAAATATTTTGTTGCATGAAATTTGCATTATTATGAAATTCTGGTTGATTTTTATTAAACATAAAACATGACACATCATGCATGTGTGCAACAAAGTGCTACATACCTTGGTCACATATCTGCCATACATGCGGGCAATCAATGTACTTGATATTGGCTTCAAAGAGCAACAGTCACACCATTTCAATGCAACAGACTTGAAAAAAGCCAACACTTAAAGCTGACACTGATGTCTCAGTCAGAAGACTACATCATGCTTGCTATGTCACAAACTTCTCTGAAAACATTAGACAATGCAAATCTGTTAAAGAGACTGACAGTTCTGTAATTAGTTCGGCAATTCTGGTCCCATGTGTGTACAAGAAACTAATTCTATTCCAGCAAAGGCATTTGTAATAAGTGACTATATACATTTTTATTACTGGTTCGTAGGGAAATTGAAAGTAGATACAATAAGTGCTCTGGTTGTACATGTCCTTTCTTGCACAGTTTAAAGTGCCAATTTTTTACATGTCAATCAGAAAACGGTAGTTAATAACCTATCACGGTGCCCTGTTGATAGAAGAAGCTCATTCTATCTTCAGACTCAGGGCAACTATTTCTTGGACGGCCATGAGAAGAAAAATATTCTGAAAACATTCAGCTTGTAACATGCATCTTGCAGTAATCTTCTTTGAAAATTATTAATTCAAATGCATATCTAGAATTTCAAAAAGGGAAAGAACTGAAAAACAATAAATACTATTTAATTATACTATTTATAGTTTTTCCATGCATTCCAAATAAATTACAGATAGCTTGGATCAGTCACGGAGGAAAATCTATAATGACAAGAATTCAGCACACAAACTGGTGAATCCACATGTCCAAATCTGCAAATATCTCTGACATATATACATCAGTATCATTCTCAAAATACTCCTGGTAACAGAATTTGTGGTTTTGTCAAAAGGGAGATATAATTGTGTACATCAGGATTAGCCATTTTTACCTGAAATTTTTTCAAGGTTTCTCATTTTGTAATAAGGGTGGTCATACTGGATGACAGTACAGCATCCACTAATAAAATTTTAAAGACCTTGATGCTTGCTTATTTACAATAAAGTCATGTGCAAATTGGTCCAGCATTTCTTGTAAACAGTAAATATGAATAGACAACACATGACTGGATTGAAAACATCAACTGTAAAAGCAAACTATGTAGCATGCTGCCATTTTAAATTTCAAACTGCACTCAATTCTTCTAATTTAAGTGCTGAAAACTGCATGCTCAGACACAAGGGAATGTTTGGTTTTGATTTGATATTTTACTGCATAGCAACAAAGTAGGTATTTAGTGATGAGGCCTTGCCTAAAGACACAACATGGTAGCTGACCAAGGCTGGTTCAAACTTTGGTCCAGCCTGCTAACCATAGCTACCATGAGACAATGTAATCATACCAAAGCTATCAAGAGACAATTTAATCACAACATAGCTACCAAGAGACAATTTAATCACACCATAGCTACCAAGAGACAATTTAATCACACCATAGCTATCAAGAGACAATGTAATCACACCATAGCTACCAAGAAACAATTTAATCACACCATAGCTACCAAGAGACAATTTAATCACACCATAGCTACCAAGAGACAATGTAATCACACCATAGCTACCAAGAGACAATTTAATCACAGCAAAGATACCATAAGACAATGTAATCACACCATAGCTATCAAGAGACAATTTAATCACAACATAGATACCATGAGACAATGTAATCACACCATAGCTATCAAGAGACAATTTAATCACAACATACATACCATGAGACAATGTAATCACACCATAGCTATCAAGAGACAATTTAATCACAACATACATACCATGAGACAATGTAATCACACCATAGCTATCAAGAGACAATTTAATCACAACATACATACCATGAGACAATGTAATCACACCATAGCTATCAAGAGACAATGTAATCATTGAGGAAATACTTTAGCCTTCTTCACTCAATCATTAGGTTTCTTTCTTGCCCCCAAATCATGCTGTTTAAAAAGATGGTAATAGAAGATGACACATGAATACTTTTTATGAAAATGAAATAGGGTAGTGAAATTCATTTACTAAGGAAAGCATCTGAAAAAGTACCATGTTACTAACCATCCATAATAAAGTCGATTTTCATCAACGGAAAACATGCATGGCCAATTTACATAAGTTGTAAGAGTTTTATAAACATTTCTTCAACTTTCACAAGAATGTTATTACACACATTCAAATTCTACAAGCATTTTTCTTCATTATTTAATATCAGAAAAGTCTCAAACAAAACAGTTTTTCTTCAGTCTCTACTAGGGTGCTATGATACACACAGATACCAAATAACATATCGATAATATCCAAAATGTACTTTTATTTTGCAGTTCAGCATTGATTTTACATGAAATGAACATCATCAACAAAGAAAGTATGTAGTTCTTGCCACTTTTTTAACATCCTCCAAAGATAAAAAGGGGGTGATGAATGGTACATTATATGCCCACTCCATGTTAAATAGTCTTCTAAATTAATAATAACAATTTGTGTGCAAAAATCACTTTTATTGTTTCAGATAGTGACCTAGATGTTTTGAGCCAAACTCTAGTGGCTTTTCTTTGCCTCAAGTGTAAACCATCCACCAAAGTTTGGTTGTGATATGTGATGCAGAACTAATGATATTGTCCCAAAACTATTTTCTTCTTTCAGTCAGTGACCTTCATTTTTGACCTTTTCACCACATATTTACCACATATCTAAAAGGCAATTCCTTATCCAAGTGCAAGCTATCCACAAAGGTTGGAAAATTCAGATGAAGAAAAACTCTAGTCATGGTGCTGATATTTTAAAAAATTCTCATCATCAGAAACTTCTACTTTTAATCTTGTGACCCTAAATCTATAGAGTTCTTAATTGTTGAGCCTAAGTACGTGTCATTAGCAAATTTTGGTAAATTGCTGTAGTGGACAACAGGTGTTTTTATGTCCATAGGAACTTGGTAACAGAATTACATATGGATGGATGAATAGATCTCATAACAAGACACTTAAAAGAATTACATATGGATGGATGAATAGATCTCATAACAAGACACAAAGTCACAGGAAAGCATATAACAAGTAAATCTTGCACTGAACACCTGCATTACCAAAGAAACTCACCATTATTTGGTAATGTTATTTTAGTAAAAACAATTGCACAAATTCCTTAGGACTAACTCTAGTTAGAAAGACAACTAGGCTGGTGTAAATCCATTGTTTGTTTGATCCTGGGAATAGCCAAAGTGTAACAAAACTAAAGAAAAATAAGCAACTCTAACTAACTTTCCCTTGAGAAGGATTACAATGATGCATTAGGAACACCCTAACCAATTTTGATATCAGTATAATACCAAAAGCTGGAGATTTACCACAAGGACAAACTTTTTATACTGTAACTATTAGCAAGGTCAATCAATGCATAAGAAAAATAGATCACCGCAACCAAATCTTTTTTTAGGATTGTTTATAATTGTGTAAGGAGAACTGTTTTACAAACACAACATATGTACAGAGATGGAAATTTGCCATTAATTTAAAATTTGAACACTAGGCTAACCTGTAAACAAGACATCAGTGCCCAAAAGTAAATCAGTGTGACCTACATTCACCCAAATTTGTTCAGAACATTACAAGAAATACTCATATCTACCTCCACAAATAACATGCCTGCAGATGGATATCTGCCATGAAGATAAAACTTGACAAATGACCTAACTTTAAAGTTTAAATGCCAGTCATTTGTAGTAGTCGTTGTTGTAGGGTTTAATGCCATTTTTCAGCACATGATAGGTTATACATGGTGGCCAGTATTATTGGGGGAGGAAGAACCTGGGAAAACCCCCGGAAAGAACCACCTACCCACGAGAAGCTACTGGCAAGCTTTCTCAAATAACTACATTAGCTGAATCTTACTTAGACTTGAACCCACGCAGACAGAGGTGAGATGGCAGTGATCCTTACCGGAAAGTGCTTTAGACCACTCTGCCACTCAGGAACCTCCGCCAGACATTAGTAACAAAAGCCCCTTGAAGGGACTGACAATATAATGATCAAAAAGAATGTCCAGAAATTCAAGACAATATCCTTTAAACTGTCGATTGTTGAAAACATCTTGATATTCTTTAGCAATAGCAAGATTTTCAAATCTGTTGTGGTGGGCATATTGGAATTGTCAGATTGGCTCAACTTTTGTTTTGGACAAAGTAGATATCATTACAAGACCCTTGATGAAAACCCCGTCATAATGATCATAAATTCAGATGGAGTAATGACAGCCACCAATTAGCTGCCATAATGGATGTACAACTGGCACCATTTTTTGGTTTATGACTTACTAGGCATTATCTGATGTGGACAAACTATAAATTTGACACCCTTATAAAGACAATGGCATTATTTATACTGTTTTAGCTGAATTTGAGACATAACAAATCCAATTGTCAAGAGAAGTGATAAATCAAAATTGCACCTTTCAAAAGATTCCTCACAGCAAAGATGGAGCAGAAAGATCATTTTATAAGCAAAGAAAACTTCAACAAATCAAACAACAGTAATATCTTATCGTAGAGTGCAAAGATGAACATCTGGATTGCCTTCAACCCCCCCAAAATGAACTTACTGAATATACTTAATTATAAGTCCAGTCAATCTGCACACAACATAGATCCAGATTTGTCATAGTATATGTGCCAGCATAATTGGATCTGTGCAGCTTGTTAGCAGTAATCAGTAAAACAAAAATTGCACAGACCAGAATCTGCCAGTGCATTATGTGATGGCAGATATTGGTTTTATGCAGTTTGCAGTTGGTCTCGACACAAGCAAGTATATACAGTGCTAAAAGCAGCAAACACTTCATTGAATTAAGAATGTATCCTACTGTCCTATGAATTTAGAGAGGACCTAGTATTTTATTTTCATTTAATATATGTGCTGTTGTCATTATTTAAATGTCGGCAAGTGTGTGTATACATGCGAGGGAGGTGATGATATTTAACAATGCCAAGTCACCAGGTATTTTTTGTTTGTGTGTTAAATCTTTCAAAGAAAACATCTATTATCTTTTTTTTTTTAATTGTAATTTATTACCATTTCTTTGTCATTATTCAATATCAGTTGGGTGGGGTGGGGTGGGGGTCATTTGCACTGTCCCCCACGGATGAAAAAAAAATATTTTGATCGGTGGCATATCCCACACACATTTATTTATGAATCAATATTTTGGTACACATTGGGGAATGCTTTTATTAAAGCTCTGAATCTGAAAGAACTACAACAGTAATAGTATTGACCTGTGCTTATTTCTTATCCTTCTGCAGATCTAGGTTTGCAATGACATTTATCAATCAAAATTGGTAGACATTGTTGTAAACAGATATGCCACCATCCACCATTCCGAGCCGCTCTAGTGGCCTGGTGGTTAGAGTGTCTGCCACGGATGTTGGAGGTCGTGGGTTCGATCCCCAACCAAGTCATACTAAAGACTTACAAAAATGGTACTAACAGAGGTTAGTGTTAGGAGACTGGTCAGCCTGGTGTCAGGATAATGTGACTTGGTGTTACATCATGCTACATGTCTGCGGCATGATGCCCCAGTGCTATAAACTGCCTCACTGCAGACATTGTAGCGATATGACTGAATTTTTTTTAAAGCTACATTAAAAATCTAAATCAAACAAACAAACAAATCCACCATTCCCCACCATTAGTAATCCATTAAGGACATGTCTCCTGGCAAGTTTTCTTATAAAGGCTACTGCTGTACACACCTAAGGCACACAATGCATCTGTTTACATAGCAGAAGAGACTCATTTGATCTGTTTATTTACACTATTTTGTCTTTATTGACTTATAACAATGCAATGTTTAGATGTTCTTATGCTACAATTGCCATATGTACTTACTTTTAAGTACAGTCTAAATGCATACATAGATCTGCTGTAGCATAATGCACCTGCATATCTGGGTCTGTGCATTCCTTCCAAAGTTGGACTCTACCTAGCCTTGTACATATTGTATGTCTAGACAGAACAGAGTGACAGTCTGTATGAAAATCATGCAAATTCATGGTGAAGTTACCAATATGTGCATTTTATGCCCTGCTCTGTTAAACTTGATTAAAGTGGATTACAAGATAATCATGATTACTGTTTACATCTGAAACCCTAAAAATATATACCATTGGCAGACACTTGTGCACCATATGGGGATTATTTGATGGCCCTTAGCACTCTGAGGGTTTATACTGAGCCTCTCTTCCTGCACAACTTTATGCTGGCTAAGCATGTGCATCCTGACAAGCAATTTGCATACATCCAGTCTGGCTGTAGAGTGTCAGTAATAAAGACAGGCCTTTCATGTCATGACTATATTTACTTCATTATAATATGCACTAAAACACTGAAGACCCATATATACCATCATAGAATGTGCCTTCAGTTGAAGGTATAAGTGGCTCAATTTGATTTAAAGTAAAGACAGCATAGATTCTGAGCTGCCTGCATAAACCAATGGATTAAAACTGAGATCTACTCACAATAATTAGATCTGATAGATACCAATATGAGGTCATGACCTTCTGATTAACAAATCATATTGTACTGTTCATAATTCAGAAAGAAAAAGACCTATTGAATCATACCACCAATAATGATAATTCTGTCTAATACAAAATACAACACTTTAATATGCTACCATAAATAAGTAGACCAGATATTCTAAATGTCAATAGAACTTAAACTTTCATGGGTTCACTAAAACAATCTTTATTTTACACACATTATTTAAGGTAATCATTTAACCAACCTATACTTTTAAAAGATGAAGCAAAAACCTTAATGTTCCTATTTGAATATTTATTCAATGATGTTAATCAAGCAATCAAACCTTTACTTTTTTATTTGTCTTCATTCAAATTCATGTATGGATGCAGGCCCTACCCACACCAAGCCACACTGAAATAATGTCAACTATATCATCTGACTAATTTAAATAACTTTCTAGGGGTATACAGACCAAATACCAAATGAATTTATGTTATTTTCCATTAACTTTGAACTAAATACTACTTAAAAAATGGTCCTATCGTGATGATGATGATATCTCCAGATGAAAAGAAGGGCAGAAACTCTCAACTGTTTGTTCACTGACAAATCTGGACTAAGTTGCACCAAATTCTCCATGAAGTGAATTGTTCACTTACAAACCAAGACTAAGTTACACCAAATTCTCCATGAAGTGAATTGTTCACTTACAAACCAAGACTAAGTTACACCAAATTCTCCATGAAGTGAATTGTTCACTTACAAACCAAGACTAAGTTACACCAAATTCTCCATGAAGTGAATTGTTACACCAAATTCTTCATGAAGTGATTTATTCACACAATCAAAATGTCATGAATCTACTGACTGTTCAAATTTAATTTAATTTAATTCTGATTCACTGATTATAACACAATGGTGCAAATGACATTGTGTTCTATATTCTTGACCATGGCATAATTGAAAATGACTGTCCTGCACAGCCACATGCAAAGTGCAGTAGTGGAACAGGTCTTATTGACAATTCTCCACTCTGTGGGAAGATGTATTCACATATTGACAAGTCTCCACTCTGTGGGAAGATGTCTTCACATATTGACAATTCTTCACTCTGTGGGAAGATGTCTTCACATATTGACAATTCTCCACTCTGTGGGAAGATGTATTCACATATTGACAATTCTTCACTCTGTGGGAAGATGTCTTCACATATTGACAATTCTCCATAACTCCCTAAAACTGTGCTGAAAAGTGGAGAAAACAATCATAATTGCCTATGCCTGCTGAATGCAAAGCCTCATTCTGTATATACTCACTTATAAACTAGTCCAACAACAAAATTGCACAGACTCAGATTCTCCAACACACAATGCACTGGTAGATCAGGGTCTTTGCAGTTTGTTAGGAGTAATCAGTGAGACAAACAACATATATCCTTGTATGCAGGTGCAATAACCTATGGTAGATCAGGATCTTTATTGTTTACAGTTTTATCTGACTTGTAAAGCAAGTTCTGAGAGAACAAAATATATTTAAACTCATCAAATCATTCCAAAATAACTTAGAAAATGAAATGTGTGGTGGTTGTGACAGGATGTGATGTAAGATATAACACCAACATAGGTAACATTACAATCATACAGCAATTGCATAAAGCTATCACTCCATATGGATCTAATTTTTTACCAATGTCAAATGGTCCCAAAAAATGAAACTTTGTTACTCATCTGCTGAAGCAAATGTGTATTTCTACATATTATCTTCTTCTTACTTGTTACAGGAACATTTTAAGAAATGGTAGTTTTAGATTGATAGTAGATTTTGAGTAATTGTGTGCATGCAAGCATCAGTCTGCAAATCTGAGTATCCCATTTTTTAATGAAATCTTTATATCTGGTAGATGAATACAACTACATTCAGTTGAACGACTTTTTAGTCTCTCCCTGTCTGGTTTAGCTTAAAGTGTTGTGTGACCCATGTGTACAAGCTGCAATAATTGCCATATCACATGTAAACAATGTGTATAACATGCCACTGCCTTAAGCAACTTCATTTATGGAGTTGTTGTTGTTGTTGTAGTAGAGTTTAGCGCCATTTTCAGCACATGATAGGCTATACATGGCTACCAATATTACTAGTGGAGGAAGAACCCGGGGACCCCCCCCCTCAAAGAAACAATGACCCATGAGAAGCTACTGGCAACTTTTCTCACATAACCACATTGGCTGAATCAGAGACTCAACCCACGCAGACAGGTGAGATGGAAGTGATCCATAACAGAGGACTTTAGACCACTTGGTCACTAGTGGCCCCAATTTATGAAGTAAAATAATGTAGGCCATGCCCAATCAAGTCCATCTTCCCAACATTTTTAGCCCTTGCCAGACCCCTCTTCTTCTCCAGAACAAATAATGTAGCTGCTTGATAATGATGACATTTGTCATAAAAACATAGACGAGATTATTTATCACAATTAAGAAGAAAATGATGATATATTCATGAATAAATGTATGGGGAAAAAGCTTGTTGCTGTCGCTTCAGTTTGACTACTGTATATTCTGCATAAGATGCTCCTTCTTTTAAGTTCCGTCTACATACTGTATATACTCACTTATAAGTAAAGTCAAACTGTAAACAACAACAATCCAGATATGTCAAAGCTTATATTGCCTGCAGGTCAGGGTCTATGCTAATTGTTCTACTGATTAGCCTAACAAACTGTACATACACAAAATCTACCACAGCATTATGTGATGGCAGACCTAGGTCTGTGCAGTTTGCAGTTGGGCTTGTATTTTAAGCGAGCAGAGATGGCATTTGAACAATACAACTTCACACAAAAAGCAATAGAATCTGCCATTTTTAGTTTTACAAAAATAAAATGAAAACAATATATCGAAATACAAATTCTGATTGAAATTTTCCAGATGCAGTGCAGTTAAAGCAGTACTTTATTTCAATTGTCGGTGGAAGAGTAGAAGTCCTAAATAGTCTCAAACTGAAGCAATGTCACGTACAGTTTGTGTGGTGACATAAGGTACGTTATATACTATTAGCAGACTAAGAATCATGAAATGAAGAAAGCAAGAATAAAATAAAAAATTTATTATGAGATAACAACTGATTTCAACAGTTTCCTCTTTTAATAAAAGATGGCATATTCTGAAAATATTTTTACAATTTGATTTAGTTTTAGTAGTATAGTTTTAAACAAACATTTTTCATTATAGTGTCAGTGATCTCATGAAAAGTGAAAAGTGGTTCTCCCAATTTTCAGTGATCATGAAGAAGAAAAAAATTGTCAATGCTATATCTAATCATCAGCAAGCCATTCCTCCAAGGAATCAATCTTGTCTCGCGTCTTAGCATTATTAATGTACAAAACAGTCTGTGACATCTGTCTTGCGTCTTAGCATTAATAATGTACAAAACAGTATGTAACATCTGTCTTGCATCTTAGCATTATTAATGTACAAAACAGTCTGTGACATCTGTCTTGCGTCTTGGCATTATTAATGTACAAAACAGTCTGTGACATCTGTCTTGTGTCTTAGCATTATTAATGTACAAAACATTATGTGACTTCTGTCTCGCATCTTAGCATTATTAATGTACAAAAGTCTGTGACTTCTGTCTCGCATCTTAGCATTATTAATGTACAAAACAGTCTGTGACATCTGTCTCGTGTCTTAGCATTATTAATGTACAAAACAGTCTGTGACATCTGTCTTGCGTCTTAGCATTATTAATGTACAAAACATTATGTGACTTCTGTCTCGCATCTTAGCATTATTAATGTACAAAACAGTCTGTGACATCTGTCTTGCATCTTAGCATTATTTATGTACAAAACAGTCTGTGACATCTGTCTTGCATCTTAACATTATTTATGTACAAAACAGTCTGTGACATCTGTCTTGCATCTTAACATTATTTATGTACAAAACAGTCTGTGACATCTGTCTTACATCTTAATATTATTTATGTACAAAACAGTCTGTGACATCTGTCTTGCATCTTAACATTATTTATGTACAAAACAGTCTGTGACATCTGTCTTGCATCTTAACATTATTTATGTACAAAACAGTGTGACATCTGTCTTGCATCTTAACATTATTTATGTACAAAACAGTCTGTGACATCTGTCTTGCATCTTAACATTATTTATGTACAAAACAAGGATCTTAAGACAATAATTCATCAATCCCACAAGTCACGTTTCTGTGTTCTGAGGTAGTACCCTAGTTCCATTCTCAGTGGCATGAACTTCATTTATGATACCCAAAAGTGGATGGTACATGTATTATGTTTTATTTTGTTTTTTATGGTTTAATGCCATTTTTTTCAGCCCAATATAGGCTATACATGGCGGCCAGTATTAGTGGTGGAGGAAGAACCCAGAAAACCCCCAGAAAGTACCAACGACCCACAAGAAGATACCGGCAAGCTTTTTCACATAACTACATTAGCCCAATCTTAGACTCGAACCCACACAGACAGAGGTGAGATGGCAGTGATCCGTAACGGACAGCGCTTTAGACCACTCACCACTCGGGGCCCCTATGTATTATGTAAAAGGTTCATAGTGTAGTTCTACCATGATTCCAAGTAATGCCAACTTTCTACTTGTGCTACAAAATACAGCCCACATTTTTTAAACTTGAGACCAGGTTTTTATAATTCAATAATACTGTACAATGGTATAAAACTGATGCAGTCTATAAATATACTGTACAATGGTATAAAATTAATGCAGTCTATAATAATACTGTAATACTGTACAATGATATGAACCTGATGCAGTCAAAAATACTGTACAATACTGTTTAAGAGTAACAATACCTATCAGGATCGAGCCTTCTAGGGGGGTCCGGCTGCATCCCCCCCCCCCCCGAATTTTTTTTTCAAGGATGCAAAATGGTGCAATCTGGTGCTATCTGAACCTTGAAAAAGAGATCTAACAAAAGTGACTAAAAACTGCAATGTTTTAAAAACACTAAAAAAATTATTTAAAAAAAATAAATAAAAAAATAAAAAATTAAAAAATTCGGAACCCCCTTTGCATCTTTTATCAAAAGCAGGGAACAGTTTTTTTTTTTTTTTTTTTTAAGGGGGGGGGCATATAAAGAGAACAATGTAGAAAACTTTAAGATATAAACCATTCTAAATAAATGTAGATATGTTGTCATTCAAGATAAAATACAAAGAATATTGAAAACAGTTATAAAAATATTAAGAATAATTGTTAAAAAGTTTCAAATTTGTCAAAATCTTCAAAATGATAAACCCTTTCAAATAAAAGTAAATAATTTATTTTGCACTATTGAAACAATACAATATGGCATTTAAGCTCTCTTTATATAAGTATTTAAAATTAAACAAAAGAATATAACGGGTGAAGTCCTTAAAACAAGATCAATTTTATTCTTTTTTTTATAAACTGCATTCAAGATTATTCTAATGCAACAAAAGTTGCTAGACTAAGTTGACATCGTGAATTTTTTTGTCTCACAGTTTGGAAGAGAATAATTTCAATCAATACATGTACATGTTCTGCTGTCAGCAGACATTGGCAGACAGTAAAGACATCAGTTGAGGTTTACCCATCATGAGCTATGCATTGGATTTTGCAGTTTTTGAGAAGCAATTTCAAGGCTTTTACATTTTTTTCCAATTTTGTGAGTGTGTGTGTGTAAAGGCAGTGATATCTGCTAGTAGATCGACATCATCCGAACAAAATTGAAAGCCAATCTATGCCAGGATGCTTTCTATCAAATTTGATTACAATTCTATTAACAATATTTGAGTATTCATTTGAAGTTTTATTTTAATTTTAGTATTGGTGGATTGGCATCAATTATATAATACAAAAAAGGTAAAGATATTCATGTCTGATGCTTTCTGTCAAATTTGGTCTTGATCTAGTGAATGGTTTTAAGTCATTTGAAGCTTATTCCCTTTTTTTAAGTAGCAGTGGACATATTTGGTGGCAAATCAATGTCATTTTAACAAATTTTGAAGAGTGTAATGCCAGGACACTTATAGTCAAATTTTTTCAAATTCTATTGACAGTTTTTGAAGCAGAAGCCGTAAAAATCAGTTATGAAGAATGGATGACAGATTATGGATGACAAAGGACCAGACCATACCATAAACTTCCTTTCTCTTAATGTATGGCAAGTTGATAGCATGTAGTACAAGATTAATGACAAAATGGTGATCATTTAAAACTTCCATACAAGGTATTTTTTTTCAAAATGGAGAAGTTAAAACTAACCCTTTAAAATCCTTAAAATATAGGGTAAAAATTTAACTAATACACATTTTCCAAATTAAATACGGTGAAATATTGGTATATTACCGTATATACTCGCGGATAAACCCATTCGCGTATAAGCCGACCCCCAAAACTGAATCGGTAAAACTGTTATAAAGTGCATGACCCGCGTATAAGCCAACCCATAATTTCTAGACTACCTGTACATCACAAGATGCACGAAGTGAGTTCTGAATACGTTTATTTAGGCAAATCACATTATTAAATAAAATGAAAGCAAGAAAGCTAATTTATATGTTAAAATAAAAACAATTCTAAAGTGTTATGTCTTGATGGAAATTTAATTAATGCTCATTCTAAAATCATGAATTATAAAAGTTCAATCACTTTTATAATCCTTTAAAATCGGGCTCTGTATCAGACTCGCCAAACAGTTCACAAAACTCTGCTTCTGTTACGGGCGTGCTTTCATCATATACGTCGTCATTGTCATCATGGTCATCTGATAGTCCGGTTCTTAAAACGAGAGCACCAGCAAGCAGATGCAACAAATTTTTAATCTGCCAACTTATATTTATTATTTTCGCCATCTGCATAGCATGTAGATGAATTGCCGCCATTCCTGTACTTGCTTCTCGTTCACAAATATTCGCATGCTGCAGCACAGTTATTTGCTTCTGCATATTCAATAACGTTAAGTTTGAATCATCATACGCAAAACGCTTTCTTTTACTTTCTATACTACTCATGTTATCCGATTGAATTGAATATAAACTTCTAAAGAGATTAAACTGAAATAATTTCTTATAGTGGTAGTGAAATATTTATATACCTTATCCTGTAATTATTTCCACAGCTGATTATCAATTTGTATCTCATAATTATTTATCATTGTTGTTTATTTGTGTGTTTTTTAAACTACATGTACCAGTAGTGTGATTCAATTGATCAAAATATGACTGGTTTCAGCGTGGACATGATTCAAGAATTGTGACAGTTGATAACTTTGAGCAGAAACCATGTCCACTACCATATCTCGGTAAACGATACATCTGAGAGTCGGCATATTTTAGTAAAGTCATTGGCATTGTGCTACAAAAAAAAACCTATTATCCCTGAGGCATTTACCACAGATTAGGCATATGGTAGCTATTGTGCAACACTTTACTGTTGAGAAACCACTTTGCTTTACAAACAACCAATCAACAGTAGTATATAAACTGTGGCTGCCTATTACGTCTAAAACACCTATCAAAGAAATCCAACAAATTATATTGTTTTACAATTATTCACGCTGACTCGTATATTGCAATGTTATTTACCCTTCCTAAGTGTGCGTGCAACAAACCCCTATGGAGCCTCTCGCTATTGTTTCTTTAAGACTATCGTACATGTATTTCTACTCTCGATCAAAATGTTTGTCATATATACCTTCAGTATCATAATTCTTTTATTTTTTTACGTTGATTCTTTTCATATTTACACTGAAATAGGCTAGCGTGCATTTCTACGAAACCGTAGAGTTTAGTTATTATTGATTAGCTCAGGGTTAAATACTTGACTAGAGATTATTAATATGGCAGTTCTTTTGGAAAATACACGTATTTCCGTAGTTCAAATAACAGTATGGCTGTATACCTTCGGTATTGTAATTCTTTTATTTTTTTTTATGTAGATTCTTTTCATATTTACACTGAAATAAACTAGCGCGCATTTCTACGAAACCATAGAGTTTAATGATTACTGATTAGCTGAGGGTTAAATACTTGAATAGAGATTACTAATATGGCGGTTCTTTTGGAAAATACACGTATTTGTGTGGTTCAAATAACACGTATGGCTGTATTTTCTGGTGGATAGACCTCTCTCAAATAGACGTCAAGTACTTTAAAACACGTTTTTCATTCATTATCCTACCACTTATGTTAGAAAAAAAATATTTGTTTTACTTCACGACAGGACAAATCTTATCAGCCATGTGGCATCATTAGGCATGTTATTTCGTATTCGGGGATCGACGGAAAGAATAAATACTGGAAATCGAGGGGAAAAAGCATTATAAATTTCAGATTTGGAACTTGACCCGTAGATAAGCCGACCCCTCTTCTTCAAGGCCTTATTTTGTTCCTAAATTTCTCGGCTTATATGCGAGTATATACGGTACCAATACTGCAATACTGCGAAAAATTTGTATATATCCAATACTGCAATACTGTGAATTATTGGTACATTACCAATACTGCAATACTGTGATAAAGTGGTATACTGTATTATGAAGAGAAACAGAGGAAACAGTGGGTAAACGGTATTAAATTTCAATATAACAATGATATGTTACCATGGCATTCAACAAATATTAAAAACTCCACTTTTCTACCTTCATCTGCCCAGGATACTTTGATGATTAAAGCTTTGGGTTAAATAATATTCAGAAGAATAATTTCCCAATCTCATCTTTCATAACAAACTCGAATTAATTTTGGTCTGTGCAATAAGAGAATGTGTGTGTGTGTGTGTGTGTTTATGTAAGTGTTTATCTGCAGTGTGACAGTTTATAGTGATGTTTAACACTGGTGCATCACGCCACAAATATGTAGCATGATGTCCCACCCAGTCACATTATCCTGACACCAAGCCGACCAGTCCTAACTCTAAACCTCTTAACACATTAACCCCTGGAGATTTTTGCTGTTTGCGCATGAAATGCGAGTAGGAAACACATTTTGAAGACTATTTCTGAATACATCCTAATACGTCGACTTTCAAGCAATTTTCCACTAGCGCAATGTCTAGTTGTGCTAAAACAATGTTTTCCATCGGTTAGTTTGCTGGCGCATGAGCAGAAGGTGAAAAGTTGGAATTCTATGGTTGGTTTTTTTTTTGGCTTAGCAGACCCATAATTTTCATTTTGAGAAGACTCTTTATTCAAAATGTCCACCTTATCCTACTTTTTGCACAGGTTCACCTGTCTGTGTGCAGTTCAGACCAGTCTGCCTTAGATCTGAGGCCAAAAGTTGTAAAATCTGGACACAAAATCAGATTCCAACCATGGGCAAAGTTTGGGTGGGAAAAAAATGGGTAAAAAACTTAGGTTTTTCCCTCTGTATTTAAAGTGCAACTAAAATGTCCAGATTATCTGGTATCTTTGTACAGCTAAATATATCTACCTTTCTATAATACCACCCACTTTAGTGTATCATGCATGACCTCGACGCTACAGACCTTGGAAGTAGGCTACTACCTTATTAACCCCGTAAACTCGGCGTTAAGTGCTAATGTGTTAATGCTGAGTGCCTAGTGTGGCAGCTGTTAGTACCATTCTTGTAAGTCTTTGGTATGACTCGCTGAGGCGGATGCTTTTTAATCACTAGGTCACCAGAAAGGTGCAATAAGAGAATGGCGTGGTTTCAAGATAATCAGAAACAGTTTGAATATCATAACTGTAAACAATAAAGATCTGTAGAATGATGCACCTGCAGATTAGGGTCTATATTGTTTCTTTTCTTCTGATTATTCCTAACAAACTGTACTGATGGGGGATCTGGGTCTGTGCAGTTTGCAGTTGGAATCAGCTTATAGGCAAGTATATATGGTAATGCTTCTTTTAACCTGATTGGTTCTAATGTTTCCTTGATCTGTGCACAGCACCATCAAGCAAGAATTATACCAGCTTCATGTTTTATGGGAACAATAATAAAAGTAGTTTAAAGTGTCTAATGCCAAAATACACAATAAAGAAACAGACCTGGGCCGATCCAATGTTAGGATTCAAACCTACACTCTTTTGGTCATAAGTACAACATAGTAACCACTAAGTCAGAATTTTGTGAGCAAGTTTTACTGAATCCAATAAAATCCCCTATACTGGTTAATAAATTATTTATACAAGCCAGGGAACTGAGGTTGCTTAAAAGTACAGAACTTGTAACCTGCTAAGGCTCTGGCAAGTTTGAGTCCTACCCAAATCAGGCCAGCTAGTCAACCACATGTTCCAGGGCTTACAAACTTGACTCCAATCGCCTCTGCACAAGATTCGTTTGTGTGCTGATGTGCTGATAAACACTAAACATTCAACCACCATTGTGAGTGCAATAGTTTGTGTTAAAATATATACAGAGAGCTGAATTTTCAAAGTTATGATATAGTCCAGACTCTGACCTTTTAATCCTAATACAACAAAAAACCTGTTTAGAACAAAATGACATTTTCTTTTTTATGTTTTCAAAGTGGTGGCATTATCACTGATTGAATGGATTCTGAATGGTAAGATTTTATCACAAGCTAAACAAAAACACAAACTGATCTTATTTTATGTTATTGGCAAATAAATGGTCTTATAAGATGTTCAAGAATCAAGTCAGTGAAGCAAAATGCTAACCGAATGATCCATAACTTGAACTGAAACAAAAAAAGTTAACATGTGACAATATTTGTTGCTACAATACAATAGCAATTTTCTATTTCTTAAGATCACAAAAGAAACCTATTGTTTGTCATAGAATCTGAGCTTATATAATAACATCTGTAATTCAAGACCCTTTGTTTTGGTGCCTTCAGAGACATTTACTGGACAACTTGCTTATATAAACTCCAACTGCAAATAACACAGACCCTGCATTTGCATAATGCACCAGCAGATCTGGTTCTATGTTTGTAGGACTAACCAAAAATCAACAGTTATGCATTAAGTTACTGTCACCATTGTTGTGACATGATTCCCACCAGTATTCAATTGGAACACCAGGGAAACAAGCATGACTGGAGTACAAAAAAGATTCAATCTTTTGACACCTTCATACCTGACAATATAATACACAATGCACGACACTGATTAACCACCTATCTAAAGTGACTGATTAACTGAGGTTGGAGTATATGCCATATCACTATTAATTCTGGTTCTAAATATGGCCAAAGATATTAAAAATAAACCCAGGAAATCTCAGTCACACTAATATAAAATATCCTTACATTCTGTATAAACGTCTTGTTGAAATATTGTAAAGATGTTACTGATGGCTGTTTTCTAAGTATTACTGGCTGTTTTTCCTTTTTATTCAAATACTACAAACTTCAATCTAAATGCCAATTGAAAACTGGCAGAAACATGTAATAAAAAAAACAACTGCTAAAATGACTTAATAAATGCTAATCTTCTTACATAGAAGAAAGAAGGAAAAAAAAACCTGAGCCCCCAACCCCCACCCCATCTCAGAGCTCTGTATAACTTAAAAATATAAATATACTTGCATAACTTAGCTTCTTGTATGAAATTTGAAATACAGCCTATAGATTTATATTTAAAAAAAAAAGGATTCCTTGAAAAAAAAGTAATTCCAAACATGCCTCTGGACTTTTGTTATCATAATAATACAGAAAGAAAGAAGACTGTACTCCTCCCCCACCTCACCATCCCACCCATATTAATTTCATTACAGAAATCTGTCTCTTTAAAATTTTCAAGTGAAACCAACATATTGTGCTGAATCTGCGGTAATGCAAAATTTCAATCCAAGTTTCAACTGCACCTTTAATAGATGAAGATCTGCATGGACAGAACATATTTCACACAGCATTCAACACCGCAGACTTTTTATCGCAAGCCAGCATGCCCAAAACAGAAAGAAAGCCAGATAACTCAAGTCAAAACAAAAAAGTACAAGTTTATCCTAACTGAAAAAGTGCATCTGCTCAGGCCTATATTAAACAAGAGGCCCAAGGGGACAAGACTCAACATTTGGCCACTTAACTAAGGAGGCTTGTTTAGTATTGTAAGAACACAACCTATGTACACCATCATGCAAAACTTTGTACCATGTCAATAATACTCATTTTACTATAGTTGGAGAAAATTTTGTGCCACTGATAAAGGCAAAATTGATAATAATTTCTTGCTCATAACTGAAGTCATTGATATTGATATAAGCCTTTTTGCCAAGTAATAATGAATCTGGTTCAAGAATGGTAATAAGCTCTGTACACCTGATACATGATCGTTTTATTAATATACCTGTATCTCACCTACAGAATCTAAAACAATAATCTTATCCCAAAAAATTAAATAACCATGTTGTTGCAAAATCCAAATGAAAATCAGTTTCCAGGATGGTCATAAGTTCTGCCAATCAGATACAAAATTATCTCATGTGTGAACTTCTTTCAAAATCAAACTCATTCAACATTTTAATAATATAGGACTTTTAACAAGTTTGATCTGCTTAGAAATATAGTTGTTAGGGTGTTACAAAGCTCAGCCAATCATCAGCAAAGTCACATTATTAATATGCACTGCTTTTGCTCATATCATACCCAGTCAAGTTCTTGATGACATAAGCCTATTTACTAAGTCCTACAGAAAAAAAATGATAATCTCAACCAATCAAATCATATCATGCACAAGCATGTAAATCACTCAAAAAAACATAATTACAGTGAGAGATAGATGTAATGTAAAGAATATTAAAAAGTACTTTGGTCAACATACAATATATGTTCATCTTAAGCTTTTCCCTACTAATGACCTTGACCTTTTACCTAGAGACTTTAATATTTTAAGATAAGGAAGATAAGGTGTAAACATGGGTAAGTTTCATCTCTTTGGATTAAAAAGTGACAGCCTAATTTTTTTTAAAAAAACAGGCCACTACATTACATTTCTTCTTTAACCTAGACCTTGAAGCAGAGGATATGACCATGACTACTCAAGACATTCTCAAATCAAGAAATATAAAATGTGAAAATTTCCATTGCTTGAAAAGTTTAATGTGTTCCTGAAAAGGTTGCCAATATGTTTCCCCTTGGCATGACCTTCACCTAGTGGCAAGAGTCATAGCTACAGTGTCACAATGACAAGTCATCATTTAATACTAGTAACTGGTAAAACTTTCATTACATCTTTGGTGGTTTAAATGTTATGCTAATGATTAGGATACAAGATAAGAGGTACAGAAATTCCATTGCTGTGACCTGCACTGTGAGGCAGGGGGTGTAGCTATAAATTTTGATACAGCATTTCTATATCCTGTATGAGGTTTCATTAAAACATCTTCAATGATTCAAAAGTTATACTCTGTGTAAGACTGAAAGTTACAAATTACATTTTTCACTTCTTGGTTATGCCACTGAAGAAAACTGGCAAGTGACACAATGTCTATTCATGATATTTAGTCAAAATGTTTTATAAAATCTCTGTTACACTGTTATAGACAGACAAGCAAATTTAATGGACAGATTAATATACACATACTTGCATATAATATAAAAATAAGACTTAATTCAAGGTTTGTACAACCAGGAAAAATTCCAATCTGGAATTGAAAGAAAAACTTGGGAATTTATACATACTTAAAACGAGACAAATTTATGGTGAATTTTATGATATTACTGAAATTAAGTTTTTGATGTCTGTTGAATTCAAAATGTTAATTTTGTTACTGAATATCTTGAATTAAGAAAACTGAAGTCAGAGTATGGTGTAATATGTATTTTAAAGACCAAATCACTCCTCAATTGTGATTTTAAAAAAATAAGAGAAACAAATGTATAATTTATATAAATATAATGTATATTAATAAGAATTGATATTTTCTTTATTTATATATAACTAGAACCAACCAGTCAGGCCTAAAAAAAAAACTGGTGTACTTCTGTTTATTTCAAAATTGGGCCAGTTCATCAGGATTCTGTTTTTCCTATATATAAAAAATTCTTTCACAGATTTGGGCCGCAAGAAAAGACTGACAGGTGGAGTGTCTACGAGTTTTATTTTTAGAAACATCCTTGCCTCCGCTCTACCACCAATTCATCTCATTACAGCACAAATCCCTATAATTCACCATTACCCATCTTCATTTACTGGAAGTGATCAATAGTTTCATTAACTAATTTATTTCCTTTGTATTATTTAATGATACATGTACTATGGTTAGATATGTATGATCTTCATAGTTATGTAAATAACTTGCATTTGGTTGATAAAACTGCCTGCAAACTTGCAGCCAATCACAATTTGCAAGCAGCATGAACAGCTAGCCATGTTTTCTTGTTATAATTCAATTAGGTGCTTTAAAAAAGTTGAAAAAATAGTCATCGTTTTTATGAGTGAGATGTCTAATTTTGTTACATTTTACAGAAAATGAAACCCGATTGATCCAACTTTCAGAAAATCATGGTCAGAAAATTGTTTATGGTTGACAAGCAAAAACAGTGAAATCTTAAAGAAATCTATTTTATTTTAGGCCTTAATACAGAAATTAATTTAATGGTGCCATCTGGCCTCAGCAGATTTAGTGCATAGTTTTCTAACTTAAAGTGCTTTTACAAAGACAGAAGCTCATTTCTTTCAATGTAAATTTAGTCAGATTTACTCAAGGATGAGCAGACGTTTGCAGGATAGTCACAGATTAAAAAATCTAAAAATCTGTTTATTTATAACAAATTCATTATTTCTTAAAGATAGAGATTTTTCCACCCACTTACATCAATGTTTTGTTTCTGAACTTTTTCAAGTGATAACTGCTTTCATCTTGTCATGATGATTGTCACCTCAAAGCATGTGGGAATGCTACATTGGTAAGGATCAGCGAGTCTAGTACCTCACATGCACAGCAACATGCTAAAATATCAGATCTTGACACAGCTTAACAAATCTGGAACTTTTTTCAGTAGAAAAAAAATTAATCTACCAAATAACCTATTGAGTACTTACTTATACAGTGATTGATAATGGGTACATCAACACTCTTTAAACTTTAGGCCTCATCATTTAGGAAATTTGTATTTGCAACTTTCAATACAATGCTGACCTCATCAAAATCAAACACGATTATATACCTAAGGCCATGACATATCACACAAAATGGGGTCCAAAAACATGGACAGTACTATAAACAAGGGTGCAAGTTACCAAGGGACCTTTGAAAAATGTAAAAGAGGATGCCATCCTGGCTAGACATCAAGAAAACCAAACTCGTGCATGATCTCACTGGGAATATTTGTCAATAAACAGTTTTTTTACCTAATGCATATATTACCTTTATTTTCAAGATCAGCAATCTCTGATCATTTCCAATACATGTACATATGTTCCTCATTATGTACCTGCAAAATGTTGTATATTACATTACAGCTTTTGTACAAGAACACAAGATTCCTTTTGTTAAAAAAGCAGACATTTAATTCAAGAAGAGTCGACCTTGAAACTTTACTTCTTAAAATAGTTTGATCAGTGGAATATTGAATCAGTGACTATTCTGCAAACTTCTGCTCATCCTTGAGCAAATCTCTTAGTGACTATTAATTCAGGAAATTTAAGTTCATGACAAACTGTGGAACTTGCTTTTCCATAACGAGTATTATCTATCAAACAAAGCTTTGAATTAACCAGGTCACTTAGTCCTTTTGCTTGGCTGTCTTGCTATCTTTGATCACATTTGTGAATGACTGGATAATTTAAGGTAGTTCTAATTGTAACTTAGACAATAATGTTTATAAATGTTCAAGTGTGGTAAATTAAAATGAGCTGACCTGACACACGACCATGACCAAGAACTCTAAAACAGGTAGGATATGCATGCCTTGTATTTGTAGAAAAACCACAATATAGGTGATAATACAAAGCAGGTCTGCTTTTAACTGTGTGAAAATCTACAACAAATGTGTCCGTAAATCAGACATCAAAACAATCAACAGATACAGTGCAGATATATCTGCATTTATATATTCGCATTTAAACTCAAGAATGCATATCGCATTTAGGATGGTTAGTTATACTGTAACTGAATTAAAATATAAAAGTACAACGAATTTCATTTGACAAAACTGATTTCATTGCTATTATTATCTCTCAAGTGTTGCCATGTAGGCATTAGTGACATTTTCACTGATCAAAATTTCATCAAATATTCTTGTTTAGAGTATTGAAAGTGACAATAACTTTACTTTATTGACTTGGGTATGAAATAACCAAACCAACCCACAGATATAGCCTCAAATCTAATGTATAGAACTTTAAAGTGTACTGTTGAGTACTATGTCGAACATATATGTCACTTTTGTGCTGTATGTGAATCAACACTTTGCCTGCTATTAGAAAAGAAAATTAAATTATATGCATTAAAAAGGTATAAAGTCAGAAACCATTCAGGATAAAACAGTTTCCCATTAGAAGGACTTGACAATAACAGCATATACATGCTTATAAGTCAGATTCAACTTTAAACTGGGGCCGTGAGTGGTCTAAAGTGCTCTCCGTTACGGATTACCATCTCACCTCTGTCTGTGTGGGTTCGAGTCTCGGATTTGGCCAATGTGGGTAGCTTCTCATGGGTCGGCGGTTCTTTATGGGTTTTCTGGGTTCTTCCTCCACCAATTAATACTGGCCGCCATGTATAGCCTATCTTGTGCTGAAAAATGGCATTAAACCCTACAACAACAACAACTTTAAACTGCACGGAGACAGATGTACCACTACATAATGTGCTGGCAGATCAAGATCTATGCATTTTGTTAGGAGTAATTAGAAGAATAAACAATATTAACCAAGATAAGCCAGATCATTATGTGATGGCAGATCAGTTTCTTTGTTGTTTGCAGTGGGACCTGACTTACAGGCAAGTACATATAATATACTCTTAATTATTTGATGACAGATCTAGGTCTATGCACTGTCAGGACTGATCAGTATAACAAACGACACAGGCCATAATACACCAATCCATTAAGCGATGGCAGATCAGGGTCTATGTTATTTACAGTTGGATCCAACTTACGAGTATAGTATCACACACAGATATCCCACAGATTTGTTGCCTGAAATGAAGTACATTATGCAGATCTCTAATGGACTGGAAAAATCTCACAAAATGTCTAAATCAAATTCTCCCAGGACAATACATCCCATCCTCCAAAACATTTTTCCTATGGAAATGTTTCATATTTCTGTTTATATTATGATGTAAATTTCAAAACAAAATTCCAATTCACAACCAGAACACCATATCTGGCATGTCTTTTCATAACAAACTGCAGAGAGTAAAACCTTAATATGAAATGCAGTAAGGATCGAATCAGCCATGGTTGTGTGCATATGTCACCAACTACCTCATTGTATGTGTGAACCCAAAAGTGTTATTACCGAGAAGCCTCATTAATCTAGGTTCTGTTTATCTGGAAGCTAGCTATCTGGACATAATTCAACAGGAACTGAATTCCTGAATTTTAATTTGCTCCGTTAATCAAGAAATCTGCATTCCGGTTCCAGAAATCAAAATCGGGCACCAAAATGTAAAATTACTATAAAACTTATCTTGATTATCTGGAAATAATCTGTCCAAAAATAAGAAAATTCTAATATCATACATGAAAATACAGTCACTCGGATTACAGATTTACTTCTGCAAATTTGGAGGCTTGTTAATGTATCAATCTCTGATTGGTCAAATTCTAGCGGTATGTTAAGTTATCAATTGATCACTGTGAAGTATTGAAGTTTGAATAAGCAGTGAACTTTAAAGTTGAATGTGGCAAGCTTAGAGATTTTATAACATTTAGACCAGGGAGTATTTGGGGAAGGGTCATTTTGACCTTTATTCTTAATTTCTGCCATGTCAGTGTTAAAACTTCAAAGAAGACAGTGTTCCGATTCAATGCAATTGACAGGATATTCTAAAATGGGTTTGGGAAAGACAGCTAAATGTTGATCCGTGTCAACTAGTCATTCTTCAAAGGGAAAAGTTATATAAGTTAGTTCAGAGATTCTGACTACCGAAACAAATGTTTGGAAAATTTTGAGAAACCACTGCTTATATTTGGCTAAGTGAAATTAAGGCGTACATCTTAGAAATAATAGGCATTTAAAGTGACAACCTTGGTCAAAACTATTTAGTCAGAAATGTCCTGGGAGAGAGAAATTTGGCTCCGGGGTATAAGAAAGAATAGTGTTTTCCTCGTTAAACAATAGATAGACCAGGTGTCTTGTCTTAAAAAAAAAACATGGTTTAGTGCCAGATGCACAAATTCTAAAGTTAACAACATTAAGGAAATAGTTTTCCAAGGGTGATGAACTCAACAGTCCGGAGACAGAGTCCAAAACAAACAAAATGACAAGTAGAGAGTAAAATCTAGGAAGTCCAAAAAAGACAAGGCAGTTGGAATGGAAAGCACAAAGTGGATTCTCTAAGCAATTAGGCCACTGGAGCAGTAAGATAATAAGATATTGTCTGGGATCTTTTCAACCATTTTAAGTTTATCTTAATAATGATACTTGAATTATTTCATTTCAGTTCCTACCTAATGAAACAGACTATTGTACTTTTATACTCTGTTATGTTGGAACTTCCCTCAGCATAAGTCTATGACAACCATTATTTATGTTAAAAAGAGGGAGCACTATTCTACAAGTATGAATAAATACTCGTTAAAACAAAAAGTATCTCTCCCCCTCATTAGAATGATGTAATCAGGGACCATCACTGCCAACCATGTTAGGTACCAAACTGTGATGCATAGATTACCTTGAGACTGAAAACTAAACAGTGGCAGATACAGAACCATGGTACAGCAGGCACTATCAATTTTTTTTAAAAATAATGGTGTTTTGAAAAGGAAAGACTAAAGCGTGACCTTATTTTCAGTAACCCTTACTTTTATTCAGTGGTATGATTTTGGTAATGAGGTCCATAGCTGTACTGTATATCTGAAACGGCATTATGATGAGGCTTAGTATAACAATGGAGAGCTGTACAATTAGCTAAAGACCAACTATTGATGATCTGAAATGGCAGCTGGGTAATTTAACTGGTTTCTTTTGCTTTACACCCAGCTTCTTTACAAAAATGAATTGTCACCATTGGGGGAGGTTGCCAAAACACTGCCTACTTTGGCAACTCGCCTGCCAACCTTAAATCTAATGGAAAGCCAAGATGATCAACCCATGCACAGGCAACTGAACTAAGGTTTACAAAGGTGCCAAGCAACTTCCGAAACTCTACAACCTGGTTATTAAGGTATGCAAATATCTTAAAATTTAATCTGGTTTGCATTATTGTCAGAGTGACTTGCGATTTTGTAAATTGCAACATTTGCACTTTTCATCTGCTCATGACCAAAACTTAGAACATAAAACTGGTTTGATGTGTCCAGAGTTCACCTTTTTATAACTGATACTTGTTCCAGACTGGAAAAGAACAGACTATTTTAAATAGTTACTCTTCAAAATATGCCATCATATTGCTTGACCTGAGTTACCAGCAATTTGATCATTAGAATAATTAAATGGGTTTGCTTGGCACTGAGATTTACCAATGCTAATCATGGCAGTGCATGCACTTCACCCTAGCTGTATCTATTTCTCAACTTGACTAGGTCAAAACAGTCACATTATCAGGTTATTCTGATCCAGCTGCATGACTGCACCAATCCATTTTGACCATTAACACACAGTGCTTCAATTGATCTGCTGGTGCATGCTGCATACATCACTTATATCAGGACAGGTTACACAATGGTAAACTGGATTACACAACAATGCAATAAGCCCCCTACTTGAAATATATTTTTTTCCTGCAGACAAGAAGCCCTCTGTACAATGGGCAATCATCATGGGTTTGGGTTTGTGCTGTACAGCAGAGCAATACATAAAGGTTATCACACTGAGACAAATGAAGTTCTTTACTATGTATCAACACCTAGCTGATTATCTGATGGTAAAAATCAAAACCTGCCCAATTTGCTTATCATACATGCTGCATGCTAACCACAGTAAATCATCAATCATTGGAACTGTGGAAATTAAATTTGGTTATATACCATGATTTCCTTTTCTTGTTACCCATTGGATCACCATAGTAACAATTCTGTATTGAAGCAGCCTAAATTTCACTGGTACATGTACTGTGAAAATCAAGATGTCAGTAATTCAACATTTACTTTTTATTAATTTCAACACAAAACAATAATAACTATAATAACCACAAACAAAGCTCAGTGAAATTTGAAGCTTTTATAGTCAATTTCTCAAACTGATTTATCTGCAGACACAAGTCCAAAACGACCTTGTCACTGATTATGTTTCTAGGTCTACAGCTTAATTTTATCTCCTGTCATATGTTGTTTATGTTGTTGTTGTTGAATGGTTTAATGCCATTTTTCAGCACAAGATAGGCTATACATGGCAGCCAATAGTAATGGTGGAGGAAGAACCCAGGAAAGAACCACCAACCCACAAGAAGCTACTGCCGAGCTTTCTCACATACCCACATTGGCCGAATCTGAGACTTGAACCATTACAGACTGAGGTGAGATGGCAGTGATCCGTAACAGAGCGCGCTTTAGACCACTCGGCCAATCGAAGCCCCCTCTTTCCATATAATCACTGATGTCTGGTCAGTTGAAGACCATCAATATTAGTGTGATTTCACAGGGACAATTTCATCAATGAATCATGATGAAGTGCCCAACCCCCTCCCTTTTCATACTTGTTTGAATACTCAATACAAAAAGTATGCATTATCCCATTTCCTGATATCTCATTACCTGAGCGTTTCTGGTAATTTCTTTACACTTCATTGTCTGGTCCTGGTCATATTTACAATCCAACTCTCTTGCCATAATCTGATTTTTTGCAAAAATGTTTTGTTTATTTTTAACCCTAAGCTGACATCAGACAGTCACTATTGTGTTGATTTGCTGCTACATCAATCCATTTTGCACTCTCAAAAATTCATGTAGTGATAACTCATGAACCCACATACAACATGGAGTCTGAGGCCTGGATCCCTTTTCTTTTAGTAGAAAATATTTCTAAAAAAAACTGGTAGGTATTCAATTAGTGCAATAAAGAGATCCATTAGCCATGAAAGGAAATGGTATCTCAGGTTTAATTTAACACTTCAAGCATTTGTTTTAATTTTTAGAGGTTTTTGATTTACAACCAGTTATTCTTAATGTGAAAATATGTCTTTTTTAAACCATGTCTATGACGAGAGAAAGAGATAGCAATTAATTTTTAGTGAGCCTGAGATTAAATGTTTTGGTCTTAACTTTGCTAAACAATTAACACAATGGATAAATCCGTTAAATTAAACCTCAGCCTTCAACTCAGCCTGTCAAATTTGCAGGCATGTTTGCATCATTGTTGTTTTCAGTTTAATTCTTTTAGAATTGTATTTTCTTTAGAATATCTGAACTAGATGTTCTGATGCCATATTTTTTTCCCTATCTTCTTCACTGTAGCAGAGATTCATACTCGTTCATGAGACAAAATTATCCTGAGCCAACATTTTAATCTTATGGCATATCTGGTCATTGTGATATCTTGACCTGTGGGTAAAAACTAGATGGCTACTCAAATATATGCATGCAATGACTTGTCTCCTATTTATATCAATAGAGTGAATCTGGTTTTTAGAATTCTGCTTTGTCGGACTCCCAAAATCTTTGGTCTTGAGATGATTCTGGTATACTAAGTGTTTGTTGTTGAGGAGTTTCCCTGTACATACTTGGACGACTTTATTTTAATCAATATTTCCCAGTTAATAAAGCCTGAACAGTTAATAAATAAATTTGCTTTTGATCATGTACACAAATGAATAGTCCCAAGTATATAATCTTTTTCTAATGGCTTACCTACATGCATTTAGTTTAGATTAATTTTCCTTAAAAATGGCTCTATTATATGGCACAAAAGTTTCAGATTTGACTTCTATCAATCTTAATCTGTGTCCATGCACACATTAAATATTATTTTAACTTTACATGCCCTTGGGACATTATTGTTTGCCTTTTTCTGATAAGTAAGTGTCCTAGATACTTCCTGCCATAGTTGATCTATTACTGCATGTGTCAAAAAATTAGCAGGTAAATATCACATGTTTGAACTAAGTTTCACTTTAATGGGGTAGGGGTCAAGTGTAAAACTGAACTTTAGGATTGACATTTTTTTTCACTGTTTGGAGTTGAGGGGTTTTGATTTACACAGCAAAAATGTATGATATTAAAGTCAGAAACATGTGGAAATAAAACATTTCAGCCTTAAGATGATTATGGTATACTAAGTTTTCAGGAGTTTCACTGTATTTACATGGACCAACTTTTATTATTTAAAAAAATTGAATATAAGTGGATGGCACTCTCTAAATATAACTGTTCTTGGGAGCCATAAAAGGGGTCTTATATTGGTGAGGTCACCTTATTATGAGGTATTTGTACATACTGTATGTACTCACTTATATAGTCCAACTGCAAACTGTACAGACAAAAGATCTGCCATTCCATACTGGCATTTCTGGGTCTGTGTATCTTGTTAGGAGTAATCAGTACTGCAAGCAACACACACAATGATCTACAGGTGTATTATGCTGTGGCAGATCAAGATCTTTGTTGTTTGCAAGTAGATGCAGAGTATATAAAATAATACTGCAAATAAATTACATGGAATATATATACCTTATAAAAATGAGCTAAAAATGATTGGTTTAGCAGGTTTATCGATGTTCATTAGAAACACGGAAACCTTATCACAGGAACCATGGATGAAAAAATTAGCATCAAAATGTTAACCATAAAACAATGGCTTGCAGTGATAAAAAACATGCAAGAAAATTACTACAAGTACTTACAATATTATTTAGTTTTCACTAAAATAATACAATCATTGTGTCATTCAAAAATATGCAAACTAAAAATCTATGGAATATGTAAATCCAATCTCGTTTTACTAGAACTCAAATATGTATGCACTAATCGATTGATTGGGCAACAGAGTGATTGTCTCTTGGATGAATACAATCTTCCAATGTAACTGATAAATAACGATCCAGACAGCTGTTTTCAAGTTAAAAAGGTTTCTGGGTGAATTTGTTTCATCAGATAAATGGGTTTTTTCAAAAACAATTTGTCTTCAAAGCAGAGGTACAACTTAGAAGAGAATGAATGGACAGCCTAATTGATTCTCTAAAATGTGTCTGAACTACACCCTTGACAACCTTTAATTAGAAACCCAGGTGCATTGGAAAAAGGTGATTGGTATGCATATCATTTTTGAATTTGAAGGTTCATGTCTTTATTGTATTTTACTTTCGATCCTATTCAATGTCAAAGTGTGTACACTATACATGTACACTGATAAATTTTCTGATAAATGTTCATATGCAAACTTAATTTATTGAATCAATTAAGTTGCTCCTCATGTGTATTCACCAACAGCTTTGCATTTTAAATTTGCTTTTGTGATTATTGAACTTGTCTGTGCAAATACAACTAAATTTTTATTTTTAAAAAACAATCTCTGTCAAATGCACTAAGCAACCAATGACAAATTTATTATATCTATGATTGTGAACACTAGGTATAATTATTTAGAAATAGGCAGAAAAGCAATCAAATTATACTTAGTCATTATTTTAATCACATAAGTCAAGGATGATACATGCCCAGTTAAATTTTGTCATTGCCCTGATTGTAATAAGTCATTATTTTCATGCCGTAAGTCAAAGATGGGCCTTGCTCTTTATTTAAGTCATTATTCTCATGACAGAAGTCAAGGATGAGGCTTGCCCTCATTTTAATTAGTCATTATTTTCATGACAGAAGTCAAGGATGAGGCTTGCCCTGATTTCAAGGATGAGGCTTGCCCTGATTTTATTTAAGTCATTATTTTCATGACAAAAGTCAAGTATGAGGCTTGCTCTCATTTTAATTAGTCATTATTTTCATGACAGAAGTCAAGGATGAGGCTTGACCTCATTTTAATTAGTCATTATTTTCATGACTGAAGTGAAGGATGAGGCTTGCCCTCATTTTAATTAGTCATTATTTTCATGACTGAAGTCAAGGTTGAGGCTTGCCCTCATTTTAATTAGTCATTATTTTCATGACTGAAGTGAAGGATGAGGCTTGCCCTCATTTTAATTAGTCATTATTTTCATGACAAAAGTCAAGTATGAGGCTTGTTCTCATTTTAATTAGTCATTATTTTCATGACTGAAGTGAAGGATGAGGCTTGCCCTCATTTTAATTAGTCATTATTTTCATGACTGAAGTCAAGGTTGAGGCTTGCCCTCATTTTAATTAGTCATTATTTTCATGACTGAAGTCAAGGTTGAGGCTTGCCCTCATTTTAATTAGTCATTATTTTCATGACTGAAGTGAAGGATGAGGCTTGCCCTGATATTAATTAGTCATTATTTTCATGACTGAAGTGAAGGATGAGGCTTGCCCTCATTTTAATTAGTCATTATTTTCATGACTGAAGTCAAGGTTGAGGCTTGCCCTCATTTTAATTAGTCATTATTTTCATGACTGAAGTCAAGGATGAGGCTTGCCCTGATATTAATTGGTCATTATTTTCATGACTGAAGTCAAGGATGAGGCTTGCCCTGATATTAATTGGTCATTATTTTCATGACTGAAGTCAAGGATGAGGTTTGCCCTCATTTTAATTAGTCATTATTTTCATGACTAAAGTCACATATAAGGATAAATTGAGGAACAGTATCATAATTCTTACTAAGGCTATATTTACATACATCTAATGTCCTCCCGTTTCGGTTTTCAAATAGAGGGAGACACGGGAATGTTCATTTAATGTGTAAATCAGGGGATGGGGGGTGGGTTGGTGTTCAAATCAAAGACAGACCTATAACATATATGGACTGACTGGAGGAAAATGTAACTGGACTTAAATGAACTGTTTTATTTGTGACACTGTTTCTTTATGTATTAGTTTACATGCATGTAATTTAATGGATACAAACAAATTATAACTTAAATGAAAACATATTGCCAAAATTTATTAAATTTTGTATGCACAAGCAGAATTAACTCTGAAATACTTTGTACTGAATAATATGCAATGGAGCTGAAAATGCATCAAATTATAACTTGTATTAAATTCCAGTAGTAATGGCATTAAGCCTTGCATCACAGATTAGCAAAATCCAAACTCATAATATATTCTGAGCATTATTATCTTGGGTGTAGCCATATTCTATTTATGTGCAAGCATGCATACAGTGATATTGCAGAATTTGCAGAATGAAAGGATTCATAAGCAATTTTATTTCAAGGAATTAAGGCAACTATCAGATATGGAGGCCTTAAGGCAACTATCAGATATGGAGGCCTTAAGGCAACTATCAGATAGGGAGGCCTTAAGGCAACTATCAGATAGGGAGGCCTTAAGGCAACTATCAGATAGGGAGGCCTTAAAATCAGTGTACAAGTCTGTACTTTCTTCTTCTGTTCTTCAAGTCTACTTAACCCCTTAGGATTGTTTCAAGGGTGTGAAACCTTCACCATTATCAGACATTATGAAACATATGATTACCTTCTCTCTATAGGTAAGTCTGATTACCTAGGAGACCAAATGACTGGTCAAAGCATGGAAAGATGCAGACAGATGGATACGTGGACAGCAAGGAATGGTCAATCACAGCGGATATATAACAAGCTGGATCCTTTCCTTACTGACCCCTAGCAAAATCTATTTTGAAACCATCAAATTTATGAGGGAAATTCACCCCAACAATTTAAACAATAAATCCCTGAATGGATAATACACACTACTGTGTTGGAAATAATTTCCAGGAATTAAAGATAATGCCATTTCTTCTTTTTAACTGCTGAATTGAAACCATCTCTGATATTCCTGACATAGGAGATTTTCAGCTTTGCTGTTGAGGCAGCCATACTAAATGGAAGATCTTACCATTTTCATGTAATGACCAGCTTGCTATCATTAGAATACTTTTGGTGAAACTTCTGTACCATTAAGACCAACCATTTGGGAGAATCTGTGACAAGATTTTCAATATGTTCCTTGTGACAGCCATGTTGGTAATTACAGGAAATGATTAAACTATATTACCAAACCATGCTCAAAGAAATTCTCTTTATCAGCAGTAGCTATATTTGATACAATTGTCACACACACACACACATACACACACACACACACTTCTATCAAGTGCCTAGTTACCAGTAAGTTTTCTCATGTTACACTGACATACTAACATGACAAAGCAACATAGAATCAATTAAAAGTATTTCTCCACAACATACCCTGAGGTCAGCTATGTAAATAGTGGAAATTTGGAGGGGGTTACCATCAGACATGATTTTTCCAACAAAAGTATGCTAGATTTAGTAAAATTCTGGGGTGGTCTTATCAAATGTGTGTATCACAAGAGAAATACAATTTTATACACAAAAATTAAGATAAATTAAGATCCTTATTTTCACCAATTATATTCAATATGGTACTCCTCATAAAATAAAAAACTTTTAAAAATATCAGTTATTTCTCAATTATTTAGCTACAAAAGATTTTGTCCAATAAATGCTTGGATAAATGAAAACAAATTAAAGATAAAAGAAATAGAATTCTGATGACATACTAGTCAGCTACAGTTTAGAGAAATCATGTTTTAATGTATTGGAATGCAAAAGGTATTTTTTGTCTTCAAAATGTAGCTTTTGATTTCCATTTTTACATGTCCATGTTTAACTGCACGACTTCTCCTTTACCATCAAGAACCATTATGATCTGCCAGTGTGCATATATATCCAACCAGCAGAGATCATGATGAATTATATAATGCACTAACTCTTGGTTCATGATGTACAGTGGCTCCTAGTGGCTTATTAGACCTTTGCAGATTGAGCGCATTTCACCTCTGTCTCACCTCAGCCATTGTGGCTACATGTGAACGTTGGCCAATAGCTTCCTGTGTTAGTTGGTGATTCTTCTTGGGTTTGTTCTTCCTCTATCAAATGGTCAACTGGAATATTGCTGAAAAATGACATTAAATCCACAAACCATGCTGTATAGTTGTGATTTCAAGTAAAAAGCCAAGCCCTGTATTCTCAAAAATTGTTCTGCAAGATACTCAAGTTCCAGCTTTAATACAAAAATCAGCCAACATTTAAGGTACATTTGATTTTTTTTCAGTTTAATGCCATTTTTCAGCATATGATAGGTTATACATTGCAGACAGAATGAGGAAGAACCCATGAAGAACCACAGACTCAAGGGAAGCTACTGGCAAGCTATTTTGCATACAATCATTAGCCAAGACTCAAACACACCAGGACATCTGAGATGTCAATGATCTGTAAAAGCAAGCGCCTTATACTATTTTGATACCTGGGACCCCATTTAAGGTAGACCTACATTATCAAACCTAAGCATTCAAACCGGGGGAGGGGGGGGCCTGCTTGGTACTGCTGACTGATTATCTACCAGTGTAGTGCATGTTACATATCT
This sequence comes from Unio delphinus, assembly GCA_029339505.1. Classification (NCBI taxonomy): domain Eukaryota; kingdom Metazoa; phylum Mollusca; class Bivalvia; order Unionida; family Unionidae; genus Unio; species Unio delphinus. The sequence goes on from JAQISU010001238.1 coordinate 7,318,396, forward strand.
TCTAGTTTTTTGGGGCAATTAAATCTTCCAACATTTTCTGATAATTTGGCAGTTTTCATTCTAAGCTGCATAAAATCCTGTTCTACTCAATGATATCTGATGCAAATGCACAGCAGGGATTCAAAAATTTACACAACAAAAATGATACTCGTGATATATTTGACAGTTCCCTGCTATTGGTTTAATGTATTAACTCTGAAAATCGCGTGCAAAAATCACTGTTCATTGTTTAGCAAAACATCAGTACTGAAACTTTGTATTTAAAATCTCATTTTTGGTTGGCTCAATTACTGTATTATCATAAAAACTCAAACCATGACGTTTAAAATATTTCACAACTAAAATAATTTAAATGTTGGAGAATCTTTTCTAATGATTTGGATTTGTTCAATACATAAAACATTTTGATATTAAGACAGTGATTCTTCAGTGGTGCTAGCACACCACATAAACACATTAGAACCTTCACTGGATCATTATTGGAGAACTGTAAAACTGATAGCACACATAGGAAATATTGGAAACCATATAAGTTATTTTCAATCTTTCACTTTGTTGATTTAGGGAAATACATATATATTGTGGAAAACTGAATGCTTCTTGGGCAGTACCATGTCTTGTTACATAGTTTAAGCCCCTAGGACATAGTAACTGTACTGCAATTAAATTTTACATGGTTCCCATGCTTCTCTAAAGATTTGTTGGGTTTTTATAACAACCAGTATTCGAGTTTCATTTAATATTTAGTTTTTCTCTACAACATTTTGAAAATGTGGGTTGTTAGATTTGTGTACTTGTGCGACTAGCAATGCAAACCAGGTCACATTTCATCAACACCATATTTTTATTCTTTTTCAGCCAGGTGAAAGACATGAGTTTAAAGTCACAATTTTTGAGAAAATAAGTCATTTTCGTAACTATTTCATGCATATATCACTTGATCTAACAATGTTTAACCCTTAAAGTGCGTGTCACGACTATAGTCGCGCTGTTGTTTGTGGTCCCGTAGTGCGTGTCGCGACAATTGTCGCGCTAGAGGTGAGCAACACTGATTGCATTATATAAACTTCATCTTGCCATAAATGCCTGTAAAACTATATTTGATTGGTTTAAAAAGGCCCGGGAAAGGCCCGGAACGAGCATTCTGTAGTACTTTACTATATTATTAACGATGTAATTTTACAAATGCTCGCATGGTACTAGTTTAAAACTAAAATGGCCGACACTGAATACGAAGGTGATTTCTTGCAACAAATATTCGCGTCTGATAGTGATGCTAATAGTGATTTTGAATAATTTGAGAAAAATGACATTATTGGAGCAAGCGAGGTATTGATGGAAATACACATGAATGATTTTAAGCCAGTAATTTACGTCGGATGTACATGCTCGCTTGACGTGACAAGATTTCGCGCCTGTCAACCCCCGTTCACTGGTAATTCAAAATTAAATGTCGAGATGGTGAATAATGAACAATCGGACTATTGAAGACTTTTTCTTAGATGACGACCTATTGCATCTGATAGTAGATCAAACAAATCGTAATGCAGATCAGAGAGTTCATGGGCCAGACTTGAAGGAAAATAAGTCGCATGAAGAAATGGCGGCCTGTCACACCCGAGCATCTAAAACGTTTTCGCATCGATTAAAACAATGGGTTTGGTACATATGTCTGTTCCCGATTCCTAATGGGCTATTGATGATGCGATATCAACTGCATACTTCAGGAAAAAAAGTAAGCATGGGATATATTTCAAGCATTTCCAATCAATTTACACCTGTCATACAATGAGAACAATTAAGGTGACTCTTCACACAAAATCAACCCAATGTTTGAGCAAAAATAAAGCCTTTGCTGAGGTTTAATCACCAGATATGGACCTCGGTTTGATGATATTATAATAAATAACAGGTGATAGTTTTTCATGAACATTAATTGCTGACTGGAGGGTTTAAACTTACCTGTGACATTCATGGAGTGGATTTTTGCAAAACTGTCACCCTTCCTTTACCTGTGATTTTCACAATTTATATATAACATTGTGACAGACATAACATGTGCATGGTTGGACTACTAAAGAATATAACATTTCTTAGATATATTTGAACTTTTCCATAAAAAATAAACAAAATTACTGATGAAATACAATTTTAACTTGTCATTTTACCTGTATTTACACCTGTACCTGCAAATATGTTAAACCTACACATGTGTCTTGATGCCAATCTTAAAGTATAGACACGCGCCATCATTTTTCATATAGGGTTTGTCTATCAATTGTGTATATTTAATGAAATACATGTAATTTAAAGACTGTGGAGTTTTCTTCTTTTCTCTCCTGAAACAATTCAGCACTGAGGGACCTTTTACTGCAAAACAATTCAGCACTTTAAGGGAGCCAGGTGAAAGACATGAGTTTAAAATCACAATTTTTGAGAAAATAAGTCATTTTCGTAACTATTTCATGCATATATCACTTGATCTAACAATGTTTAAAGTTTACTAGACCATCTGGTTGCAGCTACACATTGCCACCATGATGTTTGCCTCTTGTGCTTCTCATATCTTCCATGTACGCAAAGATGGGGATATCAAGCCGACTTTAAAAATAAAAGTCTAGACGAAACTAATCCACTGAGTGTTTGGGTTGACTCGGCATATATGTTTATAATTGCAAGCACCCAAATGATCCACACTGCATCCTCCAAAAATTCTGGTTGGAATTCAATAAATTTAATTAACAAGCAGTTTAGTTACGATTCAAGTGACATAAAATTCCTGGGTTTTTCTCGACTTTCATGAATGATTGCAAAATCCGGAACATTTCATGGTCATTTTTTTTCCCCTCCATTTCTCTAAACTTTTTCCGGATTTCCCTATAACATGGAACCCTGTTTTTACCCATGTTCTGAAGTGGGGAATTATACCCAACTCTTTGCCTGTACAGCCAGTTCTAGGATTTGCAATTACAAGATAAATACAAATTTCTAGCACAAGTCCTTGAAAGGGACTGATGCTCTCCCATCTAATAGGGATTTCCAAGTTGAGACTGCATGTTTCTTCAGTTAAACTTTAAAGTGTTGTTCTTCAGTGTAAACAAGATTTTTAAACTGGCTGATGTGGTGGTCATACTGGATGTCAGATTAGCACCATTGTTACCAAGGACCATCAAAACATGTTTAAAAGCCTTTGGTTACCTCCTTCCCCCCAAAAATATGAGTTTATCCATTAATGGGCAGGGGTGAGGGTGATATTGGGTACAGAGGAAGGTACTAATTGTTTAATTTTTTTTTTTAAATCTAGCTTGTGTCTTGTGTTCATGTCCTATTTCCCCATTTAATTGTGATATGGACTACAAAAAAAAGATCAAAAATACTATTAAATACCAATTAAATGCTTAATAACATTAGTGCTTGACATGATGGTATGCAGATAGTTTCAAAATTTAATATTTTGTTTGCAAACTCTGTAAAGCTTTAAGTAATGTCTGCTATACTGAGAATTAGAATTTGCATATCAATAGTTTCCTCTCTTACACATGTCCACACCTTCACTTTGAACCATGTTTGTACTGAAACAAAGTCCAGCAATAACAGTTTTGCAGGAAAAGATGCAAACTTTCTCATGCCTTTTGCCACATGGCAGCATTTTTCCAAAGCAGTTTGCATTAACCTTGCTGGAATGGCTATCTTGATCCTGGATGTTGCATAAAAAAAATTCCACATTTCATTTACACCAAAGCCGAGTCACACATGGCTGAGTGTGAAAAACCTGTTGTTGTTGTTGTTGTAGAGTTTAACACCATTTTTCAGCACATGATAGGCTATACATGACAGCCAGTATTATTGGTGGAGGAAGAACCCGGGAAAACCCCCAGAAAGAACCACTGACCCACGAGAAGCTACTGGCAAGCTTTCTCAATAAGAATTAGTCTTTTTTAGTATGCAATGCTTAGAAATGAAATAAAAGCAGGTATTAAAAACTATTTATTTATTATTTATATAACTTACATGTTGTCCATGAAAGAAAAAAATAGATATATATTGGTTATGGACTGATTTTTAATGTTCAAGATTTTTTTCTTTTAGCTCAGGATAAATATTTTTTTAACAAATAAATATAATGCATCAAACTTAGTTCTTTCTTCGAACAAATATGTGTAATGTTTTTTTTCAACCTATCCAAGAGATAAAAATACCCTCACGCCTCAAAAGATAAATTGTTGGTCTCTAATACTAATACTTTCTCCAACTGGCTGGAAAAATATCACTGGGACACAGTCCACTCATCACTGGGACACAGTCCACTCATGCACTTTGCATGCCCATGTGAAGAACAGTCATCTTTATTTATATATAAAAATAATTCCAGAACATGAAAAATGGTGGGAGGACATTAATAATGTGAAGGGATAATTGGTCTGGAGTCCTGTTACTCTGGAGAATTAATGTTCTGGCCATAAATGAATGCCCTAAGGGTAAGCTGACATGTCTGCAAACAGATAGGGCTCAGGTGCATGTACAGGAATCCCAGACTAGAATCTGTCCCAATTCATCCACCAGTGCAAATGGTGATTAAATTGTTACCCTGGGGAAATCAAAGCTGATACATGTATAGAAATTTTGTTTGGTTTCCACTTTATGAGAATGAGAAACTGTAGTGGGTGCATGATGATGGAGACATCCTACAGGAACCATGTCAGCAGAGGTATTCAAGGTTCTCAATAGGGATAGGTAAAGATGAACAGACAATAATGTTTTTACCAATAGCATTTCTTAAAATGCCAGGATTTGATCTATGTGATCCCTTGGACCTGGACTAAGTTCTGGTTACCAAGGAAATTCATTCCTACAAAAAACAAAGTCCTGACATATTCCAACAATGGAGTACCAGTATATCTGAACACTGTGGATTAGCCAGATATTAAAAAAACTTGAGAATCAGAATTGCAGTATTGCAGATGTAAGACATGTACTACTCCCAGAATTTGGGTAAAGACTGCATGTTGATGCGATTCCAAATGTCACCAGGTAAAGGCAGTGAACTTTATTTACTGCCTTATCTAAGGACCAGATGTCCTGCTCATGCAGCTAGGAGCTGGTGGGCCTGATGTGAGATGTCAAGTGAGCAGTTTTTATATTGAACTCCTTCGAGTCAATGGGAATAGATAGGGCATCATCAACTAGTACATTCTGAGAAGGTAATGTTTGGGCATCAATATGTATATTTCCTACATCTCATCAAAGGGCTTTATGTGTGATATAAGTTTGGTCATCTGTCCTGAATGATGCTATGTTTTCAGCCTTCCTGGTGGATGCCACCTAATAAGAGAAGGAGGAGAAGAGATAATATTTTCAAAATATCTGCCATGGTAGAGATACTGCATTTCAGGCCAGCACCATTTTTATTGAGAACTAACTAGACCTTATAAGGCATCTGGTGAAAATCCTATTTGATATTACCATCCCTTCAAAGGGAGTAGTCATAACAAAGTCGTGTTAATAGATGGATGATGGAGAAGAGACCATCTGACAAGTTCTACTCATCTATGACTATAGTAAAATTCATGCAGGTTATGTATGCATATGTTCTCATCTTAAATTAAGTATGAATTGTCTTAAAATTGAATTTTTTTCAACCAAAAACTATTCAATGCTCTGCACCTCAGCTGTCATCCAGGAACTTGCAGACAAAAATTATCAATTGCTATCAACTTTTACAATGGTGGCCAGGTACTAAAATGGGTCAAGAAAATAGCACATTTGAGTTTAATCATCACAATATAGGGTAGTACTAATATGTTTGTTAACACATTAACCCTAGTGCCTCAATAACTCATCGCACTTTACCTCCTTTATTTCCTGAGCGCTGAGTTTGGGTGGCAGTATTTAGCAAGGCCCATATCCCACACGACGACTTGTGTCGTCGCAAACCATTGGTTAGTTTGAAGCTATTTTCGAAATATGCTGGCAGTTTAACCAATGAAATTTCAGCTTGCAAAGATAGAGCGAACATTCGTGAACAAAAGAAAATTTTGTTTACTTCGATTGCAGCAGAAATAGTGAAGATATAAAGATCTGAAAATGATGGAAATTGAAGAAAATCAGGCGCTTGGAGCAGAGTTTTATTTGACAGATTCTGACGGTGAATTTTCAGGATTTTCATCAGAAGAGATCGATAGTGACATCAATATCGCTACTGATGATAACAGCGGCAGTGATGAGGATGAGAATGTTGAACAGGCTGGAGAAGAAGAAGAAAATGAAAGAATAGCTGACCGATGGATCGTAAATGATAGAACCCATGTTGACAAGAGGCCATACACAGAACCAACACCAGGACCAACAATAGATTTAGACCCCAATTGCAAATGAATTTAATTTTTTTGAGCTTTTTTTTCCAGCATTTTTGTTTCTGCTGATCGTAGATGAGACAAATCTCTATGCAAGACAGAAGCAGGAGGAGAAAGAAGACCCAAATTGGAGAGATGTTACGGAGAGAGAAATTAGAGCATGGATGGGAATGAGAGTTTTTATGAGTATTCTTCAGCTCCCGGAGACAGCTATGTACTGGTCAACAGATGCCCTATTTGGAAACCTAAGTGTGAGAAGAATCATGAAGAGAGATAGATGTGATAAAATATCACAATATTTTCATATCAATGATAGTCGTCATAATCCTCCCAGGCTTCAACCAGGTCATGACAAGCTGCATTGCGCGAGGCCAGTCCATGATGCTGTTCTAAAGTGCTGCTTAGAAAACTACAATCCTCATCAAAATGTAAATGTAGATGAAGCCATGATAAAATTTCGAGGTAGGCTATCTTTTCGCCAGTATCTACCAGCCATGCCAACAAAGTATGGAATCAAGGTCTGGATGAGGGCTGACCCAACAAATGGCTACACCAATGAATTTCAAGTTTATACAGGTAAGGACGCAGGTACTAGAGAAGTTGGATTAGTAACATGTGTCATTATGGACCTGACAGAAAAGATTTGGGAAAGAAACCACATAGTAAATGTAGATAATTATTTCACCAGTCCAGATTTATTCGAGAAGCTTCTACAGAAAGGTACGTATGCATGCGGAACCATAAGATCTAACAGAAGAGGATATCCTATACAGCATCTTAATAAAAGAGATATTAGGGTTCAAGGGGAATTCAAAACAGTACAGCGCGGGGAAGTAACAGCCTGTATCTGGATGGATAGCTTCCATTGTGATATTACGGCACATAATATTGACTCAGTATACTGGATCACACCTTTAGGTTGATCTTGTCCAAAAATGTCCCCCTACTGTACTTTAACATTGATTTTGCCTCTAGTACTTATCAGGGCATGTAAATAATGATCTGGCAATTGAATACGGAATTACAAGGATCCAAATAGTGAACAATTGATATTTAAAAGCATGTAGATTTAAATTCTAAAAATGATTTACTAAAATAGCCAGTGTTTGATGCTTACATGACTTTTACTAACGTAGAGCTAAAATTGTGTTGTTCAGTTAAAGGTGTGAATAGTAAAAGTAGGAAATTAACTACTTATGCATTCTGGGAACAAAACAATCACACTTTTCCAAATTAATGATAAAGGTTCCACGTTATTGATTTTTTTCTCTTCTGTACATAAACATGATAAAATTGTACAGGATCAGGCTTTAAACTAAGGGTTACAAAGGCCCTGAGTTACCAGAGCAACTTGTTTTTTCCTATTCCTAAACAGACAGTAATACCAATATACGTTGCCATGTTTGCCCTGGCTTTCTGCCAGTACAGTATTATTTACTTAATGTCATCTTTTCCTGATATACATTTTTATACCATGCCTGCTTTTATTTAATTCAGAAGTGAGTGATGAACACAGATGCATATGTTAATAGTGTCTGGTAAACAGGAAACAAATGCAAATAGAAAAGTTACAACACTGCTTGAGTAATACAGCTCCATTGAAAAATAAAATTCTATCCCTCTTTTAGACTGCATAAGAATAAACTGCACCTGGCAGACTTCAAGCAGACATCTGGAGCACAGGAAGCCACAAGATACATACTGCATATTCTTTCATTGCCGCAAAGTCAACACAACTATGCAACATTTGTTTACCCATAGTCTGGGCCTGCTGGCTGATTATACAGTAAACTATACATTCCATACAATCAAGTTTGTCAAGTTAAATAGTTTCTATTGGGCAGGACAGTTTTCCATACCAGTCCTGCACCCACTCCTCCATTGATATAGAGCAAGTAGTAATACTGAATGCACCTTGCACTGCAAGTAACACATACTCAGACAATTAGCAATTCCATATTTGCCTGTATGAAATGATCTCTAGAATGTTAAAATCTAGATCTGCATACAAGTAATGCGTATGAAGATCAAGGTATATGTCAATTCCAGGTGTATGTCATTTCCATGGGCAATATATACAGCAGATTTACCTTGATAATTGGTAACTGTGATCATGGTCTGACAGGAATTCATTAAAGCAGCAGGTTTTGAACAAAAAGATTTATCAGGTTTAGCAAAGTTTTGAAGCTGCATTTGCTAGAAAATTTACTTTTATCTGAGCTACCGGTATTTCAATTCCAGGATAAAAATTATTATAATGCTTAATTTTTATTCAAAATCCTAACAGTAAGCATTTTCGATCATTGATATGAAAAATCTGGTTAGAATAAAATGATACATCTCCATAAAACAATGAAAAACATGCACTAAATTGAGGGGCTCTGAGTGGTCTAAAGCATCGTCCATTACGGATCACTGCCATCTCACCTGTGTCTGCATGGGTTCAAGTCTAAGATTCGGCTAATGTAGTTATGTGAGAAAGCTTGACAGTAGCTTCTCGTGTGTCGGGGGTTTTCCGGGTTCTTCCTCCACCATTAATACTGACTGCCATGTATATAGCCTATATTGTACTGAAAAATGGCATTAAACCATAAAAACAAACAAACACTCTAAATTGATACCGTAAATACATGTACATTAATCAGTTTGCTCCTGAAATGTTTTAAATGACATGGATTCCAGAAAAAGCTAAGCCCTACTTAGTTGGTTTTGTGTATACAGACCACTATTATCATGTACTGATTTGTGTGCATGTTTTTATCTTTAAGTAGATACAAGTTTACAATTTCAAATGATGAGAACGAATTTTACATTCTAGTTGATATAAATAGAGACCTCAATAATCAGTCATTTGTTTATTATGCTATTTTAACAATTAGCATAAATCTAACAATTGCATGTCATTAAGTATGCCCAGGGGATCCCAGTTTTTTAAATAAAACTGAGTGTAATGCAACTTCAACTTCCTGACTTGGAAAGAGAGATAAATTTAGCAGTACTACTGAAACAATCGAATGTTGATCGTCAAGACAGAAATCATTCTTGACCCTGTGCTACTGTTTGATCCTGGGATAAAAATGATCAAGACAAAATCCATTATCAATTCTTGATCCCATGGAATGATAAATTATCCAGACAAATTAATCCCACTCTTCCATTGAGTGGCAACAATCTGCTTGTCACTGTCTGACCAGCAAACTTCACTGTCTGACCAGTAAACCTGATGATGAGTAGATAACAGTCAATACAACTGTTTGACCAGTAAATTCATGATGAGTAGATAAGTCAATAAAACTGTCTGACCAGTAAACCTGATGATGAGTAGATAACACTATCAAAAAAATGTCTGACCAGTAAACCTGATGAGTAGACAAGTCTCAATAAAACTGTCTGACCAGTAAACCTGATGATGAGTAGATAACAGTCAATTAAACTGACCTTACTTATCACATAATTACAGTTATCTAGAAGGTTGGAGAGAAAAAAATTAACTGAATCTTTTATAATATTTAGGTGAGGACATGGTGGTGGGAATGAACAACTCTTGCTTGTACAAGGGCAGTTGTTCCTGTTGTTACCCAAAGATCAATGGTTGTTGCTGCTGAAAATTTATTCCTCACTGTAACCAGTGCAAAATAAAAACACAATATTTCTTGGAAATTTGCTGGAGATTTTCCATACTCATCATAAATGATTAACAGTGAAACTAATTCAAGCCTAAATTTGGATTATTTTAGCAAATTTGATTGTCAAGTGCCAAATTTTTCGTCAGTGACATCCAGTAATTAATTCATAGGCTAGCCGACAATTAATTATCTTGGAGTAGGGTTTGGACAAAAAAAAAAAATGTTTTCTTAAACCTGGTCAGGCTTGGTACAATAATTAAAGTGAAAACGGACTGGCTGTTTGACACGCTTAAAATTATGGGAATACTCACGTAGAGCTTTCAAAAATGATTAAGACAAACGATAATGTGACGTCTCGACCCTAAGTGACATGGTTGACATCGTGAGAGACGGTTTCCATAAGGTCAGTAAGACTAGCGTTTATGCCGATTGGTCAAATGTACAGGACAGAGGGTTGGGTCGAAACCCAGAATCGGGAAATATATAGTTCGTATCAAACGATGTTAGGCAGTCTAGCAAGACGTCTGGAAAAGAGACGGTCAGAATAATTGATTCCAACACCGGAGAAGACTCCGTACGTCTTTGAAAGAAAGACGTTCGTAAATTAATTGGGTTCCAGGGAACTGAATGTGGAACGATTGTAGGACGCCAAAACACAAAAAGGTATCTAACTCAAATTCACCTTTATTATGATGTAATGTATATGCTGTTTATCTTTGTCTTAAATGCATAATGTATCGATTCTACGCTACAAATAGTTCCGTATTACATTGATTTAATAACGTACTTTGATATGTTTCTTTGTTACAGATGCATGATGTGTTCATATTTTGTATGGATAGTCGGTTTGCAGTGATTTAATAATGTATTTTGAATTCTGAATTAGCATTTTTACCTTATTACTTAGTTAGGCAAATGGGTGAGGTAGGAAACCCGCCGTGTACATGTATGATTGGAAAGGTTACATTAATTTGAATTTATCATATTAAGTAAATATGAATTGTGTGTTATGTTATATTGCTTCACTTTACGTAATGATTTACGGGAATATGACTTTCCCGAATTCTGATGTCGATAATTAACAGTATAGCTCTATTGATCTGAAAACATGTATAGAAATTGTTAGCCGTATGAATGATAACACTGATAGTAAGATCTGATTGTTCGAACGTGAAGACGGACGAACAATCGCAATTCTGAAAGTAGCGAGATACTTAGGGCGTTTTACCCTTTTCTTTTAAAAGGAAAAATAGTTTACTTTGGCAAGAGTAAGCATCAGCGAGAAGTCAAAGGCAATAGTTTATTCTGGGCAAGAGTGAGAACCAGCGGAAAGTCAGAAAGGAAAGAAATAAGAAGTCAGAGTGTGGAATTCCCGTTCAATTAAAGGGCAAGTTGGAGACGGACGCACGCAGGGAAAAGAAAGGAAACCAGTCGACGGAAAAGGTCATGTTGAATCACCAACAGTCAAATGTTAAATGAACATTCGATTCCTTGATGAAATTTACAATCAGTATTAACGGCTAATTTCATTTATTTTCATCAGTGTTTGGATTCTTTGAATGTATCCATTATTTTAAAGCTTCAATATTTGTATTTTTCTGAACTAATTGTATTTTTGATTAAATTCATATTTTATCTTTACGGGGGCTCGTGTATTGTCTTGTTCAAAGTACCATCTCAGATTACTATACTCACTGACCGGGCATATCACACCGTAGCGATCATCTCCTAGATAACGCCAATTAGTGGGAGGCGGTCTTCAAGTGTTGTTTCCAAGTTACGCAATACCTCTGACCAGGTCTTGTGCAATATTGTCTTAATAACACTTTGATCACCCGCCAGCAGTGCCCACGTTACAAAGTGGGGGCTTCGTCTCGGGATTTGAAATTTTCATTGTGATTTGAAGTAATCGGAGCGTATTTTGAACAAAGGCATAAATTTGTTATTATTATTAAGTAGGAATCGAATGAATCAAACATTGTCTGCTATTTTGTATACTTGCATGCAAATTGTTTACGTTAAAAGTGGTTTGTAGAATTTGAGATTTATACCTTCTGTGTGAAATTATTATAAGCGTTAAAAGTGGTACTACCTAAATAGTCTTGAGACAAGAACCAATTATTTGGGCAGTACTGTATTTTAGACAGCAATTAGTCACGTCTCGTTAGCAGTATCCCACTGTTATTGGAATTTCGGTCTGGTCAATTAATTGCGGCTGATTCGACCTGCCCATCTCGCTGCAGATAAGGTTATTTTAGGTCAAACTATTTTCGTAGGAAAAACCCCTGATTGTAGGTCAGTTAAGGACATAGTTCTAGAGAAAAGGGAAAGACAAAACATACGTAATGGCGACAGACAGACAGTTACTAAAGGAATTTAAATCCATTGGAAAAGACGAACTTGGGTATGAGGGTGAAAGACTAACTGAATTTATGGAAAGAAGTTTGAAAGAACACAAGGAAGAGAAAGCCAGGGAACGAGAGAAGGAGAAACAGAAAGAAATGGAATTAGCCCGACTACAGGCTGAGGAGAAGGAGAGGGAGAAAGTAATGGAACTCGCGCGACTACAAGCAGAAGAAAAGGTAAGAGAAAGGGATCATATGCTAGCCATGGAGAGACTAAGGCTCGAAGCCGAGTTCAGGAGGGGTGAAGAATCGAACGTACGTCCGGACACCCCGAGTAGTCGCGTGGAAGACAGACGACCCATACAGTTAACCATGCCGATGTTTAATGACAAGGACGAAATAATTGACAACTTTTTGACGCAGTTTGAAAAGTTGGCCCTGGTTCACCAAATACCTAAGGACCAGTGGGCCATCAATATTTCAGCCTTTTTGCAGGGGGCAGCGAAAGACGTGTACCACAACATGACCCCAACCGACATAGACGATTATAACGCGCTGAAGAAAGCTCTACTTCGCCACTATGAGTTATCAGCGGAAACGTTCCGAAAACTTTTTAGGGAATCGTCAAAAAGGGCTACCGAAACACACGCGCAATTTCACAGTCGAGTGCGCGTGATTTTTGATAAATGGATAAAAATGTCTGGCACCGCGTTAACGTACGAAGGTATTCGCGAAGAGATTTTAAAGGAACATGTGTTAAGTACCTACAGAAAAGATTTAATTGTGTTTTTGGCGGAGCGCGAATTCTCAACTTTGGATGAGATAAGCATAATGGCCGAGCGCTATGAGAGCGCGCATGCGCGTCCAACTACTTGGAATGGTAGGGACCGACCTGGAATCGGTGAGCTTAGAAAGACCACTGAGGTGGCAACCCATAGACGAAATGGTCAAAATGGTGGGAGGCCAGGGGCCGGAAATCCCAGCCAAGTACATTTCCGTGGGTCGGGAAAGACTCAAGGGGTAGATAGGGATACCTCGGGTAGAAGAGGTGAGCCAGTGTGTTATGGCTGTAATAAACCAGGCCATGTTGTCAAGGACTGTAGAAAGTATCGTCCGACAACGGTTAATTCGATAACTCCGAATACTGTTAAGAAAAGGAAAACAGTGGAGTCTACGAATATAGCGAGAGCTACGGTAAATGGTGAGGAAGCCACGGTGCTGTATGACACCGGCTGTAGTTACCCGGCCTTGGTAGACCGTAGATACGTTAAACCTGGAGATTATACAGGTGAGACGGTGGAAGTACAGTTTGCTAACAGGACGAAGGATTCGCTTCCGGTCGTTAGCATAGACCTTGATTCGCCATATGTAAAAGGGCGAATTCAAGCAGCGTGTTTGTCGGGACTGTCTCATGACGTAATATTAGGGTGTAGGTATGTGTTGCCCCAACCTAACCCTATGACGTGTAACCCTATACATGTCGGGTCAGTGGAGACGAGGGCTATGAAGCGAAGGTCAGGGTCGAAGCCGCTAAGATCCGTGACTTTTTCGCCCATAGACATTTTGGTACCTGGTGAGTTAGAGAAGCTTCAAAAGGAAGATGTATCTCTTGACAAGGTACGTAGGTACGCGACGGACGGGTCCGTACGGAAATTGCCAGACGGCGAGGTTAAGTTCGCGACAAAGCGCGGTATTTTGTATCGCTACGCCAAGAAAGGGGTCGATACGTTTAAACAAGTTGTGGTACCCGTAGGGAAGCGCGACGAAGTGCTCCGGTTAGCACATGAGGGTCTTCTCAGAAGCCACATGGGCGTGGCGAAGACCAGAGATAGGTTGGTGAGGGAGTTTTATTGGCCAGGTGTACATGGGGATGTGAGGAGGTTTTGTTTGTCATGTGACAAGTGTCAGCGAGTGGCACCGAAAACCTCCCATCGCCCAGTGCCACTAGGAACCACCCCACTAATAGATGAACCTTTCTCGAGAGTGGCGATGGATTTAGTAGGTCCGATTAAGCCGGCGGCGGAAAGTGGAAATCGGTATATATTAATGGTCGTAGATTACGCTACCCGGTACCCGGAGGCAGTGGCCTTGAAGAACATTGACTCAGTCACGGTGGCTGAGGCCTTGTTAGGGGTGTGGTCGAGAGTCGGAGTTCCAGACGAGATACTGACCGACCAAGGGACACAGTTCGTGAGCCAGGTGATGGAAGAGGTAAATCGATTACTCTCCATTAGACACCTGACGACTACCCCGTACCACCCGCAGTGTAATGGGTTGGTAGAACGTTTCAATGGGACATTGAAACAGGCTTTAAAGAAGCTATGTGAAGGTCGACCTAGGGATTGGGATCGATACCTTCCGGCGATACTGTTCGCGTATCATGAAGTACCGCAGGCAAGTTTGGGTTTTTCACCTTTTGAATTAGTTTATGGGCGGACGGTAAGGGGACCCATGGCTGTCTTGAAACAGTTATGGACGGATGAGCAAGCATCCGAAGAAGTGCGTACAACATACCAATATGTTGTCGACTTGCGTAACAAACTAGAAGAAGTTTGTAAATTGGCTCAGGAAAATCTTTGCGACGCAAGGGGACGTCAAGCCAAGTATTACAACAAAAGGGCGAAGGAACGTCACTTTGAGGTGGGTGACAAGGTGTTGTTGTTGTTGCCATTGGAGCACAACAAGCTGCAAGTCTCATGGAGGGGGCCATTTGTTGTAACAGAGAAGAAAGGTGGACAAAATTACCGTATCCGAGTAGGGGATAAGGATAAGTTGTTTCATGTAAATCTTTTGAAGCGTTACCGTGTGCGAGAACCACCCACGGAGTTCGTGGTGGCTACCGTCGTGACGGAAGAATCCGACGACAACGCAGGGCAGGCGGAAGTACTCCCTAGTTGTCCGTTGACGAGGGAGGAGACCTACGTCGACGTCACACTTGACGTTACGTTAACGTCAGACCAACGTAAAGAGGTAGAGTCGGTACTTCAAGAATATTCGAGCGTCTTAACAGAAAGACCGGGGAGGACAGAGCTGGAGGAGTTCTCTTTGAAGCTGCTGAACGATAACCCAGTAAAGTTAAGACCATATCCGTTGCCGTACGCGAAGTTAGAAGCGGTCCGTAAGGAAGTTGAAACTATGTTAGACTTGGGTATTATCGAACCAAGCGAGTCGGCGTATAGCTCTCCTGTTGTACTAGTCCAGAAGAAGGATGGGGCACACAGATTTTGTGTCGACTACAGGAAGTTAAACCGCATTACAGAATTCCAGGTAGAACTTTTACCTGACCCTGAGTCTATTTTCGCAGGAGTAACCCATGCTAAATATTTTTCTAAGATCGATCTGTCCAAAGGATACTGGCAAATTCCAGTCCGCAGTGAAGACAGAGCAAAACTCGCCTTTGCAACTCCAGATGGGACTTACCAGTGGGTGGTCATGCCATTCGGGGTGCAGAACGCGCCCAGTGTCTTCACCCGTATGATGCGGAAATTCCTTGAACCATTGCGGGGGATGGGAGTTTCCAACTTCATGGACGATCTTCTATTAGCTACAGCTACATGGGAAGAACACATACTTTTGCTGAAAAACGTTTTAGAACGACTACGACAAACCGGACTGACCGCACGACCATCGAAGTGCCATATAGGGTTCAGACAATTAGACTACCTAGGACATACCCTCAGCGAGGACACGTTAAAACCAGAGAGTTCAAAGGTCGAACAACTTAGGGACGCATTACGACCAACTACTAAGACTGAAGTTAGATCTTTTCTAGGTTTGGCAGGATACTATAGGAGATATGTGGCAAATTTTAGTGCTATTGCAAGTCCATTGACTGACTTGACTCGGAAAAAAGCGCCGACCAAAGTAGTATGGACAGACGCATGTGAACGCGCATTCCAGACGCTAAAAGACAGACTGACGTCAGACGCCATAGTTAAGTTACCTGATGTGACACGGGATTTTATTTTGAGGACAGATGCTTGTGATAGAGGTTTAGGGGCAGTGTTACTGCAAGAGCACGAGGGAAGCTTATTCCCAGTTGCTTATGGAAGTAGGAAACTGTCAAATGCAGAAATTAATTATTCAGTGTCGGAGAAAGAATGTTTGGCAATTATATTTGGAATAACTAAGTTCCAACGGTATCTGTATGGTAGGAAGTTTACTTTAGAAACAGATCATCAACCATTGGCTTATTTGGCCCAGGCGAAATTAACTAACGGTAGATTAATGAGATGGTCGCTGTTCCTACAACAGTATCAGATTCTAGTGCGGTACATCAAAGGTAGAGATAATGTAGGAGCGGATTGTTTAAGTCGGTTAGGAATGGCTAAAGTGAATAGGTCACCTAAGGACATGTAACGGGAGCAGTATAGATCACCGAAAAATTTGGGAGAGTAAAAATACCGATTTTTCTCTTAGAAAGGGGGTAATGTCAAGTGCCAAATTTTTCGTCAGTGACATCCAGTAATTAATTCATAGGCTAGCCGACAATTAATTATCTTGGAGTAGGGTTTGGACAAAAAAAAAAAATGTTTTCTTAAACCTGGTCAGGCTTGGTACAATAATTAAAGTGAAAACGGACTGGCTGTTTGACACGCTTAAAATTATGGGAATACTCACGTAGAGCTTTCAAAAATGATTAAGACAAACGATAATGTGACGTCTCGACCCTAAGTGACATGGTTGACATCGTGAGAGACGGTTTCCATAAGGTCAGTAAGACTAGCGTTTATGCCGATTGGTCAAATGTACAGGACAGAGGGTTGGGTCGAAACCCAGAATCGGGAAATATATAGTTCGTATCAAACGATGTTAGGCAGTCTAGCAAGACGTCTGGAAAAGAGACGGTCAGAATAATTGATTCCAACACCGGAGAAGACTCCGTACGTCTTTGAAAGAAAGACGTTCGTAAATTAATTGGGTTCCAGGGAACTGAATGTGGAACGATTGTAGGACGCCAAAACACAAAAAGGTATCTAACTCAAATTCACCTTTATTATGATGTAATGTATATGCTGTTTATCTTTGTCTTAAATGCATAATGTATCGATTCTACGCTACAAATAGTTCCGTATTACATTGATTTAATAACGTACTTTGATATGTTTCTTTGTTACAGATGCATGATGTGTTCATATTTTGTATGGATAGTCGGTTTGCAGTGATTTAATAATGTATTTTGAATTCTGAATTAGCATTTTTACCTTATTACTTAGTTAGGCAAATGGGTGAGGTAGGAAACCCGCCGTGTACATGTATGATTGGAAAGGTTACATTAATTTGAATTTATCATATTAAGTAAATATGAATTGTGTGTTATGTTATATTGCTTCACTTTACGTAATGATTTACGGGAATATGACTTTCCCGAATTCTGATGTCGATAATTAACAGTATAGCTCTATTGATCTGAAAACATGTATAGAAATTGTTAGCCGTATGAATGATAACACTGATAGTAAGATCTGATTGTTCGAACGTGAAGACGGACGAACAATCGCAATTCTGAAAGTAGCGAGATACTTAGGGCGTTTTACCCTTTTCTTTTAAAAGGAAAAATAGTTTACTTTGGCAAGAGTAAGCATCAGCGAGAAGTCAAAGGCAATAGTTTATTCTGGGCAAGAGTGAGAACCAGCGGAAAGTCAGAAAGGAAAGAAATAAGAAGTCAGAGTGTGGAATTCCCGTTCAATTAAAGGGCAAGTTGGAGACGGACGCACGCAGGGAAAAGAAAGGAAACCAGTCGACGGAAAAGGTCATGTTGAATCACCAACAGTCAAATGTTAAATGAACATTCGATTCCTTGATGAAATTTACAATCAGTATTAACGGCTAATTTCATTTATTTTCATCAGTGTTTGGATTCTTTGAATGTATCCATTATTTTAAAGCTTCAATATTTGTATTTTTCTGAACTAATTGTATTTTTGATTAAATTCATATTTTATCTTTACGGGGGCTCGTGTATTGTCTTGTTCAAAGTACCATCTCAGATTACTATACTCACTGACCGGGCATATCACACCGTAGCGATCATCTCCTAGATAACGCCAATTAGTGGGAGGCGGTCTTCAAGTGTTGTTTCCAAGTTACGCAATACCTCTGACCAGGTCTTGTGCAATATTGTCTTAATAACACTTTGATCACCCGCCAGCAGTGCCCACGTTACATTGATATTTTCAACACTTTCTGTCAGTGGTTACTGCATACTATTCTGATTGTAAAAGATAATGGCAAGTTTATCATATGCACTCTTTATTTACAATGTGAAAATTCAAATTCAAATTTATTCAAACACTACTCCTTTCTGTCAAATGAGTGGTTGTAATTAATGCAAGTAAAATAATCACTGGGTTGTTTTTTCCACATCAATGTGCATAAATCCATACATGGCAAAGAACACTGTACTCTCGGGGGAAAAGTCAAAATGTACAAACCTGACCATTGCTAACCACTCTTGTGATGAACATGTTAACAGTCATCTATTCATTAACTTACTCTTTTAATCCAAAACTAAATATAGAACCAACAACGATTTGTTTTGAATCACCTTGGTCACAAAACACAGAACGAAATGGTATAAAAGCTCATCTCATGGACCATAAGAATCCAAAATCGAACAAAAATGAATGCCACATAGTCTGTACTTCAGACATAACAAAAGTACCTAAAACTAAGTGTTTACTTTAGCTATGTTGCATCAACGTGCGTCAGAACATCAGATGTTTATAACAAAATATATCTTGTTAGGCCCACACACAAACAATGCTAGCAATAACAACCAAAACTTTCATTATCATCTTCACAGACTTGAAGAAACAGAACATCGTCATCAGACTTGACTAAAAATAAAGTACTGTTTTGTTGAGATGAAATTTTAGTGCATAAATCATTTTCTCCCAAAACAATGGGGGCCCAAACTCGTAGATGGTGGTGCAAGTCAAGACTTGAGCTACTTACAGACCTCTAAAACAAATTATTGTGTAGATGTTGACAGCATATATGATATAAACGTTTTTCTAGTTTTTTATTTTACTAAAAAAACGCATTTTTTAACGTTTTTTTTTAAAATTATCTTTGCGTTTTTTATATTTGGTACTTTCATTTTTTTTTTATCATCAAATATCATCAGCCATACAGGCGGTCCTCTGTCATACTCTAGATAACAAATATCGATCAATAATGAATCTATGATGCTAGTCTACGATACTTTACGAAAATATGCTACAACATAGTGCTGATACCTGGTAGTGTAGGCCAGGCGTGTATACATTGGAAAATGATGCTGTGTTTAACCTTTTGCAGTCCCTTTTTGGAACATTTTGCATGCTATAAAATCCAATTTTTGTAGTTTTTAAGTAAAAACTACTGGAACATTTTTTTTAAAAAATTTATTTATTAAGAAAAAAATGCAGTTTTCTTTACATCTTTTATTTTAATTTTAACGTTTTGAACATCTATGGTTGACAGTGAAGGGCAGAGAGAAAGGGATGAATACTTGTTTCATCAATACATTAGTAATAAACCACTTTTTTTAAAGTGATGTACTTCAAATTTCAATAAAACCTTTTTGGAATACATATTTCTGAAGGTAATTTAAAACTTTACTCCAAGCATCATTACAAACACAATATGTATACAAATAAATACACTGTATCAATCACATCTTTATTATTACATGTATACGAATAAATACACTGTATCAATCACATCTTTATTATTACATGTAAATGTCAATTTTATGAATTCAAGATAAATCAAGATTCTCATCTTTTTCAGAAAGTGCCAAGAATGCTGAAAGAGTTTTTAACTTTTTATTTTTATATATTAGTAAAGTGCTGATGCTGTTAAAAATGTCTCATTTGGTTGCAAGTTATTGGGAATTTTTATCTCATCTTTGAGCAAACCTCTGACTGCCATTCATCAATTTTTAGTTGACTATAAACTCAAACATTTCACACACCTGTTCCACCATTTGTTTGCTTCCTTGCTGTCATTGATCACATTTGCAAATGTTAGTATGATAACATTTAATAATTTAATTATGCTATGGGTACTAACAGTGTTAAAACTGAAATGAGTTGCAATAATACACTACTGTATCTGTTATTTATTATGTCGGTAGGATTTGCATACCTATTAATTTTTTTTTTTAAATCCTCTCAGTTTACCAGATCGGATAAATAAAAAAAGATATAAATACAATGCAGATAAATTTTAATTTATCGTAACAATGCAAACACCTGTGCAGGATGAAACACAGTCACTAATCAATTACCGGTAGGTTCTCATGTAAACACTCCTGAACACTGATGTGATGGCCAATTGACAGTTTGAAGCATTTAGGATGATTATGCTTTCACAAAAATGAACAAAAATACTGAAACACAGAGATCAATGGCTTCTTGCTAGAACTCTCTTGTTGATGTAATCCTTGTTGTTTTTTTTTTTCAAATTCTATTTGGTTGTGTGCACACATCCTTCGATGACATAAGCAATACTCACATCTACATATGGATAACAGTTACTTTTCCTCTTTTTTTTTCTTCCTAATCATCTGAATATTCCTTTTAATACCTCTGTGCTAAGTCTGAACTTTTTAAAAGGCCAATCGTTCCTTCTGCCATCATGTTTGATGACATTGTTATAAATAATCAAAAATTTGAACATGCATGTGTTTTACATGGAAGAACATAAGCAGTTAATAGCATATCTACGGAGCTTTTGCCATTTTTCTGCAAGTCTATATAGTTTCATATTTTACTAATTTGCACTGATACATGGAATTTAACATGAATATTTTATATGAAGTTCAACCATTGCAATCTGATATATCACTATTTCCATACTTATGATAGATCACAAATGGGAACTGCACAGTGATCAAGTTATATTTTCTGAACTCTTATCAAAGGCATACGCACCAAGGCAGACAAGGCTCTAGACATCTGTTTATTAACATGAATATTTTATATGAAGTACAAATCTGTTAACCTGTTTTCTGTCTCCACCTACAGAACTCCTGAATTCCATAATATCATCATTGATTGATGATGAATCTATTTTTATACAAGTTCACAAGTGATTAAAAGCTCTCCAATATTCTCCAACTACTGAACAGATGCATTCAAATGGAACTAAACAAAGGGTCTGATAGTATAGGAGAAAGAAATGCACAGGTAGTTAGGTTACCTATTTTTTCATTAAGTTAATTAGCTTTCTTGGATAGGTGGCATTGTCATCATTTTACTTCCGCAAACTACCTTAATCACCACATTTGTCCACAAATTACATACAATGACATTTACAATTCTTTACTTTTGAAAGCAGCATAACAGTTCAAGAGAAGTATTTTATCAAGACCACCAGATCTAGTGTTGAATATTAACAAACATCCCCATTTTTATGTTAAAAGCTAACTGAGGCACTCCCTTTCAAATATTAATAAGCAAGAAGAAAAACCCAGATCCTAATGTTGTGTCAAACTATCTAATATGTTAAATATTATGTTAATTCTGCCAACTGCAGATGCATTCATGGCATGTGCAATCTGATACTGTCTAAAACAGGTCTCAAACTCAAAACACTCTGCCTTCTTTGTTATCTCTCATGACACCTTGTGATACCAGTCATTCTGCAGACCACATGATACAGCTTGGTGGGTGAATGTGGCCTGTGGGCCAATTGTGTTTGAGACAATTGTCTAAAGCTTGTTCATTTATCAAGAATGTTTAAATATTCTTGGCCCGGGACATTTGGCAACGAATATTAAACAATGCAACATGTATACAAATATAGATTGTTTTTTATCTTTCTTTTCTCATTTAAGAGAAAATCAAGACTTAGTAGATTAAAGTAACAAAATATTAGCAACTCTTCCATGAATTTAAAATGTTTTACTTGTACAAGAGAAGTACAATGTCCACACACTTATATATATATACTTTAATTGAAATAGAAATTTAGGAAAGAAAATTCCTCAATATCTTCAAGTCTGCCACTGGATCTGTCATTTTTAAGAAGTATCGTCATTTTTCAAATATTTACTTTTTATGATTCAAATCAAACATAAAAAAAGCCTTTACAATGTTGTACTTTCTTCAATAATGATAATTAGTAGATTTATCAATAGATTTTCTTATTGCTAAACATTCTATCTCTCACATTTCTTGAGCATTTTCTGCCTAAACCAAAATTGCTCATGGGAACTTATTCAAATTTCAAGCAGAATTCAAGGTGGAATTGTAAGTGAAATATGCAAATTAGTTGTTCTAATATTCTGCTTGAATAAAAAGAATCCATCTAAAATGTCTACATAAATAACAGCCCAAAAACTTTCAACTGTGAAAATGATGCAAAATTACAGAAAAGTATCCATTTGCGATACTGATTATGAAAAGAAGAAACGCTAGGAGACTGCCATGTGTAAGTTGTACTTCAGACTTGATTAGTGCATAAACCATCATGCGGTTGTGGTCTCTTAAATTATTCCTTGTTCTATAAGCAGCCATGACAAATGTTTATCATAATATAATTACTCTTATTTTACACTAAATTAAAACACAACTTGGGTAAGCTGGTCATATTCCAACCAATGAGGTCATTGACACGAGATTGGTACGGTCATTTTTTATGCTCACTGTGACTGTTTACCTAACTATGATATGGGAAGCAGTCAATCAGGCTTCTTACAACAAGTTTCTAGGGCCTAACCGGAAATCGCCTCGGATATTCACTTCGGCCAAATTTCCGGTTTTTCGGTACTATCCGGAAGTATTCACCTCAGCAAATAATACACGCACAAATGGTTACATATAAATTAATTCAATAAATATCTAACTTTTTTTAAAAAAATGATTTTATTACGACTATATACGCATGGGGTAAATATGACCATGTTGTGGCTTCTTCTGACCTCTGACGTGCAATTCCAACCACCATATTTGGATCATACATATACAAGTTTTACCTATAAAATACAAAGATTTTGTTTATCTGGACAGATTTTAAAGCTTTTATATTTTGAGATAGAGCGATAGCTGACAGAAAGCTTTATTGTCATATAGATAATTACAGATGCTGTTACTCAGATAAGTGTGAAGAAGAAACAATTTATTTTATTCAGATTTATACCTTTAATTTTTTTATTTATTGCTTTTGATTAAATATTTATTCCATTATTCCAGAGTTTCTTTTCTTCAAAACTCAATACAAACTATTCATAATTCTTTTTTTTTTAAGTTAATGTGTTCATGGTTTGAACAGCCCTCTTATGATAAAGAACCTGGGGTAAATCCGACCACTATACAGAAGACTGCATACTACATGTATTGTTAATGTCACAAAACTGGTGACATTTTGACTTCTTTTAATAGCGAGACAAAGCATTATTTAAAGATATGATAACATAATTATTATGATATTGAAAGTTATACAACTCTTGGGTGACTGATGCCTGACAAGGATCCTGAATTTTAAAAAATTATGAATACCAACTTCGGAACTCGTGTGGAAAAGAGAATACTGAGGAGATTAAGTCATTTTGTCACGCGATGCCCTCATTGCCTGGAAACATCTGGTTTTGAGTTTTATAGCTTCAAATTCATCCTAATTCAATTTCTTGCCATATTTAGCACAGCCACTATTGTAAATCTCCTTAGGGCACAAAATGCGAAATGCAAGTACTGGCATCCAGTTTCCATAAACAGGGGCTCGTATCATTGCTTACAGTTGACCTGTCATACATGTACTATATAATAACTAGTATGTGTATGACAGGTCAATTGTAAACAATGCTATGAGCCGTGTTTTAATACAGATTGACCAATTACGTTTCTGTTGATTTTGCAATCAAGCTATTCTCATTGCGACACAATATTCAATGCTTATTCAAACTCGTATCCCACTCAAACATATTCCTTGAATTTGAATCGCCATGTTTAAGCAAGCATGTTCATTCCATCAGTTTCTGTTATGTGACGATTCATTGGAAAGTACAATATTTTGACCAATCATAAAGTTCTTACAGAAATCATCTGTTAAGTAATATATGGAACAAATACTTATTATATATTACAGCTATCAGTAACAAGAAATATAACTGTTGCTGAAATTCATTAAAACTGTCCAGAAACAAAAAAAATTATTTTATTATATCTTATTTATATTTTTTATTGAAATGTTTGTGTTATTATTTTCTGAAAGTTTGGAAAACTAATACAATAATTTTAGTTTAAAAAATGATGCGATTTTGCTGAAATTTTAGTCACATTTTCACTAGGGTATGATTTTTGTAGAGCATATTTTAATAGGAAGAAAAAAAAACAAAATTCAGAGAAAACATCAGATCCAAAAGCCACATTGCACAAAATTTTCAAAATCTCAAGATTCATCTATGCTTGTAGTTCTTTTGTATAAAGTACAAAATGATACCGAACATTTCTGCTAAAATCTGTCCAAGTCCAAAATCATATTAAAGTAGGAAAATTACCTTGACAATCTGAACGTTTCTGTCCAATAGTTATCCTTTAGGAGGAATATAAGAAATAGTATGCTTCACTATTATCCAGATTCAGCCTGTCACCTTAGCTGTATTCCCGATCTGTCTAAAGTCTGAAATGTGGGGTTTTTAGGCAGAATCTGCCTTAGGTTTCCTGTTTCTTGTGTGTGTGTTTTTAGATTTTAATATAGCTTTAACAATTTTAGTCATAACACCATGATGTGGCAGTTTATAGTGATGTCTAGAACTGGTGCATCCTGTCACAGACATGTAGCATGATGTCCCACCCACTTACATTATCCTGACACCAGGCCGACCAGTCCTAACACGTGAGGCAGATGCTAGTACAGTTTTTATAAGTTGGCCAAGGTTTGAATCCATGTCCTCCCGCATCCAAGGTGGACAATCAAACCGCTTAGGCCACCAGAGCAGAGGGGGGGGGGGGGGAGAGTCCTGAAAATATACTTTAATCTACCCATGATTACTGTTTTCAATGGAGACAATTTAGAAAATGTCCTGTAAATAAAGAAAAAGACTCCACAAAGGCAGTCTTTAAAGAGTCTTCAAAACACACATTATATCATTCTCTCTCTCTCTCTCTCTCTCTCACACACACACACACACACACACACACACACACACACACACACACACACACACACACACCTTCTGTAGTTTAAATGTATAGAAGTGATTGCTTCAACACAAACTTTACAGCAGGTTATCTATTTGCATATTTTTAGTGACTTTCAAAAAAGGATGCTCATTACATTATAACAGGCAAGCACCTATCAATCCAGCCACAAGCAACATAAATAACACCTATTTGACAAATATACATACCTGAAACCTCTCCTCACAATGAAAGCCCCTTTCAGTATTATACTGTTATCCAAAGATAATCCCCCAGCTGTCTAAATATGCCCAATAAACATTTTGGCTCCAACAGAAATGCTGTGTAAAATCTTAAATTATGTATCTGCTAAAACAGAAATAGCACTTTTTGTAAGTTCTCTGAACCTTGACAGAGCTCAAACCTGCAAGCAGCAAGTCCATACTGAATGGTGAATACTATTTTTATTTATGGCATGAATGTTTCTTGCAGTGGGGAAACTAAGGGTCAGAGGTAAAAGTTCCCAGACAGATCAATCTGTGGTAATATGTATGTCAGGCAATGTCTAGGGTCATAAAGACTCTTGCAAGTGAGTGAACAGACAGACATAGGTTGGTTCTGCCTTTGCCAGTAGTCTACAATCAAAAAGTATTGATCTACAATGATTCAATTACCCTGCTACTGAACAAGCTTGTCATGCAGCTTCAATCCAAGTTAATACAAACTATGAGCACTAGACCAGGTCTTCAAGGCCACTCAAAAATATCAAGCAACCCACAGAACAATATAGACTTTTATCACCCTCTTGCAAAGAAGAAAATTCAATAAGGAATGCATGTTATGGAATGAGTCATTGAAACTTTTGCCCTCATACTTTGACCAAAAGATCAATAGTTTGGTTAGGGGAAGATTTCATCTTAACATCCCTGCCTGTTGTGTAGTAAAGTGTACTTCAATTCTGAATGTTTATCTGCACAAGAGGGAAATTAAAGACGATAATATCTCTTCTTAAAACCTGATATCTGGGTAAACATGAGACGATTTGAAATATCAGCAACAGACTCTATTCACTTATGACCAGCTGATTACAGATGCAAATGAACAAAATCCATTGTTATGCACTTTATTTACTGAACTCTGAACATGAAACAATTTGTTTATTTACTGAACTCTGAACATGAAACAATTTGTTTATTTACTGAACTCTGAACATGAAACAATTTGTTTATTTACTGAACTCTGAACATGAAACAATTTGTTTCTTAACTGATCACACTTTATTCCAAAGTAGCAACCAATGGAGACAGGAAATGGTTCAAGGCATATCATGTTGAACTACTGATTAAATGGTTGCTGGTACAAATTCTACTATCAAATCACTTTGCCAAGGCGGCTACTGTGTGGTGCCCTTGGGCAAATCACTGCCAAGGTGGCTACTGTGTGGTGTCCTTGGGCAAATCACTTTACTCAAATTGCCTCAGCACTAAATAACCTATTTGTTCTGCTGTGCCATAAAAAACGAAACCAAATTTAAGCATTAGAGATGCTATTTATACATCTTTCAACTCTGGGTTCTGAGCAGAAAATGACAAAATGTGGAATTACATTTCATCCAATAGTAACAGCTGTAACTCCATAAATGTATCATCTAATGTTAAGTTTCTATTATTTATACAATGATCCTCACTGTATGGTACCTCAGTGTAACAGTACTTTTTATGACAGGTATATACAAGTATGCTCATGTATACTGTACTGTATATGGTAACCACACCTATAATACTGCCCACATTTAATACGTACACTCGGGTACAAGTTCAAGTCAAACTGCAAAGAACAATCATCCTGACCCGCATAAACTTAAAGAATAATGCACTAGTCAATCATGGTCTAGGCTATTTATTCTACTGATAACTCCTAACAAACTGCACAGACCCAGATCTGCCATTGTATAATGTACCACCAGAGCTGGGTCTGTGCAGTTTGTAGTAAGAGTCATCTTATAAGCGAGTACAAATGGTATGATTCTGATCAACAGTGTTACAGCGAGGGAGTATGCATTTAGCCCATGGCTAAAAAATATGCAGTTGTAATTTTTGTGATAATTGGTATATCATGCAAGCTGCCAAATATAAATTCTGCAATGAAAATTTTAAGAAGTAAAAGCTGACTTTGAGATACTAAATTGAAAGTAAACTTCACTTTTAAAAAATGCATACTGCTTCAAATTAATATCTTTAAGAAAGATTAGACTCGTGTAAAGTGTGCTCTTTATTACGTTTTCGAATATTCTTGAAGGCATATAATATTGATACACACATATTTCATCAAAGTCTAAATGCTTTATCTAAAATTCCTGGCAGATTTTCAGCAATTTACTACATAGTTTGAATAATTGGAAACACTGTAAGACATGTGGCAAAGTAAAAGCAGGTGTGCGAGGCTAGCTACCCAGTATCTATATAACTATGTATTGTAATAGAAACAATCTTGCCAAGATGTACCATTAACCATAAAAACCAATATTAGTTCTCAGCATTCTCACTTAATATGAGCACAATATTTTTAAAAAGACTTCAAAACAGTGTAAGTAAATTTTGTGCAAGAATGACGATATTCAAATTTGGAGGAAATTTTTTCTGCTGACATTAAGAATCATGAGAAATTTCTTTGAAAACATTCCCCAAATTCAGTTCTTAAACATAGCTACCATAAAAAGAACCTGGCATTACAAGTTGCTCACAGAAGGCATCTGAATGTAAAACAATCAGCTCTAAGTCCTCACTTTTTTCCTTATACAAGTCATTTATAATTATTCATGGCATCAAAATATTTTTCAAGTAATCATATATATTCACACATAATTTGACTCGTATATAAGTCAACCTTCCTTTCAGGGCTTCAAAAAGCCGATTCTTTTTCACCCTCCTATAATTTGGGGTGTATTTTACAGGTCAGATCCATCTAAGGGGTGACTTCTTGTCAGTGAATCAAAGTTGCATTTTGTAAAGATAAGCAAGTCAAACTGAATAGAGACAGAGATAAAGACAAAACCTGTGTAAAACAATATTACTGAGTGGAATATGTGATAAATTAATTGATGACATACAATTTTTTACAATTAAATCTGTTATGCTGGACATTTAATCCCATTAATATGACAAGTCCATGAATTCAATATAGGTCACATTATAACAACATAAAATACTTTAACACATTGTTCACTCTACACATCTTACAAATAAACGAGTCCACATTTCTGTGATTCACTGTATCCTATATCCTATAAATATCCTGATCTATTGTCATCTGGTCCAATGTACAAGAATTCATCCACACTGATAAAATTCTTATATTCTCCATTATCTAGTCATCATCAATTGAAATCTAGTCATCCAAAATATCATCAGACTGTCCTCATCTTCACTGCCATTATCTTTGTTAGCCCAAGTTTCATAATAATGACACTTTTGGCGCATTGAGCTGATTTTTATGTGCTTTGGTTCTGTGAATTTCATTGGATGTAGCAGCAAGCCACTGCATCTAATCAAAATTAAGTTGTTGAAATTTGAACAGTATTTCCTATATGATTGAGAAAAGGGGAGCACACAACTTAAATGGACTGATCAATAAGCAATTTCCCAATGCCTGGCCATGTTTGTAGAAATACCTTTAACTCAAATACACCAATAATGTCTTCCCTCTGGTATGTAGTCAGATTTTTTTAATGTTAAATTTTGCCTCCACCATTTATGGCCAATGTGTAATGCACTGCTGTTACAAACCAGTGATTAATTTGCATTACATACTAAGGGAGACAACCCATGAAAACCGATAGATGTCACTAGGACAAAGCAGTAAAATATCTGTTCACTCCACGAAAGTGACGATAGGATTATCATCTTGGAACCTTGGCTAGTGAAGATGCACCACCATAAAAGCATTCATATATAGAGATTTGGTAAGTAACACTGATCGTACCATCTGTGAAATCTATTAAAAAACTCTTAACTGAACAATTGTGCAGCAAGATTACAGCGAGTTCAAATAACCAACCTGCTACTAGCTAGTATTAAACTCGTGGCTCGTTCAAACTGTTGTCATGTGGGTAAACATAGAGGGTACTGCCTTTAGAAACCAAGGGATTAAGGTAAAATATGCACAGGAAGTTATTTTGTCTGTTGCACTTAAAAAGATTACCCCTACCCTGCATGAATACAATTTTCAAGTTAAAAAATGCCAACTCATGAGTAAATACATATAGCATAGAACCATGACTAATCTCAAATTGTAGAATTTCATGTAATCTTTTTTATAAGCACTCTGCACTTATTGACAAGTTAAATAGGATACAAACTAAATATCTCTTTGGGGTAGAATATTACTATGTGTGATTTGTTCTTTTTCTCTTTTTTTTTCTTAGCCTGCCAAGTAACAAATGAAATTCAATCACCAATTGATTTTTATATCAATATTTTTGATGCACAAAACGTTTTGAAGTGTTCTTCCAGGTGAAGTAGCCAATGTTCAAATAAACATTTGAAAAAGCAATACATTGTTTCACTAAACTCAATAACTGCTGCATAATGATGCTTCTGTGAATTACACAATTTTAGAACCTTCACTACCAATACTGCAGACTCGATCATAATGAAGCAAATATAATGGAAATGATTTTAGCCAATTTAAGAGATAGGAATCAAGCATGCAAATATAATTCACATACAATGCTCAACATTGGTAGATACAAACATTTACATGTACTTATTGGCTTTTTACCTATAGCAGGATTACCAGATTTCATCTGGCATGAGAGATTACTTGAACAGTAAAACCTGTCTTAATAAACCACCTGTTCTCCCCAAAAATGTATGGTCTTTTAAGACAGATGATCTCTCAAAGCAAGTCCAAACACTATACAGTCAATAAATAAGTCTGTGCCTTGAGAACATGGTCTCTCAATACAGGTTATTTCTCACTGCATTCTCAAGACTGCTTTTATTGTATTACATAAAGCAGGTCCTCTGTAGAACTATATTCTAAGGAAGTCCAAAAATGTCCACGAAAAGCAACAAGTTAATTTACCATAATCACTTGCTTATAAATTGTGTCCAACTGCAAACTGCACAGAACGAAAGCTGCCCTCACATAATTTGATCTGGCTCTGCACAGTTTGTTAGGAATAATCAGTAGAACAAACAATACATACCCTGATATGAAGGCACATAATGCTATGGCAGATCAGGATCTTTGTTGTTTTAAGTTTTACTCAACTTATAAGCAGGTATATACTGTAGTAATTATATATCTTCATGATGACTTCTCAACAAGAGTACATGATGAACAGCACAGTACACTCATCAGCATTTACCAGACCTGGCACCTGAGAAAACATCAGACCACATACAAAAAGCAGCTAGACATTAATGAACAGAACAGTTAATCAAAACTAAAAAATAATCACTGCCCAAAAATATTAAAATTGTTCCCTCATTTTCTTTTGTTGTAAAATCAGAAATATATCATTACTACCCATATTCCCATGGTACAACTGATGAAAACTTATGTTCAGAGGAAGCTCATATCCAACAAGGGGTCAAAAATAACATTTTGTCAGAAAATGGTGAAAATTTAACTTGCTGAAAGTAATCTTCACTGAAAGCTTAATATAAACCATTATTTCACGACCATCAGAAGTTACTGAGCAGACATGAAATTCAAAACTTTATGGTGGACATTATGATGCTCCAAGTTGTAGGTGGACATGGGCAATACTACAATGGTGAGGATGGGTAGTATAATAAATATACAAGCTCCCAATAACCATTCTTCTTAGCATATCCAAGCTCACATTGTTTATATTTGGTCAAATGTTCTGTGTAAAATGACCTGACACCTGCTTCTTCCTCAATCAAATTTGATGCCAATACGAATAAGACTGCCAGTATTGCAGCTGGTTCAGATACATGTATTTAGAATGTGCACTCTCAAAATGTAGTACAGAAGGCAACCTTATGCCCTGGGATGCACCATGTGATTGCATTTAAGCTCAGGTTTTGAACTTATCAAATGAGTGCAGACTATTTCTAAAAAATCAGACTATGTATGTAAAAGATTTTATCCTTCTTTGCCTTCATCATTGTTTTGTAAGCAATTTTTGGATAACTAAATAGCCATGATTATGCTAATGTGATGTGAACCCTCTGCATACATACAAACATGTGTACCTAATTTGGACAAAGCAAATTGTCTGACCCCTGTAAACTGACCCATAGCCAGTGATATGAAAATGGTTTTTGTCTTAATATTCAAACTCTTTTCATTTTGTGACAAGCTTATAATGTACTTGTGACAAAAAAATGCATACAAAACCATGATGAAGGCCAAAAACGGTAAAATCAAGAATCTACATTATGGTCAGAGCAAAGATAACCTTGCATGCCCAGACACTGATATGAACATCATATACTATATAAATCAAGGTATTATATAATGAAATTTAACCCATGTGAATTAGACTAGTGTTACTTTTTAAGTGTCTACTAAAAATGTCATCTACAAAAATGATTGAAAAATGAGTATCTACATTAGACCTGAAAGCTGCCAGTGTATCTGAATATCATGTAACACCTTTGCTAGCAATAATATTGGTCAGCTGTCTTTATGTATTGGCACACATTCTGGTTTGAGTGTCATACAATGTTAGGTCAGTTCAAGGAGATGCTGATCTAACCAGAACTTGCACCAAAATACATGAATTACTGAACAGAGGACTTGCCAACTATAATTATTTATTTCCATCAATCAGAAGATACTGGACTATGCAGCTTGTTAGAAATAATCAGAACAACAAACAATATATTTATTTTGTGACAGCAGATCAGGATCCATGCTGTTTGCTGTTGAAATGAACTTTATATATATATATATATATATATATATATATATATATATATACAAACACACACAGTAAACCGGCGTTCATGTTATGACGTGAATCTGGTGCAGCATGCATACTTATACACATTATTTCTCTGAAACAAACCCCCATTTGGCCAAGCTCATTTAAATGTGACGCGATTTGCTCTGGTATCATATGGAGGTCAGTTTTGTCAGTAGATCAAGGAGCAGACTTGTGGTCAGCACTCCAGTTTTAATTTATCGAATTTAATGACCAGACTGGATCAGATTCTTAACGAGGGCGATGCGAGTTTGTGTTAAAGCTAAAGAGTGTTAAAGCCGTCGACCATGTTTGGTTAATTATTATTGTTGTCTACTATCATGCCTCCTGGTGATCAACAGAGAATCAGAGAGCTAATGCCGTCTTGGTAATATTTATGGTTATCTTCTATAGCGCCTCCTGGTGACCAACAGATATCTAATAGTTGTTATGTTGATATTAACAGACCTCATTAATCAACATTGACCGCCAATGTTCAGAATCAGTTTCTTTTCATTTTGAAAGAAACAATTTTGAACAATGCAGTTATCCGAAGCAACTTAATACATAATAATGCATCTTCATACCAGAAAAATTCATGCAATAATGTGAAATATGCATATAGACAATATGCAATTGTCCGAAATTGATATTCATTGAAAACAATGGTAACAAATTGGGACTGGCACAAAGCTATGCAATAAGGCAGAATATGCAGTTATATGATATGCACATGTATGTATGTATGTATGTATGTATGTATGTATGTATGTATGTATGTATGTATGTATGTATGTATGTATGTATGTATGTATGTATGGTATGGTATGGTATGTATGTATGTATGTATGTATGTATGTATGTATGTATGTATGTATGTATGTATGTATGTATGTATGTATAGTTAAGTATGTAACTTTGAATAAGCATTGAACCTTTAAGTTGAATGCATTGAGCATTAAGATTTTATCACATTTTAACTGAAGAAGTCTTTGTGAAGGGTCCCTTTGACTTTTCTTCTTCATCTTTCCCATGTCTCTTC
The DNA here is from genome assembly GCA_029339505.1 of Unio delphinus. NCBI lineage: Eukaryota > Metazoa > Mollusca > Bivalvia > Unionida > Unionidae > Unio > Unio delphinus. The sequence continues at coordinate 7,351,811 of JAQISU010001238.1, forward strand.
CCTTGACCCAGTTTTGTAAATGTTAAAAGTTCAAAAGGGCCAGCATTCAAACTCAATAAAAACTGACCAGGATAGCTTAGCATGATTTTGAGAATGCAGACATTTGAACTAACAACCCTACTACTTGATAGGAACCCATGTCAAATAATCATTCTTCAAAGGCAAGTGTTATAGCGTTATATAACAAAATTCAGACATTCTGACTGACAAAAGAAGTGTTTATCTTAGAAAATGTTTAGAAACCACTGCTTACAATTAGTCTGAGTGAAATCAAGGCGTACATCTTGGAAGTAATGTCAATTTAAAGTGACAACCTTGGTCGGTATTCTTTAGTTTGAAATTTTCTGAGAAAGAGAAATTTGGCTCAGGGGAAGCAAAAAAAGAATAGTGCTTTCCTCATTAAACAAGAAAAGGGACCAGGTAGCTGTCTTCTAAGAAAAGACTGGGTTTAGTGCTAGGACGCACAATTCCTAAAGAGAAAAGCATTAAGGTACACGGGGCGTCGAGTGGCCGAGTGGTCTAAAGCACTTTCCATTACAGATCACTGCCATCTCACCTATCTGCATGGGTTCGAGTCTAAGATTCGGCTAATGTAGTTATGTGAGAAAGTTTGCCAGTAGCTTCTCCATGTTCAGTGGTTCTTTCCAGGGGTTTTCCGGTTTCTTTCTCCACCAATAATACTGGCCGCCATGTATATATAGCCTATATTGTACTGAAAAATGGCGTTCAACCATAAAAAGCAAACATAACATTAAGGTATGCAATTTTAATTTCATGTACATGTATTATTCAATTTTTTTTTAATGTTTGTTTATGCAAATGTTTTTGATATTACGAGGGTCCACAATTATGTATCATTTGTTCAATTTCATGGAACTGTGTTGATGCCAGAGTTGTTATGCAATTTATCTTACTCAATTTCATGGAAATGTGTTGATGCTAAAGTTGTTATGCAATTTATCATACTCAATTTCATGGAAATGTGTTGATGCTAAAGTTGTTATGCAATTTATCATACTCAATTTCATGGAAATTTGTTGATGCTAAAGTTGTTATGCAACTTATCATACTCAATTTCATGGAACTGTGTTGATGCCAGAGTTGTTATGCAATTTATCTTACTCAATTTCATGGAAATGTGTTGATGCTAAAGTTGTTATGCAATTTATCATACTCAATTTCATGGAAATGTGTTGATGCTAAAGTTGTTATGCAATTTATCATACTCAATTTCATGGAAATGTGTTGATGCTAAAGTTGTTATGCAATTTATCATACTCAATTTCATGGAAATGTGTTGATGCTAAAGTTGTTATGCAATTTATCATACTCAATTTCATGGAAATGTGTTGATGCTAAAGTTGTTATGCAATTTATCATACTCAATTTCATGGAAATGTGTTGATGCTAAAGTTGTTATGCAATTTATCATACTCAATTTCATGGAAATGTGTTGATGCTAAAGTTGTTATGCAACTTATCATACTCAATTTCATGGAACTGTGTTGATGCCAGAGTTGTTATGCAATTTATCTTACTCAATTTCATGGAAATGTGTTGATGCTAAAGTTGTTATGCAATTTATCATACTCAATTTCATGGAAATGTGTTGATGCTAAAGTTGTTATGCAATTTATCATACTCAATTTCATGGAAATGTGTTGATGCTAAAGTTGTTATGCAATTTATCATACTCAATTTCATGGAAATGTGTTGATGCTAAAGTTGTTATGCAATTTATCATACTCAATTTCATGGAAATGTGTTGATGCTAAAGTTGTTATGCAATTTATCATACTCAATTTCATGGAAATGTGTTGATGCCAGAGTTGTTATGCAATTTATCATACTCAATTTCATGGAAATGTGTTGATGCTAAAGTTGTTATGCAATTTATCTTCTTAATTTTACAGTTATTAGTTCATTGGTACAATTGATTTCATGTGATCCAAATTTTCATATGTGTAGGATTTCATATAGTTATATGAAATAACTTCCTTAGTTAGGATGATAGTGATTATCAAGAGTTAATGATAAGTACCTAATTATATCTGATTTTGTAAGGTTTAAATAATTTTGTAGGCTAAGGATTAATGTGAGAATTGTGAATTTTATGCAATAGAAACCAAACATATAGTAGCATAGGTAAAAAAATAAGGAAATGTTCAATAGACCACTCACAGGTTAATTTATGTCCATCGCTGCGAAGCGATAGTAATGTACTACTGTATTAAGTCAGAGGTTACGCAGTGTCTAGATAGCAACTATGTTCTGAGTAACGTAATTTTATGAACTGACAGAAAGTGGTACATACTGAGATTTAGGGGTAATTTTGTCCTTTATGGAAAAAACTTTCCAGGAGAGAGTAAGATGGGACAGTCCAAAGTCATAAGTCAAGAAAAAAAAAGAGAAGTGATGAGTGAAGAAGAAGTCCAGAAAGGGATGATGTGGTCGGAATATAAAGACTCAAGGAAATAGGACATGTTGGAACACGGTTGAAAGGAAGGTGATCAAATCAGTCATGGACATTGCAATCTTTCCACCACTCATTATGATGATGAAATAAATCCAAATTAAATCCTACTGACAATACTTCAGCTGAATTGAAATAACCACTATTGATATGTTTGATTAAATTTGTTATTTTTCTTGTCTATGTGGACTCGTATCCTTTCTTTCCAATAATCTTGTCCAGTTTTCTGTTGATGTACTATCAACTGACTTACTATCATTCTTATACTCTGACATAATGGTAAAGGGTAACTTCAACAAAACACAATACAAATCTTTTTAACATTACGAGTAAAATGTAAAAGAAATGATTTATACACAAAAGGAGAAGAGGATCAGCCAGCTTGAAGTAAAAGCTTTTAGAACACAAGGCATATTTCTGTTGAAGGCCAAAACGCCAACTGATTATTCAGTATAATCTAATGTCCCTAGTTTGCAAGTCACTAGAATTTTATGACTCAAACTTTGCGATTTAAATAGGGTCTACAAGCCAATCAAATCCTAACATGCTACACTCCCCATGACAGTGAGGTTTAAACTAAGTGCTAGAAAAATATGCTCCTATGAGTGGAGATTCTGCTTTTAATATTAAGTATGGTGAAAACCATGATTGTTTATGTCTAATCCTGTCCAAATTTCAGACAAACATATATGCCACATATCACTATGCAAATGATTTGTGGCTAGTTTGCAATATGCCTTCCAACAATGCCATCTGACATGTTGCAAATGGCTGAGAGCTGACAATATTTTTTGTTTATATTGGTTTTCATGGTTCTTGTAGCAGTTGTTGGCTATATCCTGCCAAGGAAATGAGAGCCAAGTACCCTTCCCAAGGACACAGGCAGCCAACCATATTGGTCTGGGTGGGGTTTGAGCCCACAACCAATGAATTAAAGAGTACAATGCTTTCAAAACATATCCGATTTAACTTATCTGTTCCAATAATATAGTTAAGTAGACCACTTCTCAGCATGCCTGCATTATTTTCTAGACCCCATTATTATAACTGAATATAATTTAGTATAAATAACATGAAAAATTTGTCAAGCAGCTATCTGTAATTTGATCAGTGGCTATAGTGTATGGTATTTGAAATAGTAATCTAATCAATTCCCTATCAAAAGGCAAGGCAAATTTTCATACCATATCACAGACATGTCTAGTCTTGGACGACAGCTGCACTCAATTTTGTTAAGTTGAACAATGATCTACATAAATCTCCCTGTACAAATTATTTTTTAAAATCTGCAATATGATATGTGATCAATGAAAGACCAAGTTATGGTCGAAAATTCCCACTAAACATAAAGAGCCCTACAAAGTTTCATCAATGATTCCTGTAACTTCTACCCATCTCCTGTCCCCAGTATCAGGTTATTAGTACATGTATGTCTAAATAAGTAAGACACCTACAAGCAGTTTTTTTATACCCTCAAATACTAAACTAATGGTGGCCAAGTGGTTTAAAATTCTATCCTTTATTGATCAATGTCATCTCACCTATGTTCACGTTTTCACGTCTCGGCTCGGCCAATAAGGGTATGTGAGAAAGAAAAATGAGTCTCCTAGATGTCAGATCTGTACCATTTTAATTTAGAGCAACTAGACACAAGAAGTATTTTACCAAACCTCAGTGCTGATGTGACATATTCATTTTAATTTAGAGCAACTAGACACAAGAAGTATTTTACCAAACCTCAGTGCTGATGTGACATATTCATTTTAATTTAGAGCAACTAGACACAAGAAGTATTTTACCAAACCTCAGTGCTGATGTGACATATTCATTTTAATTTAGAGCAACTAGACATTAGAAGTATTTTACCAAACCTCAGTGCTGATGTGACATATTCATTTTAATTTAGAGCAACTAGACACAAGAAGTATTTTACCAAACCTCACTGCTGATGTGACATATTCATTTTAATTTAGAGCAACTAGACACAAGAAATATTTTACCAAACCTCAGTGCTGATGTGACATATTCATTTTAATTTAGAGCAACTAGACACAAGAAGTATTTTACCAAACCTCAGTGCTGATGTGACATATTCATTTTAATTTAGAGCAACTAGACACAAGAAGTATTTTACCAAACCTCAGTGCTGATGTGACATATTCATTTTAATTTAGAGCAACTAGACATTAGAAGTATTTTACCAAACCTCAGTGCTGATGTGACATATTCATTTTAATTTAGAGCAACTAGACACAAGAAGTATTTTACCAAACCTCAGTGCTGATGTGACATATTCATTTTAATTTAGAGCAACTAGACACAAGAAGTATTTTACCAAACCTCAGTGCTGATGTGACATATTCATTTTAATTTAGAGCAACTAGACACAAGAAGTATTTTACCAAACCTCAGTGCTGATGTGACATATTCATTTTAATTTAGAGCAACTAGACACAAGAAGTATTTTACCAAACCTCAGTGCTGATGTGACATATTCATTTTAATTTAGAGCAACTAGACACAAGAAGTATTTTACCAAACCTCAGTGCTGATGTGACATATTCATTTTAATTTAGAGCAACTAGACATTAGAAGTATTTTACCAAACCTCAGTGCTGATGTGACATATTCATTTTAATTTAGAGCAACTAGACACAAGAAGTATTTTACCAAACCTCAGTGCTGATGTGACATATTCATTTTAATTTAGAGCAACTAGACACAAGAAGTATTTTACCAAACCTCAGTGCTGATGTGACATATTCATTTTAATTTAGAGCAACTAGACACAAGAAGTATTTTACCAAACCTCAGTGCTGATGTGACATATTCATTTTAATTTAGGGCAACAAGACATTAGAAGTATTTTACCAAACCTCATTGCTGATGTGACATATTCATTTTAATTTAGGACAACTAGACATTAGAAGTATTTTACCAAACCTCAGTGCTGATGTGACATATTCATTTTAATTTAGAGCAACTAGACACAAGAAGAATTTTACCAAACCTCAGTGCTGATGTGACATATTCATTTTAATTTAGAGCAACTAGACACAAGAAGTATTTTACCAAACCTCAGTGCTGATGTGACATATTCATTTTAATTTAGGGCAACAAGACATTAGAAGTATTTTACCAAACCTCAGTGCTGATGTGACATATTCATTTTAATTTAGGACAATTAGACATTAGAAGTATTTTACCAAACCTCAGTGCTGATGTGACATATTCATTTTAATTTAGAGCAACTAGACACAAGAAGAATTTTACCAAACCTCAGTGCTGATGTGACATATACATTTTAATTTAGAGCAACTAGACACAAGAAGTATTTTACCAAACCTCAGTGCTGATGTAACATATTCATTTTAATTTAGAGCAACTAGACACAAGAAGTATTTTACCAAACCTCAGTGCTGATGTGACATATTCATTTTAATTTAGGGCAACAAGACATTAGAAGTATTTTACCAAACCTCAGTGCTGATGTGACATATTCATTTTAATTTAGGACAACTAGACATTAGAAGTATTTTACCAAACCACAGTGCTGATGTGACATATTCATTTCAATTTAGAGCAACTAGACACAAGAAGTATTTTACCAAACCTCAGTGCTGATGTGACATATTCATTTTAATTTAGAGCAACTAGACAGAAGAAGTATTTTACCAAACCTCAGTGCTGATGTGACATATTCATTTTAATTTAGGGCAACTAGACATTAGAAGTATTTTACCAAACCTCAGTGCTGATGTGACATATTCATTTTAATTTAGAGCAACTAGACACAAGAAGTATTTTACCAAACCTCAGTGCTGATGTGACATATTCATTTTAATTTAGAGCAACTAGACACAAGAAGTATTTTACCAAACCTCAGTGCTGATGTGACATATTCATTTTAATTTAGAGCACCTAGACACAAGAAGTATTTTACCAAACCTCAGTGCTGATGTGACATATTCATTTTAATTTAGGGCAACTAGACATTAGAAGTATTTTACCAAACCTCAGTGCTGATGTGACATATTCATTTTAATTTAGAGCAACTAGACACAAGAAGTATTTTACCAAACCTCAGTGCTGATGTAACATATTCATTTTAATTTAGAGCAACTAGACACAAGAAGTATTTTACCAAACCTCAGTGCTGATGTGACATATTCATTTTAATTTAGGGCAACAAGACACAAAAAGTATTTTACCAAACCTCAGTGCTGATGTGACATATTCATTTTAATTTAGGGCAACTAGATATCAGAAGTATTTTACCAAACCTCAGTGCTGATGTGACATATTCATTTTAATTTAGAGCAACTAGACACAAGAAGTATTTTACCAAACCTCAGTGCTGATGTGACATATTCATTTTAATTTATGGCAACTAGACATTAGAAGTATTTTACCAAACCTCAGTGCTGACGTGACATATTCATTTTAATTTAGAGCAACTAGACACAAGAAGTATTTTACCAAACCTCAGTGCTGATGTGACATATTCATTTTAATTTAGAGCAACTAGACACAAGAAGTATTTTACCAAACCTCAGTGCTGATGTGACATATTCATTTTAATTTAGAGCAGCTAGACACAAGAAGTATTTTACCAAACCTCAGTGCTGATGTGACATATTCATTTTAATTTAGAGCAACTAGACATTAGAAGTATTTTACCAAACCTCAGTGCTGATGTGACATATTCATTTTAATTTAAAGCAACTAGACACAAGAAGTATTTTACCAAACCTCAGTGCTGATGTAACATATTCATTTTAATTTAGAGCAACTAGACACAAGAAGTATTTTACCAAACCTCAGTGCTGATGTGACATATTCATTTTAATTTAGGGCAACAAGACACAAAAAGTATTTTACCAAACCTCAGTGCTGATGTGACATATTCATTTTAATTTAGGGCAACTAGATATCAGAAGTATTTTACCAAACCTCAGTGCTGATGTGACATATTCATTTTAATTTAGAGCAACTAGACACAAGAAGTATTTTACCAAACCTCAGTGCTGATGTGACATATTCATTTTAATTTATGGCAACTAGACATTAGAAGTATTTTACCAAACCTCAGTGCTGACGTGACATATTCATTTTAATTTAGAGCAACTAGACACAAGAAGTATTTTACCAAACCTCAGTGCTGATGTGACATATTCATTTTAATTTAGAGCAACTAGACACAAGAAGTATTTTACCAAACCTCAGTGCTGATGTGACATATTCATTTTAATTTAGAGCAGCTAGACACAAGAAGTATTTTACCAAACCTCAGTGCTGATGTGACATATTCATTTTAATTTAGAGCAACTAGACATTAGAAGTATTTTACCAAACCTCAGTGCTGATGTGACATATTCATTTTAATTTAAAGCAACTAGACACAAGAAGTATTTTACCAAACCTCAGTGCTGATGTAACATATTCATTTTAATTTAGAGCAACTAGACACAAGAAGTATTTTACCAAACCTCAGTGCTGATGTGACATATTCATTTTAATTTAGGGCAACAAGACACAAAAAGTATTTTACCAAACCTCAGTGCTGATGTGACATATTCATTTTAATTTAGGGCAACTAGATATTAGAAGTATTTTACCAAACCTCAGTGCTGATGTGACATATTCATTTTAATTTAGAGCAACTAGACACAAGAAGTATTTTACCAAACCTCAGTGCTGATGTGACATATTCATTTTAATTTATGGCAACTAGACATTAGAAGTATTTTACCAAACCTCAGTGCTGACGTGACATATTCATTTTAATTTAGAGCAACTAGACACAAGAAGTATTTTACCAAACCTCAGTGCTGATGTGACATATTCATTTTAATTTAGAGCAACTAGACACAAGAAGTATTTTACCAAACCTCAGTGCTGATGTGACATATTCATTTTAATTTAGAGCAGCTAGACACAAGAAGTATTTTACCAAACCTCAGTGCTGATGTGACATATTCATTTTAATTTAGAGCAACTAGACATTAGAAGTATTTTACCAAACCTCAGTGCTGATGTGACATATTCATTTTAATTTAAAGCAACTAGACACAAGAAGTATTTTACCAAACCTCAGTGCTGATGTGACATATTCATTTTAATTTAGGGCAACTAGACATTAGAAGTATTTTACCAAACCTCAGTGCTGATGTGACATATTCATTTTAATTTAGAGCAACTAGACACAAGAAGTATTTTACCAAACCTCAGTGCTGATGTGACATATTCATTTTAATTTAGGGCAACTAGACATTAGAAGTATTTTACCAAACCTCAGTGCTGATGTGACATATTCATTTTAATTTAAAGCAACTAGACACAAGAAGTATTTTACCAAACCTCAGTGCTGATGTGACATATTTATTTTAATTTAGGGCAACTACCGGTAGACATAAAAAGTATTTTACCAAGCCCCAGTGCTGATGTGACTATTCCTTCTGGAGGAGAAGCAAATACAATATTTTCAAGGCTGCTGCACCATTTTTAATGTATTAAAGAAAAAGAAAACAAGACATCATAATAACAATGTTCCCTCTAAGCTGAAGTGTCAATCCAACATTAAATTTTGCTCTTCACCGTAATGCTTGCACAATGCAGAAAGAAAGCATAATGCATACATCAACCATTCGCTTAGAGGGAACATTGCATAATAAGTCTTTTCAGGAAAATTCCCATGTTGATATGACCATCCATTCAGGCGACCATTCTGGATGTCTGAGAAGCACCATTAAGGACAAACTAAACCTTGGGATGAAGAGGTGTGTGTGTGTATGTGTGTGTGTGTGTGTGTGTGTATTTGTTTCATTTTACAATCCACCAAGTACATGCAGTTCAGGTGGATTAGCAGCTAAATACTTGTGATAATGGACAGATGGATGTCAGATGATAGGCCAATGAAAAAGTCATCCCAATTGCTCTATGACCAGTAAAGACAAAAACAATTTCATACATCTGCCAATTTTTTTTTCATGCCTTGTTTAGTAAACAGCCACAATAGTCTGTATGGCAATGAGCAACATACATTAAAGGTATGATCTGTATAATTGCCCTTGAAGCTTTGAATGTCCAAACCTTTCCTTCTCACGTCTTTATTACCCGTTACTTGAATAATCCAACAAGCATGATGCTAAAAAAACCTGTCAAAGTCTTTCAATGGTTTTGGAGAAGCTGTTTAAAGGTTAGTCTTTAGTAACATTAACCATAACAAATCAACATTATTCTTAAACATTTACAAGAATTACATGCCAGGATGCTTTCTATCAAATTTGATTGAATTCTGTTATGTGGAATTGAAGAATAATTTGTTTTTAAGTGCTATTTTTAACAATGGCAGCCGTGTTTGATGGTGAATCATGATCACTGGTAGAAATCTGAAAGCCATCTATGTCAGTATGCTTTCATAAAAACTGGTTAAATTCTGATTTCTTAAGTCATGTAAAAAGTTGTCCTATTTTAGCAAATGGTAGATACCTGATGGTGGATATCATCATTTAATCAAATTAAAATTCTGAATAATATCCATCAAATTAAAAGGTGAAATTCTGTCTATTGGTATTTGATAATTCATTCAAAAATGGTCTGTTTCAATTTAGATCTGCTATATTTGAAACAAGGATCACCATTGTTTGAACAAAGTCTGAAAGATTCTTTGTTCCAAATGTAGTCAAATTCTGAAGTGTGGCCTTCAAGGAGAACCCATTTAAAGGCCTTTGTATTTTTAGTAATTGTGGCCATATTTGATAACATATTAGCATCATTATAACAAATATGAAAGAGCTTATCACCAGAATGCTTTCAGTCAAATTTAGTTAGATTCTCTTGCAATTCTGGCCAACATGTTCATTAACATTGTAAATAGACAACATATGATTAACAAACGGTGAACCATACAAGAATTTTGCCCGACTTAATTCCTTACTTTTATGCCTTAATGCACCACAGGATATTCTCTGTACATATGTGTATGCATCCTTCATGAACAATTCGAGTTGCATTGATCGCTCTTATGAACAACATACAAAAGCAAAGGATACCAAACAAAAATCATATGTGCAATGCAAAGATTCTGTAAAAATAAAAATCACACCATTTACTTTACAAATAACACCTTTTTTCTCATGAAACCAACACACAATTATGAAAAAGTTCCAAGTGCCATAGGTTTGTACAATTATTAAATTTGTGCACAAGTGAATGAGAACATATACAATTCCTGCCTGTGGAATTTACATTAATATATATTTCCATTTATTTCTCTCGCAGTCCAAATTTCTTGCAGCACAGAACAACTTTTGGGTTTCAGGAAGAATGTTTTTTACTGGTTCCACTGATCCTAACTCCTTTATTAAATCACTTGGAAACCTCTCAAACATTCCTGTTTGCTAATACAACCAATTAACATTGCAATATATACACCTTGCCAGACACAACAGTAGTACAATCTTAAGAGTTTTCATTTTTGGCAGCTAGCTATCATGTTACCACATTTCTCCCATGATGAGGACATGCTTGATGAAAAGTCCATTCCCACATTTTGACACTCACAGCAAATACAATCCTATCCAAAGCTAACCCACCCTACCTACCATCTAACCTGGGCCCTGCTTATACATGTCTCAAGTGAGCATGTCCTTCTTCATGTTAATACAAACATAAAACCACCAATGTATTCTGTCTTGCTTTGATTTGGGGGGAAAAGGGGGATCTTTTACTATAATCTCAATTGTGCTCTGATAACTTTCAATATTTTTATTCAGTTATTTTGCTTTAATTTTACACTTTGCCTATGCCTAAATTAGTTTGCAATTCTTACAATTAATTCTCAAACTAGCATTTGTCATCATTTAAAGAAAGTTATGGTATTCAGCAGACCCACTGGGCTCATATGACTGAAGGAATACATCAATTACCAAGATGCATTCCAAAGAAACTGAAGGGTGTAAGATAATGTCTGACAAAGTCCTCAGTATGTTGTACATGTATTTATTTGTATGTGTTTGATGAATGCTGACCATCATTGGAAAGTGAGAGTGAGAGAAAGAAAAGAAAAAATAATCAGGAGAAACAAGAATTCAGCAGCATTGACCAGATGCAAACTAGGGCACAATAATGCACTGGACCAATCAGCACACATTTCAGCAACACAACTCCAATTTTCTCCAAGAATCATGAATCATTCCCAATGGCGGTCTCCTATGACTGATTTGATTGATTACCACAATGGTGAAAAAGGTGTAACAACCCCACCACCATCACCCGATCTGGGCTGTTGTAACTTTACAGTTGATACCCTTATGGACTTCTTGCAAGTATGACATTTATTCCATTCCAAACTTTCATAAAAGTCTGCAGAAATGTTTAATAATAGTCACAGTTTTTTGGTGATCTCCACAATCTGCTAACAACAAAACAGCTCTACTTATATTGTAAGAATTGACCATTATAAAGAAAAAATTGAGAAATGTACTTAAATGAATCTTAAAATGCATTTTGACAAAATTTTAGTTTTGGCTATTTTTATTCATTAAGCTATATGTAGTGTCTGATAAAAAAGTGAGATATCAACCCCCATAATTTTTTTTAGTGCCATGGCAAAATGGGTCTATTCTCCTGCCCAGGACCAGGACACAAGAGCTGCTTTCATATACTCAATAAATCGCTACACATGTATTTACAATAGCAACAGTGTTTCATGATACTAACTACAAATGCAGGATGATGACTGCAAATGCAGTCTAAGCTTTTTTTCTGCAAGAGAAAATTAACTCATGAGGACTCCATGGGATTTGTAAGAAATTCCCTCTTTTAAAAAAAAGTGTGGTCCAGGCAAGCCGCCAAACTGTTTGGGTGACGAAAAAAAACAAAGGTAAAGTGTCACAATTCCATGTAATTTGTTGATGTGATTTATATAATGTTTGCTATAGTTTACAGGTCTTGCATGATTTCATTTGATACATTTGTATAATAATGTGCTTTTGAATTATGAATAGGAAGTCTTACATTAATTCTTAGATAAGGGTGATGTATTGTTACTTTATGTCATGTTAGCGTAATACACTATGTTGAGTATGACTAGGAAGTCTTACATTAATTCTTGGATAAGTTTGATGTATTGTTTAATTATCATCTTGTTTACATATTAATTAGGTTCTAAGAATTTAATGCCTAAAATTAGTTAATATGATTTGCAAGAATACATGTGAATTCTAGAGCTGTACCGATGTCACTTTTTTGCCAATTATGCTGATACCGCGTATAGCCGATTATTAAAATTGCCAATACCGATTATTTCATTATCACAGTATATATACTCGCATATAAGCTGAATAATTTAGGAAAAAATAAAGACCTGGAGGGGGGGGGGGCAATCGGCTTATCCGCGGACCAATGTCTAAACTTCACCGTTTTTAGGACTTTTTGTTATCTACTATAACGGATGTAAATCTTGGGACATGAAACAATAATTTTTTCCGTGTCCTAAGACATAGGCAAGTTAAAAAAATAACATTCGGTGACCCAACAGTTATTAAACTGTTATAAAGTACTTTCATTGATTTAAAAGAGAAAAGTTAATATTCGTCTGCAAAGAGTGACCCATCGTCAGTGAGTAGCATTTACACTTTGAGAAAAAAATGGAAATTTTGAGTACACAAAGAGATAATCAGTGTGAAAAACACTTGTATATTGACAAATTACATTCTGGTTACCTTTGTGTAATAAAATCCACAATAAAATATTGCACCAATCATATTCTGATATGAAAAACAGCACGATATTTAATGTCGGCATTAGCACATGGTTGGATAGCTGTTATTTACATGCTTCATGTACATGTACTTAAATTGGCCTGGATTTTGGTCAGTCTCTTCCCATCTTATTGAGGCTAACAAGGGGATGGTGCTCTTCACATGGAAATGAAAAGTTGTCAAGAGTACATGTATTCTCCACAAATACTTTTGTAACGGATGATATGACGAACATTAAAGCGACTGAACCAACCACTTATTGCAGCGAAGTTCTCCACACTAAGTTTTTTTTTTGCAAATGTTTCATTGTGGCTTCCTCCACATCTTCAAATGTAGCAGTCTTTTGCTTCTTCCTTTGAGGAGCACAGTTACCTTCAACGTAGTCTTTATAGACTCAGCAGCTTTCATCCTTCCTGAACGGGTGTTATTTTTAAGCAAAAACATTTCACCGAATTCTTTGTGAGATGTTCAGCTCTCAATTTCCTTAACAGCCAGATATTTAGTTTCCAGATACTGTAATTTTAATTTGCATTTTACACTGCTGTTGGTAGCCATCGTAAATTTAATAAAGTTAAAAATAAAACTTTCACAGCAAAATAAACTTGATTTTATCACCGATCACTTTCAAAGGTCTCGGAAAAGCATAATCACGCATATTTGGATGCTTTTTTATACATGGGATTCAGACAATAACGTATACAGGAGTTCTCAGTACGCATCAATTTGCAGGACGGTAAATATAAGGGCTTGCCAGTCCTGCTTCGACCACCTGTTGAGTGGGAAAATGTGTTGATCAATTGATTATTTTAGCTGTTAACAATCAGAAAATTCAGTGGCTGAAAGACCCACAGATGTACATGCTGTCTTTATAAGAGTACATCTGAAGAACATGACCCTAAGATAGGCGGCAAGATCAAAGACTTGACTAGCTGCAGTGTGGTGAGAAAATGTGCGATATGACTGATTTCAGATGCAGAATGACCCATTGATGTCCTCGTGTATAAGAAGCGTACATAAAATGAATAACTTTCGCCTTCATTATTGTTTTTATTTCCAAGTGTAGCAATCTAAGTAGTGACTGTGACCTCAAAATCAAGACATGTTCAGAGTTAGACAAAATGCTGTTTGCAAATTTTAACAAGAAGGGTTAAATGGCTAATTGGCGAATATTGTAATGAAATTCAACAGAGTGTTAGAAGTTGCTAGAACTGACATTTCACGTGGAACACTATGTATGATGCCTAACTTAGTACTTGGAATAAGAGCTTATCTTGACATGACAAATCACTCTCACTCTAACGGACAAACAAGAGCTACATGTCAGTGCTGTAAAGAAGTTTGAAAATTAAACTCGATGGCAACCGCTGTTTCTACTCCTATGGAAATATAGCCATTGCAGGTAGGCCCAATTTGCTTCTGGTAGGGGACTGCAAATCCTAGCTATACCTCTGTGCATTCTTTGGAAAATGCTAGAATTGATAAGATTTCACTTCATTTAAGTTGCCGCGAGAGGCTAGCTTTATAGGCCCAAAGAAAAGTCATGGGTGGTATTTTTGGTTTTTTTTATCCGACCGCGACATTAAAGCCGCGCGACAAGATCAACTAATTGTTGAACAAAGTATGGGTTGGAACTGGCAGCTTGTCGGCATAAATGATTAGAAAACAAAGGATTTGTTCAAGCTGGGACCAAGGGCTTCTGTCAACATGTACGTTTATCTTTTATCTCGACATCGACATAAGCATGACAGTTTGGTAGTAATAGACCAAGGGACTGGGACTTTATTTTTTTTGTCGACATAGGCGGCTTGTCGATACAAATGATGTCAATATAAATGGGTAGGACTGTATTTAATTCTGATTTAAAATTCAAAGCTATGTCAAGATGAATGTTATGATTGAATTTATATTTTGGAAATTTGTTATTTTTTTTTATAGAAAATTTACATAGCCACCGATTATTTTTGCCGATACCGATTATACCGATTGTTCGAATAATCAGCCCGATTATGAGTACAGGCGATTAATCGGTACAGCTCTAGTGAATTCAATGAATTTAGATTTCACATTTTGACCAGGGAGCTGGAGTGTATTCAATTTATTTGCTGTGCCAGAATTCAAAGCCTCCAGTATGGTGCATTAATGTGCAAGATCAAGGGTAATGAATTAGCAATTTGACTAACTCCGGTCATTTGAGGACATGTGTAGTTGATTAGTTGATTACTAGCCTTATAATCTGTTTACCACTGATAGAAATGTCTCACCAGGGATAATTAAAGTTCTCAACTGTATCAATTATAATGAGAGATTTAGGGTTTGTTTAATTTCTTTTAAAAGGGAGAAAATAGCCTTATGGATGTATTGATGTTACATAAACTGAGAAGTATATGGGGGAAAAAAAACTAGAGGGAATTGCAGTGAGACGCATAATCCAGTGGTGAAATCCGGCATCGTGCTAAAATTCTACGTGTTCAGAGTGTATCCAGAGATGGATGGTAGAAAGTGTACTAGAGCCAAAAGTCTGAACAGCAACAGAGGAAATGAAACTGTGGACTATCAGGTTATGAAATCATTTAAGGCGTTGACTTCGATTGTGCCACTTGGTTCTATGATGATTTAAAGCTTTCAGTAACAGATCAGCAAATTTATTTAAATCTATTTTTAGTTTCATTGTAATTCGGTGAAAGTTTTATTTCTAAAGCAGAGTATATTCCTAATGAAAGGAAGTTTCCCAATTGTATATGTACTTGATAAAATTGTTTATCTTTACGGGGGCTCGTATTTGTTTGTTCAACATACATGATCAGTTTACTATATCTATTCCCATACTCGAACCGAGATAATTATATCGAGGGCGGTTATCTCTTAAGATAATGAGTACCAAAAAATATGGTTGGTTTTAGTATTTATTATTATTATATTTATACACCCCACGTTGAGAAGTGGGGCTATACTATATAATAACTAATAAATAATCCATTATCATCACCACCGGACCCAGACCCGCCAGCACCTAATAAATAGCTATTCTAACCTGATGTGATTACAACTTCTCAACTTGCACCAATTTGCATTAAATCATATAGGGTCTATACTTGTTGAATAGCTATTCTAACCTGATGTGATCATAACTTCTCAACTTACACCAGTTTGCATTGATCATATTGGGTCTATACTTGTTGAATAGCTATCCTAACCTGATACGATCACTACCTCTCAACTTGCACCAATCTGCATTCATCATAAAGGATCTATACTTGTTGAATAGTTATCCTAACCTGATACGCTCACTACCTCTCAACTTGCACCAATTTGCATTCATCATAAAGGATCTATACTTGTTGAATAGTTATCCTAACCTGATACGCTCACTACCTCTCAACTTGCACCAATTTGCATTCATCATAAAGGATCTATACTTGTTGAATAGTTATCCTAACCTGATACGATCACTACCTCTCAACTTGCACCAATTTGCATTCATCATAAAGGATCTATACTTGTTGAATAGTTATCCTAACCTGATACGCTCACTACCTCTCAACTTGCACCAATTTGCATTGATCATATAGAGTATATACTTGTTGAATAGTTATCCTAACCTGATACACTCACTACCTCTCAACTTGAACCAATTTGCATTGATCATATAGGGTCTATACTTGTTGAATAGCTATCCTAACCTCAATATTAACTTATGACATGTCCATGCATCATCTTGCCCAATCTGAGAGAGGTTGAGGACTTCACCTTTGATGTGCCCCACCAAACAGCCAGACAGCTACAAGAAAAGTGGTTATTATTGATTGATTCAACACTTACATGTATAAGGACATAGATAAATCCTTCTCCTTTATTTAAGCAATCAATCAAAAATATTCAGGTTTGCTGCACACAGGAAACTCTAACCAGCCAGAATTATTAAATGCTTTCAAAAACCATGTTAAATCTCAAGCAATCCATAAGCTTATTAAAATAGAAAAGGTCATAGTCTCATAGTAACATAACTAACTGAAAGTCAGTTTCTTCATCACTAAAAAACAAAACACTGTTTGACTGGAAGCATCTTCTAATTACATTTCAATTAAGAAGCGAACAATGGTTACTCAAAAACAGATCTTATTACATGTTACTAATAATTATGAACTTTCATAACAGGAACAAAACCAATTCTTTGCGCAAATTAATATAATGTTTACATATGGTGGATGTTATCAAAGTTTACATCTTTGCATAGCTACAAGTAAATGTACGTGATATAAACAGACGTCAATAAAGTAACTCTGAATTCAATTCACATTCATAAAAAAGTAACTTCAAATGTTAAACCTTACACTGACAAATCATAACACTTCAATTTTTATTTTAAACAGTGAATTACAGTAAAACCTGTCTTGAATGACCAGCCCTTCTGCCAAAACATTATGGTTGCTCAAGACAGGTTATATCTCAAAACAGGTTTTATTGTACCATCAATTAAACATTCAGGATAGTTAATGATCAATTAACAATGCAAACCATTTAAAATAACCTTTGGCTATTTAATTTCAATTAGATGACAAAGTTTAAAACAAGTATTTACAGAAACTTTCAGCATTAGTTTGAATCCTAGATTGATGAACATTAAAATTCTAAATTGTTTTCTAGCAGTCTACATTACTATGTTTGTTAAAAGACTCAAATACCATATAGTCTATGATGTTGTTGTTGTAGGGTTAAACGCCATTTTTCAGCACAAGATAGGCTATACATGGCGGCCAGTATAAATGGTGGAGGAAGAACCTGGGAAACCCCCAGAAAGAACCACCAACCCACGAGAAGCTACTGGCACGCTTTCTCACATACCCACACTGACCGAATCTGAGACTAAAACCCATGCAGACAGAGGTAAGATAGCAGTGTTCCATAACGGAAAGCGCTTTAGACCACTCAGCCACTCGGGGCCATAGCATAGTCTAAGAATCAACCATAATGCTGCTAATTACATGTACAGTGTAGTTTCATTATATTTGAATATAACAATTGAGTTTCTGCAAAATAAATTATAATTTATCAAACAACAATAATTCAAGTCAATATATCTACACCAAATATAATCACGTCTAAGATACCAAATGCAAAATGCACAGACCCTTATCTGCCAGAAAATAATGCTCCAACAGATCTGAGTTGGTGCAGTTTCTTGGGAAAAATCTGTAAAACAAATGACAGACCCTGATCTGCAGGTGCATTTTGCTGCAACAAATCAGGCTCTTTGTTGTTGCAGTTTAACTTAACTTATATAAGTGATTACAATTAGTAATCAATAATCAAGTTTAGTCAATAAAATGTAGTGATGGGAATCGGTTAGAAGTTCATAATCGATCATCGGTTGCACACAACTTACTGATAATCGATTATAATCGGTTGCTAACTTTCTACAAGTAAGTTTTAATTTTTGTTGTTACAGAGTTATATCTTTGTTCAAAAGTTTAAAATGTATAGGAGTTAATCTCTCTCTCTCTCTCTCTCTCTCTCTCTCTCTCTATATATATATATATATATATACTTTAACCTCAAAAGCAACTTTCTTTGGGGTATCAGTTTTATGCAGCTGAAAGACTTAACAATCCCCCAGAACACTTTTATTCATATGTGATTTTTCAATTGTTTAAAGTATAGAAAGAAATGTTTTTCTTGCTTGTCATTAGTTACTAATACTACAATCAAAGCAGTTTAAACAAAACAAATAAACACCAATTACAAAAACTTTCAAACTAACTGAACTATTTATCAGCAAAATCATGTAATGTTTGAGCAATGCTGAACACAAAAATCATTTTTCAGAATACTGTTTCTTCTTGTGCTTGTTACACTGACACTACCAATAGTTAATGTTTTTGTTTAAGAATATTATCAGGTCCACATTGTCACAACTTAAACGAGCCCGTTTCTTGCTGACAAGATGTCCAGCCAGACTAAATACCCTCTCACTGGATACTGATGATGCCAGAATACTTAGGTACTTCCGAGCTAGTAAGCTAAGATGGAGGTAGAACTGGCAGTTTTGTTTCCACCACTGTAACATTGTGAGATTGGTATCATATGGAGCAGCAACTAGATATCTAGAAACCTCCTGGTGGATGACATCTGTTATTGGCTGTTGACTTTCACCAAGGCAAACAACATCTTGCAACCAATCATCCATGTCAACATTGACCTTTGCTTTCTTGTTTGGTGGACTAAGTGTAACCACAGTTTTAGTGTTGTCATCTCTGACATTTAGTAGTGATGGTGCAATTGGTAGAGGTGGCAATGAGTCTGAAGGTTTTTCATCACTAGTCCCTGGCTCCACTTGGACATTCACTTTAACATCAGCCATATCAAGAGCAGCCTTCAAAAGCAGAGCATGTCCATCTGCTCGCTCACTGTCAGATAGAAACTCCAGATCCTTCATAGTATGATTCAATAAACAGCCCAACAGAACTAGATCTTTGTCCTGTGTTCTATTGTCAAATTCTTGTCTCATTACATCTTTAAGTTTAGCAATTGAAGGTAGATCATCAGCATTTGTTTCTATACATTTGGTAAGTTTAAGAAGTATTGGGATAACTTTATGAAGGGTTGGTGATTTGTCTCTGCAAACACTGTTTGTTGCATTCAGGAACGGTGAGAGAACTTCCACAAGTTTTTCAACCAATGCTTGTTCGTCAAATGTATAGACATAATTTTTCAATGTTGCGGCTGCTGACTTGCTTATGTTTGGGTCACTGATAACAGCCATAATAGCAGGTGTTTGCTCAAGCAG
Organism: Unio delphinus; assembly: GCA_029339505.1. Taxonomy (NCBI): domain Eukaryota; kingdom Metazoa; phylum Mollusca; class Bivalvia; order Unionida; family Unionidae; genus Unio; species Unio delphinus. Next base: position 7,371,834 of record JAQISU010001238.1, read on the forward strand.
TTGTTCAAGCATGTCATGAGTGCTATTCCATCTAGTTGGAACATCCATCTTGAGCTTGTGTCCTCTAGCACCTATGTGAAGTAGTAACTGCTGCTTTCTCATTAACAAATCATTTATGCTCGTGCTTTGATGGAAAAAAGTCACCAGTTTGCGCCCCTTTGCAATGATTCGTGACGGTTCTGGTATAGCTAAAGTTTTTTTTCACAATAAGGTTAAATCTGTGACCATAACAACCAAATCGAGTCCATTGAAGTAAATCAAAAGCCTTGATCTCATTGGCTGCATTATCAGTTACTCCAGTTGGTGTTGGAAGATTCCATCGCCTCTGAGTGGCCAACAGGCTTTCTTTTATATTTTCCCCAGTGTGACTGCCTTCAACTTTTCGTGTTTCTAAGACAACACTTTTCAATTCCCAATCTTTGGAAATAAAATGTGCAGTCACTGTACTATAACTTTCTGTATTTAATGAAGTCCATGCATCGTGAGTAACAGCTATATCAAGAACATCATGTAGTTCCTCTTTTACTTTTTTCTCAGCCTGGTCTTTCTTCTCAGCTAGTTTGGAGGACACTAATTTACGACCTGGAATTTCATACCTGAAAATGTAAAGTTTGAAACATTTAGTCATGGTAGTCAAACAAGACATGTATTTGGAATATTTACTGTGTCTAAATATAGTGAAAACAATGAATTTATTTAATGTTTATTTAGACAGGACAGCATTATATTTAATTAAATATTGCTTAATTTAAGTATGAAAATTCAAAATTCAACAGTGTTGACATCTAGAATCAAATGGATTCACACTTTTTTTCTTTTCTCACTGTCAGTTTAAACAAATATTACTAATTTTTAATCTTATCATTTAAAACTTACCTTGGATTAAGAAGCATCACAAAGTTTCTAAAATATGTATGGTCAACAAGGCTTAGCGGAAGAACTTTGCCAACAATAAGTTTCAAGAGTGCATCATCAATTTCTTTCTGCTTTGTAGCTGACATCCTCTCTGTTGGCTTCTTAAATTGTTCATCAATCTTAGTCTGTTTGGGTGGCTGGGGGGAAACATCAGCACCTCTTGCTGTCGCTGATCCCATTTCCTTATGGTCATGATCAAGATGAAAGGCCAAATTTGTAGTATTGCCTGGAATGTATTTGAAATAAATGTTTTTATATTGAGAAGAAAAAAGAGCAAACAACAAATTCTTTATGCACAAGTATCTTAAATGAATGGAATGAAATTATTTAAAGAAAATCAGGATTAAAATTAATATTAAATTTGTACATATATTTTAAAATTAATCTGCAACATTTTAAAAAGTTATTTAATGTTTTTAAATAGTCACATGTCTCCGGGAATATCTGTAACAAACCTCAGAGATCACTTTTCCGTCATTATCATATATGCCTAAATAGCAGGATAATCTTGTGATTATTTATGTATTTCAATCATAATCATGACATGGAGCTTTATTATGAAAAGAAATTTGAAGTATTTTAACAACAACACATGCTATATTAGAGGAAAGCACAAAGTACACAAATGATTTAATGAAAATAAAATTCTTGATTTAAAATATTTGATACTGGAATGCCATGAAACGTTTTTCCGTGTGCGTGCGTGCAACTCATTTATTTTATACGAGGTTGTTCTGTCTCCTAATAATTGCATTCGTCGTTGACGACATTATTTGTTTCCAAATTATCCAAAAAAATCTAACTATGGTGTATGTTTATATATTTGGAAGTTATGAAGGGAATAAATAATTTAGCTTTACTGTTGTGGATCGGAAGGCTAATATCATGGTTCCACAGTCCTAAAATGTAAAGCGTATCACATGATAATTTTGTTTTCGTGTAGCACCACAAAAAATTAGAATATTGTTCATTTTTTGCAGTATGTATTGGAGAATGTGTTTGCCAAAAATAAATGTATCCCCGCGTTGATTTCAATGAGAATAGCTGGACCTACCTTTGTTTGCATATTCCTTTCTGCAGAGTTTGCATATGACCTTCGTTGTATCTAAATTCTCCTTTGTCGGTGGACCCTCCTGTATTTTGTAAAATCCAAAATATGTCCATACACGAGGACGAGCTTTTCCTCCAGGATATGGATATATTATTTTGCGATCGTTTTCATCCATGGCACGTGTATGATATTTAGCGGGGTTTTAACATTTTGTTCGGAATCCTCGGTTTTCTTCCCAACAAACAAAGGGATTGAACTAGTCTGTGCCAAGCGCTTCACAGTTGTCTCCCTTACCATGCAATCGATTATGGCGTTTCACAATCGATTGGCGAATTGGTTCACTCAACCAACTGATTATCGATTATAATCGATAATCGGAACAACACTAATAAAATGTGTTGCATAAGATAAATACAAAATCTGCTTTGTTGGGGAATTATTATGGCAGACAATGAATTAGCTTTACACAAGTACTCTATCTACTTGCTCTAAAATCCACTGCATACAACAGTATTGCCACAAAATTAAAACTCATTCTCCACACAGTTCAGCTGTTACTCGAAAGTATCGATCATAAGTTCATTATTTTCATTTAATGTATTAGAACTTCAACTGCTGAATTATTTAGAGACAACATGCTCATTCTTTAGTAATGTCAAGCTATATACATAATTATGCAGTTACAAATATTGTGATGCATCAATGTAGTGCAATCATAACAATCTATTTCTGCATGTTACACTTTGCAGTGTATCCAATCTATGAATCTAACATCAGATTCCATCTGTTAAAAAAAAAAAAACACCAAAAAAACGATACACTGAACAAAAGGTTATTTCACCTTTATACTGAATAGATTAGTTTAAAAAGTTGCTTACATAAACTCCTATATTACACACAGACTCTCATTTTCGAGTGAGCCATCAAAAAGTTGAATACAAATAACAAAGATGTTAATTTTAGGTTTTAAACATTAAAACTGTTAGGGTTTTTTTAAAAACAATTTAACATTAAAAATATTTATATAGCTACTAATTTGAACCTTGACATTCTTGCATTCTTTCCCATCATAGATATTTCACCAATAAGACAAATACAAGTTTATTATAATATAAAAATGGGTGAGAATTCAATTGGCAGCGACTTATTATGATAAACTAAATAAAGTAACTGATTTGAAATCTGTATGGAAAATTTTGTCAAGGTGATTCAAACAATATCACTGTCCAGCAATTATTTTGATTCTGTAATGTTTCACCTAAGAACAAATCACATGCATGCTTTTATTATCTTGTCAATAAACTGCTCCAAATCACAAAGTCAGTCTAACCTTTCCACAGTACAAATGTCCTACTTACACTTGGAGATGTTGTTTACTTGAACTTGTCACTATGACCTCGAGATTTATGAATGAAAATCATACTATGTATTTGCATGTAAACATCTTTATAGTACAATCCAAAAGACATTTGTTAAACTTAAATAAATGATTATATTATAAAACTAATATACATGATACAGATATCCATAACATTATGCAGCCTATTCTAAAGTGATATGTGCCATTCAGCAATTTGCCTATTGTACACATTATACAGTAATGCAGCCTATTCTAAAATAATATATTACAATAATACTAATAATAATGATGACTTTGTATAGTGCCCAATCTTTAGAAGCTCTATGTGCTTTACAACATTGATAATGATATGACTACATAAAAACAAAAGACAAACTTCATGAAATAGGAAAACATAGAAAATGCTGAAAATATTTAAGGTAGGAAACATATCATTCACCAATACATGTACATGTATTCATGCACTCATCTATATTATATGGATAATATATTTAAGATATAAAAAAAACTACACCTTATGTACATGTATATCATTCAGTTATCTCACTTACACCAGACTTAACATTTCAAGAAATAAAAACTCACACTTTTAGTGACTGGTTATGAAAATAAATTTAAGTTTTGTGAAATATTAGATTAACCCTCAGTCTTGATGCAAATGTAAGTAGAAGCAATTTCTCACAGTAAAGTTTACAAGTTTAGAAACTGATAAAGTATGCTTTGTTTGGTTTAGGTATTGTTACGCCTAACTGAAGCCCATTATTGTTAATTTCTTATGTAGAAGAAATATAATATATATGCATCTAAATTATCTACATTATTCATCCTTTTAAATTAAATGGGAATGAACACCACTTTACTTTGGTGTCTGTAAGGGATGTTAAAGCACAGTTACCTTCAGACTGTCCTTGGAGCTATGGGTCACTGCCTCCATTAATTTGTCCAAGATCATTCAACTTTCATTTCTCATTTTTCTCATTGCTGCTTTTGTCTCATTTAATTCTAATATCATAAGCTACATCTCCCTCCTGTTTTTAACACCATTTGCTCACAAGACTTATTATCTTTGGTATTTTTCTATATTTTATTCCCCAATTTTCACCCCAAATCCAACATAACCACTTTGAAACTGTGATCTACTATATTTGGTGACAGATTGGCTTGTTGCATCAGATTTATTCACCATAGATGATGAAAGCTTTCTATTGGTGTGAGAAAGATGATGGGTAGCTTGACCTTTGTGTGAGGACTGAGGGTTAGTGACCTCATGAATATGCAGACAGTGTACCATAAAGTGTTCAAAGCTTATACTTCATAATAAGATTGGGTCATGTCCACCTGTCTCTGATATTAAGTTCTGCATCTACCAAACACATATAAACTCCTTTACTTTAGGTGAATTGTACTTTTTTTGAAGTAAAAGAGGTAGGAACTAAATAATACATTGACTTCTGACCTAGCTATTACATAATATGATATGATGTGATTTATCCCATATCACCCATATGAAGTTCATTAAGTGCTGACATAAATAAAACAACTCAAAACAGTTCATTTTATTCCCCCCAAAAAATGCAGCAGAAATAGTAAAAAAAAAGACCATTACATATACATTAATGTAAGACTCTTTGGCACCTCATAAAATTGTTTTTGACAAGAGAGACTAAGTACTTGTACTTGTACAGCTATATCATAGATTATTGAAAAAAAGTAAGGTTGGCTACAGATATAACAAACAGTACCAATTGTACATCCCCAGGTGGGTTGAGCTAGGGAACATTAATTATATTCAGAAATAAACAACAAAACTAGCTATGATTGGTGCATTATGTTAGAGGTGTACATTCTGTTAGGCTTGAAAAACAATGATCCTCTTGACAACATGTGATATTGTTAACTCCTATGAAGATAATATTTTGTATTTTTTTATGACTTTTTTTTAAAATATGGTACAATTGTCTTAAAATGTGGTGTGTGACAAGATAATTCCTGTCTATTTCCAGCAGAGTTAACTCTCTTAAGTGTAATTAAGTACCTGGTTCTGTCTATGTCAAATTGACAATTGGACACTGTTCTCTATATATTTATTTCACAAACATTAGCAATGAGGTCTATGGAAAAACAATTGGTACCATGATACCTTTGAATACTTTGTTCTACCTAACTCTGATTCCTCCTATTATGGCCCAAGTCAGTATGGCCCAAGTCAGTTTGGCCCAAGTCATTATGGCCTAAGTCAGTATCATAACAACTTACAGAAGCATCATCCAGACTTTGTACTACGTTTTGGCCATCACATTTTTTTTAAATACAAATTAATATCACATGAACAAAAACGCATTATATTTGTCTTACAAGCTAATTTGTAAAACAAACATGTATGTACAGAGTAATCCCTCATCATTATGCTGTCAGCAACACCAGAAGCTAATGCAATCTTACAGCAAGACCACCTCGCGTAATAGGGAGGGAACACACACCCACACACATATATGCTCCTCCTTCCCATTTCTTATTTAAAAGATGCTTAACCATGTCAAAAATGCAGGTTCAATAACTACGCACCAACTAAAACATGAAACTTGTATTATTCTCAACCACATGTATAATGCAAGTTAATGTTTTCTTTATACCCTGAACATGTGCCTTTACATTACATAAAAGCACACATTCTCTTTGTCTCGATACCAACTAATGAAGCTAGCAAGACATGAAATTAAATAAATCAGGGAGAAACAAAATTCTTTATGGCCTTGAAAACTATGATCAGCTCAGTTGGTAGAGCATTAAACATGTAATGCAAAGGTCATGGGTTTGATACCTGCACAGGTCAGCCTGGGTCAAGTGCCTATTTGTTTCCTTGGGAAAAACATTTAGCTACCATTTGTGTGGATGATAAAGCCCATAATATGTGCTTTAAAGCCAAGAATACAAAGCAAACAAACCAACTTACTTCACTGTACATGGGAATAAATAACACAATCGTTATTTATTAACAAAACTGTTTGCATGATCTGTATGGCTGAACTGTATGAATATAGTTCCAACAGCTTTTGTTCTTTCAGATACCTTTTTTTATGGTATACACTTTGAATTTGTAAGCTGATTTAATCTATCCTGACATCAGACTACCAAAACAACAACCAGGAGATACAACTGAAACATGAATTTCACATGGGAGGACATATTTAATTGCAGTTTATTTCTTCTGTTTTGTCACCAGTAGGCATTATTAACATTTTTGTTGACATTTTGTGGTATTTTTCTATTTTTATTATACTGAGATTTGAATGAAGAAAAAAAAATAGTTAATAAACTTCGTCACTTCATATTCAAATTTAATTTCATGTTGATTAAAATGTCCAGCTACTAAAGACTATACAATGAACACTGGAAATCAAACTCATTCAGTCTCAGCAATACAAAGCCATACATAAATTAGTTGAAATCTCACTGATCTGACTGAAATAACACTGTAGAAACCAAAGCTTGTGGATAGCCAATCAAGGGCTATTACTCTTGCATAGATATTGTTGTAGTTGTTGCTGTTGTTGTTGTTGTAGGGTTTAACGCCATTTTTCAGCACAAGATAGGCTATACATTGCGGCCATTATTAATGGTGGAGGAAGAACCCGGGAAAACCCCCCCAAAGAACCCCCAACACACGAGAAGCTACTGGCAAGCTTTCTCACATACCCACAATGGCCGAATCCAAGATTTGAACTGACGCAGACAGAGGTGAGATGGCAGTGATCCGTAACAGATAGCGCTTTAGACCACTCGGCCAGTCAGGGCCCCCAAAGATATTGTACTGTGATGTCTGAAAGGAGCATATATAAAGATTCATCAATGCAAACTTGCAAACCAAATTTGGATTAAATCTAACAATCCTTAGCAAAGTAATGCTGCATAAACTGAATGATGGACAGTCAGTGGATATGACTAATGTAAATATAGAGTGCTGCAAGTCCAACTCCTTCATGCTCATTGCAGTATACAGCAGCATGTGAAACTTGGTTTAAATCATATAAATCTCAGTAAAGTTATGCTGCAGAAATCAGTTAGAATGCCAGGCAATCATAAGCCCCAACCTCAGCAAATGATTTCAATAAATGCTAAATAGTAAGGAACAAATCTGGTTGAAATCCACTGAACCTTTGCAAAATTTATTCTGTGGAAAGCTCAGTAGGCAGGACTGGCAATCTGGAGTCACATCTAACGCAAAACAAGGAAAACAAAATCTAACTATTTTTGGCCTCATAAAAATAAATACATGAGCAAAATTGGATTTCAGCAAACTTTGGTAATGTTTCCTGTATAAACCAAATTTGGGAAGACAGACAATCTGGGGCCACACCTCCAGTAAAAAGGATTGCATGGAATGCTGGAAATTAAACTCTTTTAAGGTTCTTATCAGTACATATATATGCATGCTAAATTTGGTTGAAATCAAACAAGCCTTGATAAAAGTCAATCTGTAGAAACAAAGTTATGAACCCAAGCAATCAGGAGTCACAACTCCTCTAATTCACTTTGAAGGCTGGAAATTAAATTATATTATCAATATAAAAGCTACACACTGAAATTTGTTAAAATCCAAGAATTCCCAGTAAAGTTATGTTGTAAAGATGAATTTGCTGACTGATGGACAAGATTACTATTGGGCTTTGCCAATTTGGCTGCACAGATCCCTAATAATAAAGTTCTTCAAATGTAACTTTATTAGATCCAGGTTATGGACAATGTCAGACACTGGCAAGAAATAAAACTATTAGTAACTGATACCTTACAAGTCATCCACATGCTGCATGCTACAACTTGTTCTTAATGCCATTAAACAAATGATCTTTTGGATAAAAAGAGAGGCATTCTTTAATAATGAAGCAGAATTCTTTTTAAGAAAATATGCACACAAAAAAGCTGGCTACCAAATTTATACACAAGTTCAGTAATGAAATAAAGTGGCACAAGAAATTTGCTTTAATCAGCTGACTTAGGGATGATACACCAATGTTTGAAATGAAGGTTGTCAAACCATCCATTAATAAAGATATGATCCATAGAATTAATCTCAGGGGAACATAAAACTTATTCCTGAATTTCATCAATATGAAACCAAACATCAAACTGAAGCTGAACAGTAATAAAGTAATGGGTAAACAATTGACTGAAAATCTCGAGCTCTATTTCAAAACACAGAAAGCTGGAAAAATAACACATCTGAGATATCATTAATATAAAGCACATACAAATTTATTTGAACTCGAACAATTCTTGGCAAAGTTATGCTGCACAAACAAACAATTAGAAGGGTAGGGAAGAAAAGACCATTAACTACTCATAATGATGCAGTTAACAAAGGAAAATAAACTCATTCAATATGTCCAAAATACAGCTGAATACTAAAGTTAGTTTAAAGTCCTACAATCCCTATTACAGTTATCCTGGAGAAATCAACATCATCTAAATGATAAGGTGGAATGCTGAAAAGCTTCATGCAAACTATGTTTAACATCAAAATATTGCTTTTCTAGCGACTTTGCCACAACATTGTGTGAACTAAAATACTCTTGTATAATATACGAACAAAAATATACACTGGTTTCATTATCATGTACATCATAACATGCAGAGTTCAATTCACAAACAAAGTGCCAGTGGTAGGAAAGCAAATCAAATCCAGTTTTCTAGCTGTGGATTTTAGCATAACCATGGTAGTTATTAATTTTGTCAGGAACCTGTCCACTTTATGGCAGCAATATTATACTTTAGAGGTAAGTAAAATGTAAAACTGTTCTTTCTTGATATCCATTACATGATAGAATTGATTTATACACTGAATTCTTCAGCATCAATTAAAAATTTTCAAGAAAGTCAGAGCTATATCACCAATGAACAGACTGACTGAATTTAACTATATGCTACTTGCATGAATGGTAAGTAATGTTTGAGTTCTTATAATCCAATGCAATTATTCTTGTCAGAGACAGATTCATGTACATGTAAAAATGTGGCTATTATAATAATTACATATAGTCAATTTTATGAAATAATTTAATTTGTAACAAAGTAAATTAAGTGTGTCATGTCTGCTAAGCACCCAGCTAAAGTCATGTAATCTACCAGTCTTGGTAATAATACTGCGGCCTTGTGTTTGATCTCTAACGACTACCGTGGGATTAGTGTTGAACTCTTATGCAAGGTTACCATGACCAGCTAAAGACCAGAAACTTCGGTCACTTAACAAAGGCTTGCTGCTATCACATCTATATGTTAAAGGTTAGTTCAAGTATCACAAGAAAAGTCCATGGGGTTAACAGGGCATGTTCTGAACCATCTCCACATTGGGACACTGTCCACTAAGTTTGGATGGATTAGTCCACAGTGATATCCAATACAAAATTGAGATAGAAGGCATTATTACAATTCAGACCTCAATGATACCTTCTAAAATCGTAAGAGTAATTTAGTATTTACCTGGAAGGATTGCAGATCAATAAGGTTTAGTCTGAGAAAGAATCCACTCCTAATCTGGTAGAAGAACTAAAAGATAGATGTTAAGGAAACACAAAGTTTCAAAAGGTTAGTATGTTTTATTTCCTCAATTTTTGCAGAATATTACAGCATCATTATTTGCAGTATGTACACTTTATTACAAGATTGTTTGTATGTACACCTTTTCAGTTTTTTATTTACATGTGTATTTGAAAAATAAGCTTGAGTTTTTTTTTATATTAACCATCTAACTACCCACATTCCTGACTGGGGGGCCTGGAGCTTTACATCTATCTTACACTAAATTTAACTTCCACCAAAATAGAGCTTCGGTGGGATTCTATAATAGTTTAAATAAAATATTGAGAGCACCCCACCCCAACCATATAGTTTGTCACAAAGTGCATGTGTAATATATATATCCATGTTTTCATACTAAACAGTGTATCATGTATTACATGGTTCTGCCATTGTATTTAGGAGTCATCAAACTGAGGGGGTGGGGGTGTAACCAAGATACTTCTGTCATTGCTGACACTAGCTCAAAGGACAGGACAGAATTACACTGTGTGATGGGTGCCAACTGATGATATGCATGAAGCATTTCATATTTTCTATTTTTCTTCCATCACAGAAACATTCTTTATGTTATCTTTCACCCTACAAATGCTAAGCAAATTGCTTTAAAGCAATCAGAATAACAACGTGTGTGTGTGTGTGTGTGTGTGTGTGTGTGTGTATGTGTGTGGTGTGTGTGTGTATGTGTGTGTGTGTGTGGTCATGACTGGATCTGCAAAGTTTGCTAGCATGTTACAAAAGTATACTTCAAAACAGAGACTGCACCAGAATCTAACATTATCAAACTGTTAAACTACACTTTCAATGGAGAATGCCTGCAGCACAAAGCTTCCAGACAGCTTTTCAATTTTTCATGAGTCATCATTCTTTCAAATATAGTCTACAGAAGAAATGTGAGCTTGTATTTATGGAATATGTCTGCATCCCAACCTTTACAATGTCAGAATCAGAAGCAACATCTGAATAATTCATGACAACATCAATTTAAAATGCTGAGTTGGCCTTATCAAATAATCAAACAATAAAGCAACATTATGGAACTAAGCCCACCAATTGTTCACAAATTGTATTTTCAGAATTATCATTTAAGTTAATGTCAAACTGATATGGTCAACATTTAGTGCATCATACTACATCAAACGGAAAGAAAAATAGTAGGGTAAAAACTTGGGGAAATCTCATTTGTGATTATGTGAACTTGTTTTCATTTTACTTTCTATTATTATCTATCAAACTTTACTACACACTACATGATTCTAAATGAATAATATTTATTTGGACTAACATTTTTACCATATATGTTGGAAAACTCTGCAAGAGTTGGGAAATCAATAATTATTTAAGTTTTGGGACACTTGTTCTATGAACTTCTTCCATAGGCCATGCCTATTGGCTTAGAAGAACTAGTTAATTACCACTTCCAATTCCTTATTAGACAGACTAAACAATGGGCTATGTCTGCTGATCTAATGACCCAGCAAGTAAACATCCTTTTGGCAAAACAAAAATCTAATGTACCTTTTGTTGACAGTTGTAGCCACAATGGTGGAAGCAGCTTCTACCCAACTGTTTTAGTAACAATGTGATTGTATTTCATCCTTTTGAGAGAGAAAATATCCCATAAAACTTGTAATTTCAATGTTTGAGCACTATATTTATTCAAAACCACTTCCATACATTAAAATGGTAAATGAATAATAATAATAATAATGAGGACTTTGTATAGCGCATAATCTTTCGAAGCTCTAAGCGCTTTATACCATCAATAATGATATGACTACACTACAGAAGAACAAATGAACCAACGATAACAAACACAAAAAGAGGATCAATTGTGCTTGATATCACTCACCTGGATTACATAACTGCAGACCATTTTACAAAGCAAGCTTATCAAAAATTTTCTATCTCCCAAACATAGTAATGTCAGTTTTTGCTCTTATACTATAGTCTCAAAAAGAATCTTGCCAAAAACGACAGCATACTAGAGATGGTCTCTTGCTCATAGCTGAAATCATTAAGATACTTTACAAGTTATATTTACAGAGATAAGTTTTAATTTGTGTTCTGCAGACTAGTCATATGGCTTGCACACCAACTGAAATTATATTCATGGGCTTCTTCTGTTTTTGTAAGGCTATGGGTTTTCTTTTTTATTGGTTAATTAATTTTGGAAGATGTTGGGTGAAAAGAATATAGTTTTGTGCTTTAATGCATTTAAAAAGATACAAAATAAAAGTTTCAAATAATCTCCGAGTCATGACATTTAGTAGAAGAAATCAGAATCTCATCCAGAAAACTGTCCTGATTTAGCTACCAATTCTATGAAAAAAATCCAAAAGAATTAAAGCTGACAAGGACTCCTTTGAAAACTCCAGTTTGCTAGTAGCAGGAACTGGAGGCCTCATAGGAAGTCTTCCAAAGGAACTAGATCCACTGCTGCATACAGGTCTGAAGAAAAACGTGTAGAAGTGAGTAGACAACAAAACCTTCTCCAACAACAGTCTTACAAAGTGAGACAGTGTGTGGTTTACTTCTTTTGCTAGGAGGGAGTGGGGGTAAACATTCAATGCAGGGTCAGGAAACTCATAGCCACACAAAAACAATTTTAGGACAGAGTCAGACCTGCCTTCTTTGGTCTTAGGATTTGCCTGATGAGTTATGGTCTTCCAACAGTAATAGGTCCATTAGTAGGGCACATTCAAGAAAGTGATCAGCCAGTCATTAAACTACTGAATGATGGGAACACCAAATGACCTTGAGCAACCTCCTATTAGTCCTATCATAATGATAAAGTCTCTGTTAGCAAAAGCTGTGTGAATATAGCAAGCTGAAATTCAAAGACCTGCTCACCCAGACAAAAAGGGGGAATTTTCTTTGGATGAAAAGATTTGTGTGCTTGGAGGTCTGTAGAGTGAGCCTAGTTATTCATTGCTTCTGACTGAGGATAAAATCTCCATCTTGAAATGTTTTTCTTTAATAAATTCTAAACAGGTTGAAGGAGGTTGCCACAAAGATACTGATGCATGAGAGGATTGTAACCAGCACTAGAAAGCAGACTTCAAGTGACTTTATCAGGATGCAGGTCCAACCAGTATCATCTCCTCCTAGAATGCTCTCAAATCTTGAGTGGGAGGCTAAAGTGGCAATGTAGACACATGTATCTTGAAGATAGCCATTGGAACAAGGAGCTGCAACATGTTAAGAGTGGACTGATCAACCATTCTGCTGTCGTTCCCAATGTCATTGTGCAAGCTTCTGTTCTGAGTCCTACACCACAGACGAGAGGTGAAGCAGATTTACTCAAGAGTCCCTGAAAACTCAAAGCTGGAGTTAATTCTTGTGCTCAAAGACCAAAAAGGCTTCCAACAAACATCTAGGAGTTGAAGGTGGTAAATCTATCAAATGTCAAAACCTATTCATCTTCTGCTGCCTGACAACTGGAGTTGGAAGGAGACATATGAGAAAGAGGATGGACTGAAGCAATTGGGTCTTCATTAAATTCATTTGTGTCCACTACTATGGGAATTTCATCCTCCTCTGTCTCTAATTCAGAGCAAAAATATATGACTTCCTATATTGCAACAACTATTAATTCTCTGGAATTTTAACTCAATCAGAAGTCATGTAGAAACTCAGATATTTACCCATGTACCAACTAATGTAGGTACACATTTTGCACCGCATGAATTTGTAATGTTCCAAGTTGCTGCACATTAGGAGAAGTGGCAGCAACAAATTTAAAAGATGGACAGAGATTGGACATCAGACAACAAACTATGGGCAACAGTCTATCCCATAAGATCTTATGCTCTAGCATCAATAAAACTAAAAATAAGAAAAGCATGCAAATAATTTGTTCATGATCAATCTTTAAACACAAAATGAAATAACTAGAAAAAAAGAAGACTTCAACCATTGTATGAAAAGTGTTTGCAAATGCTAAGCAGCATAAATTTCAAACACGATTCTGCAGAGTGGTTTAAAGTGCTTTCCGTTACGGATCACTGCTGTCTCACCTCTGTCTGCATGGGTTCGAGTCTAAGATTCGGCTAATGTACTTATGTGAGAAAGCTGGCCAGTAGCTTCTTGTGAGTCAATGGTTCTTTCCGGGGTTTTTCCCAGGTTCTTCCTCCACCAATAATACTGGCCGCCATGTATTGCCTATCGTGTGCTGAAAAATGGCATTAAACCCTAAAACAACAACTAGAATATGGGTGGAAAAAGCCACAACTTTTAGGCTTTGATGTATATTAATTTTCTTGTATAAGAAGCACTGAACCCTAGACTGCAATATTTTAAAGTATGAAAATTTACACTTTAATGTTGCCTTGGCCCATAAATAATGTTTTATAATCCCAATCTTTCAGACACTTGATTGACTTTGCTTTCTCAATGAACTGAAAGAGAGGTGGGGATATAAAAATTTAATAATAAAGAAATACAAAAACAATGGTTTATGATAATTATCATACAATATCGTAAGCATGCATTCACATTGTTTACATTAACAGACATCATTGATCAAGTTCCATATGACAAACTTTGTAGAACTTTTAAAGTTATTATGTACAACAATATACATGTACATCTAAACAGTACTTTTTCTACTATTTAGTTATTCATTTTTAAAGCATTTCCTTCCAAGGTAGCATGAATACAGGCCAAATAAAATGAATAAGGATATGATTATATACTAAATACATTAGCATCTTTTGGAGTGATTTCCTTGTACATGGATAAGTTATCAAGCAACTTTATAATTTATTTTATTATTTACCTAAATAACACACTTAGATTATTACTATACAAATTTAAACAACAAATATAAATATTGTCTACTGCAATATAATTTATGCAACTTTAAATCGTTACATTTCTAAGAATAATATGATTAATTTTCAATCAAGATATCACTTAATCTGAAATATATTTCTTTGCCAAATACTGGATGTTTGTCAGAGGTTAGCAAGTTGTCATGTCACGCGATTTAGGAGGCGGAGTGATCTATCATCTCACGTAAGGTCAATTGTAATTATTGTTTTCAGAATATCTATAATCGTAGTTATAATCATCCTTTATTGGCAGTGTAATCACAAAGTGTAATCATGACTAGAAATGATTAGTCAAAAATCAATGATTATATTCTTAATCTTTGTAAGAATAATACAGGTTTCCATGAACAACAAACCATAAATGTGTTGTTTATAATTAGGAAAAAGTTGTTGTTGTAGTGTTTAATGCCATTTTTCAGCACACAATATGCTATACATGGCGACTAGTATTAATGGTGGAGGAAGAACCCGGGAAAACCCTCCGAAAGAACTACTGACCCACATGAAGCTACTGCAAGCTTTCTCACATACCGAAATTGGCAGAGTCTGAGACTCGAACCCACAAAGATGGAAGTGAGATGGCAGTGATCCATAACAGAAAGTGCTTTAGACCACTCTGGGCCCCCCAAGGAAAAGGTAATTTGAGGTAGCCAATATACACACTAATTTTCTAATATACTGCTTGAGAATGGAGCATTACTGGATATTCTCGCTATGAGTCCATCTACAAACTGAAAAGACCCAGATCTGCCTGTGCATAATGTGCAATGTCATAAATGTTTGCTGGCAAGTTCTTTCCTTATCAGTGCCATTTGTAAGGGATAGTTGGTATAACAAAACAACATATGGGGCCCCGAGTGGCAGAGTGGTCTAAAGCGCTGTCCGTTACGGACCAAAGCCATCTAACCTCTGTCTGAGTGTGTTCAAGTGTGTGTGTGTGTGACCCCCCCCCCTTACACATCAGTAACATGCACTGCATGTGCTTGCACAAATGTGTCAAATATACTAAGTTAAGAACTTGTCAGCAAACATTTACGACATTTTACATGTCTACATTTATAGTTTTTGGATGAATTGTGCACATAAATTCACTGTGTAATGTGCTTTTGACCAGAAAAAAGAAAAGAAAAAAAAAAAAGGATACAAACCATACTTTTGATAACAATCAACTGTAGACACCTTTACCAGACATCCATTAGTGTAGTTCTCTCAGTTACAGGAAAGTCTGAATGAAAGAGACCAATCAACTTTAGTGTATTTTGTTATCTTGTAAACTGGGGAAGCAGCTGATACAGAAATAAAATCCCACTCTTGTATATGTTTAATATGGAAAGCACTTAAGGATGACAAGCAATGTTGAATTTGTTACTTGCAATCATCATCATCATCATCATCATCATCATCATCATCATCATCATCAATTGTATTATTATTATTATTATTATTATTATTATTATTATTATTATTATTATTATTATATGTGCCTAAAACAATAACAAAAGTTTTTATTGGGTGTTAAAAAGTACAATTTAATAGACATATTCTATTTTGTTTGCCCATTGTTTCTGGAAAGAAAATGCAGTTGCTCAGTGGTTAGAGTGCCTGATTCACCACTACCAAAAAAGTGCAGGTTTGAATCCTGCCCAATTCAAGCCTTGTCAGCTATTATGGTGTGTTCCTGGATAAGACACTTGACTCCATCTGCCTCTGCATGACATAATCTTTCATGTGCTGATTTGCCATTAACCACCACACAAGCAAATTGTTTCTGGGAATGTAAATTTATTCGTCTCCCAAGAAAACATCATCAGCACTCAAAGATATATTAATCTGCAAGAAGAAGAAAAAAACTGAGAAACACAAATATATTATCTCTTTTTTCAAACATGAGGACAGTGAAGTATTTTATGTATGTTTACCTACAGGCCCACTACATTTAGAGTCTGTCATTTTGATTAGAACTGACAATGTCATCTTCAGAATATGCAGTGAACAAATAATTCCACTTTTTGTACAGTAATTAAAATAGAAGAAAAGCAACATGGGCCAGAAAGTGTGATGAAAAAAAGGATGTTATCAATTGCATTATTTGGTTTGCAGGGAGTTCCTAAGAGGTCTTCTAAGTCCCTAAAAAGGGCCACAAATTCCATTATGAAATTGGACACCTATCACAACAGATATTAAACATCTCAAAAGCAGCCATGTGTTCCAAATCTGCAACTAAATAACGATTCTAAAATAATCACTTTTTATCATGAGAGCATATTAGTGCTGGTCCTATTCCCAGTCATTGGGACCCCTGGTTTACAATATCTAAAGCTGGCTATGTCTCATAGCCCTTGAACCCATACAGTAAACTGAGACAGGCAAGGCAGTTGGAAACTGTTTGAAAGGGGAACAAGGTATTCAACTGACTGAAAATAATCAATTATTGATCTGCATGCCTGTCTGAGTTGGAAAGGCTGATCAACTTAATAATATTGCAGTGCTCAGTCTGTGAGGCTATAACAATGTCCCAGACAGTTCCTGATTATCACCTCAAGTCAAGCTTTATCAGCAGAAACTAGGGACCATGGTCACACTAGATGATGCAATGCTAGTAAGGCTTCAACTGAAGTTTATCATGAGAATATGTGGTGATATGCCTGGAGTTGTATAAATGATGTGCTGGGATGGAATTCCTATTTACATCATGACAATGTATTTAGTCGTGCATAACACAAACCCAATTAAGAACAAGATTTTCTATCATAATTTTCAAAAAAAATAAATAAATATGAAGTTTTCCTTTCTGATTTTAAACCTATTTTTTTTACAATAAAGATATCAATGTTTATTTGTTTGATACATGTCTTCTAAGTGACAGTTTCTGACATTTAATAGTATCACTTGACATGTACTTAACTATTGTAGTTTTTGTTTTATCATGTATGATTTTACAGCAAGGTTGTTGGCATAGATTGAAGTGTAATTTAACTACTTTAGTGCTAAGCAGTTTCAAAACTTTTTGTATTTTGTGATACACAAATAAAATGGCAAGCCAAATAACTATTTGATACATTTTTAGGCAGTCACCTCTACTGCTATCTAATATACCACATATAGTATACTGTTTTAGATAAAAGGTTGGGTCCAACTGCAAACACACACCCTGATCTGCCCTATTTTCTTACACCCAGATCTGCCAGCACACTATGTGATGGCAGATTTGGGTCCATGCAGTTTACAGATGGACCCAATTACATGTACATGTAAAAATTCACTCCATGGGATGCTGCAACCATCCACGTGGACTTATTTACATAAGTGACCCAACTGAGTAATAAGCATTAACAGGATTCAAAAAATATTTTTGTTCACAATGTATGCCTTAGACAATTACAATACTGATAATCTGTGGAAATGAAACAAATCATCTGTGACTAATACTACAGAGGATACCAATGAAAATATTTTTCAGATAAATGACAACATTCATTTAGCTATGCCTATCAATCAATCTTACAAAGACCTAGAAATTACCATCTATGACTGGGTGCACAACCTTTCTCACCAAGGGCCAGATTGCATTTTCTAAGAGCCCCCCCCCCCCTGTAAACACTAATTTCTTTAATATAATTATGGCCAGATTTCTGTGTTGTTTTAATTTGCCCTGAGGAAAGAACAGAACAAGTTCACAGGCAAGGAGTTGTGCACACTTGATATATGATGCACTGTTGATAGGGTCTTTATATTCTATTTACTATCTGTCCTAGTCACTGCTTTTTGTTGGTATTCACAAAGCATTGATGTACTGTATATACTTGCTTATACATTAAGTCATATGTCAAACAACAAAGATCCTCATCTGCCATATCATAATGTGCTTGCAGATTATGGTCTATATTGTTCATTGTTCCTAACAAAACTGCACAGATCCAGATCTGCATTATGAGAAGGCAGATTTGGGTTGTGCAGTTTGCAGTCAGACTCATAACCAAGTATAAATGGTAAGGATGGATTACAAAAAAGAATAAAATGGACACATAAACCCTAATCTGCTGGTCCATACACTATGATAGATGTGATGAACACTGCAACTGGGTGACACAGTCTTGTACATAGTTAATTAACACAATGTGGGGGGGGGGGGGCAGAGTGGCCGAGTGGTCTAAAGCGCTCACTGTTATGGATCACTGTCATCTTACCTCTGTCTGTGTGGGTTAAGAGTTTTGAATTCAGCCTATGTGGGTACGAGAAAGCTTGCTGGTAGCTTCTCATGGGTCAGTGGTTTTTTCCAGGGTTTTCACAGGTTCTTCCTCCACCGTTTATAATGTCCATCATGTATATCCTATTTTGTGCTGAAATTGGTGTTAAACTCTACAACAACAACAACAACACAATGTAGGGCTTTACTTGGAAATCAATTTGCCTAAAATTACAACAAAAAGCCTAGGTCTCTCTGTGATATGTAATTTATCTTAGCCTAAAGTTTCTTAACAGCCGATTTTTCTTCTGAATGTAACAAGAGCAAAACTTGTAATTAATATTAATTAATATCATGCTAACAATACTGAAACCTAACTTTAAGGTACTATCAAGTATGAATGGCAAAATAAATTATCCTGGTTTATTCCAAATGTAAAGGGCAAAAACATTACCTGAATAACCTCACAAACAAAAAGTAACAAAAATGCATATTTACTGATTTGCAACTTAGCATCAATGTAGCACACAAATTGGATCAGCCTAAAGTTTAGGCAAGTAGGTCACATACAATCTAGGCTAGCCAAGGAAAATTCATCTACTTTTGTTCCATATTCACCTTTGGCATAGGTAAATAACCTGTAAAGACTCCACTGTTCCTCAATCTGATTGGATGCAGCCCAAAGAAACTGTTATCTAATAAATAATTTCCTACATTCACTTAAGAAAACATCTGTGAATAATTTCCATTGAAAATGACATGCCACATAAAGTTTGTATCTTCAATTTAATCAATTTGCAAAAGCTTTTATTTCCAGCTAATGTATGTCAACATCATGGACATCACCATATTTAACAAAAGCGCACTGGTATACCAATTTACAATGGTATAATTTTCTGGTGGTATGTAAAAAGGTACATTTTAACTGTACTTGTATGTCTGAAGTTTCTGTCAGAAAGGAATGTCTGGAAATTCCTGAGGTATTTGTTTTCAACTTGAATGGTATTAAGAACATATTTCACTAAAATTATTCATGACACAATAGTTCAAACATTTATCTTTTCCACAAAATGGTTGTATCTGTCTCATTTTAATGGTAATTATTACTGACATAATTAAATTTATTCTCTCACTGCTTCAGTGACCTAAGTGGTTAGAGTGTCTGCCTCTGATGCGGGACGTTGTGGGTTCAAAACCTCGTAAAGTCATAACAAAGACTTTAAAAAATGCTATTTACTAGCAGCTGCCTTACTTGGTACTCTGCACTAATAAGCAGCATTAAGACTGGTAAGCCTTGTGTAAGAATAGTGAGACTGGGTGGGACATGATAATGCAAGACTGTGGCATGATGCCCAGTGCTAGAGATCACTATAAACAGCCACAGTGTCTGAGATATCATAGTAATGACTGAAATATTAAAGCTATGTTTAAAATCCAAATCACACACACATATTTATTATCATTTCATCACATTCTTATATGTGGAACTTAAGCCAAATGTGATGGTCAAATGAAATCTTGTGAAACATAATGGAGCCAAATCAAGTTTTTTAAAACAAAATAATGTTTTAAAGTTAAAAGACCTATCTGCAGAAAGAATTTTCTGCCACAAGTCAAACCATAAATCTGTTTTGCTTAAAGTCTGGTACCATTTCTTCAAAACTACCAACTGGTCTGCTGCTAAACTTGATTATCAATATAATGAATCTTCAAGGTAAAAATTTCAAATTAAAGAAAACAATCTGTTTTCTTAGCAATGTGTCAAATACAGTTGCTACATAAATAGAAAATTAGATAAGTACATATAGGATGGACATCAACTCTTACACCATTCTTACACAGTGGTCATTCTTGTTAAAAAAAATCTCTAAATTATATCATGAATCGAATTAATGAGATGATAATTTTTAAAAAAAAACTTTTTGTTGCATTAATTCTATTTCATTCTGTATGTATTAGAAAGCATAATCAATTTACAGGCATGCATAAGATGTAATTAGGTGAATAGAAGCGTAATGGTCAACATGTATGTTATCACATCATGTAACAAGTTTTTTAATTGGTCGATTGAATTCTCTTGTAAAAGCAGCCACTCTTTCAAAAAGAGTTGATTATTCAAAACAGCTCTTGTTTCGGTAAGATGGTCTGCTATATGTACTTCTATTTGGTATTAAAGTTAACTTACAATAGATGCAATCTGATACAAAATATTTGTTTACAACCAGTTTTCAGTTTAACAATTTTTCAGTCACATCGCTACAATGTCTGCAGTGATGTCTAGCACTGGGGCACCATGCCGCAGACATGTAGCATGATGTCCCACCCAGTCTCATTATCCTGACACCAGGCCGACCAGTCCTAACTCTAACCTCTTAATGCTGTGCGCCAAGCAAGGCAGCTATTAGTACCAATTTTGTAATTTTGTATGTCCTTGGTATGACTTGGCCGTGGATCAAAACCCACGACCTCCCGTATCCATGATGGATGCTCTAACCACTAGGCCACCGGAGCAGTCTGATGCTGAAATCATTATTGCTTTGCAGCATATGATGGTAATCATATATAGTATAAAAACAAATCAGTTGTACTACCTATGATAGGTATAATAAAATATAAAAAAGGAATAAAGTAGTACACAGAAAATACATACACCAAATCACACAGAAAATACATACACCAAATCACACAGAAAATACATACACCAAATCACACAGAAAATACATACACCAAATCACACAGAAAATACATACACCAAATCACACAGAAAATACATACACCAAATCACACAGAAAATACATACACCAAATCACACAGAAAATACATACACCAAATCACACAGAAAATACATACACCAAATCACACAGAAAATACATACACCAAATCACACAGAAAATACATACACCAAATCACACAGAAAATACATACACCAAATCACACAGAAAATACATACACCAAATCACACAGAAAATACATACACCAAATCACACAGAAAATACATACACCAAATCACACAGAAAATACATACACCAAATCACACAGAAAATACATACACCAAATCACACAGAAAATACATACACCAAATCACACAGAGCTGATACTTGCCTATAAACCAAAAAGCCTGAAATATCAGTGAAGTCCAAGTACATCAACTAATTTTCCTAACATTCATTACAGAATTAGGCTAGTAAAAATTTCAATGTATACAAAATTGTTTCAAAGATTAGTTGAGAACAGTCAATCTGGCAAGTGCCAAGCCTGCCAATAAATTCTGATGAAATGGCAATTTTTATGTAGAAGCTAACTATGTTCATTGAAGTAAATAAATATTTTCTAGATGAGTTTTTAAAAGAAAAATCATCCTCAGATCTTCAGTATAACTTCCTCACAAGGTTCTGTAAACATATTTATCAAAAATAAAAAATGCAAACAGCATAGATCCAGATCTGCCATTACAAAATGTGCTGACAATGCCAAATTCCAACAGCTCAGATCCTGATCTGCCATTACAAAATGTGCTGACAAATCCCAATGTGAACAGCATAGAATCAGATCTGCCATTAAAATGTGCTGACATATTTAAGTAGGGGTATACAATTTTCACTTAAAATTGTAAGCAAAACAAAATAGATCTGTTATATTATGTGATGGAACAGGTCATTAAATCTAGTTAAACTGCAAACAACACATATCATGATCTACCATAGCATAATGTGCTTACAGACCAGTGTCTATGCTGTCTGTTCTATTGATTACTCCTAACACACTGCATAGACCCAGGTCTGCCAGTGCATTATGAGATGGGAGATCTGTGTCTGAGCAGCTTGCAGCTGGACTCACTTTATAAACAAGTAGGTAATTACAGTAGGTCTCCTCTTGCTTGTGGTTAGTGTACATCATGCCCAAAAAACAAAGTAATCAGGAGTGGTCAAAGAGAATATGGTAGACAAAAGAATATATTACGGTACTTCTGAAATTAATGAAGTCTTCACACAGCACAAGTAAAACAACCAATATATTATTTCTGAATTTACCGAGGTCATGACACAGCAAAAATAAGACTGCGCAGACCCAGATCTGCCAGTTCATTTTGCGATGGGATATTTGGGTCTGTGCAGCTGGATTCACCTTGTAAGCAAGTATCAATACAATTCTTGCAACTGCTAAAAGTATTACCTGGTAAAAAATTACTAACCTCTGATCTCTATAGAAAGTCATTCGACATGTGATTACTCTTTTCCAAATAATATGTTGATACAAGAGTTTACAAAAACTATCATACATTTACAGAGTCTTTTTAAGAAGAACAACAAAATTAAGGTAAAAGTCCTCATTCCAATGTTTAAATGGGTTAGAATTGTTGGAATACTGAACGAATTTCTAAAGAAACGTGTATATATCCCTCAACCTGGAGTGGTTCCTGCATTTGTACAGACCTTACGGAGTTAAGAACTCTTTTCCTTTTTTATCCTTCTTCTTTTCTTATATAAAACCAATCATGTTGCAATTTTAACTTTTAAATCTAGTTGGCTAAGTGGTATGGTTCTTGACAGCGCTTTCAACACATTATTGGCAATATCACAGAGGAAATAGAACCCATGTACCCTTTCCCAAGGACACACACACAGACCCTTAGATTAGAGTCTGCTGTTCTTCCAACATAACTAATGCACATTTGGCAGTCATGAGATGAATTAATTAATTCTTGAGACCGACTCTTTGTCTGCAGAGACCTGCACAACTCATTGTCAATTTGCAATTCATTGATTATGGCAAATGACTGCTTACTGCAATAATGAGAAGTGATAAGTATTTAGGTAAGTATTTAACTTTAAACACTTTATGTCAAGAAGCACCTAAAATATCTCTACGTGGCATAATTATTCAATTTTCTTGTGTCTGCTTTAAGACATTCTGCCAATTTAATGTCAAGCAAAGAGCATCCAACTTCCTGCCTAACTTTATCTATGATGTCTGCAGTGTTCCAGTTCATAGTGATGCTTTATGTACTCAGGCATCATAATGAGGACATGTAGCATCATGTCCAGTCACATTATCCTGATCAAGCCAATCAGCCTTAACACTAACCTTAAGTACCATTTTCATAAGTCTTTGTTATGACTTGGCCAGGATTAAAACCAGTGACCTTCCATATCCAAGGCAGATGCCCTGAAGACTTTTTGGACACCAAAATAGTCACAAGGAAACAAGTTTTTGCCTTATTTTTCCCACATTGATATCTGCAAATTCAGTTTGATGATACCCTCTAGACAAGTCAAGACAGAAGTTCTTCCATCAGTTACAGGAGTTCCTCCATCTTGTAGGAGGAGTTTCTGTTCAAGTAAAGAGAAAGAACTCCTGTTTTCTTACAGGTCGTGTGCAGGTGACAAACTTTTAGTTCTTGTAACCGATGCAAGTGCATTCTGTTTAAGCTAACTTTGATCAGTAAGTAAATAAACAAGAATCCCTTGAAGGAACTGATGCTCTATTGTCTAAAAAGAATTTCAAGGCATCAAAGACAAGACACTTTCTTCTTTTCACATGCTCATTATTGTAGCAGCATGGTCTAAAGCACTCATTGTTAAAGAAATCATTCCTCTCCATCTGTGTGGGTTCAAGTCACAAGCTTTGTCAATGTAGAAAAGCCAAAAAGCTTGCCAGTCACTTTCTATGGGTCAATGGTTCTTTCTGGAAATTTTCCACAAGATCTTGCTCCACCAATTATATTGGCCACCATGTTAAGCCTATATTGTGATGAAAAATGACAGTTATATCTGAAGTCAGATTAGCATATTTCATGTAGGACCAATCAGATATCATCTTTAGTTTGCTGCTGAAAACCCTAACTCAAAATGACTTTAAACTTAGGAAGTGTAACAAAAACAAGATTGGTTGTTATACTGGATGTCACATCAGCACCATCTGCATTCAGTACAAACCACAAGTCTTCTGGTGAATACAGAATGCTGACATGACTTTCCATCTGGAAACAGTAGCAATACAATTTTTAAGATGGCTGCTATGATGGCCATATGGGATATGAGATCATCCGTTTTTAATTTAGACCAACTGGACTCCATAACAAGCCTTCAGGTGAAAAATGATATGATTTGCTTGTTCATGAGTAATCACAACAAGATTTTCAAGAAGGCTTCTGTGATAACCATAAAGGAGGTCTTATCAGCGCCATTTTCATTTAGGAACAAAAAGACATCACAAGACTATAGATGTTTCTCTGAAATAGCAACAGCATGATTCTGAAGATTTGATAGCTATAATGCATGTCAGATCTGCAACATTTAGGACCCTAAATAACATTAAGCCTTTCAGGAAAAACTTAATCTTACCCAATACAAAATATACCAATACAATCTGAGCACTTAGACTGACCATATGAATAGTGTTGTCCGATTATCGATTACAATCGATCATCAGTTGGTTGAGCAAACCAATAAGATAATCGACAGTGAACTCCATAATCAATAGTGTGTAATGGGAGACTACTTTTTAGGTGTATGCAAAGCACAAAGGTTAGTAAAACTCCCAGCCACTAAAGTTGACCTGAAATTTATTAATTCCATTCACAACTACAAATATAAAAACCTTATGAAACACATTTTGTTGATTTGTTTCAGTTAAATTGCAACATCTTTTGTAGTATTTACAATGACAAACAAGAAAAACATATCCTTTTATACTTTATATTACAGACACATTACATATGAAAAAAAAGAATTTTTGGGGATTATAGCAGTATTTCAGTTACATTTGACTGATCAGCCATAAAAAATTGCATTCATTTAACAAAGTTGTTGAACAAAAATTACACGCAATGTAATATTATTGTCAGGTTAAAGTATACATGTCATTAATTTAAAAGAGATTACTCCTGTACATTTATAAACATATTGAACTCTTGATCAAAGATATAAATGTTTAACAAAAATTAAAATTTGCTATTAGTAACCAATTATAATCAATGATCAGTTGGTTAAGGGGAACCGATTATCAATTATGAATTTCTGACCAATTCCCATTACTACATACAACTATGTCCAGGGCAAGTACCCAAATGATCCAAAAGCAACTCTATCTCAAATTAATGAAGAGTCCTGCAACCTCCAGAAACTCCAGTACGAGTCTGAAATCACACTGAACCAACATGGTACATAAGAAAGTTTGCAATTAATTCACATGGGTCAGTGGTTCTTGCTAGGGTATTTCCAGGTTCTTCCACCACCAAAATATACTGGCCACTTGTAGCCGATCAAATACTGAAACATGGCATTAAACGCACAAAAACTAAGACATACTGCCTTTCTGAACACCAAACTCGTAAGAACAGCAACCCTATGATTCATTCATTCATCCACACAAATCAAGTTGGTTGCTGCCATGGACAAATAGTCATCGGCATCTTTGTAAATTCAAGTTAATTGTTGAGGACACAGTCAAATGTACATATTTTCACCATTTCAAATGTAGCCATCACACTAAACTGAATAAAAAGCACACAATAATTATGAGATAGTGTGCGAATATGATTGGAACTTTACATTATATGCTAAATGCCCTTTAACAACAATTGTACAGAAAACCTTGACCATTACCAATTAAACTAGGCCAAAATGGTCAATATACCTTAACCTGGATTTCGGCCAGAGAGATAAGTAAACAGTAGTATAAATATCTAATCTTCCATCTGTATATTTAAGTACTATGTCTAGACAAGGTGAATACTAAGTAAAGTGTGACAAAGACTAACACATGTCACTGAACACCTTATCCTGTTCTCATTAACAGCCCTGTGTCAAGAAGGATATAACCAAATGCAATATTTACCTGTGTACAATGAAGGTTCAACAGCAGACAATAAAGAATTGGATTTGCCACAGCACCATTCACTGGATCAGTCTAATATGATCTTTGAAATAAAAAGTATAACCAATTGTGTATTGTTTTGCTGGCACATCTTGCAACAGAGACATATCACTGCTGTTTACCCATAGTGGGGGTTGGAGGGGGAATGATTAGAATTTTTAACATAGATTTAACCACTTTTCAGTCATATCGCTACAATGACTGCAGTGTGGCAGTCTATATATAGTGATGTTAGCACTGAGGCATCATGATGCAGACATGTAGATGATGTTCCACACAGTCACATTATCCTGACATCAGGCCAACCAGTCCAAGCACTAACCTATTAATGCTGAGTGCCTAACATACAGCTTTTATTATCATTTTTTTGGAAAGACTTTGGTATGACTCAGCCAGGGTTCAAACCCACGACCTCCTGCTTGTGAGGCAGATGCTCTAAGCACTAGGCCACTAGATCAGTCAGGGTTTGGATTGGTTTTGTTGGGGTTTAATGTCACTTTTCAGTGCATAATAGGCTATACATCTATGGCAGCCAGTATATTTTGGTGGAAAAGAAGCTTAAGAAGAACTTTTTTAATTGTGTGTGGTCTATACTAACTACAGAATAAAATTATTTTAAATTTACAGAAATATAAAGTTGCTCAAAAATACAACTTGAAGGAATTTTATAAGGGTCTGTTGGGATAAAAGAAAATTTTTTTTTTTTTTTGGCTAATTTTAGAATGTATATTAGCAAATTGTTTTGTTTATGATGAACAAGTTCCTTGACTGACAAAATAAGTAAACTGTTTGATTTGTTCTTTTAGATACACGGAGTGGCAGCTGTCTAAAAACACCCACCTTTACAGGCCACTCGCACATCTCACCTCTGTCCAAGTGAGTTCAAGTCACAGCCCAACGCGTAGATGAGAAACTTTGCCAGCAGCTTCCCATGGGTCAATGGTAGTGATTCTTTCTTGGGTCTTCCCAGGTTTTACTTCCATCATTACATATACTTGTTACGATGTAATAAAGCCTATCATGTACTGATAAATGGCATCCACAACCACATAACCAAACCATTTAGATATATGTATGAGAAAAATAGGCTTGGAAACACAGAACAGAACAGAAACTAAATCATATATATTACCATTTTCTTCCCTTAAAACTCACCTTTCCAATCAATTATTGTGTGAACGGGCAAATTTATGTCTATCTAACAAGAATACATTTGTTGAGACCAGAGAACCGTTAATTAGATTTCTAGAGAATAGACGTGAATCAATCGTCATACTGCCATGTTCAGAATGTCCTTTCGAGGGAGAATGCTATTCTTAATGTAGCATTTGTTTAGACAGTAGCCAGATGGATTATTAGGGTCAAGGTAAACGTTATTTTCATGTTAAAGCTGTCACAATTAAAAAATCGCAGAAACTCTATCAAACTACCAGGTTAAGCTAACCCCGATTTTGGCACCTCTGAGAAAAGGCTGCAGAGAGATTTCACCGATTGTTTATGCTAATTAAGGGACGTGTTTCCCACTCAAAATTTCCTAGGTTATGATATCGCCTCATCACAAATTTTAATCAGTCGAAGCTTTTCTGCATGAAACACCAATGTAGGCTCTGGGGCATCTGCAAGAAATTCCCTCGTAAAAACTGTTGTCAAAGTAAACTGATGCACTAATTTGACTGGACATTGATCACAAAGGTAGTGTTACAATTCCATGTAATTTGTTGATGCCATATATAATGCTTTGCTGAATTTATTTGTATTTGCATGAATTTGTTCTAATATATTCGTATAATAATTTGCTTTATGAAGTATAACAGTATTGAGTTTATGCATAGGAAGTCATACATTAATCTTTTGAGAAGTTTGACAAAATTGTTTTAATTTGTTGTCATGTTTGCATAAAAATTAGGTTCGATAAATTTAATGCTAACCGAAGAACCAATTGTTCACTCGATCCTATGATGAACTAAATCTATCGGTAAACAGATCAGCTCTATAAAGGAGTGTATAAAAGAGACTTAATGATCAATTACATATTTTATGGGTCAATAAAAGAGACTCTTTCATGATAAATTACCTATGTTTTGTGTGTACAAAAGAGAATCTTTCATTATCAATTACATGTACCTATTTTATGGGTATATAAAAGGTACTAATTATCAATTATATACCTTATGGTCTTAAAAAAGAGATTCATATCAATTACCTACTTTATTGGTGTATAAAAGAGATTTATTAAATACTTATTTTATGTATGTGCAAAAGAGACTCCTTCATTATCAATTACCCATTTTATATCAGAGATTCTTTCCTTTTCAATTACATACTTTATGTGTTAAAAAAGACCCTCTCATTATCAATTACCTACTTGATGGGTGTATAAAAAAAGACTTTTTTTTAATTACCTATTTTATTGGTATAAAAAAAAATACTTTTATTATAAATTACCTACTTGATAGGTGTATAAAAGAGACTTTTATTAGTAATTACCTACGTTTTGGGTGTATAAAAGAGACTTTCATAATCAATGACCTAACTGCTATAAACAGTGATTCTGCCCACCCCACCCACCCCCCAAAAAAACTCCATGGCTTTTAACACGAGTTTTTGGCAAGCAGAAACGATCATAGTAGTAGTCACTAACTATGAAGTGGTATTCATACTATAAACATTTCCTTTATAGGTCAATATACTACATGTAGTTTCACATGATACCTCTGAGTGTGACCTAATTGTGGAGTATGGGAGACTGATAAAGCAGACATGTCAAGAGGTCCAAAAGGGCAATTTTTTTTTAAAAGTCTGGGTCAGTTTTGAAGTCATCAACTTATAAACCACGTGAATGACCCAGAATGCTGCCCAAACCAGCGATTTCAAGCAATATGGCTTTCTAATGAAATAACCTTCATCCACAACTACTGATATGAATCTCAATTTCTTTGTAATCTTGTAAATATACTCCTTCCAGACTATTTCAATGATTCAAATCAATATTCTTGAATAATGGATCCCTTCACATGCATTTTTTTTCAGCACATTTAACCATGGATGGCAAGATGTTACATGTGCATGCACTTGACTAAAGTAATTGACAAAATTATCATCATAGAAAAAAAATCTATGAAACAAAAATGTTTTTTAATGGCACATTTACTAGATTATTAGCAAAATCATCCCAAGTAATGGGAGATAAGTGCATTTCCAAAGGACAAAAATTAGGTCAACGACTTGGGGTGGACTGGGCAGTTAGTTCCTCTTGATTACA
This sequence comes from Unio delphinus, assembly GCA_029339505.1. NCBI lineage: Eukaryota > Metazoa > Mollusca > Bivalvia > Unionida > Unionidae > Unio > Unio delphinus. Next base: position 7,401,894 of record JAQISU010001238.1, read on the forward strand.
TGTACAAATCCAACCACACAAACATGCCCAACACCGCCTGCTTAAATTTCAAGGCTTTTCAAAATATATACATAATGTGATTTTAAAATCTTTGCATATTATTAAACCTTTCCAAAAATATCTTTGAAAGGGATGAAACTTCTTTTGTAAATAAAGGGCAAGTACACTTGGCAAAAGTAACAATACAAATAATAACTAATAACAAATGGGATTTAAAATATCAAGAGGATAAGTCTGTATCATTATGGGCAATTAAACACTATAAACAACAATATCTAAAGCCTACTACTTGCACTGTACACTGGTCTATTTGAGCTAAACCAATGATGTTGATGATATCAGTGGTGCAACAACTTAGTCTATTTGAGCTAAACCAATGATGTTGATGATATCAGTGGTGCAACAACTTAGTCTATTTGAGCTAAACCAATGATGTTGATGATATCAGTGGTGCAACAACTTAGTCTATTTGAGCTAAACCAATGATGTTGATGATATCAGTGGTGCAACAACTTGGTCTATTTGAGCTAAACCAATGATGTTGATGATATCAGTGGTGCAACAACTTAGTCTATTTGAGCTAAACCAATGATGTTGATGATATCAGTGGTGCAACAACTTGGTCTATTTGAGCTAAACCAATGATGTTGATGATATCAGTGGTGCAACAACTTAGTCTATTTGAGCTAAACCAATGATGTTGATGATATCAGTGGTGCAACAACTTGGTCTATTTGAGCTAAACCAATGATGTTGATGATATCAGTGGTGCAACAACTTAGTCTATTTGAGCTAAACCAATGATGTTGATGATATCAGTGGTGCAACAACTTGGTCTATTTGAGCTAAACCAATGATGTTGATGATATCAGTGGTGCAACAACTTGGTCTATTTGAACTAAACCAATGATGTTGATGATATCAGTGGTGCAACAACTTGGTCAATTTGAACTAAACCAATGATGCTGATGACATCAGTGGTGCAACAACTTGGTCTATTTGAGCTAAACCAATGATGTTGATGATATCAGTGGTGCAACAACTTGGTCTATTTGAGCTAAACCAATGATGCTGATGATATCAGTGGTGCAACAACTTTGTCTATTTGAGCTAAACCAATGATGCTGATGACATCAGTGGTGCAACAACTTGGTCTATTTGAGCTAAACTAATGATGTTGATGATATCAATGGTGCAACAACTGATCAAGCATCCCCCTCATCTGCAGGGTAGTGGTAATAAATTTCCATCAAACAAGTTTTATTACTGGGAATGGGCCCTAAAGTTAAGTTTTACTAGGAAGGGGGGAGAGGGAGCAAAATTTACTTTTACAGCACTTTGAAGATACTGATGTCTATAACAAATAAATATTAATAAAAATTTTGAAGGGTTAACTCAAATGATAAATGTCAATTTTCCCTTGAGATCAAAAAAAAATAAAAGTGAAAACCTCTTTCTCTCTCTTTCTTTCTTTCTTAAATACATATATATCACCATAATAAGCTAAATTACTTTGTTACATAATGACCTTGACATGCATGAAAATGATATGGTCACAATGGCAAATATTTTGATTCCATGTCTAAATGTGGATCTGCCTCTATACAGATGATTATATGCCAAAGTATGGATTCTCCTCCCCACATGATTCAATGCCAAATATTGTGGATTCTCCTCCATAACTATTCTATGCCAAATTGCAGATTCTGCTCCATAAACATTCTATGCCAAATTGCGGATTTTCCTCCAAAAACATTCTATGCCAAAATTGCGGATTCTCCTCCAAAAACATTCTATGCCAAATATTGTGAATTCTCCTCCAAAAACATTCAATGCCAAATATTGTGGATTCTCCTCCAAAAACATTCTATGCCAAATTGTGGATTCTCCTCATAAAGATGATCAGTATACATTTTGCTTCCTTTCTTCAATAAATTCCCAACTTCTTCAAAGATTTTGGCCATAAATGGTATGATCTTCACATTTTGGTATCATTATTTCCTTACTGATTGACATCCTCCAAAAGATCCTTTGTAGTAATCCACTGTACTAAAGAGATCTCCATGGATAACATGTATAACACTGAAGTAACCCTAATCATCAGAGAAGTATTGAAGAAAAAAATTCTAGTATTAAAGAATGATCTTCTAAGCTAAATTTCTGTTCCTGTGACAGTACAAACCAGCAAGAAATGATTCTGAATGTTCTATTCAACATATCTCAAACTTTTCAATATTTTTAATTTTTTATTTTTTTTTGGAGAGGACTCCTTACCCTGATCTTTGCAGACCATTTTTAAGGTAAGGGATCTCCCTTGATCTTAGTAGGATGTTATGCTATAATTTGATTGTGTGATATGTTTTTTTTTTTATTTTTTTTTCTTTTATTTTTTTTAAATTATATTTGGGTACATTTTTTTTTTCTTTCTTTTTTTTTTTTTTTTTTTGTTTTTTTTTTTCAACTGATTAAATTATGATTTATTCCAGTGTTTCGTCATATGCCAGTTTACATCGTTTTTGTTCTTGTCTTTCCTGTCTTCTTTTTTCTCTTCGTCTTATTATTTGTGGTTTTTCCTTTTCATTTTCCTCTCGAGCTCTTCTGTACATTTCTTCTCTCATCATTTTTTCAATTTCGTCATCTAATGCCGTTTTTCTTTTTGTTTGATCTTGGATGGACTCGTTTTCTTCTAATTTCTGTACTGTGATCCTTTTTTCTTTCTTTTTTGATTTATTCCGAGTTTCCTGGTGTTCTGCCTGTTGTTTTGTCTGTTGTTTTAGTGTCTGTTGTTGTGGTTGTTTTACCGTTGGACCTATTTCATCTCTCATCATATTTCCAGTTCTTCTTATTGTTTGGTCTGGATTGGAGTTGGTGTCTTCTAATGTCTGTATTGTGGCCTCTATTTCTTCTGGGTTTTGACTTTTTCCTTCCTTTTTGATTGTTTCTGAGTTTCCTGATGTTCCTTCTGTTGTTTTAGTCGCTGTTGCTGTGGTTGTTTTATCCCTGAATCTCTTACTGGTGTTGGTTTCTCATATCTATTTATGATTTGTTCTTTATTTATATTTGTAGGGACTGTTTGTTTTATAGCTGATGTCACTTGTTCTGCCTGCCTTGAGATTGTTGTTGTTATTTGTATATCCGGTGTTTCTGGTGTTATTTGTGGCCTTCTAATGCATTTTTGGGGTGTATGACCCGTTTCTCCACATTTATTACATTTCCTGTGGTGTATGCATCCTTTATACCAGGTTGTTGCCAGGAAGCCATATATAAAGCATTTTCTTTTAATTCTGGGTAGTTTTGTTCTCTCTATTTCCAGTATCCTCGTTTCATTGAAAACATTAAATCCTGGTATTTGTCCGAGTCTTGAATTTTCCACCTTTAATCCATATTTCTCTTCAAAACGTTGTACGACAATTTTTGTGGGTACTTCTATCGGTATACCTGTTATGTGGAGTTCTGCTGTTTGTTTTTTAATCCTCCTCAAAATGGGATCAGGATTCTTAATTATAGCTCTATGTCCACAGATTATCATTTCTCCATGTGGTAGTACCGGTGTTTCTTCTTTGTACCGTACGTGATAGCCATTTTTTGCATAATAGATGGAGTACAGATTGGCTGATACCCTCGTATCAGTAATCTGTAAATGTACTAGTATTGATGTTGGACTTGGTCTTACTGCTCCATTCAAGTCTGGGAATAAAATTTCATGTGTCCCATGTTTGTAGCTGCATTCAATATATTCTCCACCATTGAATTCGATTCGCCTTGTTTTGAAGTACTTCTGTAAATCTAGCATGGTTCTCTTAGCCGACATTTTTTCCCGTGCTAGTTCGTCTTACTTGTTTATTTTGACGTCTGAAATCAACTCACTTTGTAACCGTTTCCGTCTTGTTTCTTTGAATAATATTTTTAAATACATCGAATTTTACCCCCAAAATGCACATGACAGTTTGCAATATCTGTAACAATTGTGCACAAGTCTTTGCAAAAGGGCTTCAGGCAAACAACACTGTAAAAGTACAAAACAATTTTCACACATCACAGGACTAAAACAACTTCACATAAATCGCATAATAAAATTTTAACTTCATGATACTGGGCTTTACATCTATGGATAACATCTACATGGAACTAATATATGGGTGTTTACTGCTGGCCTGCAATCTGAATACAAGGTGTCTAGACAAACCTCAGGCTTTCATTAGTTATCAGTGAATGTGTAGACAAGCCAATATTTAGGGATTACAGTTATCACAGTAGTGAAGACAAATACCATACAGCTATGGCTTAGTGTCAATGGCTCAAGATTAATTCCAAAATAGCCTGTCTGCCTGCTCCTGCTGCTGCTGCTGATGTATAATTGTATATGACATCTTCACTGATGCATATTAAATGACAGCCATTTAACCAATTGTTGTGGAATAAGTATTTTGTCTCATTTATTGGGTAGGGGTAGGTAGAAAAAAAATGTATACACTAGTACATTTTAACATCCCATGAAAGTGTCAACATACATGTACATCATATACCAGCCTTTGATTCATAAATATCACTTTATGTGAAATAATCTTTGTTCCATAACTTGATTCATTTCTGGCAGTCTCTAATTTCACAGATAATAGCTTTATGTAAGAACAAATTTACATCCAATTTTTAGTGTTACAGGTGTCACTGTCAAAATTAACACAATCTCTGAAATCATTACCAGACCAAAGTAGGCATCATAAACAACATAATGGGGTACATTGTCAGCAGTATAACTATCAGTGATAATAACATCAATCTGTTCACAAAGCTATGTCTTAAAATACTGTTTGCAACATACCAGCAATATGTGGTTCATGCCATGCATAACAAATCATATTGACTGCTGAATGTACACTTATTTCAGCTAAATTTTTGGGTCAAGACTAGTGAGGAATCCTTGTATTAATTAAGCATATCAATATTCTATTCCTATTTTTTTACTTGTATTTTAGCAGACAGATTTTCCACAATTGTCACAATAGTCTGAATTCAAAATCAGCACAGGAAAGAATTACTTCCTGCTGTACTAGTTCAAGAAATTTTGTTTTGTTTTTTTATGGTTTAACGCCATTTTTCAGCACAATATATAGGCTATACATGGCGGCCAGTATTAGTGGTGGAGGAAGAAACCGGAAAAACCCCGGAAAGAACCACCTACCCACGAGAAGCTACTGGCAAGCTTTCTCACTTAACTACATTAGCCGAATCTTAGACTCGAACCCACGCAGACAGAGGTGAGATGGCAGTGGTCCGTAACGGACAGCGCTTTAGACCACTCGGCCACTCGGGGCCCCAGTTCAAGAAATATCTGTTGTGCACTAATCACCGACTTTCATTTAAATGACCATACTCTCTATTCTTGCTCAAAAGCCTTATAAGCCTGTCAAAATGCAAACAACACAGAGCCTGATCTGCCATCCCATAATGCATTGGCAGATTAGGGTATGTGCTGATCAATGTACTCAATACTCCAAACAACTGCATAGACCCAAATGTGACAGCACATTATGCAAAGGCAAATCTGGGTCTACGCAAACTGTAGTTAAACCTGACTTATCAGGGAGTATAAAATGGTAATCCTTAACAATTTCTTTCATCAATTTTATTTCAAGATTCAGTTCTGCATCAATCCTGCTGCTTTTGACTACAATCTGAATAATATCCCTGGTTTTGGCAAGACATTATTAGGACAAATTAATTATTATTAAATCATCAATCATTTTTAATTGACAGAACTTGGTGATCAATAATGTAATTGTATCCAATTCATGACACAAACAAGTTGTCTTTTAATAATCTTTTGATTTTTTAAGGCCTGACTTTTAGCACAATATCAAGAGGATGACTCATTATAATAGGTTTATTTTAACTGAACAGCACATCAGGCCAGTTTATATATGAATTGCCATTCATAATTCAAAGAAGTTAGAAACTAAAAGATTTTTGTTCAAAAAAGAAGGTTAACCAAAATAAAACTTGCATAATAAAATGATACAACAATGAAAATGTTTTATAAGTTATGCACAAAAAAGTGTGTGGTGTGTGAGTGTGTGCATGCATATGTGTTTACCACAGCGTGCCAATAAAATGCCAAGTTCAAAAAAATAAAAAAAATAAAGGCCACAAAATCTTTGGAAGATAAAGCCTTCAAAACACATGTATACTTCAGCATAACAAGGTAAAATATAAAACCAAAATGTTAACATTCTGTAAAATGTATAGAAAACAGATACAGAAAACACGTAAATCCTTAAAACTTCATTGAACTTGGTTAAACAAATTAGATACTACAAAATTGATAACACTGATAGAGAAATATTTGTTATAATACCAGCCTATTTCATTAAAGAAACCCAATCAATTATAAATTAAAATGTTACATTCTAAACTATTATAAATGACAGGAAAAATATTTTTTTAATTTAAAAAAAAACAACATAAATCCCTAAATATAATTGTGTAAAATGTCATTTTTGGGATGTCAATATCAACAAGGACATTCTCTTGAAAATGCACACTTCAATGCTTCTGCATGAAATAAATTCATGTTAACAAGGTTAAAATAATTCATATTCATGACTCCATTTTTCCAGATGAATTCTCTCCCTGACAGCATGTTTGCACTCTCTGACATGAGTAAGATGACAAACATACCATTACTGCCAGTACTAATATCTTACAGCATTTTATACTACACCATATTTACCCACATTTAATCTATACCCAGCTACAAACACCTGGGAGTGATCAAAGAATATTGGGGGTGGGAAGGGGTAGGGCATAAACAAGTAGGCAAGTGAGGGGACTGTGAAGCTCATGAATAATTTTAACCATAGGAAGTGCTCTAGTTATTTCATGATCATTGAGTGGGGGGTGAGGGAATGGCACATGTATGCTGCCCCCAACCGAGCCCAATCCACCCATAGACTCAGATCTTAACACTATTGGATAATATCTGAAGATCTTGGTTTCTCTTTAGACTAATTTGGGGCTGTGCTGTTGTATGTGAGAGTTATAATAAATACAGTGTCCATTACTAAAACATATTCAGCTAAATTCTCATTCAATGGATGAATTCAATCTGTGTACAAAGCTGCATTAATTGTGCAAGGTGTGAAAGCAATTACTGTGAATATTCAATATCCAAATATCCATCAATAAATCTTAATAACTGTATTGAATCATGCTCAGTCAAGTACAAAATCATAATTGCAAATATAAAGTGGTATTAAAAGTCATGCAGTGGAAGATATCACTGCATGAATCTAAGGACATATCAGGTAGCATCATTAGGAGAATTGGGATTTGCAACAAGGATTTCATATGCATGTTTAATGTACCACACACCACAGACAACCCTTTGGAACATTGCAGGAGATATATCGCCTACACAAAATAATGGCATAGCTCCTCTGGAATAAAGCTGATATTGCTTGCATATGCTCTGGAAATGCAGGCCAGAAGAGATAAGAAATGTCCACGCTATTTCCTTCCTTCAAACACTAGATGTAAAAAAGTTAAAATAAAAAACGAATAAAAAAAAACACATTTTTTCTGAATAAATAAATAATAAAAAAAACGTTCCAGTAGTTTTTGGGCAAGACAAAAATCAATATTTTACTTATTTACAGCCTACATACCAGTTTTAAAGTTTCAGTGATACAAATATGAAAAAATATTAAAAGTTTTAAACCGTAGTCCAGATAACATTGAATTTTTTTTCACTCAGTCGTTATTACCATCTGACTGATCTGACCACTCTATGGTTTCTTCCATATAATTTATTTTGTCCAGCTTTTCGCAAACGCAAAAAAAAAAAACGGTTATAAAAATGCATTTTTCGAGGTAAAATAAAAAACAAAAAAGTATTTTTCATCTATGCTTAAAACTCTTATAAAAATTGGTTTCTGAGTTGTTGTTAATATATATATATATAACACAAATTTTAATGATGTAATACTTATTTCTTGCTGTACTTTTTAAGAAGGTAAATTCCCTAACTGTATGAATACAAATTCATCATTCTATCTGCGTGAACCAGAAGATTTCAGAGCACTTGATAGTCTTTGGGACATCCTCCCATTCTTATTCATGACTTGCTGTACTAATTCAGTTCCATAGTAACCTAGGCAAACAACATGATATTAAAAATTCAATAACTTAAAATGTTTGAGTACTCATGATCAAACCTATATGTATCAGGATAGATGAAACCTGGATGTCAGCTTCTATATAGAGGAAAGGATATGAGCCATGACATTTTCTGGATGTGCATGTGTCTGAAACATGTGCTTTCAATTCCACAAGAAAAGAGTCAGGTGCTAATTTTATTAATGAGTGTTAAAAACTCAAGACTGACATTCCATCAATAAACTAGAATAAGCTCTCAAAACATTCTTTTTCCTAAAACATAATATATATTATTAACCAATCCTGGTCAGCCAAACCCATATATACTCTATTTAATGTTTGCCCATTTCCAGGCTGGTTACCATTTTTCCTTCTCATGAGATCCGTGTGTCTTACATCCACCCCTGATTTTCTTGACAGCCCTTGGAATAGTAAGTAATTCAGTACATAATTAAGCAAAGTGCATAGTTCTGCTTGTCAAAGACTACATTAGTGAATAATAAAACATAATGCAAGTTCATTTTCACCAAAAGAGCAATGGTGCATTTCAGGCAACATTGAAGTATTGTTTTTTAAAGAAAGTCATAAAAAAATATTAAAATAAAGCTGTCTAATAAGAATCATCATTTTAAATATCAACATCTATAGCTCTTCAATTTAATGCTGAAATATATTACCAGTCTTGTCATATTATGTAATTAAGGAGTAAAAGGTCAAGGTGACCATCTATATGTACATGTATTATTACAGAAAAAAGATATTTAAATGACAAAAATGACCCAAAAATTACTCCCCGAAGACATATTATTTTAAACTAAAGTATGGTAGACATAAGTCCATCAAATTGCCAAATATGAACTTTCAAAATATTCAATGAAAGAAATTATTGGGATGCTGGGTCATCACAGTTAAGCATGGTGGAAGACTGGAAGAGTCCTACGTGTTTATATCTGAAGCATTATGTTTCAAAACACAACAAAGAAATATCATATTGCTTACTGTAATTACTCTATAAATAGTAAATTGTATAAATTTTATATATGTATTGATTAGCTGTAAACCAAAGTGCAAAACACACTACCTAAGAGTCAACTCTACACACTGTTCCTGTCACGCTTCTTGGCAACATTTGATATATGTGAATACGTGTTTAATATCCCACTGAAAGTCACTCTGTGGTTTACAAAAGGTATTAATTTTACTTGTTATCTACAAATAGAACTATATGATTGCATATTTATAGTAAAGTTAATTGGACTTGCATATGCGGAGTCATTGTATTGATAAAACCTAGATGTCAGCTTCTGTGTAGAGGAAATACTTAATGCTGAGCGTCAAGCAAAGCAGCTGTAGGTACCATTTTATGTCCTTGGTATGACTCAGCTGGGCTCAAACCAATTACCTTCAGCATCTGAGACAGACACTCTAACCACTTAAGCCTCTAAAGAAGGGATTGAAGCTCCTCCTAAAAGTGCAATACATTTATCTCTTGGAAGTAAATTGGGAACCTTACCAGAGGAGGGAGATCCTGAAACCAAAGCCTCCAAAAGGAATCAACAGAATGGTATACGGTGCAGCAGATGGAGAAAGTCCCAAGGCTATCCAACCATGTCCTTAGAAAATAGGAAGTGCTCAAAAACTGTTATGCCTTTTTAGGACCTGCCTGTAGAGAGGAAGTGCTGAACTTTAATCAGAGCTATGCTTTAACATAGCTATCCAAAAATATGGACCTTTTTGAACTTACTTACCTTACTTGAAGGGCCTAACCGGAAATCACCTCGGACATTTGCTTCAGCCGAATATCAGGTTTTTCAGTACTATTCGGAAATATTCGCCTCAGCAAATAACACGCGCACATATGGTTACAAGTAAAATAATTAAATAAATATCAAACTTTTAAACTGGGGTCGCACCTACTCCTTGGTTCGTGCCCGGATCTGGCAAATAGTACATCCAAATACTCGGATTCGGTACTCGGCAAATATTATTTACTCAGGTCCAACTTACTTGTGTATATTTTTTGATTATACTATGCAGGTAAATGCAGCATTAAGATTGTACATAAAAACTTGTCCCTAACAGCCTTGGTCACACTGCTCAATCTCCCAAACGTGAACATTAGTCTTCATCTGATTGGCTAACAAGATTTTTGGATGGTAATAACAAAGACACCAGAACATGACCCCAAAGTAATATTGTTGCATCTTCATGTAGAACAATGGCGATCTGATTTTAATCAGACCAAAATGAGCAAAAGCCTAACTAAATTTGGGTGCCTTCTGACAACATTTGTTTTGAGCTTCTAAAATAAAGCTTCTAAAATGTATAGATTTTCTTTAAATGTTATAGTGATATTAAATGTACTTAAAACAAGTGACCCAAGTTGGCCTCATACTGTCTCCCTGGGCAAATGACAACAGAAAGAAAGCAAATTCATATATGTTGTAAAGTATGGAGCACTTAGCTGCAATCATTTTATTAGATTTAACAAAAAAAATCTGGTTTCATACACACAAAAAATATGACTAGTTTGTCAGAACAGAATCTTTAAAACTCATTTTTCTCCATCCATTTACCATTTACCAAAAGTGAACCTTGGTTGTATGACCTAACTTTATTCCTCTGAAAAAATACCTAGTCAGTATTTCTCAAAAGCATTATATTTTATGATAGGTATAAATTCACTATATAATTACTTCATTAATTAACATTCATCTGATATAACTACAAATTATTCACTTCCAAAATTATATATATATAATATTTTATACACTGCTTAGTTTATCTTTTTTCATTTTTATTTTATATATTTCGCCAAGATTTATATTACAGATTATACAATTTAATCACGAAGGTGCAGTATGCTGCCACCATATATAACTATAATAACTTGTTCTATTGAAAATTATTTTTTACAATGTGGATAACTCTTTACAAACCAAATTGTCTAAGTCTCAAGGAACTCTGGGATATTACCTATTTCTAAGTGATAGGTATAAGGTGAAGTTGTTTGCATTTGCAACATGCGTAGTGGAGAAAATGTTGGCAGTTATTTTACACCATCAAAAAGAAACATTGAAAAATGTGGAGCATCATGGTGTTTTTAGTGATCTAAACCAAAAGATTACCTTCATCTTGATAACCAACATTTAATTTAGAATTTGTTTATTGAAGGAATAGGCCAATTATACATGTACACAGTAACAAATATGGCTCTTACTGGCAAAATGTTTGACATGTAATCCAAAAATCACAGGTTCAATACCCACCCATGCCAGCACAGGTTGGCTATCTTGGTTTAAGAAAGGCACATAGCTTCCCACTGACTTGGTATGCTATAATTAGTGAAATATTAAAAGTACTGTTAAGACATACAAAAACATAAAAACTTAACTGGAAGCAATGCAAAAGAACAATGCTTTTCTTGAATTGAAAGTCTTTGAAATTATTCCATTTATTCTGCCCAAGACCAAAAATTAGGTAAAATTTCAAAATAGTATTTCTGATTTCCTTGATTTATTTTCATATTATTGATTTTACTGTTTGACTATGCAACACTCCAACCAAATTGGGTTCCATCAAATCAGATTGCAGCAAATAATTAACCTCATTATTTTATTTCATTTTACCCAGCAATACCATGCTTAAAGGAAATTCACTTACTGTATTTTAAAAAATTCAAGCCTACAAACCAAAGTAAAAGCATGTAATACTTTCTCTTCAATTCCACAGATGGAGTAGGAGAAATCCATTTTTTTTACCATTCCATTTAAACAGTATTAGCATGAATTGTGTTTTTAGCATGGAAAATAATTCACAGATACAAAAAGTTACAGTTTCAACAGCTTTGACACATAGTATTGTGTTTCTGATCAAACAGGTATAAAATCTGTACTACATATCTTTCCCATGAGAAATAGAAATGTGTGTTAAAATAAACGCCCTCATTGATATGTGTTTCCTTCCCTGTATGTAGGAATTTAATCAAATCTTTTATGTAATTATGTCCTACTTATCCATCCATATCACCCACCACCAATATATATATATATATATATATATATATTCATGCTTGCATATCAACCTACCTACCTACCAACATTATCTTATGGGTTTAATGCCACTGTTCAGCATATATATACTTAATGTAACTGTGAAATGTGTTAAGATTTTATTGCAGGACATAAGTGAGTGAATCTTGATGTGGACAGTATGACATGAAATGGCAAAGACAGCGGTAATTAGTCGCTAAACTGCATTGGTCTTAACAACCCTGGTTTGAACGTTGATTGATTTTTAATTGGGATAACAATCAGATAGATGGGGAGGCAAGGTGAATGTGATTTTAAAGCAGAGAAAAAGCAAAACGTGGAGATAATGCAGACATTTTTGTGGTATCTGAATTGACATAAAGTGAAATTGTCCAAGAGTCAGTTGATTTAATAGGGTGGAATCGAGTATTATTCTAACCTCATGGAAATGTGTTAATTTTTGGTGGTAAGACAAATTTAGTCCTGATTGGCTAAGCTAAATAAAGAGGTGGGCTCCCCAGACAAAATTCAATGTTTTAAGTATTTTCCTTTGCTAAATTACACTGGCTTCCATTAAATTTATATTTTATGGAGTCCTGAGGACTGCCACATTTGAATTTGATAGGGACCTTACAAAATGTTTATGAGTACAGCTTTATAGTTTCTCCAGTAGTTGGGTGGGTGTGAGAGATCGAGAAAGAGAGGACTCACTAGAATTTTAAAATGGGAGTTCCATCAGCAAAAGTTGCAGTCCATTCCCATTAGCATTTTGGGCATACATTTAGTGGATAAATGTCCATTATAATGCTATGAATAAAGAGACACAAAACCTTGTCAATTTTACTTTATGTAAATATTTAACATCCATGCATTAAAATTGATATCCCATTAGTCAACATGGGAACATGCTACAGAAGGATGTTATTTAGACATCGCACCCTCCAAAACCAAAATATCGGGTGAGACATCTTAATTACAGAACTGGATCATCGTGAATTTAATTATAAATTTTGCGATAAGCATTCATGTGAATAATTTAATGTGCTGTATTAAATTACTCTCATATTCTTCTTTTCAAGTTTGTAAAACGGCATTGATTTGTTCTTTGATCTGATCTGACATGTTTTGAAGTCTGCAAGATCCAAACATCTACAAATCATACAGTAAAGGACACAGTACTAATTATATGGAAAAATGGGAACCAGCCAGAAGTGAGTGAACATAAAATTGAGAATATATGATATGGTCTGACTGACCATGATTGGTTAATAATGTAAATTATGTTTTAGAAAAAAGAATATTTTAATAGCTTATCCTAGTTGTAAGTGAAGAAAAATGTAAACCTTCTTTTATTGATGGAATTTCAGGCTTTTAACAGTCTTGAGTTTGGAACACACATTAATAAAATTAGATCCCGATTCTTTGGTGCGGAATTGGAAGCACATGTTTCAAACACAGGCACATCCAGAAAATGTCATGGCTCATATCCTTTCCTCTACACAGATTTCATCTACCATATTTTCCGGCATATAAGTCGATACTTTTTTACTTGAAAGTCGGGACTTTATCTTATACTCCGAATCGACTTGTATATGGATTGTGTCATTGAAAGTTTATATAAGTTACGTTCGTAACTACAAGTAATAAAATGAACAACATGGATGTGCTTTCAATTATAATAAAACAAGCATGGACATTTTATGCCGCTGTGTCAATTGATTACAGAATATAGCAGTGATTTGTTCAGAAGTAAAATCACAAGCATGTAATCATCGGTAATGCAATTTCGTGCATTACCATTACTAGAGTAAAATACGAAACCAAGATATTGACCTAGCATCGTCTTATACTCAGAATCGACTTATATATGGATGAAGGATGGAAAATAAGTCAAAATGGTGAATTCGACTTGTACTCCGCATCGACGTATAGGCCTGAAAATATGGTATACTGATAAATAATGGTTTGATCATGAGCACTCAGAAATTTAAGTTACTGAAGTTTTAATATCATGATGTTTGCATAGGTTTACTGTGGGAACTGAATCAGTACCACAAGTCCAAAAGTATCATCCTTATAATCTGGTGCCATTTTATAATAAAACCATAGACTGGTCCACTACCTAATTTGTTTACGAATATAAAGAATCTCAGAGGCCAAGTTCAAATTAATGAAACCCATCTGTTTTCTTGGATATAAAATTACAAGGAAATGTTTTATGCAACAGTGATGTTTTTAAAGCCAAATCTTAAACTTATACAAGTGGAATTAAAGAGATTATACTAAAAATGATAAACACTACTTTTTACTGATTTTTATTTTATTTTTTAATTTACCCAAACAGCATAATACATATACTGGAGAACATGAAATATAATTTGTTCAAATAAGGAGTAATGATTAGGATAAAAGCATAATGACTTGCATGTATGCATTTAACCCCTAAAATACTTTTCCAAATTTGCAAACAGCATTTTGTCCAAGTCTCAATATGAAAGCAACAAACTAATATTATTTATTACTGATGAGTTTAATATTCCAAATTATTCTGAATCCTTGTCATGTCATCCTTTTTGGGATCACGTACACTATATTTATTCGGCTACACTCAGAAATGAACACAATGCATAATTAATGAGCATGACCTCAACAGACAGCATTGAAAAATCCTGACACCAGGCTGGCCAGTTTTAACACAATAACCTCTTAATGCTGAGCACCTAGCATGGCAGATGTTAGTACCATTTTTGAAAGTCTTTGGTACGACCAAACCACCTCATTTAATGTTGTCAAACTGTCAATAAAATGTTCACATCTTCAAAACCACCTCATTTAATGCTGTCAATCTGTCAAGAAATGTTCAAGTGTGACATTGTTTTATTAAATGTTGTTTTGCATGCCTCCAAAGCAACCAAGCATTTTTTACATCAGCTTGGTAGAAACTTGTTTTAATATTTTTAAAATCTATAATGGAAATTAAAGTCAATTTTTACAATAAAAGAAATATCTATTACATTTTCTACAATGTTTGTATGTATGGAGAAAAAAATAGTCTGCTAAGGGACAAACTAATTATTGTGGCTAGAAGAGAGGGGAACCTGTAATTTATTTTCAAAATTATTTTTTTTCTTTCTATTACCTCAAGATACTTTATCAATTTGAACTAATATAACTAGATATAATGTATTTGTTTTCCACATATTTATGGCAAGATTTTTATAAGCTATCTGATGACAGGGAATTTGTAAATTAGGTGTTAAAATATCCCACATCCCCATAAAAAAAAGAAATATCAGCAATCCTCAAGTTTTATTTTTTTTAAAAGAAGAAAAATCTCTAAATTAAGTTTAACCTGCAGAATACTATTTATATTTTGTACTGTTATTGTTATTATACTGTTTACATCTAGTGAGTCATACATG